>JAMRYE010000005.1:4200000-4787646 GCA_024082115.1 Rhinocladiella similis
CGGCGGACATCAGGGCGCGAAGTCGGCCCCAAGCATGGGTCTCTGTGTCACGGTCGATTATGTCTTGGAGCATAGGGTGATCCAACAAGAATCCATAGACGGGACCGTTGCGGCCAGCGACAAAATACTTCTGGAAGCGTCCCTGGTACAGACGGCGGATGCCAGCCTTGCCTCTGTAGCGAGAGCCGAGAAACTCGACATAAGCGTCGGGATGGTCGGAGAACATGTCGACAACCTAGTCAAAAAAGAAGAGGTCAATATGTGGCGTCGATTGAGTAAGGCTCGTGGTCAGAGTTAACCTCGTTGTAAAGGCACTTGTCGAGGTAGTAGCCATATTTGAAATGGGTCTTGCGGATTTCTGCTTCATCTTGCCGATGGTCAGTCTCGAGCCATTCATTCACGGGCTGTTCTCCATTTCGAACCTTCCACCTTCTGCAGCTTGTCGTGAAGTCGCTGGACTTCTGAGTGCAGATAAGCAAGTTGGGCTTCCATGGTGGGGCGTATGTTTTCAGTAGGGGTGTATGAGAACAGAATAAATGACGACCAGGAGTTCTTTCGACCACGAGATGTACTCGTACGTGCCAGCGGGAATGCAATTTGTATATACTCATCGGTCAAACATGCTTCTCCGCAGTATCGACGCGCTTCTTCCCAAAAAGAGCCAATGCCCCATCTGCAACTTGTGCATGTGTAGTTACATTTGTGAATAGTACCCGGATAGAATGCTGAGACGAACTGCCGCACACAGCCTACAAGAATTGATCCGGCATGACTGTGTCGTCTCTACAGGTACAAAACTTATTGTCCTTGTCGGCAGCTCATGCGGAACGTTTTGGGAAATCGTCAACAACAAAACGAGGAAAGTCTGCCGAGTAAAGGAATACCCAGGTGTACGAGTACAGCATCCTCATCGAAGCGTTTTGGGTTGTGGCTTTCTCGCTTTGAGAGGGCCGCTGACAGCATTGAATGCTATCTCTCATCATCGTTATGGCTGACATGAATCTATCGCTTCCCCAGCTCTTCAGCAACATCTTCGCCCCTGGGCGTGACTCGAACCCCCCTGGCCAACTGCCGAGAATCACCTCATGATCTTCTTCTACAAATACCCCGCCCTCCTCCTTAACGTGGGGTCAGATAGGTATCAAAATCGTTAGATCGAACAAACCGCCTGGCGTTTCGTTTCACTTGGAGGGCGCCGGGATCTTGGCCAATAATCAGGAAACATGTGTTCGCGCAGCGCCTACAACCAGAGGCATCTCGGTCGACTCGGTTGAGACTCATACTGAATATCATTAGTCCTCTATGGGTAGCAGTGGTTACAACTGACGAGTTGTAACCAATGACCAGGTTAGCAGAGAAGACACCACTAGGAATCGATTGTAGTCAGATATGGAGTAAGATAGACAGCTACGTATCTTTACTTTGTGTCCCGCCAACTGACATTGCTGGCAAGAGCAATGATTAATAAGTAAGCAGGGCATATCTTTTGGGGAGTTACTATGGCTGGTCCCATCGACCTCCTTGGTGCTGGGTTTTCCAAGATTCAAGTGATATTATGGTCACCGATGCTTCAAGAACCCCTTATCCTGATATGAACCTGTTAGACAAAAACACTATGAAAGGAGTTGAGAAAAGAGTTGTTCATGTGTGCATAGAAACCTGATAAAGAATGACCCCCTAAAGGAAGTAGAAGGGCACTCAGCCTCGTGCGGAGAGCGGGGCATTTTCCATCATCAGGATCCGAGGGTCAATGACGTTCAGGGCATCGACCGCTCGGGAAACGGGGACAAGCTGACATATCACTAGACGTGCTTGTATCAGATTCTCACGGGGTCAACACTTGTGCACCGTGGCAAACAAGACTGGATCTTATGTTCCGCTCACTTCGTATAAAGTTACGCCTCCCACGCCCTACAAGTATCTGTGCACCGTCCATTCGAACCCGAACGCTGAAAATGGACGCGACTCTCCATCCTCTGTCTGGGCTCTACACACCACACGAGCTGAAAGGACTGTACTACGGGCCCGACGTTGTCAAAAGGCATCTCCTATCCTTGCTTCCAACCAGCTCATCCAAGGCCTTTATTGTCACGGGCAACTCCCTCGCCAACAAGACCCCACTGATCAAGGCCATCGAGTCGCTGCTGACTCCCCCTCGCCACGCTGGCACCTTCAGCGGCATCAGAGAGCACGCGCCCGTCGCTCAACTAGACGAGGCCACCACGCAGGTCAAGAACGACTCGACCATCGACACCGTCATCTCAGTCGGCGGCGGGTCTCCCATCGACTCGGCCAAGGCCATTGTGTACCGCGTACACGAGAGCTCGCAGAAATGGCTGCTCCATATCACCATTCCCACCACTCTCTCCGCCGCCGAAGCGACCAGCTTCGCCGGCTACACACAAGCCAACGGCGTCAAGACCGGCGTCGGCAGCCCGGCCCTCTACCCCTCGTATATCCTCTACGACCCGAAATTCGGCCTCCACACGCCGCCTAGCCTCTTTCTCTCAACGGGTCTGCGGGCTCTCGATCACGCCGTGGAATCTCAGTACCACCAAAGCGCGACCTGGATGCCGTGCCGTCTGATGGCCCTCACTGCAGTCAGCGAGCTCTTCAGGCTGCTACCCAAGTACAAGGCCTCCCCGAAGGACGAAGACATCATCACGGGCTTGTTCCTCGCGGCCTATGCGAGTCTGGCGTTCATGGGCGAGAATATAAAGGGGTCTCTGGGGCTATCCCACACGCTGGGATACGCGCTGGGTTCGCCCTACGGCATCCCCCACGGAATCACGTCGTGTCTCACCTTGGGACATGTCGTGAAGCTAAAGGCTCGGCAAAACAAGGACAACGCCGAAGCCATCGCTGGGATTCTGCCCTACCTAGGTCGCGAGAGATCGGGGGACAATCTGAAGGACAGTGACGTTGTAGGTGATGGGATATTGGGGTTGGTCAAGGACTTGGGCCTGAAAACCACCTTGACAGAGAAGGGGGTCGGGCGGGATCAGCTTGATGTCATTTGTGCCAGAGCGACGGGTGGATTGCCGCAAGTCAAGGAGAAGAGTGTGCAGGATGAAGAGCTCTTGAAAGCGGTTCGGAACTTGGTGGAAGGATTGTTCTGATTGAAACTCCTGTTTTAATGCGAGGCGAGATTCAACCATGGCGTGAGATGAGTACACCAAACCCAAGGACTTCTACGCCAGGTACTCCATAGAGGTGGTCATCTGTCTGTCTAGTCGCCGCTGCGAGAGGAGCTCCTGCGGCGCTCAAACTCTGGCAAAGGGTACATGCGCATTGTGTGTGCCCTCTTTGCTTCATAGAAAGTACTTCGGTCAACAGATGCGGCAAGGATTTATCCGTCCTTTGGGAAATATTGAATGTCGCAACACGGAATATTACTCCAGACAGAGTGCAACCCATTCGACTCTCTATCCCTGCCACACTCTGACACATGAGACGGAAAACATATGTCAGTGATGCAAAGATCCTAGAATGCTCTGCACAGTCGACCTCGTCTCGTATGTCGGTCGTATCGCGTGGTCGCCAATCACGCAAGCCAGATGATGCCAGTGGAGATGTTGGTCCGCCGCTCGACCGCGCATGTTACTCCGACACGGAGACTTATGACTATCATCTTACTAACCTAGCGACCTTGAGGACGTGTAGGAGGTACAATGGTTGGACCAGATCAACTCATTGTCCCGTATTGCCAAGTACTTATAGGCCTCGTGAGCCTGAAACACTCGGAACTCCAAGGCGCATGAAGGCAGAGTGTCCACTCGGAGGCGGCATCGTAAGGCTCCAGGCATAAGAGCATTCCCCATTAGTACTGCAACAAGCAGATCTGAGTCTAACCTCCCTTCGAATTCAAAGTGGAACCACGAGGAAGCATGATGCTTGCCGATACTCAACCGTGAGGAGGACACTACGAGTATAAATACACAAGATGGTGGTCCACAATAAGTTCGCTTGTGCCAGCAATCTACCTGTCTCTCAAAGGCCCAGTCATAATCCAACCCTGACATCATGGCCGAAACGCATACAGCAGCCGTGCTTGAGGCAATTGGAAAACCCGTGGTGTTGAAGACACTCCCTATTCCAGATGCGAAACTAGGATCCGCAGTCATCAAAGTCCTCGCATCCGCACTCTCCCCAAATACCAAAGATGTATACGCAGGCCACTTCGGCCCTCTGCCATTGCGCACGCCAGTCATTCCAGGCTTCGCGGCTATCGGACGCATACATAGCATCGGTCCTGATGCAACGTCTCTTAAGCCCGGGCAACTAGTAATGCACGACTTCTGGATTTCATCCAGGGACAATCCTGATGACAGTATTCTGGCTGGATACATGGGTGGCATTCCTCAGCTCGAAGATACGTGGAAAAATGGTACCCTCGCAGAATATGCCGAAGCCCCATTGGAGCGGATTTGGGCTCTCGACGAAGACTTGCTTTGCAAGACTCTGAAGTACAGCCCTGCGGATCTTTCCTACATTGGGACAGTCAGTATCGCATTGGCCGGCCTCCTTGAGATTGAGGTTCGGCCGGGAGACAGTGTGATTGTTGCTCCAGCCACTGGTACCTTTGGAGGAGCGGCTGTGCCGGCGGCTCTCTCACTCGGCGCCAAAGTCATAGCCTGTGGGCGGAACGAAAAGACGCTGGCCACCATGACTGACACTTTCGGTGCCTCGGGCAGGTTTCTCACTGTGAAGATGACAGGAGATGTAGAGCAGGATACAGCAGCAATCAAAGCGGCAGCCGGAGGCAAAGGTGCGGACAGATACATTGACTTTGTGCCGCCCCAGGCGGCAGGCTCAAAACACATCATGTCGTGTTTGAGCGCTTTGCGACCCCATGGACGAGCATCCCTGATGGGTCTCGTTCTCAGCAACGTGGAAATCCCATACGCCTTTGTCATGATGAAGAACATCAGGATTGAGGGTCGCTACATGTTTGATAGATGGCACGGTGAGCAAGCCATCAAGTTGGTGGAAACTGGACATCTTGTTCTCGGCAATCGGCAACTGAGCGGAATGAAGATGCTTGGGTTCAAACTCCAAGACATCCATCGGGCAATCGACGCGGCGGCTGAACAACGTGGCTGGGGTGGTATGATCGTTGTCGAGCCATGAAAAGGATATATGCTGGATTGAGAGTTGTGTCTAGAAAGCCGAGTCGCGCCAAAATGAAGCTCATCACTTACTCGCCGCATAGATCTATGTTTGAAGCCGCCATGATCCACGGTCCTCCCATGGGCGTGACTCTCCGCGTACCACCCATCGAGTGAAAAAGCAATCTAGCGAGAGATGGTTCGTTCATTGTAAAGTCCGCAAGCCGAGTTTGAGTCGGCCATATCAATGCCAAGATTGCGTCACTAAATCCGACCTTTGCTCGATTTTTGTAATTTGAAGTTCTTTACCACCAGTAAGAGATTAGACATTGTCCGAGTACGGGATCGCAGTCCACGGTGGTTGCTGTTGACTTGCGGCAACTTCATCTTCCTGCTGACATCCCACTTGACCTTGAGAATTGGCGCAGGTCCCGACTCAACTATGACTGCGGGAATCCCGACACGAATCTTCCTCGTTGCAGCAAGATTACCTCGCTACGTACCAGAAACGATTGCGCCTAAGATAGCTTGCGGCGGGCTCATCTCTCGCAAGGTCCACACGTCTTCTTTGACACGGCTTCGGCAGCACCAGGCAGCAGTTGAACAAAAGAAGAGCCAGATCAGATCACACGTTCGAGCTCTTGAGAAAGGTCGGCGACGCTTTTCGACAAGTCCATCCAGCCGTCACGGCCATCTCGATCCACCGAGACCAGGAGAAGAGTGCGTTGCAATCAGCCGTGAGTAGGATGGAATTACTGACCTTATGGGATAGACTACATGTCACGATAGTCGACAAAGATGGAGAAAAACATACATTCGAAGTTGCCGAAGGGGACAATTTGCTGGATATAGCGCAGGCAAATGATTTAGAAATGGAAGGTGCGTTGATACCTACACAGCTTGTGACATCGGTCACCAGCCAGACCTAACGGCCTTTTGCAGGTGCCTGTGGCGGATCTTGCGCCTGTTCCACATGTCATGTTGTCGTTGAATCCGACGACATGTACGACAGAATCCCCGAGGCGAGCGATGACGAGAACGACATGCTAGACCTGGCCTTTGGTTTGACCGAGACATCACGGTTGGGCTGTCAGGTACAAATGACTCCCGAATTAGACGGACTCGTGGTCAAGCTGCCTCAGATGACGAGGAACATGCAAGCCTCGGATTTTGAGAAGCGGTAGTAGAGGACCATTTCGTGTCACATACAACGACTGTACATGTACTATCATACTATCATCGCTCTTATTCCGAAATTACAAGGCATATGGCGCCGACACTGGGCCTGAATCGTGTGCTTGAAAGACACCGCGAGTGCTATTGAACTGCTGCAGGCTGCTTCTTCCCCCCAATTAGATCTAGAAAGCCTTGTTTGCTCATCTCATTTGCCTTTTCCTCACGGTTGGCCATGCCTACTGTGCCCTTCTTGCGCTCTTCTCGTGCCGCCTGTTCGCTGCTGACTTGAGCCGCTCGAACGGCGTTGAAGAGCTTGACCACACCGCGCTGGGCGGTCTTTCGCAATCGCTTCTCTTCCTCGGCGATTTCGCCGGCTGTGCCTGAGTTCAACCCTAATACGTCCTTTATCCTTCCTCTTTCTAGATCTTCACGACGTTCTGACCGTAACTTGGCCTTGGCTTTTCGCTCAAGTTTCTCATCAGCTAAAGATGTACTCGTCTCCACGGCTTGTTTGCTCCGAGAAAGCACTGGATCTTTACGTGCTGATTGGGAAAGTTTCGTTGACAGAATCTTGGATATCGAGGTCGAGAATGCTTCAGGATCGTTTCGCTTGCTTGTGGACTTTCTTTTGCTAATGGCACTTGGTTCTGCGTCCTCGTCGCCGTCTTCTGCGGAGGAATTGTCTCCCTGCTCCGAGTCTTCGAGGTCTTCCTCGTTCACCTCATCGTCCGTTTCTTCTGCAGGCTTTTGACTTCTGACTTTGCTTGTTTGCCCGCTAGTGTCCTCGTCTGAATCATTCAAGCTGACTGCTGCAAACTGTCCGTCTTCCTGCGTGTCTGACTCGTCAGAAGAACTGTGGTAGTCCACTTGCTTGCGAACTCGTTTTTTAGGTCGATCTGTCTTGCCGCGCATTCCGTCTTCGAGACTGCGCTTTTTCTGTGAGAGAGGAGCCATGGTGACTGTATCGATACTATTTCGATTGTCTGGAGGTGTCTACAGTCGTGCTGTTTGTATGGGTCCTTGTACTTGAAGGAGAAAATTGTGGCAGAATTTCTCGGTCGGCAAAACTGCGGTGTAAGAGGGTCATGGCTGGCACTTGCGGAGAGCATCACGGAGCATCGCACTCTCCCCACCATCATTACGAATCGGAAACATCTCAAACGCCCACAACGCAATACATGCAGGAAACCTGAAAACGGCGAGACACAATCTAGTATCGAGACCTCCTTCACCACCGACTCTTCAAGATGGTGCTTTCAGACCTCGGCCGCCGCATCAATGCGGCGGTCTCAAATCTCAACCGCGAGCCAAACCTCGATGAGAAAGCCTTCGATGCCATGATCAAAGAGATTTGCTCGGCCCTCTTATCAGCAGATGTCAATATTCGGTTGGTGAAGAATCTGCGGAAATCGATACAGAGCACAGTCAACTTTAAAGATCTCCCACCCCACACGAGCGCGAACAATAAGAAACGATTAATCCAGCAGGCAGTGTTCGATCACCTCGTTCAACTAGTCGACCCTCATGCCGAGCCATACAAGCCAAAGAAGGGCAAGTCCAATGTTATAATGTTTGTCGGTCTACAAGGTGCTGGAAAGACGACAACGTGTACAAAGTTGGCAAGACATTACGCACAACGAGGATTCCGAGCATGTCTGGTTTGCGCAGATACCTTTCGAGCAGGTGCATACGATCAGTTGAAGCAGAACGCCACCAAGGCGAAGATTCCCTACTACGGCTCGTTGACACAGACCGATCCTGCTGTGGTGGCAGCCGAGGGTGTTGCTCGGTTCAAGAAGGAGAAGTTCGAAATTATCATTGTCGATACATCTGGTCGACATAAGCAAGAGGCGGATTTATTTGCCGAGATGGTTCAAGTTCAGACTGCCATCAAACCCGATCAGACTATCATGGTTCTGGACGGGACGATAGGTCAGGCAGCTGAAGCACAATCGTCAGCCTTCAAGCAGACAGCAGACTTCGGAGCCATTATCATAACAAAGACCGACGGCGGGTAAGTATGCGTATGCACGCATGAATCTGCCTTCTCTTCTGTGTTGGCGCAGCGTGCTGACTCGATTAGTGCTGCCGGAGGCGGTGCCATTTCTGCTGTGGCGGCCAGCAATACTCCAATTATTTTCCTAGGCACAGGCGAGCACATGATGGATCTTGAGAGATTTGCACCGAAGCCATTCATCCAGAAACTTTTAGGTTATGGCGACATCACAGGCCTGATTGAACAGATTTCCACGATAACGAAGGAGTCCGCCGGTCTAAAGGAGACACAGAAGCATTTGGCTGAGGGTATCTTCACAATGAGAGACATGAAAGAGTAGGTATGACGGGTCCAAAGGAAAACGGCCCGAGCTAATACGGCTCTCAGACAAATCCAGAACATCATGAAAATGGGACCTATGTCGAAAGTTGCAAGCATGATACCAGGTTTGAGTTCAATGATGGTGAGTAGAATCAGCGGGGAAATCTTCAGATACTTTTTTCATCACACCTACCAGCACCATCCTGGAGCTTCTGTCTAATGACTCGAACAGGGTGGCATGTCAGACGAAGATGGCCAGGAGAAGATACGTAGAATGATCTACATATTCGACAGCATGACGGCTAAAGAACTCGACTCGGACGGCAAGATCCTCATTTCCCAACCAACGCGAATCACGCGCATTGCATGTGGCTCAGGAACCAGCGTCAGAGACGTAGAGGAGCTTCTGACCCAGCATAAGGTGATGGCAAGGTAAGTGTTTCGCCTCTTATCCTTCCTAACGTCACACCGTAACGGTACTGATTTGCCTGCACTGCAGTCTTGCGAAGAATATGGGAGCCCAGAGGAAGAACATGGCAAAGGCCCAAGCAATGCTGCAAGGTGGAAACAAACAGCAACAAATGGCTGCTATGCAGAAACGAGCTCAAGCGTATGTATTTCTGTCTTCTCCCTCAGGCCGATGGCCAAGAGCTGATTTGTTTGTTAGGATGGGTATGGGCCGATCTATGCCAGGAGGAAACGATATGGGAAAACTTATGCAGGTATGTCGGCGGAACATCGTTCGATTCTGTTTCCTTGGACCGTGACCACTAACGAGTGTCTCGCAGATGATGCAGAGCATGGGAATGGGTGGCGGTGGGCCTCCTGGTGGCATGGGTGGCATGGATCTCAACTCTATGGCCAACATGTTTGGAGGTGGCGGCGGTGGTGGTGCTGGAGGAGGCAGAGGTCGTGGCAGATGATCGTTTCTCGACACGCGCAGTCTATCCACTGCTTCTCTAGGCCCGTGGCATTATCGCGCGGCGTCGCCGCCTCTAGCCAGATGGTCAAGGCAGGCAGATTTAAACTCGGGCACCTGTTGATTCGATCATGATGCTTTTGGCCCTGGCCACTGGGCCTGATGTGTCCTTGGAAGGCAATCACCATACAGAGTACTCGTACCTTTGTACTTTGGGGCAGTCGACGCTGGATCTTCTTGCGACGCAGAACCTGCTTGAACAACATCAAACGAAACTTGACGACCTCCTTTCCCACGGCATCATCAGCATGCCCATGAGACAGAAAGTGCGATTGGTACTTGCACCGAACAGGACAGGATATCTCTTCGGACTCGAAAGTCGAAACGCCTTCGAATTCACTTACGCTACATCTCCTTTCACCTCACTTCCCACGGCCAACGGCGTCGATGGGGTCAAAGACGCCCATCGCACCCATTTCCATGTCCATGTCCATGTCCACCTCTTTTATGCAGGAGAACAAAATGGCATCGACAGATGTATATACGTATACGTATCGTGCGGACGTGGTGTCGTGGAGCGTATCTGCATGGAAATCAATCAAGGGCTTGTCTTTGTCTGTCTGGAGATCCAGTGCCATGGACCCAACTATTTGAACCATGTATCCATACGGTTGCGGTAGTCCCGAACTCTAGAAGTCGTTTAATCAGTGATGTGATGAGAAATGAAACATGAAGCCTCCTCCAGTCCCCTGTCCTTGCGTATAGTACTTGCCCCTGAATTGATTGAGCTGCCAAACCTGGACCGACACACGCACAAGAACCATACCACAACATATTCCAGTGTCATATCCTGATATAGCACCAACCTTCTGGCAGAAGGACCCTGGAGAGGTTCTCACTTAGTTGCTCAACCCTGTGCACCGACGGCGCCCTTTCCAACCAGAACCTTCACCACTGCCCTACTGCCCCTTTCCACCGCCCAATTGAGAGGTGTCCAGCCGTGACTGTCCCGGCATTCCAGGTCAGCCCCATTCTCAATCAGTAGCTTGACCACCGCCTCATTGCCTCTCTCTGCAGCCCACGATAGCGGCCGTCGACCATGGTGATCCGGAACTTCTATACCAGAGCCTCTCTCGACCAGTAGTCGCACAAGGGCCTCAGTGCCTCCTTCCGCGCCCCAAGACAGCGGCGTTCGACCATGTCTATCCGGCGACCAAACATCAGCACCCTGCTCGATCAGCAATCGCGCCACCTCCTCGTGCCCATTCTGTGCTGCCCACGACAGCGGTGTTCGACCGTCCCTATCATCCCGAATTCCTAGATTTGCTCCTTTCTCGAGGAGTAGCCTCACCACCGCATCATGCCCCTTTTCTGCCGCCCACAATGGCGGTGTTCGGCCCCACTGTTCTCGAGACTCTAGCTCGGCTCCATTGTCAAGCAATAACCTCACTACCTTCTCGTAGCCGTTGCTTGCGGCCTGGAGTAGGGGTGTTAGTCCGTACTGATTTCGATGCTTGATGTTGGCTCCCTTCTGGAGCAGTAGCTGTACTGTGGTTTCGTTGCCGCTACCTGCTGCCAGCAACAACGGAGTCTTGCCAGTATAATCTTGAGAGTCGATCTTCGCTCCTTTCTCCAGGAGTAGGACAACCACCGCCCTATGGTTGTTCTTCGCCGCCCACGACAGCGGCGT
The DNA here is from genome assembly GCA_024082115.1 of Rhinocladiella similis. NCBI lineage: Eukaryota > Fungi > Ascomycota > Eurotiomycetes > Chaetothyriales > Herpotrichiellaceae > Rhinocladiella > Rhinocladiella similis. Next base: position 4,211,211 of record JAMRYE010000005.1, read on the forward strand.
TAAACCATCCCTGTCGTCCCGAGATTCTAGCTTCACTCCTTTCTTCAGTAAGAGCCTAACTACGGTCTCATGTCCGTACTCCGCTACCCACGACCTGCGCTGGTTCCCATGGCTCAGAGGCCGAATTTTCAACCGCCCTTCGTTCCTCCAGCACAGGGTTCGACGATTCTGGATTTGTGCTCTCAGATGCAGCCGCCTCGGCTCGTGTTGACCCCAAACAGCGCCAGACGCAGGCCGCCATCATCTTTCCAAGCAGATGTACCAGTGAACAGGGCTTGGGCTGCTCTGGAGGCAACGACAGCCGCAAATACATCCCAGGTAGAATTGGCTGATCCAGATTCCAACCATCACCACAAATCGCCGGAAATGCGACAGGGCTGCCACGATCATTCTTGTCCGTGCCATTTGGACTTTGGCTTCACCTGCGTGCCTGGCGAAAGTAAACACATTTGCGAGTATCTCCCTCGCTCGCCATGTTGCTCGAGATGTGGCACCATTGCTCGATCAACTATGCCTTGGCCAGGCCACAGCTGAATAGGGGATTTGGCCCCGGTTAATTGTACAACTGCACGTTGGTACTCATCGGACGAAATCCAAAGGTGCTCCGGGGTCATGGAAGCATTTCTCACTCGAACACGATGCCAACGAAGCAGAGCAACCGGCATCTTTGCCTTGTACTGTGAATGGAATGACTGCTTGTTGTGCTCTACAGAGGACAACAAGGTGGGAAGGCAGAGCAGCGGGCACCACAACGGCCTCCCGAATCCGCTTCCAAATTTATCCTTCAGCATGGACACGGTAGGACGCTACATCCACAGCAGCTCGCGACTTGTGGCTTTTCATACAAAGAGAAAAGGCATGACACCTGCATCTGCCACATCTGTGGCGAAGCCATACTAGTACCAAGGTTGGTGAGCTTCCAGGAAGGGACCAACGAAAAGCTCCTCTCTATCCCCTCGAGAGCACCGTATCCTCGCAGATATATAGTACACCATCTGATCTACAACGCCCGTTACATGTGTATGCACCGTTGTCCCTCTCGCACGCAGACCTGATTACCACCAACAACTACACCGGAGCGTCGTCAATTGCCACCTTCATCAATCACCCATTTTCTCTATACACGACTTCGAACGCCGACTCGTTTTGAAATCCAGCCTCTTATACTCCGTACTAGCAATTACCTTCTCCACATCCCAAACAATCCTGACAACTATACTCTTACTCAACTTCTGCACTCTGAATGGGCACTGCCTTGGTATCTGCGTCAAAAGCTAGGCTCAATGATAGGATAAGAAAGATAAAATGGTACTGAAAATATCAAGTTTTTTAAGCCTGCTTATCTACTACCCAAGTTCGTAATCATACACATCCAAATTTGGCAGTCAGCAGCATCGATAGGTAATCAATTTTTATATCCCCATCCCACAACCACGTCTTCGTGCTCTTCTTCTTTTGAAAGAATATCAACAATGAAGAAAAGACTGGTGAAATTTCATACGACTTCATGAAACTCCGTCGCTTTGGAAAAAAAAAACGATTGTAAGAACTGAAAACATACCCCCATTCGTCGTCATCAAAACCTGATTGGATAGCCGTGAAATCCGTAATGTCTAGCAAGCATATTTGCCCCTCCGTTTTTCATTCTTGAAATGCTTCGTCACAAAGAGAAAAAACAAATCACTTTCCTCCTGGCTTAGAATCCCGGGACTAGCTTTTCTTTTGAGCGGTCGACAAGAACCAGCCCGGAACCAATTTCGTGCTGCATTCATGCTCATATTCTCGTGCTATTTTGTACGCTCGGACTGACTCAAGCCTGGGCCTTGATCTCTGGTCCACGCTTCATCTCTTCAGAGGCATGCGCCATGTCACCATCCTTGTGGGCCTTGGACTCACGTGATAGTGGCACAGAGTCATACTGGGCTCGTCTGACGATACCGCCAGTGACAGGAAGGACGGAACCAGTATGCATCAAGAAGCTGTCCACTTGTCGGGCGCACTGTCGACCTTCGTTGATACCCCAAACAATCAGAGATTGGCCACGGCGGCAATCGCCGGCTGCAAACACTCCCGGAAGGTTGGTATTGTACATGTTCTTGGGGGTCTTGATGTTCTTGCGTGGATCAAGCTCGATCTCGGACTCGAAAAGGCGATCATCTGGGCCAAGGAAACCCATTGACAGTAGGACAAGGTCAGCTGGGAAGTACTGTTCACTTCCCTCCTTGGGCTTCATCTCCCATGCACCTGTTGCTGACTTGGTCCACTCAACACGGTTGGTGTTGATACCGACAACGCGGCCATCCTCCATGACAAAGTCTTTGGTCATCACGCAGTACTCGCGAGGATCTTTGCCATAATGCTGCTTGACTTCAGTGTGGCCGTAGTCTACACGATAGATTCTTGGCCACTGAGGCCACGGGTTGTCGCGAGCACGCTCCGGTGGAGGCTGGGGTAGAAGTTCAAAGTTCGTGATGGACTTAGCACCGTGTCGAAGTGAAGTGCCGATACAATCGTTACCGGTGTCGCCACCGCCGATGACGATGACATGCTTGTCCTTGGCTGTAATGTACTTGCCATCACCCAATTCCGAGTCAAGGAGCGACTTCGTGTTTGCATGGAGGAATTCCATGGCGAAGTGAACACCTTCAGCTTCACGGTTCTTGATCTTGAGGTCTCGTGGGACCTGCGCACCGGTGGAAATGATGACAGCGTCGTTGCTCTGGCGCAGAGATTCCAAAGTGAACTCTTCACCTGGTCCGACCATAGCTCCTGTGACGAAAGTGACACCTTCGGCGGCCATCAGGTCCACACGTCGTTGGACGATGCGCTTGTCAAGCTTCATGTTGGGAATACCGTACATCAGCAAACCGCCAGCACGGTCCGATTTCTCGTACACAGTCACGCTGTGACCAACACGGTTGAGTTGGTCTGCAGCAGCCAAGCCAGCAGGGCCAGATCCAATGATAGCCACCTTCTTGCCGGTACGTTCGGTAGGTGGGTTTGGTACCATCCAGCCCATTTCAAAACCCTTGTCGATGATGGCGCATTCAATGCTCTTGATACCCACGGGGTCTTCGTTGATGCCAAGCACACAGGCTCCTTCACATGGAGCAGGGCATACACGGCCAGTGAATTCAGGGAAGTTGTTGGTCATCAGAAGACGATTGAGGGCATCCTTCCACTGGTTCTGGAAAATCTGTTAGCAGAGTCAAGTGCTAAAGAACGTCAGCACTTACCTGGAAGACCAACTCATTCCATTTGGGAATGATGTTGGAGATCGGGCATCCAGTTTCGGATTGACAGAAAGGAACACCACAATCCATGCATCTCGCGGACTGGTATTTGAGCTCATCCTCGTTGAGACGAGATGACAACTCGGCCCAATCCTTTACTCTGGTCTTGGCGTTGCGGTACTTCTCACTGCGGCGAGTGTACTTCATGAAACCACGAGTCTTGTCGAGGACGAGCGCCGCCTTTTGCTTGGCCTTGTCCGCATCGCCATTGATACCTTCTTCAATATCGAGCATGTCAACCTTCTTCTGCTTAGATTCCTTGTCTTGGGCCGCATTGCGTTGTTCTTGGTGCAGATTACGCACAGGGTTGCCAGGAAGTAGAGGCAAAGGGTATTCGGCTTTCTTGGCCTCTTCCGCCTTCTTCGCTTGCTCCAACAACACTCGCTTGTAGTCCGTAGGAAGCACCTTGACGAAGCGTGGAAGAGCACGGTTGAATTCCAAGAGAATGCGGGCTGCAAGCTCAGAGCCGGTGTAGTGGTGGTGATCCTCGATCAAGCCTCGAAGGAAGGCGATTTCAGATGGGTCGTCCACACCAGAGACTTCGACCATTTCCATATTGATCTTGGAATGGAAGTCCTGGTTCATGTCCAGAACATATGCGATACCGCCAGACATACCGGCAGCAAAGTTACGCCCAGTGCTTCCTAGGACAACGATGCGGCCACCAGTCATATACTCACAACCGTGGTCGCCAACGCCTTCGACAACAGCGTTGGCGCCAGAGTTGCGGACAGCAAAGCGTTCAGCAGCAACACCTCTAAAGTAGCATGTACCGCTGGTGGCACCATAGAGACAGACGTTGCCAATGAGGATATTCTCTTCAGCCTTGTAGACAGCGCTGCGCGGTGGGTAGACAATCAAGCGACCACCAGAAAGACCCTTACCAACATAGTCGTTGGCGTCACCCTCGAGCTCCAGCGTGACACCGGGGGCAAGATAAGCGCCGAAAGATTGACCAGCTGAGCCTCTTATGTTGACGTGGATGGTATCTTGGGGCAGGCCAGCCTCACCATATCGCTTGCTGATGTGGTATGACAGAGTCGCACCCAACGTGCGGTCAGTGTTGACAATGTCGGTTTCAATCCGACAAGGTAGACCTTTCTCCAGTGCGAGTTCTGACTCTGAGATCAGTTTATTGTCAAGGCGAGTGTGCAGCTTATGATCTTGTTTGCGGACGTTGTAGGTAGCGACACCTGGGCGGATTGAGTGAGCCGGTGTAAGAATGAGGGACAGGTCAAGATTCTCAGTCTTTCGCGAGCGAAGCTCCTCGCGAACCTTCAGGAGCTCGGCACGACCAACCATCTCATTGACAGTTCTTAGACCAAGCTGAGCCATAATCGCACGGAGCTCGTTGGCGATGTAGTAAAAGAAATTGATGACATGCTCCGGGGTACCTTGGAACTTCTTCCTGAGCAAGGGATCCTGGGTGGCAATACCAACAGGACAGGTGTTTAAGTGACACTAAATCTGTTAGCACAATCAATCGCTTAAGAGCGTTTGCTGCTTACCTTGCGCATCATGATGCAGCCCATTGCAATGAGCGGTGTGGTTGCAAAACCCCATTCTTCGGCACCGAGCAGACAGGCAATGGCAACGTCACGTCCCGTTCGAATCTGTCCATCAGTCTGAACGATGACACGACCTCGAAGGTCGTTGAGGACCAAAGTCTGATGAGTTTCGGCCAAACCAAGCTCCCATGGAAGTCCAGCATACTTGATACCAGTCCATCTAGAAGCGCCAGTGCCACCGTCGTGGCCAGAGATCAAAATATGATCGGCCTTGGCTTTCGCGACACCAGCTGCAACGATGCCGACACCTACCTCAGACACCAGCTTGACGGAGACTCTGGAACGAGGGTTTGAGCACTTCAAATCATAAATCAATTGCTTCAAGTCCTCGATCGAGTAAATGTCGTGATGTGGTGGAGGTGAAATGAGACCCACACCAGGAGTCGAGTGTCTTGTACGAGCGATTGGCTCGGAAACCTTGTGGCCAGGAAGTTCACCACCTTCTCCAGGCTTCGCGCCTTGAGCCATCTTGATTTGAAGTTCGTCAGCGTCCGCAAGGTAGTTTGAGGTGACACCGAAACGACCCGAGGCAATCTGCTTGATAGCCGAGCGCATGGAGTCTCCATTCTCCATCTTGAGACTTCGCTCAGGGTCTTCACCACCTTCACCGGTGTTTGATTTGCCGCCGAGACGGTTCATGGCGACAGCCAAAGTGGAATGCGCCTCCATAGAAATGGAGCCATAGGACATGGCACCCGTAACGAATCGTCGAACGATCTCTGTCCACGGCTCAACCTGGTCAATCGGTACTGGCTGGCGCTGGTCGAAGTCGAAGTCGAGCATGCCTCGAAGCGTGCAGTTCTTGATCTGCTCGTACTCGGACAGCGAATAAGCCTCGTAGGATTTGTCATTGTGGGTCCTCACTGCGTCCTGGATGTTGGCGATACTGACAGGGTCGTTGATGTGGTTTTCACCACCGTCACGCCAGTGATATTCACCAGTTTCGGGCAAACCTGGGATGTCCCGAACATGCCGCGAAGGGAACCCTTGCTCGTGGAAAGCGAACGAGTCCTCGGCAATCAACTCGAATGTCATACCGCGGACACGGGTGGCGGTACCAGCAAAGCAACGATCGACCACCGTGTCATCGATACCCAAGGCTTCGAAAATCTGCGCACCCTTGTAGGATTGGAGAGTTGAGATACCCATCTTGCTCATCACCTTGAGGATACCACCATCGCAAGAAGCTTTGTAGTTGGCAATCAATTGTTCGTCGGTAAGCTTCTTCTTGATGATGCCCTCACGATTGAGCTTGAGGATACACTCAATGGCAAGGTATGGGTTAATACCATCGGCACCATAACCGAGGAGGACACACATGTGGTGTACTTCCCTAGCCTCGGCGGTTTCGACGATAATGGCAGCTCGAGATCGCCACTTGTTGCGTACCAGGTGATGGTGGACCAAGCCGGTCGCAAGAAGGGAAGGAACAGGCACGCGGTCTGCGCTTGTCGCTCGATCAGACAAGATGATGATCTTGTCCCCTTCCTCGATGGCCGCGGTGGCGGCATCGCAGATGGTGTCAAGGGCGTTCATGAACCCATCGACGCCAGAAGACTTCTCGAAAGTGATGTCAATGGCACGTACAGACCAGTCCTTATTATAACTGTTGATGTTCTTGAGAGCGTTGAAGGTCTCGGTTTCCAGGATTGGCGACGGAAGTAACAGTCTCCCGCACTGAGACTCGTCCATCTCTAGAAGATTGCCTTGAGGGCCAACATAGCACTCCAGCGACATGACAATGGCTTCTCGGATAGGGTCAATGGGAGGGTTCGTGACCTGAGCAAAAAGTTGTCTGAAATACTCGTAGAGCAATCGCGGTTGCTGTGCCAAACACGCGAGGGGGGCATCATTACCCATGGAACCCAGAGCTTCTTTGGAATCAGCCGCCATGGGGGCAAGGAGCAGGCTGACCTGTTCGAAGGAGTAGCCGAAGGCCTTGAGCCTAGGATCTTCTTGGACAGAAGACTCGGTGAGTTTGGAGCTCAAATCAGCCTCCTTGACCAAAGCTTCGTACACTTGCGGCATCTTCATGAGGTTCTTGTCGAGCCACTGTTGAAAAGGTTGACGGTTGGCAACGGTGGCTTTGAGTTCTGCATCGTCGATAATGCGTCCAGCCTCTGTGTCCACCAAAAGCATCTTACCGGGCTGCAGACGACCCTTGATAATGACTCTTTCGGGCTCAATGGCAATGGTGCCGACTTCCGAAGCGCAAATAATTCGGTCATCGTCAGTGACATAGTAGCGGCAGGGTCTCAAACCGTTTCGGTCTAGGTTGGCACCACAGTACCGACCGTCGGAGAAGGTGAAGAGTGCTGGGCCATCCCAGGGCTCCATCAGGTTGGCGGCGTATTCGTAGAAAGCAGCCTTCCCAGCATCCATGGCTGTGTTACCCTGCCACGCTTCTGGTACCATCATCATAACTGCTTCGGGCAGAGAAAGCACACGATTCATGACAAGCAGCTCTAGCACATTGTCGAAAGCAGCAGAGTCAGAGCCACCATCCTCAACGATCGGGAATAGCTTCTCAAGATCTTCACCAAAGAGGTCTGATTTCAGAACACCCTCACGAGCTCTCATCCAGTTCTTGTTACCGCGTAGCGTATTGATTTCGCCGTTGTGAGCAAGCCACCGAAGGGGCTGTGACCGATCCCAGGAGGGGAAGGTGTTGGTCGAAAACCGCGAGTGGACGAGGGCGAAATGAGCTTCATAATCTACAGATACGAGATCATGATAGTACTGGTATACCTGCACAGGGGCCAGCTGGCCCTTGTAGACAATGTTCCGGTTGCTCAGGGAGCACACATAGAACCACGGCTTCCACCGGGGATCATGCGAGACGGTTTTTCTCAGAATGTACAGCTTGCGCTCGAATTCAACATCGTCAAACTGTTCAGGAGCTGTGACGTCGGGCTTATTGCCAGTTCCATAGGCAGAGGCAAGGACGACGAAAGGCTGCAGGATAATAGGTTCTCGGGAGAGGGCAGCGGGACCCAGGAGGGTAGAGTCTCGGGGCACTTCTCGCCAGCCGAGGGTGCGTAGGCCGAGGGATTGAGCGACCTCCTCGAAGCTGAGGGTGGCATGTTTCAGCATCTCAGTATCCGGCTTGAAGAACAAATTTCCGGCAGCATATTGACCAAGAGGAGGCAGCTCTACGCCGACCTCGCGAGCAAAATTCTTGACAAAGAATTTATGAGGGATAGAGCTCATGACGCCTGCGCCATCACCATCTCGTGCATCTGAGCCGACCGCACCTCGATGGGTCATGTTACAAAGTAGATTGCGCGCATCGCTAACAATTTTGTGGCTTGGCTTGCCCTTGATATGGCTGTGGAATTTGTTAGAGCAAACATTGGACCAGCGGAGATGTTGGAGGAGCCTTACGCAGCAAAGCCTACACCACAGGCATCCTTCTCGAGGCTAGGGTCGTACAGACCTTGCTTCTCAGGCAAAGCCTCGCCCCATCCATAGCCCTTGTCGGGCTGGTACGGCGTATACTCTTCCTGAACCTCTGGTGTGTCGTTCTCTTGTTTGTGCGATTCCACCGTTGACAGGCCCATCCTATGGTCGACAGGCGACTCTTGCTTTCACGACTGAAATTAGGGAGGGAGGTGGCGACTCTGGTCAGATCGGTCGACGGGAGGGAGAGTAAGGCTAGGGCGATGAGGGGCTTACTCGGCAGCAGGAAGGCTGTCTCTGTGTAGCTCGAGCTCCAGCGATGGGAGGATTGAGTCCGACGATGGCGAGGAGACAGGACAGGCTGGGAGCTTGGAACGTGGTAAACAAGAAGAAACGGAAGGATGGGTGGACAAAGAGAAGGAAAAGAATAATAAATTGGGCAGTGAATCTGGGTGTGGGGTTTTTTGCACCAGACTTTCTCACTTTCCCTCGTTGCTAGCAAGTTCGCTGTTAGCCATTCACAGCCTTGGTGTTACTACGGCGGAGCTTTGCTGGTCTTTGCCAGTTCGCATACGAGCACAGGTACTCTTCCTACTCTGGAGTCTCGTTCGTATGAGCCAAGAGAGAGCGGATGGCGTCAAGATTGAACTCACCGGTCGATGAAAGGGCAGACGGAGGGAGCAAAGACCGCCATGGCATACCGACCGACGGGAGAAAAACACTACTCCGTACCATACGGGCCTTCCTGGTGCTCGCCCTGCTGCCTCTACTCCTCTCCTCCTCCATTCCTCCTACGACTCCCTGTACAGTATGATGGATGATGGGCGTGCTAACGGAGGTGGGGGAACCAACCATCCTAGTCGAAAACGCATCATGCATCACGGCGAGCTCCATTCGTGGCTTTCTCGTCTTCGAGCTCGAGGCTCCATCCACACATCCCAGCTCCATCATCTTGCATGTGCTGATAAGAGTCGCCGCGGCCAATCATGGTTGCTTCTTTGGCTTCGATTACCATTTTCATTGGAGCAACTGAAAAGAATTTCGCCGCGACCGGCCCTGTATTCTCTGTGCCAACTGGCATACGGGCCTCGACTTACAGAGGTCAGAGGCAGCCATCACCTGCTCCTGTGTGTCATACTGCGCGCGAGCTGGAATCACTCTCCACCTCAATCTGGACGCAAGGATCTTTTCTTCGCTTCGCTTACGGAGACGGAGTCGCTCTGTCGTCCTCGTACGAGCCCGAGCCTGCGCACTCACAAACGTTTCCTCGACTCTCTGTACTCCAATCTGTTCCCTGCGATTGGTACACAAAAGGAGGGAACTGCGCCGTGTCCACCTCGGCATTGACCGCGGGCCTTGGTCCTGTGCAGCCAGCTACACTATGTTTTCTTTCTTCTGGCTGTTCATGCTCAATCTCTCCGGTGTCGCCCGGTAAATAGGCTGCCAGCTAGTGAGGAAGAAAATTTTTTCCTGGCTGTACCCTCTCCTCGTCCTCGTACACGGCCAGGTCAGCAAGTGTCAGCTGGACAGCCAACAGTTGATCGCCCCAACACGGCAGCTTCACAGTCATCGAGAATGTACTCCGTACAGAGGCAGGAAATAGTATTTTCACGACTAAAAACCCATACCACAGGACATGATGTCTGCCCCGGGCTTCTCTCAAGCATTGCTCACAGCCTGAGCGTCAGCACCCTGCACCCCACGCTCGGGTAATTCTTTCTTTACTACATTGGTACATTAACAAATCAGATAGGTTGCATTGACGGAAGGGGGCCGCCATGTGTCGAACCAGGGAGTCCAGCGCGGGCGGGTGTAAAGGCCATTACGGAGTAGCCAGTCGCTATAGCAGAAGATTAGCCGACCAACGTCTCTCATACAATACTGGAACTCGTAAGGGAAATTCGGCATCGTCGCAGAGAGGGTCACTATGCTACATGCCTCCAATACATACGTACCGGTGGACAAGGATGGCCCCATCCAGATAAGCTTAATAGGTACAATCCCTTGGTACCTAAAGGAATGGTAAGGGCGTCAGTCAACTAAACTCGGGCTGCCGACGTCGGAACTCCATTGCCCAAAGATCTCCAGTGCCTAAAGAGGCTGCTCAGGCTGGCTCCACGGCCCTGCATAACATTGTTTATTGTTTGTGCCCCAGCAATGTCTATCCACATCATTCTGACTTCAGGCCGCATGCCAGGGAGTAATCCAGATCGGTTCATTGGCTCATCTGGCTAAGACTTTCAGACCCCGGCCGGTTTCTCGGTATTCGACAGCGTGTATCCATACCGAGCAGCGAACAGGACTGGCCTTGTCTCGTGTTCTGGCCACTGTCTCTTCGGAAAGATGGGCTGACATTCCATATACGACAAGCAGCACGTCTTCCTCGCTGGTACTTCGGTTCTCGCCATCTGGTGCAGCTTGGTTTCCAAGGCCGGCGTCGTTATAGGCGGTACCTCTGGTAGTGTCGTGGTATCGTCGTGCTCGGTACGACACAACAACAAATTTCTCGGCTGTCAGCCGGACGCCTTGTCTCTTCCATTTTGTCGACACATGGAAATATTTTTTGCTCCACGAGCAAATCTCGTAGACGGTTTCAAGGGAATCTTCATGTTTCGGGCGAAACCGGTTCCAAATCTCAGTACGTGGTACGGAGCATCTGTGTCAAGGTACCAATCTAACGTAGGCGTCCCATTCCATGGCTATTGCACCCATAAACTCGTGCTGCTTGTACGGGCATTTGCCTCCTCAATGAAGCTGGTCTCGGTTATGGAGTGTCCAAGACCGAGCGGGTGTGGCCCCATGTGAGAGACGAAGCTGTACTAAAGGCACCCCTTGACCACATGAGGGCAACATTACACCCAACATGAAGACACAAACTAATAGTATTGCGCGCTGAGTACCTAATACTGAGGTATCGGGCATTACTGACTGAAGACAATGTATGTGGACGTCGATGTTCAAGGCTCTGGCCCCTGAAGAGCCTACCAGTCATGCACATTATTCTCGAAGCAGCCCTGTAAAGAATTTTACTCAACTAGGCCGCTTCGGTGTTCCCGTAGTCATACTCAAAGCGTCGCACAACACACAATTTGAAGTTGGTTTTGACACGCTGACATATCTCTATCAGCCTCGGTTGGACAATGCTTCAAAATTATGGCCAGTACAGGAGGTCGTTTGTGTGATGGAGCCAGGAGCAATTTACTCACTACATCATGACAGGTCCCAACGACGCCATTAACCTGGCCATGTGTGCCATCCCAGTGTTACAGACAATCTATCCAGGGTTCAGTCGACCTATGGGCTTTCTATAGAGAGGTTCATAAGTTGAGGTCCCCCCTAACAAGAGTAAGGCGAGGCTGGCAAGGCTTCACATACTGTTCTGTTTGTTTCCCCGCACTGATTTTCCAGACTTGTACCTAGATGGAATACCATGTAAACAACTCCAATTGATTCCTGATTTTCAAGTAATACACATCTCAAACAATATCTCGAACATGCTCATATTGTAGCTCCCACAAAATAACACGCGATGATGCTCACAACGACGCTTCCCCTATTCCCTCCGCCGGCCTCCTCCCTCCTCCCTGCACCAACCTCATATTCTTCACTTGAACCAGGCCAACAGTCACCACACCCTTCCAATCATGCCAGACGGCACAGGTCCCAAGCCGCAATGGCTCGCAACACGAACCTGGCGATCTTGTCCATGGATGAGAGAACCATCGTGCAGCGCAAAATGGCCATAGCAATGTACGGCTACAGCTGGCTCAAGCCCGCCGGTTGCGCAAAGACTATGCTTGGCAGACGTGAAGAAGAGCTCGAGCGCGAAGAGGTAGAGAAGCAGCTGCGCGAGGTTGAGCTGCAAGAACGTCTAGCTTTGGAGGCAGAAGAACAAGAGCGGCTGGCGGCGAGGGATGCCCTCGGAGAGATCCAAGACGATAGGGACCTGGACGGTGACATCCCCGACGCAGAAGAGGACGAGGACGATGAGGATGGGTGGATTGAGGACGAAGATAGTGAGGCCATGATGCACACAGGGTTCGACATGGAGGGAGATCTGGACGATGACGTCCCGGAAGCCGATGATGGGGATGGTGAGGATGATGATGATGATGATGCCGAGAACGAAAATGACCAAGACGGAGACGACGAGGCTCAGGATCAAAGCGAGGCGTGGGTGTATGATTCTAGGAGAGAGCCCGACAGCGACGAGGGCAACGAGCAGGGGGCCATCGGTCAACATCTACGTGCAAGAAACGCCAGACACACGCATGTCGCCGGTGTACGCGTCCCTGTACCGGGCAGTGAATACGAATACGACGAACAAGAGGCAGAAGATCTAGCCAACGCGATGCTCGACGAGGACGAGATATTTGAGGACGAGCAAAACATGGGCATCGAAGGCGACCGAGATTTCGACGACGATGTACCTGACGCAGACGAAGGCCAATGGGAACACACCGACACAGAAGCCGAGGAGAGCGAAATGGACATTTCCGTGCTGCCTGGCCAGGAGCAACCAGGAGAGAGGTCGGACATGGCACAGCCTCCCATACAGACGCAGACGTATATGCCGAGGGTTGGAGGAGGTCTAGTACCACCACCACCGCGCGCATCTCTATCAGCTCCACGGGATTCAGGCCCCTGGATTGCGTCTCCGCATCCTGCGAGGTCCGGAACGAATTCTCACAGACAAACACCCAATGCTGGGGGCGGATACGGAGACTCTCGCGAGGCTGCCGGTGTCATGATGTCAGGAAATCGACATAGGGGAACCCAAGCCCAGCTCCAGCCTCAACCTCAGTATATCCAGACTCCCGCAATGTTGGACAGTCCTCTGGACGGTGACGAGGCAATGACGGAAGATGATGATCCCTTTGCGTCTACAGGGCCGGGGCCTGGCAGACGCCAGCAACATACACGGCCTACGGTTCATGGTGCGACCACCGCCGCCTCCTCCGCCGCCGCCATGATGGAGAGTGCCTCGGGGTCCGGCGGACCTGAGAGAAGAGGAAGAAATGGAGCAGGTGAAAGTCCTTCGCGGGCGACAGCAGCCGCGCGAGCCTGGCTTGATGGCGCAGCCGCTGCGGTTGGCGGCAGCGCGAGGCGGACGTTGTTCGGACGAGCGGCGAGAAGAGGGCATACGACCACCGCTACCACTGCAGGGTCAAGTGCTACCAATTTGTCCAGCGGGGGGTTCTTCACACCGTCGCCCGGCACGTCTGGGCTTGCACACGTTGGAGCCGAAGTAAGTACGCCCGTGAATCATAGTGGCGGCCTGGACTCGAGCCAAGAACAAGCTCAAGGGCAGAGACGAAGTGGTCGCTTCTTGAACTCGAGGAGAAGAGCGGCTCAATGAAGACCCGACTTGCCATTGTCGAGTTATGATATGAATGAGTGTCATGATAAATAAGATTATGATTATGATGTTGTATCATGATACAGATATAATTGAACAATTCCTTGATGTCCATTCCTCTCACAGATCGAATAACGTGTTCTAAGCTTCATCGATCTCCTTGTCGACGATCATATCCGGTGTACTTCAACACAGGGCTTCACAAACGGACCAAGGCAGTGCCTGCAACCGCAGAGAGGAGGCGGTACAAAGGTCATAGACGTTGCTTCCCAACACTGCACACATCATACCTAGAGTTGGACACCTTCCAACACATGACATGTCTGATTCGGCTCTGGAAGATGACATTGAGGCCGTATTGCACGACTCGTCTACCTCCTGCTTTTTCTCCTTCTCCTTCTGCTTCCGCCCTGGCAATACTTCATCGCTCCGTCGTGTACGAGTAATGCGGAAACCGATAGTAATGGAAACCCCTAACAAACACCCAACACCAAACGCTTGAGCCTTAACTTTTCTGATGGTGTACAAGAAGCCAATAGAGGCTTAAAAGGATGGCCATTCAAGCATAAGGACCGAGTGCAATCGTGGCGAGGCCGTGGCCAACTCTTTCACCGCAGCTGCTTAATAGTCTGGACAATCCTGCCCATTTGGGCCGAGACACTTTCTGGCTCCGCGGTGACCCTCGTCTTGTCTTCGAACAGTAGAATTGTTGCCTTGGGTAGTACCAACAAGTTGGGCTTACTGATACAGCGCCACTTCGTCCAAACATGGGGACAATCTTGTAGGCTTGTCCTGCTGAATGTATTGTGTACGCTCCCCAGACAGCCTGCCGGTGCTAAAAAAGCCATACGTACGCGAAAAGGGCCCAGACTGCCACAAAGAACAAGACCCAAGCTTTCCACCCTACGCCCGTCCGCTCGGCCATCCGAAGCATTCTCCTCATGGTACCGCGCAACCGTACCCCAGTGTTCTCAAAAGTGTCATTGATCTGGCTTGCCAGGGCACTCGAGTCTCTTATCTCATCACCAATCGCAACAGTGAGGGTCTTTAATTGAGAAACTTTCTGCGATAGGAGGCTAGTAGCGCTGATTTCGTTCTGCGCTTCCAGCTCCTCGAGCACAGAGGTAGAGTATTGGCCTTTCGAGTTGGGTGTGGCAGAGCGGAAGGAGGAATTGGACTCATGAGGCGTGCCATTTGTAGAGCCATATGGATTTAGATATGGCGACGATGAAGACGTAGGTCGGTCAGGCTGTGAATTGTAGGCATAGCCAGGGCGGGGGGAGGACGAGGAGGACGGGCGGGAACCTGGATAGTCTTGAAACAGAGCGGAGGACGGAGCGGCTCGTCGATTCAGTGATGAGTATCGGTTTCTGTGTATCAGTCAGAAGTCATTTCCGCTAGAATAGTTTAGTATGGAGACGTACGTGGACATTATGAAGTATATTGCCACGAAAGTGGTATGGAGATTCCAAGTGTCCGCAGCTGAAGTATGTTTGTCGGGGCGCGGAGGTAGAGATGTGTTGCCAATAGTCGAAGGTCGCAACTATCGCAGTCGTGGATAATGGTTTTGAGGAATGGATGCACAGTTATTCGGTTCCAGATACACTCTCGGCCTCAATCTATGCAGTTGCTATGTCGAATACATTCCGTAATTAGGTGACAAGGAGATCGGGACAGAATGACAGACACGAGGCTCGCCAGGCTGCGCTAGGCAAAATACATTTCACCCTTCAGCCTTGCTCGAGTATTTTGTACAGTATTGCGGAGAACTATTTCCCCGCGACGCGTCTTTCGAGCCCAGCGAGGGGAGTGCAAAAAGAAATCCAAACCTAGGAGTTTTCCTTGTGTCAAACAGGCATACGGAGCCTGATGGTCAGTCTACAAATTCGCGAGAACAATGCACGATAATGTCGCAACACCGCCATGAAAGTTTTGGATCCATCGGTGAGGTCGACGCCGAGGTGGTCTCCGAACTACGAGACCGCTTAACTGAAGTCTCTATAAAATGCTCTGAACGCTGCCTATATCAGTCTGCCAAATGGTACATCAATCTATGACTGTGGGAACATAGATCAACAGTTAACTCTCTCAGGGCAGCCGAACTCCTCAATTCACTTCCAGAACCACACGACCACGACGATGATACGCAGATGCGAGATACGAATAATGTCCAATCCTCATACCATATATTCTCTACGAGCTACGATGACCCGGAAGAAGCAATATTGGAGGCCAAAGAAGCGCCCAAGTATCTGCTTGCAAAGGCCTTCTTCGACACGAAAGAGCTCGACAGATGTGCAGCCGTTTTCCTCCCGCCCGCAATCCCAGCAGGCGGTCTAGCGATTTTCGAGAAGACCAAGGGCCGAACACCTATGTCCACGCCTTCTCGATACAAGTCCAAGACAAAGCAACCAGATTCAACCACATCCAACCCTTATCCACACCTGAGCCAGAAATCCCTTTTCCTTGCCCTCTACGCACGTTACTTGTCGGGGGAAAAACGCAAGGAAGAAGAAACGGAAATGGTACTAGGCCCTGCCGATGGAGGACAGGCTGTGAATCGAGAACTGCCATCCCTAGCCCGCGGCCTTGAAGCATACTTCCGAAGCCGCGACGCCGTAGACCCGACACTGAAGCGCTCACAAGGTTGGCTTGAATACCTCTATGGCTTGGTGTTGTCCAAGTCCCGGCAGGAGACTCTTGCACACCAGTGGCTTCTGCGTTCTGTCCGGCTGAATCCATACCATTGGGGTGCCTGGGAAGAACTCGTCTCTCTCCTAGCCTCCGTCGATGAGCTCTCTACGCAACTTACAACTCCATCTGTTCTCCCTTCCAACCTCATGTCTATAATGTACCAGGCTGTTGCATCTGTCGAGCTATTTTCGACCACGGATCAGTCCACGACTGTCTCCTATCTTCAGACCCTCCTGTCCTATTTTCCCACGTCGACCTTTCTGCTCACTCAGCTCGCAACCCTCCATTACCACGCTAAGGACTATGATACCGCGGCATCCATTTTCCAAGACCTGCTGGTCACCCATCCCCATCGCCTGGACGGCCTGGACCATTACTCGAACATCCTCTACGTGATGACTGACAGGGCTCGCCTCGCCTTCCTGGCCCACCTCGCCACGTCTATTGACAAATTCAGACCCGAAACCTGCTGTGTTGTCGGCAACTACTATTCTCTCTGTTCCCAGCACGAAAAGGCTGTCATGTATTTCCGCCGTGCGTTGACATTGGACCGCAACTTCCTCGCTGCCTGGACCCTCATGGGTCACGAGTACGTTGAGCTCAAGAATACACACGCGGCTATCGAATCCTACCGACGTGCCGTAGACGTCAATCGCAAAGACTACCGTGCTTGGTACGGCCTCGGCCAGGCGTACGAGGTGCTCGACATGGGCTTCTACGCTCTCTTCTACTACCAGCGCGCCGCGGGCTTGAGACCGTACGACCCCAAAATGTGGCAGGCCGTCGCGTCATGCTACGCGAAGATGGACCGGCTTGATCAGGCCATTCAGGCATTCAAGCGAGCCTTGGTTGCAGGGACGTATTTTGACGACGCAGGAAGTACGCAAGGTAGCTTCGCGGCGGCTGCAAAGGGCAAGGCGCAGGCGCAGGCGCAATCTAGAAAACTCCTTGACCCGGACACTCTCTATCAAATTGCGCTGCTTTGTGAACGGAAAGCCGGGCCATCAGGCGATGCCGAGGCCGCCAAGTACATGGAGCTGTGTGTCGCGCAAGAGACCGGTGGCAGTGTCAACGCTGTTTCTCAAGCGGACAAGATGTCGAGAAAACAAGCCCGAAAGGAGGCCAAGGCCGGTGCGACAGCAGAGGAGCGCAGAGCCCGCGTGGCCGCATCATCAACGGGAGGAGGACAGCCCGGGACAGCAGAGGCTGCGACCGATGACGGAACAGGTGACGGGGATGATGAAACGGAGATATTATCGTCTGAAAGCGAAGGAGACGAGGAGGACCCCGAGGAGGTTGACGAGGCAGATGAGGCGAACCGGGATGGATTCGGAACTGGAACCACGGCGACCACGTCCAAAGCTCGCTTGTGGCTTGCGCGACGTAGTGCCAGGAATGGCGATTTGGATCGGGCGGAGCGATTGGCAGAGGAGTTGTGCATGGACGGGTATGAGGTCGAGGAGGCCAAAGGCTTGGTCAGAGAGGTGAGAGGGCGGAGGGGAGGCATGGTGGGAAGCGACCTTTGATGCAGACTCGGCCGACCAATTCAAGAAATACAGCTGGAACTTCGGAATCGGGGGTGGAGGGAAAGACGAAAAGACAGGTCGCTGGATCCTGTCTATTGCAAGTGCGAGACGCCCTCCGAAATGAAATGGAGTTCCCACAGTCGTGATACAACTCACAAGGGCAGAGAGCTTGCTCAAAGAGACGACCGGACTGGTTTCACCCAAACAGCTAGACAGTTTCAAGAAGATCAAGACCACAAGGAGGTGTGAAAAATGGAAGTGAGAAGAGATCAACTTTTTGCATGCCTCCGGATGACGGCCTCGGCCATTAGTGAATTACTGGCATTCATCTGTCCTTGAAACGGACAGAATCCCCCGTCTTCCAGCTCTCATTCTCGTGCACACCTTCATTAACTCCAACCTGTCCATATGCGAGCAACTCAAGGAATACGTGTCGCTACCGATGCGGCTCAATAACCATCAATCCTTCTTCGCCCGTCCTATCAATATGAACACTGCTGGCTAGTACGCATACCATGACCCCCCTGCCGGCACTCTAGTCCTGCATGTTCATCATTCGTTTGGTGTTATCGAGCGAGCCTCGAAAGTCTGTTGGGATAAGAGGTAGGGCTTGTGGTAAAGGTCTGTGTCATGGTCAGTAATCTGTCAAGTAAGGAAGAGCTCCCACCACAGTTGAAGTAGACCGGGTCTGCAACGCTCTTCCTGTCTGTTTTGTCTGTCGGTGTCATGCCGCAACACTACAATCAATTGTTTGGTTGCGGTGCGTGCATTGCTTTCATTGCAGTGGTCACATCCTCCTCACAGCATGCACCTGGCAATCAATGCGGGCACTTTGCACTCGATTGACCCAGTCCCGAAACCGGGCCCAGACACAAATAGCAATTCTGTAGCCTGGCTTCAGACTTCTGACAATATCCCTGATCTCCTCGTCCTCATCATCATACCTCCAGGTCACGTCGTGGGTGTGCCACTCGAAGTCAGCATTGATGTTGGTGATGATGTGTCTGCCTGAGAACGGCCCTTGGGACTCATCTGTGCCGGGTGGTAGAATAGCCACTTCAAACCACGTCCAGCTCTCTTTGTAGGTGTAGTGGAAAGATGTCTCGCTCCATCCTTGGTCCCGCGAGGTGACTCGAAACGTCACACTGCGTAAAGCGTGGGGAGGAAATGATGATGGTATGTCAGCGAGGAGATAAATCTTTCCCGCCTCTTGCTCGGTGACTCTCATTTTGCAATTGCTTGAAGCCAAGGGTATATCGACCCAGAGCTCAGCCATGTCAATGATGTCGGGCACCAAGTCTGCTGGAAGGAGCTGTGCGAGAAGAGAAGCGACTTGGTACGCATCTGGTTCGGATGGACCCTGCTGGATCATGGGAAGTCGGAAAGTGGGAAGGACGTAGGACAGAATAGGAGCAAGGAAAGAAAAGGGACGGGGTAGATTTTCAATATCCTCGACATGCCAGGTGTGCTTCCCGGATGTCTGATCCAAGATGAGAACGCCGATGAAGGCAGAGATTGCGGGAAGCGTAAAGATAACTTCGGGAGACATGAGACTATACAAGAAATCGGACCTTTGGCTCGGCTGCGCCATTATGAGGTGGTCAAATCTTTTTCATTCTGGCCGAAGGGATAGAAGAGTACAGCAGTAGGAGGGCGGAGAGCATTATTGAACGGGGAGTGGGAAGAGTGAGAGAAGATGGGAGAATGTGAAGGCGGGAGGCAGAAGACTTGGGGACGGTGTGTGTTGACAGTGGTCGATGCCTCATATGGGAAGGTCAGGCGCGAACCAGTTACTGTACATAACAATGAGGTCAACGACGCGTCGCCTGGCGAGTTCGTGAGGCTTGATTCGGGCATCGTTCAGGCACCAACAACCTTAAATCCATTGGGGCCTCACAGCCTTGCCGCCCACTCCGAGGTTATGCCGGACGTTAATTCAGAGTGTGTTCAGCCTTGCGAGTCCTCAATCCTCTCAGTACGGAGTATTCTCATTCTCATTCTCTGCTCTTACAACCCAGAGAGGATCGTGCATGAATGACCCTTCAACCAACGTCTGGATCTCAATCTTCCTCCAGCCACTCCACCACAGATAGTCGCCGACCATGTTCAGTCTCTCGTCTTCGTCCGCCTTGAGCCACTGATCCACCACCTTCGTGGGAAAGCATCGATTTGAGACGATGAGGTGAATTTTGCTCCCTGACTTTGATTGCCGTCGAATACCCTGCAGCACCTCTACTGGCTTCGTGAGATAGTCGATGGACACTACACAAGTAGCCGCATCGAGTTTGCCGGCATCACCTCCGGCCAGTCGCACCTCGGGATCTCGGTTCAAGTCCTGGACAGACCAGTGTGTCAGTACTGGGTTCTTATCTAGCTCTCTCTCGTTCATGCCCGTGCCCAGCACTTCGAGCTCTCCTGTGGACGCCGCCTGAACCACCTCACGCGGATAATGTGAGATCCAACTGCTGCAGAAGTCGAGAATTTTTCCCTTTCGAGGCAGGACTTGGTTGTAATAGATGCGAAGGGTGTTGATGGCGTTGTCGTCAATGTGCGTCACAAAGCGAGGAGCAGCGTAAAAGCCAGAGTCGTTTCCTGCTTCTTGAGGCGTCAGATCTGCAGTTGAGTAAGGAAACGGACCGTCTGGATTTGATGGCACATAGTTTCGACCTGGGATGCCTCCATTCTCCATCCTCCTATTGTTGGGAAACAAGCCTGACAGAATTGACATTGAACGGAAATTCTGCCTTGCCAGTGCCCGAGGCATTAAACATCTGTGGGAAGAGAGATGGCCACCGACTTGATACTGAGAGATACGGAGTGAGTGTTTACGGTGCCCTTTGAATGAGGTTTTCTACCGATGATGACGTTGTCGAATCAAGCCAGGATCTTGTAACTCCAATATTTACTCTACACCATACACCCATAAAGACATTCCTCCAACGATTCCTTAATTGTATCATCAAGATCGATCAAACATTTCACTCCGCATTATACTCGTACGTGCTATTCATGGTCTCGGCATTGCCTGGCCCCGAAGCCGAGTATCTGAGACAGTCATTGGCACGACATTTCTTGCTGACAAAACCAACACCACAACTCGCGGAACAAGAACAACCGACAGGCAAAAGCCTTCCCCGGATTGTCTCGAGGAATTGTTCCAATTCGCCCTTTACCATCTGTGACCTCATTTTCCGTGGCCAGAGGGGCCGTCATAGTGTTGTGTTGCGGCCCCTCACAGCTACCTTGGTGGCTTATTTATACCTATATATCGGGCCAGAGGGTTATTGGTGATGTGAGCTCATTTATATGGATGTCTTTCCGACTGCCACCCTCTTCAGTGACTCGCTCACCGCGTATATGGTGCTCACCTACCTCTAGCCGGCCTCTACACCGTCATCAGCACTCTCAGGTCTTTGGAAGGCGAAGAATGGCCACTGCAGCCCACATTGAACTGGATCCTGCTCAGGCAGGTGTTTACCATGTTCCGAATATCTCACTACAATCCAGCGAGACTGGAAGCAAATTGCTCCAGTACAACAGTGATCACTATCATAGCTTCTTTAATTCTGCTGGATTTCACAATCATATTGCTCATCACCTCCTAACGATATATGCCCTTGGTGCCACGCCTGGAGAAATCCAACATGCCTTTGATTTCAACAAGGGCTACCAACGAAAGCTCCCCCCCGTGGACAAACAAAATGTTCAACAAATGTCTCGTCCTGATAGATTCAAGGAATATCTAGGGAAAGAGCAATTCTTCCACGACTATGAGGTTTTCTTCCGAAACGAAATCGAGGAGAAAGGGTGGGATACGGTGCTCAACGAGCATGTTTTTGCTCGGACGGAGCACTCTGAGAGAATGCTGGTCCGCATGTTTGCAGGCTTCTTGCATCCATTGATCCATTTGGGGTTCGGGGTGGAGTTTAAGCAGCCGGCCATCATGGTTGAAGCTCTAGCGCAAGCAGCGGTCCATGATGACTGGCCTGGTACATTCCTCTATGCGGCCGAGGAGGCCGCCAAAGAAAGCAAATCTTCCAAGAGTCTGGTCCAATTGATACACGAGAGTCGTGCAAACAAGAAGCTCCGAAACTCTCCCCATACTGAAGACGGCAACAAGCTCCGAGATGGGGTATTCGCCAGAGCTGCTGAAGAAATGATAGATATTGCTTCTCAATGGACCGTGAAACCGGAACAACTCCAGCAGAAGACCGCGGAGATGATCAATGCTGCTGTGTATTTTGCTGGTGGTGCCCAGCGTCCAGGTAAACAGGTCAAATTTGACTTCTTTTATATGCATAGCGTCAACTGCTCTATCTTCTTTTCGGCATTCTTGGACGAACCATGGTTGAGTATTGAGAATAAGTGCAGGCTTCTGGAATGGAAAGGTCGACTTGATCTGGCAATGTATGTCTCCAGAGGAAGTCCGGAATTGTTGATGGAAGAGGTCAAGAACTACAAACCTCAGCATCCCCAGCACGGATGGGCCGAGATCATTCGCCGAGTTGACAAATTCTCTGATGATGGACATGCTAGCAAATTGGTAAGAGCCCTCGCCAACGGACAGGTGGCTTGCAAGCCGTATGAAGGACAGTCTGAAGATGTTTTCGCTATTCAGGGAGATAATGTATGGTTGAGATTGGGACACATGGCAATCGATTCAGTTGAGGCGGGCAGTCCGCACTGGGTTCGCAATGCTGGATTTGACGAAGCTTGGGAGGATGTACCTGAACGGCCACGTCTATGATGAAGGCTGATCTGAAGCCATCGGGTTTGCGTTCACCTACCCCTGTGAAAATAGCATGAAGCCATGTTGGATTAACAGACTCTGTGCTGCACTTTGCTAAATTTGCAAACTTGATTTTGACGCAGAGCATAATCGCAAAATTTGAAGAAATGGTTTGGTCAGCATAGCAGTTCCAGATTGTTGATGCAGACAATGCTTGGATATACCGGAACATTTAAATATATATATAACATCCTTGTCCATGTGGAGTTTACAACACATGTCACCAATTCCCCGCATCGTCAAGTCGACTCAGGCACCATCGATTGCTCTCATCCTTTCTCTCATGTCCTCTCATCAGAAATCTTCATTGCTTTGTCGTCCGTCCTTCTGATTGTATTATCCTGCTTGCCGTCCATCATGCCTGATAAATCTCAAGACAGTAAGGATAGCTCCATCCCACCGCCTCTCGATCCTTTCCCCACCTACCAGACACCCTTTTCTCGATCAAACAGGGACGATGACAATCCCTTCATACAGTTCCGTCGATTTGCGGATGAGCAATTCTCATCAATGTTCCAAGGTATACCCCGTCTCCTTGGATTCCAAAGCAACAGACACTTCGAGAATATGGTTCGCGAGAGACAGGAACGGGAGGAGGGCTGGCGCAAGCAGGTCGAACAGGAAATGGAGGAATGGAGACAGAACCGTGAAGAGCTCATGCAGAGATTGACACAGAGGCTTGAAAACAACATTCCAGAACGCATTGAGGAGATGAGACGGCACCGCGAAATGAAACATACGGAGGATAATTGGAATCTGAGTGAGGATACCACACGTCCCTGGCCACACATTACACCATGGTCGGCTCGAGGAGCTGCCTCCAAATGTCCGGCGACGAATGGCAGCCAGCACCCACATGGTAAATCCAGGTGTCAAGCATGGCGCAACAGAAACGAGCAAGCAAAGACAGAGTTGGACGCCTATGAAACGATACAGAATGACGACGATGCATCGAGAAAGCAGTCAAAGTCGTGGTTCTCGTCATTTGGCTGGGATGGTAAAAAGATTGAGCAAGCAAGGGATAAACATGACCCGAAACGTGTTCCTTTTGAGCTCGAGGATCCGTCGTCTCAGCCTGTCACGTATACTCTGTTGTCCAGCAAGACTATGGACCCCTTCGTTGACACTGGCGTCACCGTACCCTGGCTCATGTTGAGCAAGTACTCACCGATATACCTTTGCAACCCTTCCCAACCGAGGATGTATGAGGTACAAATACACGATGCTGAGGACGTGCCATTCCGAATCTCAAGGCCAAGATTTTTTGAGCCACCGCCACGCCATCGTGAGCTCCATGAGGCGTTGGCAAAGCAGCTCCCTTGGGCCGATGCGTTTGAAGACCTTATCAGCCTACAACAGACCGGCAAAATGGTGGATAGAGACTACTCCACCTGGCGTACTCCGAGTACTTGGATCCATGACATGGTTCACAGAGGAAGCTTGGGTCCTCGCTGGGCTTTCGACCATGACGGAATGCTGGTCAAGCATTCAATTGACGCTGAGACCCGTGCTAAACAACTAGGACAACATTATAGGTGGCACGATGGACTAGCCGAACAGTCCGCGCTTCTCCTGGGACGGAAAGTGAGCGACTTTCTCGACGAAATGGGCGATAACGTGACAAAAACCATTGCAACATCACCCATTTTTAGCAGTGTTTTGTCGGCTGCCAATGCAATCGTAGCAGCGGCTGAAGAAGCGGAGAGAGACTATGAGAGTGTGGCACCAGCAGCTGCTGACAAGCGAGAGGAATCCAAGCAGACTGAAGCCGCCGAGGTCGCCTCTAAGCAAGTGCTGTCAACAGTGTTCTCTCAAGCCCTCGAAAGCTCGTTCTCATCGTCCAATAGCCAGGAAAGTATTGGAAATCAAGTTGTATCGACATCAACATCCATCAGTCAACGGACGCTGCCGGATGGTTCTATCGAATCCAAACGCATCTTCAAACGACGCTTTGCTGATGGGACCACAGAGTCCGAGGAAAGCATCGATGTTAGCCACGGTCCAGCTGCTCAGCCAAGATCACAGTACGTATCATTCGCGAACGAACAGGCTGAGAACCCAACAGGTCCTGCAACTTCAATGCAATTGGAATATGACGAAAGTGTCCTCGAGCTGCAACCGTCAGGGCATGATTCCACTCTGAGGTCAGAAACACAAGCAGAAGAGACTCCCGACCGACCCTCACAGGAGCAAAGCGAGAACTCCACCAAGCCACCCAGAAGAGGTGGTTGGTTTTGGACGTGATTTAAGACTTGTGCGAGTCCGGGTCTTGATGTGCTGAGAAGACATCTCGAATCACTTTCGGTCCAAAGACCTTAAATCCCAGGTCTACTAGCTATATTTTCGGGAAATCATGGGTTAACAATCGCTTTTGTCAGGACGATCTCTACTCATTCCCCCTCCATTCCCATGATTCTTCTATATATATTACCCTACCCAAATGACTTAGATGTGGCGACGCGGGGCTAATTTATGATTGGAAAATGATTTATGATATTATGTCTGTATAGTATTGGAGTTTGGAAATATTATCATCTCCGCTCGAGCAATTCCGGAGCCTCCTCCCATCCTGATGCTCAAGTACTACTGTACCACTCGATGATTTTCCCCTACTCACCTATGGTAGTCGCCGTAGTCTGGTCTAAGTTTCACAACCGTACCGACAGCAGCGCCTAGACACGTTAAGAGGTGCTAGGTCGTCGAGTGGTAATTTACATTGTTCTTGTGTATCAATTCGCCGTGCCTATCTATTAGAACAACTCCAACAAGAAACCTCCGCTGTCTATTCAGGCTACAGTCACTCAAACTCCTTGTCCACCTCTTCGTAATAGTCAAAGAAGCCCTTGTACAGCTTGACTCCCAGACCAGGGTCGAGAGAGCCTGTAGTTGCGCGGATTGAGTGCATGCTCAACTGTGGAATGCCACAGTCAATCGCACGACAGCCTAGCTTGGAACTCGTCATGGGTCCGATGGTCCCGCCACTTCTTGAATCATTTCGAATCTGGAATACCTGTAGCGTGCTGCCGCATTTCGTGGCTATTCGGGACAGAAGGGCACTCGATACGCCGTCGGTGGTCATATGGCCGTTGGGATCGGCGCTGACTGAAACACCAACGTTCAGCCGGGGTGAATGGTTCTCGAGGTAAGAGCCCAGGAAATTCGGGTTGACGGCGTGAATCACATCACTGGAAACAAGGAAAGTGTTGGCCAAGGTCTGGTTGATGAGGTTGGGTCCAAACGAGGAGTCGGAGAAGTTTTCGACAATTCTCTCAATCACACTGGACATGAAGTTGCTCCGGGCACCTTGCCGGAGATAGGATCCAATTTCTTCGTCGTCGAAACATCCAACCATTTTTACGATGCCCGGAGACGCGTCGTCGGTAGTCGCTAGCAAAGCTTCGATAGCGGCAAAGCAGCATAGCTTGTCGTCGATTCGACCTGCGAAGATAAACTCTTTGTCCAGACCACCCAGTTGGGCCGGCTGTACGTCAAAGAGTTCGAGCTCCCAGTTCACAATGGACGTGTAGTCTTCTATACCCAGCTGTCCGGCAATGGCACGCACCAGCCGCTCCGGTTGACTTCCGACGAATGTTCCGGCGGGGAGGTTGAGGCCCGATTCCTGCTTTCCTGAGAGATCAGAATTGTCGATGCCCACGATGGGGACCATGTTCGTTTCGAGGTTGAACGGCCCTGAGGCGGCGGCGCCAAAGTGAGGTGCGAGAGTCGGGATTCTGGCAATGGGCCAGTCCAGCTTGACAAGCTCTTCTTTGATCTTTCCATCCTTGCCCCGGACGAGGACCCGGCCACCGATACCCAGGTCGCGATCCCACCATGTCATGTTCAAGCCTCCGGCGTAAGGAGCGACTCCCAGTTGGACATAGCCAGCTTTGGTAGGCAATTTCGGAACAGGCTTAACTTTGGCGGTAAGAGCGTCGATGTGGCCAGCGACTATACCGATGCCATTGCCGGCTTTGTAATCTTTGCCCACTGCAAAAGCGATGAATGCGCTCCCGTTTCGTTTAGTGTAGTATTTTCCGCCTGGTTTGACTTCCCAGGTCGTCCTCTCGGACAAGTAAACGTATCCCGCATCTTCCAGCCTTTTGGTGAAAGCTTCGACAGCGTGAAAAACCGTGGGGTTGTTGGTCATGAAATCGATGTATGGCTGGGTATATTTCTCCGGCGAGAATTGCTTCTGCGAAGACGGAGGTTTGGGAGGAAGAGAGTATGCACTGTGCTGGACCATGCGGTCATATCCTCGAGAGACATGGAGAGGAATGTCTTCATGGATCGAGGTAAAGAACCCGGAGGATGTTTTGCGAACCATGTTGGAGGAGTGGGATGTATAGAGGTCGAGAGCTGCAATCGTGGGGAGTGCAAACAATGGCTCGGGTGTCTGACAGGATCCTAAGGAGGTAGTATCGTGTATCGTACTCCGTAGGGTGTACCTAGGTATCTACTGTAGTCTGGTACCTGAGAGAGTGACAGTTACAGCAAGGGATCAACAGGGGAGCTTCGTGTGAGCTGCGCCCGGCCGCATGTCGACGTCAATATCCGTATGTTGAACTCCACAGCAACCATGGCCCATGGGCGATAAGCGAGGGCACCAGCCACAGGGCATCATCACTGTCTTGCCAATACGGACTGTTCAACCTGTCACCCCGCCGGTGTATATTCTCGTGGCCTCAACTCCCAATCCAACAGACGACACCTCATGGAATTATCGGACTAAGCACAGCCATCCGCCTTGACACCTACATAGGAACAGTGGCATCTCACACCAGATCCCCTCTAAAAGTCTGCACGCCTGTCCTACGATTCCTCACCTTCGCCCGGCGATTCCCGTGCTACAAGATGGCGTCAACGGTTGCGGCGAAGCGACTCTTCCAAGAATACAAGTCCTTGTTGACCAACCCACCCGATGGCATCACTGCCGGCCCTGTGAACGAGGATGACCTTTTCATCTGGGAAGCGTTGATTCAAGGTCCCGAAGGAACTCCTTTCGAGGGCGGCATTTTCCCTGCGGAGCTCAAATTCCCAAAAGACTATCCTCTGAATCCTCCAAAAATGAAGTTTTTGGGTGAGATATGGCACCCTAATGGTAAAATATCCTCCTTAGAATCATGTCAAGTGTTCGCTTGTACTGACAATAGTCTAGTATACACAAATGGCGAAGTCTGCATCTCTATCCTCCACCCGCCCGGCGACGATCCGAATCATTATGAGAGCGCATCGGAAAGATGGTCACCCATACAAAGCGTCGAAAAGATCCTTATCTCTGTAATGTCGATGTTGGCTGAACCTAACGACGAGAGCCCAGCGAACGTCGAGGCTGCAAAGATGTGGCGAGAACGGCGACCAGAATTTGAGAAGAGAGTACGAGAGGGCGTGAGAAGATCATTGGGTCTATGAGTACATGAGTCTCTCCGCATCGTGTCCCTTAGACCAACATCATGTCATCATCATCATGAACTTGCAACTCGTCGCTGAGACGCGCGGTCAGCCAATTTTCCAGTCCACCCCTCCTCTCGTCAAGAATCTGAATTTCCGCCTTTCGGTTGAGCATCAGCATGCGCCGAAGCTCTTCCAAAGCCATGTCCAAACCTGGCAACACAGTTCCAGACCTATCTCTCCACTCCCTGTTCGTCAGCATCGAAAGCGCCAGGGCCCGGTCTCGCATTGACAAGACCGTTGACGTGTCGTCAAAGTCGCTGAGATCGGCAACATCCTGTGCCTTCAAGCCAATCCACTCTATCTCGGGAAGGTTGCAGTGGTACTCCTGGGCCATAGCCCTCGACCCATACCGATAGCATTTCATGATTCGTACACCATCTGGATCCCAATCGAAAAGACCGAATACCGGAACAGTGCCTTCTGCGCGGTCAAGGATAATGCGTAGGAACCGCCGAGTAGAAAGGTCGGGATAGCCCTTAGCCTGATACTTCAGTCAGCGATGGAACGATTTCAGCTCTGCAATTCAATACTGTGACCAGCAATCCCGGGCCAACGACAGGGCTTTGATAGCATTCTCTCTCAGCCAGGCTTTTGAACGTAGCCTGGAAAGCGTTAAAGGTGTCCGCTGATGCATTTTCTCTCTTACTTCTTTCTCAACGACTAAGACCCACTTCAGGTGTGAGATATCTGCAAATTCGTGCTCGGCGGCGAGATCTTCTGGTACCAGCGCCGTGTGAATCCTCTCATGGGTAGTACTAAAGCCGACCATGAGGCCTTTCGGACTGCTAGCCTGCGAAAACGTTAGTCTATGTACCACATGGCTGGGTCCTGCGTGTTCTGTGCGTACCACATTCAAGGCACTCCTTGTCACCTGGAATGTGTGAGCAATATCGTCAATGTACCGGTCCACGGTCTCTTGTTGCCTGAACAGGTCCGGATCATGGTAATAGATATCCCTGCTCACATTGGCAATAGTCCCCTCCGCGATGAAGGAAGGACGCTCCTCTTGGTGACTTTAACCCCGTTCTTGATCGCTCCGTATATCTCTGTCAAGATACGTCCAACGCAGGCTAGTGGAATCAGTTGACCCTGCTGCCATTTCTACTGCCACTCACCGAATCTCCATGCTTCCTCCTTGGTCTTCCCTGGAAAATGATATCGCACTTCGCGGTCTTCAATATGCCACCTCAAGCACGCCGGATCTATTCTGTCATAGTAAGGTACGATGGCGGAGATTCGCCTCAGTGTAATGACAGGTCTGCGGCCGGACGAAACATCAATGTCAGTGACAATATCGCGAAGTATTCTTTCGATGTGATCAACAACTCTTTGGTTAGCAGCAGTGAGTGGTGTCGAGGACTGGCCGGGTGTAACATTATCTTCGCCCATGCGGACGCTCATTGTGACACCGTGTAATAGACTGTAATCGCCCAGTGACCCGATTTTGAAGTAGTTTGTCGTACGGAATACGAGTATTGGATCTCTGAACAAATGGTGGACCAGCATGACCCCGGAAAATGTGAAGTTGTGCCTGGACTAAGAGAGTCGCTTATGCATCTTTAAGCTCCGAATCTCACATGCTCCGAGTGGCATCATTTTCTCCCGGTCCCTGCACCGTCTCCCCAGCTTTTTCTCCGCCGTCAACATACGAACTCTAGAACGCTCTCTGGAAGCGCGCCGAATTCTACAATCTGCACAAACATGCTTCAGCATCAATAGCAGAATTGCGATATGGCGCGGACGCTACGATCTGCCCAAAAGCCTATGAATGGCAGCATTCACAATGCGGCAAATGGCCATGCCAACGGCAAACCTCGAGAGTACTCCCAAGACACTGATGGCGAAACGCTTGATCGGTCGCGTTGGAGATTACGCGCAGAAGGTGGCCGTCATACCTGGCATTATCTGAAATCTGAAAAAGAAGCCCAAGAATGGTCGCAGACAGCCGCTGACAAGTACTACCTGGGTCTACCAACGGTATGGATTCATTGATTGCTACAAGAAATCTACTGATCCTTACAGAATCTTCCTGATCTTCCATCTCCTTCGAAACCATCAGAATCGATAGACAACTGCCTCACCTTTTACTCGAAACTTCAATTACCTCCTGGACACTGGGCTTGCGAATATGGTGGTCCTCATTTCCTCCTTCCCGGAATTGTCATTTGCTGGTACGCAACGGGCACGCCCATTCCTGCAGAATACCAGATTGGAATCAGGAATTACCTGTTCGCAAGACAGAACAAAGACGGCGGGTGGGGACTACATGTTGAAGGTCACAGCTCTGTCTTTGGGACAGCCATGAGCTACACAATCCTGCGTATCCTGGGTGCCAGCGAGGAAGATCCTCGCATTATAAAGGCAAGAGGCAAGCTTCACCAACTTGGTGGTGCTATAAAGGGTCCCCATTGGGCAAAGTTCTGGTTGAGTGTTCTGGGTATAACGCAATGGAGCATTGTCAACCCAGTGCCCCCAGAGCTCTGGCTCTTACCTGACTGGGTACCGATCGCGCCTTGGAGATGGTGGATTCACATGCGTCAAGTTTTCCTGCCCATGAGCTACATCTGGTCCAAGCGATATACCATGCCCGAGAACGACCTCATTCGTTCTCTACGTCAAGAGGTTTTTGTTCAACCGTACGAGACTATCGACTTTGCTTCGCACCGCAACACCATCGCCGCGGAAGATAATTATCACCCCAAGTCTTGGCTACTCAAGCTCATCATGTCCCTTCTAGTATGGATATGGATCCCCTTGCTTCGCACTAAGAGTATCATTGAAAAGGCCGAATCCTGGGTATGGAGGCTGGTTCAGTACGAAGACCATAACACTGACTATGCCGACCTTGCGCCTGTCAATGCTCCAATGAATACACTTGTATGTTTCATTCACGAGGGGCCCGAGAGCTACTCGTTCAAGCGACACCTTTACCGTCTTGAGGAATACCTTTGGGTTAACAAGGAGGGCATGCTTGCAAATGGCACCAATGGCGTTCAAGTGTGGGATACAGCCTTCACCATCCAAGCGTGCGTAGAGGCTGGACTCGCCAAATCGCCCAAATGGAAACCTATGTTGACCAAGGCCCTCTCATACCTTGAATTTGAGCAGATTCGCGACGAAGTACCGGATCGGGAGATCTGCTACCGCCAATCACGTAAAGGGGCATGGCCTTTCTCGACCAAACTCCAGGGATACACTGTCTCAGACTGTACGAGCGAAGCCTTACGCGTTGTCCTGCTCTTGCAGAACGCGCATGGATATAAGCCACTCCTGGATGACACACGGATAAAGGACGCGGTCGATGTGCTATTGACCATGCAGAACAAACATACGGGTGGCTTCGCTAGTTACGAAATCCAACGCGGCAGCGAGTACATGGAACTGCTCAATGCCGCGGAAGTCTTTGGCCGCATCATGGTTGAATATGATTACCCGGAATGCACAACGGCTGTTGTCACAGTCCTGTCTCTCTTCCAGAGGTACTACTCTGGATATCGAACCGAGGAGATTCGTCGCATCAAAGAGACGGCGTGCCAGTATATCCGCCGAGCTCAGCGCGACGACGGCTCCTGGTACGGCAGCTGGGGCATCTGCTTCACCTACGGGGCCATGTTTGCACTGGAGTCCCTGAGCTCTATCGGCGAGGGCTACAGCAACTCCGCGAGCGTCAAGAAGGCATGCGACTTCCTCCTTTCGCACCGCATGGCCGATGGCGCGTGGGGCGAGAGCTACAGAGCATCCGAGCTCAAGGTGTGGGTTGATCACCCCGAAAAGTCGCAGGTCGTGCAGACGTGCTGGGCCGTGATTGCCCTCATGTACGCCGGGTACCCGGACAAGGAACCCATCAGGCAAGCTCTTCGGGTGGTCATGAGTCGGCAGCAGAGTAATGGCGAATGGCTGCAGGAGAGTATCGAGGGAGTCTTCAATTGCAGTTGCATGATCACGTACCCGAACTACAAGTTCTATTTTCCCGTAAAGGCGCTGGGAATGTACATGGCTAGATGGGGAGATGAGGCTCTACTCTGAGCTAGAACAAAGATAGACGAAGTTGGCACAATGCAAAAAAAATACAAGGCATCTTAGAGTATGTCTAGACTCAAACAATGGTATTTACATCCCGTGGTATTTATTCACATTCGCAGATTAAACCTCGTCTGTAGTATATTTGTACATTCTGAGCAGATGAATACAACAGTAGCAATAACGTAGGCTGACTGACAATGTCCAGCAACCAAGAAATTGTACCATTCATCGATTCTGCGCGCATCGTCCCATTGCGGATTAGAATGACGACGATTGCCATCGAGACCTCTCGATCATACATCTTCTGCATCATGGTATACAATGGTGCGAGCCATTTCTTGCTCGCAGCCTTCGAGTGATGTACTGTACCATTCATCGACCTTCCGCTAATCGACGATTGTAGTCGTTACAATTTGGCCTAATGCTTTATGCCCCGAACAACGTAGCGCCTCGAGTCGCTGAAAGGGGGAGATGGTAGATTGGCAACGTATATTAATGGCGATTGGATCACAGATTAGTGATTGGTAGTGCCGCGGATGAATAGCTGTTGCCCCGAGTTGCGCAAGTCCTAGGGATGCTCATGCTCGAGGATACTGCATGAAAACTGCTGCCCGTACCAAGCCTCGTTGGCCTTAACAGGATTGAAGACAATGTTATCTTCGCAAATCGAGGAACTGGGCCGTGGGTGACAAGTCGACTCATCAGAGTTGTGATAGTTGCAAATTTGATCGAGGGTTCGTGATATCGAAACTCCGTTTGTACCGCAGCAGCATTTATATGCACTCCACTGGTGCTACGCCTGAAGCAGGGCCTGCCATGTTCGCAAGGTTTCAATCTGGATCATTGCTGACATCGTGATATGCTTTGGATGGATCTTCGTAGATGAAGGTTGTTGATGTGCTCGACATACTTGGGATCGAACCCGGTGATTCTCCCGATTCCGTTGTCTCTGCACTCGACTCTCGCTTCAAGTGAAAGTTGGGCTCCTCTTTCTCCCTGAATTGGAAAACGAGCTCGTTGAACACATGTTCTGCATGAACACCCCTGCGTTTGACACGTTCAAACGCTTTTTCAAGCCATTTGGTTGCATCCCTTCGCCCGATCCTTTGATAATAAAAATAGGCGAGATTTGCAGGAAAGTTGATGATGTTCGCCCCCCAAGCCCCCATGTCTGGCTGTAGGCAATATGGGACAGTCCGACATATATTGGAAGCATGGCGCTCGGCATTGAGAATGTCCTTCAGCGTGGCTGGGCTCATGGATTCTGGCACTTTGTGTTCTCTGTGTTCGAGAGCCTGGACAATGTCATCGCCGAGCTCAGCAAGTGTTAGCGAACATGCATAATAGACCACACGAGCGTGGACAAAAAGGTGATTTTCGAACCAGAGGTCTGTTTCGAAAGGATAGCCGTCAGTGTCGCTCGGGTCATGCTTTTGAATACGTGGGGTGGCTCCTTTCTTGGTCCCATCTCTCCACCTGTCCATTTTCAGCTGGACAGTCTTACAATCACTCAGAAGCTGGATGAGATCCTGGCCTATATCCGAGTCGCTCTCTCGAAGCATGTCGAACTTTTCTAGAAATCCAGGGACCAGGGTTGCGGTATCTGTCAAGAGATCAAAGTAAGTCCTATGGCCCATCTTGACCCACGGGATGGTAAGCCACTCTTCAGTCGCTAGGTAGGTTGACTTTCTTCGCAGGATCGATGCGTACACGGTGGGAATTCGTGAGGCAAGAAATGGGTGATGGGCTTCCCAATGTTGATGTCTCTCGGGACCTCGAAGTTGCACTAAGCGTGCTGCTCCAGCAGCATGTGTAAGCCAGCTCCGAGACTGAAAGGCTGGGCCTTCAAAGACCTCGTACAAGCCCAGTAACATACAAGCCATGAGAATGTGATCAGAGTACATGCGCTTCGGGTCAAACAGAGCGTCCTGCAATTCTTTCAGCGCTCTGCCATAGATTTTGCTGCTCTCGTGGACGAGTCGAACATCCTTGTTGGCTTGTCCGACTCTTGATACAGTCAAGGCCGAAAACGCCTCTTCCAGAGAACTGTCCTGTCTCGAGACCTCCTGTATGAGTTCTGCCCAATTCATAGGATGTCCACAGCGGATCAGGAAGGCGTCGCGGCAGGCGCAGTCGCCTTGGGGCATGTATAAGTCCCAGAACAGACTTCGACATTGCGCTTGTATGGCAGTCTGACTGAGAGACCCTGGGAGGGGAGCAGCAACGGTTCTTGCGTAAGGGAGGAAGATGGCGTTTTCGACTTCTTTGCTCGCTGGGTGGAGGATGAAGGTCCTATCGCGTTTGTAGCCTCCGCATTCAAGACCACTTGATGCACATTGACCGCAGACGGGGCGCTTTTGGTCGCACTATCAGGAATGTGAGTGAGGAAACGCGCAAGCATGGAAAAGGCACACATACACCCTTTTTACGACGGCGACAAGTGCTACAGCCTTTGCTTTTTCCAGGAACGCCAACCATTTCTCGCAGCCGGCATTTCCACCTCTAGGAATCGCAGCTCGTCCGAGGAGGCAAGTGAGGTATCTGTGGATGGAGTGGGCGCAAGGCGAGACCGGATCAAGTGAGGAATAAGCGGCATGTCATTTCTGTCCGAGTGTGAAGGTAGCAGCTGTACGGTGCAAGCGACGTTACGAGCAAGGCCAAGTAGACTCCGCGGTCAGGACGGCGGTCGAGGTGAGAATCGGGCCTAAAACGTGACTGGATTCGGACGAGGTGGAGGAATGGTTTCTTCTACAGTACAATATTGTGGATGCGGTAGTATGGAGAATAGACATGGGACTTTGCGGCCTCGGAGGATGGAGAAGTTGAGAAGAGGCTCAAAACGGTGTCTGTCCAGTAGAGAAGCCGCCATTGGGCTGCTAGGGAATTGGTTAGGTGCATCGCACTCGAGTACAGTCTGAAAGTACTCCGTATTGGACTGTGTACTGGAGAGTGCCGGGCGTTTTAGGCAGTTTAGGTATGCCTGAAATCGAGGTGATTGGGGGCCAAGTACTCCGTATACTGTACTGTAGGTACGGAGTACGGAGTACAACATGACCATAGATAGCTACTGTAAGGATGCCGCCATCAGCCACAGATGACTTGCAGTACTATTGCAGTACTATTGCAGTTAGGCCTAGAAGCCTCGCTAACTTAGGCCCCAGAAAGTGGGCTTAGGTAGGTAATTCTAGGCCACAATAGGCTTGCCCTGGTACTTAAGTGGGCACCTAGCGACACGGCCTCTCCACCCCTAACCGCACTTTCACCCTACCACAACACAAGTGCATGATTACAGGTTTCTCGCAGCAGAGCCTAGTCAGCCATGCGTCTCCAATTCCGCTTCAGCATGTTGTCATCTTGCTAAGATTGACTACCACGAGTACAAAATAACGGGGGCTAATGTACTGTACGGAGAATTGAGAGCCATATGGAGTGATCCCAGTATTGTAGCTACTGTACGGAGTAAGGAGAATTCCTGGTGCTCGTCCCCTCCCAACGTCACTTGCCCCACGCGCTCTCAGACCAGACACCTGAGGTCTCTGTGCGCATGTGTTGTGTCCGAGCGCTCTTCGACAGTAAACAATCAATCTTGACTTCACCACCCAGCGCTTAACATTTCTTTTCTTCCTCCTTGCTTCATGTATATTTTTCATCAGGGCGAACCAGTCGCTATGTTAGTTTTGCGGCCGGGGACACTTTGTTTACAGGACCCTTGTCTTAATGTCTAGTTCTAGGAGGTGACGGTCAATACCATCTAAACACCATGAACCACTCCCAGCTCGCCGATCTCCTCGCCCAAACAATGCCTCGGAAGGCCTCTAATGGTTCTGTCAATCGAGCCACTGCTTTGTCTCCTCGACAAGCGTTCCAGTCTCATGTTCGGACTGTAAATGGCGGATCGTCCACCACCAAGCCCCCGGCATCTGCGCTTCGGTCACCCGAGATTCAACAATTCTCCAGCCTGCAGGTCAACTCTACAAGCCCTCCCCCACGTAGCGCCGCCCGTCCGGCTGCGGTGTATGGGTACAACGACGTTGACCTGCGCATTGTAAGAGACGGGCAGCCGGCATTCGTCGCAGAGGAACGAGAGGCTTGGGCGAGGCCTTCGCCGCTGAGGATTCGCAAGAGGCCATCTCATGATGTTTACGTTCTCCAGCCGCCAGAACAAGAGACTCCCGTCAAACAGCCGAGCAAAGAGACTCGGGGACTTCAGCAATTTGGCCCCATGTCAGAGACGGTAGACACATACGAAAGACCGAAGACCAGCCGAGGACGAGACACAGAGCGGACCAGTTCTGACAGCCATCGTCATGACGAGGATGGATCACAGCACTCCCACAACTCCAAGTTCGCTGAAGGGAGCATGAACAACCGGTCTGCTGGCATCTCGTCTGCCTGGCACAACCACGGCTCCATCAGCAGCCTTTCTGATGTGTCTGATCATGAGCTCACTCCAAGAGCATCCCCACAGCGATCCTCTGTTGACGTTGACGAGTTCAAGCCACCAGCAGTCACGCCCTCAACCCTGAAGCAGCGCTTCTTGAAGATCGGCTCTACTTTCAAACACAACGAAAAAGTTGGCAAGACCGAGGCCCCTTTGGCTGGTGAAAAGAAGAAAAAGGGCCTACGCAAGAGCATGTCAATGTGGAATCTCTCACATCTCGGTGATAAGAAGAAATCTAGAGGTGCTGATTCGGACCATGATTTTGCGCCGCAGGTAGCGACGTCGAGCGCGCCCGTGCCGAGTGACCAGGAAGTGCTCAACGAGCGCAAGAGAAGGGCCGAAGAAGCCTACGTGCAACAGTTCGGTTCGAAGAGACGCAAATCGACCGGTGCCGAGATTCCTTTGCCAGAACTGGCTATACCGCCACGACCACTTCCCGTGCCTGAACTACCAGCCAAAACACCCAGAGGTCACAGACGCAAGCCTAGTGTCTCATCCTCAGCTATCGCCACAGACTCTGAACTGTCCGATGATCTGAGTGGCATTGACCACCACAAGCGGCCCAGTCGTCGGGAACTGGAGAAGGAAAATCAACATCTTCGAGCGATGCTCAAACAGCAGCAGGCGCGACGTAAATCTGACGGAGCTGGCATGGTTTCCCAAGTCTCGTCCTCTACCTCTCTAGATGAATCTGCCCACGACGATGATGCGCCAAAGGGTCGGACTACCAACACTTCTGGAGGTAAACAGAAACTCCCGCCGGTGCCGCCAGTGCCAGATAGAGTCGCACTCCGGAACCTCAGCAACACAAGGAACCAGCCCAGGAATAAGACCTGCAGCGCTAACACCGCTTCACCAAACGCTAATCCTAATAACAAAACCAACGAGCAGGAGAATATGGAACGGCGCTCTCTGACTAATGCCAGCACTCCGGCACTGCCTCGACCATTCTCGATCATCTTCGAGGAAGACGAAGAAGCAATCGAGAACAAGACACCGACCCCGAGTCCGACGAGGCGTATGCTTGAACCGAGCTCGGTTGAAAAGAGAAAAACACGAGACCAGATTGCGATGCAAATGAAGGGAGTGAGGAGAGAGCAGTGGGAGTGGCCTGAGGATGTGTTTTGAGCTTTCCAAAAGAGCAACGTCCAGCATGTCATGATTAACGAATTACGAAGAACAGAATTATGTGACGATGGAGAGGACAGAGTTGGTGAAAGACTTCCTATGCCAATGAACGTCGCGACGTCGTGCTCGATCTTACCTCAATCACTGTCAGCACTGGTAAGGTGGGCGACAGAACGGCAAGCAGGAAGAAGGAATAGGTGTGAGGGTGATCTCGAGGAAGACATCTTCGAATCAAGTTTGGTTAAAAGTGAGCTGCAGTCGGTTTGCGTCTTTCTGCCTCAGCCATGCATCGTGCAACACATCTAGGTGATGCTCCATGTCAACTGAAGAGGTGTTTTTGCGCTTTGTCTTTGGTGCTTCATCTGCTTCATTCGTGTACATACATTCCATACAATTCTCTTGACGATGAGATAAACACTGATCCAAGTTCAAGTCTCACTAGGCTCCTTCCTCTGGCTTTCATTGTGCGAGCAAACAGGAACACGTAGAAACCATAACTATAGTCAGTTGTTGTGTCCAGGGAATTCCTTGAGCTCTGTGTCGTAGCAGTGGCCGTATTGATAGAACTCACGGATATGTGTTCCACTAGTCGAGAGTGTTGACATAATCATTCCTTTCGTCTATGTGTCGTTCTCATCACCTCAACAACCGACCAAGCAAAGGTCGCTGCCTACGACAATGTCCTGCAACGCCGCCAGATGCGTCGATGCAATTTCGGACTTCAGGATTCGTATTATATCGCCAACAGTGGTGTACATGGTTCGCACAAGTGCTGAGCCTACTAGGTGTGAGTGAATGGCTGCGGTCCGTGGCATAACATACAGGCAGGTTTCGTATGGAAATCGGATTCAAGTGACAGCAGAGTCAACAGCATGCTCACTCGGAAAGATGAGCGCACCCTGTGTGGCTCGGTGGGATGACTATGAGTTAATGTCGCCGTGTGCTGCGTGGATTTCAGGCTTTTCTCGCAGCACTCAACTCTTACAAAAACCACCCACAATCCTGCATGGCTACGTTCCCTTCGAAACACACTCTTTTGAATCATAGAATTACCTCCGATATTCAGCATTGCCGCATGACATGGTAATGCACCGCGGTTATTTCTCGTATGAGCTGGGCACTAAAAAACTCCATAGGCGCGACCATCCTTTGTCCTTGCTCTCATTGCTCTGATCATCTTTGGCGTACAAGTCGCTGCCAGATATGACACAGTGCCAACCACTTTCATTACCGCTGCTTCTGTCCTGGCCTTCCGAGATGTCACAGAGTACAGCAAGAATACCAATGAAGGAGTCTCATACACTGTCGTTGCTGGTGACACTGCCTACAGTATCTCTACCCGCTTCGGAATATCGCTGTCTTTTCTGATAGCAACAAACGGACAAGCTCACATTGACAACTGGGATTTCCTTCAACCTGGGCTTGTCCTATGTATTCCCTTGTCATCCACACAGGCAAGCCCGACATCGACGCTTCGGGCACTATCCGCGTCCAATTCAGGCACAAAAGGGTCCTCAAATGCCATTCCCGCAGGTATCTGGACAGTTGCTCCTGGTGACACCGGCGAAGGTATCGCATCCAAAGTGAGCAAGCCGTTCGCTGAAATCTCTGTGGCCAATCCAACAGCTACATGGACGCTACTCCCCATCGGTGAAACGCTGAGAATCCCCCTTTCGACTGCGGTCACGTCAAGCTCCACTTCGCTCGAAGGTACATTGCCGATGCAGACTTCCGCACCCAACGGAGGAGCATCCACATCGACTAAACAGGCACATTCGCAATCGCCTCCAGGATCATACACCGTTTCCGCAGGAGATACTGGCAATACTGTTGCTTCGAAGGCAGGTTTTACCTTTGAACAGATTTCTGCGGCCAACCCCGGCCTAGCCTGGTCTGCGCTTACGTTAGGTCAAATTCTCAGTCTGCCACCTACGCCAGGAATTCAACCTGATGCTGCAACCACACCAGCAGCGACAAATACCGCTCTGTCTCTAGCATCTGCTGCCGCCGATGCCGGCCTCGGCCTCCCAAAACTAGAGGGCAAGTTGGCCACAATGCAAATCGACCTTGGGAACGGAAAGGCATCTGCTCCGGATGTGTACACGTTCTACGCAGGGGATGGTTCGGTAGAGGCTGGATGGCCGCCAATGGCCGAATGGCTGTCCTATGATGCACTGCTGCAAACCATGAAGCCTTACCTTGGGCAGAACTGTATCAACAACGTCCCAGGCAATACCCCTAATGAGACTGCACAAGTCCTTGACTCAATCATAACCATTGCCAACGAGACGAATGTGGATCCTCGTTTCATCCTTGCCGTCGTGATGCAAGAGTCAAATGCTTGCGTCAGAGTGGCAACAACTGCTGTCAGCAACGCGAACCCGGGTCTCATGCAGAGTTACGAAGGCAAAGCAAGCTGCGACATGAATGGAGTACCCATTTCACCTTGCCCGCAGTCCATCATCCATCAGATGATTGTGGATGGGACAGCTGCACAGGTGGACGGACCGACCTTGATCAACGCTTTGAACAAGGCTCAGCAGATGGACAATTGTGAAACTGCGCAAGCTTTCTACCGTGCTGCTCGGCTCTACAATTCGGGCATGAATAGCCTGCAGTCAAGTCCCGATCTCGGCGGCAAAACCAGTGGCACTCCATGCTACTCTAGTGATATCGCTAACCGCTTGGTGGGCTGGGTTAATGGTCCGACCAAGTGTTTTCTGAGAAGATCTCTTGGTCTGTGATGAACTATCTACGTCAAATGCACGAATGTATCTATCTAGGTCTCGAGAATTTTGAGCCAGGATGTTTATTCTGGAGTTCGAACTGGAAGGGCATGAAAAGCCGACCACTTTGAAGTCGCAAATACGAAGAAGGATGAACTCGATCACCACGTCATTTAGGTGTGGAAAAGGGGGTCTTTGGTTGACCGTCATACCTGGTAGGCAGAGAGACAGATCCTCGAATAATCCTTTCAAGTCATCTCCCTCCCTCTGCAGAGTCCAGCGCACTACGTGTGGTCTCTTTATAATTCAAGGTGTTGAGTGACGTTTATTCGGTGATCAGGCTACCATGACTCTGCCGTTGTTACTGCACATAGCCGAGCAATTTGAACAACCCCCTTTCGAGTGCTGGAGCACAAGCACCAATAACACCGTCGAGTCGAAAAGGGCGATCTACACCATATACCAACGCCCAATGGTAGTGGCCTCGTGGAGGACCAAAATTGTAGACCCTTTTGCACAGAGACAGCACCCAGCCAAGATGCATGCTATATACGCTCTTCACGACAATTGAAGTCAACTCCTCACGTTAGTTCCTGACCAGGCTATATCTCGTCTTCGCCTTCGTCGTCGGCCGCCCCGTCTGTTTTGGCTTTGTGAGATTTGGAAGACAGATTCGACATTTCGTAGTCATTCATGCCCGACGACATGGCCATGGCTTGCCGCGCGGTCGGGCTTTCCTCCAAAAACTCTCGTAGTCTTCGCTTGCCTTCCTCGAGAGCCTGCTGCGACGCTGCATTCGCCATGTTGAACATTGGACCCCACAGGTTCAGCGTGTAGGTGACATAAGCCCCGATGGCAAGGAGGATGAGGAACATGAAGTATACCGGGTTTTTAAGCACTGTAGTAGCCCAGCAGGCACGGATTTGTCAGCAAAAACAATTGAAAAAATCGCGAATCTCACAAAGACAGGTCGGGAAGATAGATGAGAGAAATGTACAGGGGAGAGGGGTGCCTCTTCCTTACCAGCAACGATCTCGTTCCATCCGAGGGCAAGTAGTAGACCGTAGAAGTATAATGGGACTTGCGTCATGCCGCCAATCGCACTACGCTTGGCCTCGACGTAGACTCCATCGGCAGCCTTCTTGAATCGGACTGTCAGGTCCTGCCTCTTGGCCTCGTTGAGGATGGTCGTCTCTTCCTCCAGGCTTTTACCCTCTTCCTCATCCACGCCTCCGATGGGCGTCAGGTCCTCCTCGTCCGCTGCAGTAGCTGCCGCCGGCGTTGGACCGACCCAGCGATCAAGAGGGGGCGGGACGCCGGACTCTGAATTTCGGAACCGCGAAAGCAGCGGGATCAGTGTCAGCGTACTTTCGCGAGCTCGTGTGTACACGCCCTCGATGTCGTCCGTAGGGCGCCATATCCTAGGAACACCAGCCTCATCATATCGAAATTTGTCCTCAAAATTCTCGCGGAGCTTGAGCAAGAGGTTACCTTCCATCATTTCTTCGTCTATTTTCGAGCGCAAAACAGCCCAAGACTTGCGTCTCAGTCGCCATCGACCAACTTCGACTTCTTCGGCGCTAGCGTCAAAGGAAGCTGCTCGGTCAGAGAAGCGTTTCTCTGCATCTTGAACTGTAGCAGTGAAAAGAGTCCATATTCGATCCCAAATTCCTTTCTCTGTGGGCTTGTCTCCATGTTCGGGGGCTCCGGAGCCGCTACGGCCAGACCCCAAAGAATTGAATTCCAAGCCAATGCTGTCGCTTAACCTGCTTCGGACCCATCTCTCGACACGTGTGGCTAGTCGGCGCATCTCGTCTCGTCGAAGCTGTCCGGAAACCTTGTCCAGGTCCTTCTGATACAGCACCATCGCCTGCTTGTAATCCGACCAAGATACACCTTCGATGACGGCTTCTTTAGCAATTGATTCAAATCGTTTCAACGCAAGCCGTGTCTGCTCCTTGACAATCTCGGCAAAGTCGTACGAGGCGCCTTTCTTCTGCCCGGCTTTGACGGCGCTGCTAACAGCGTCACTGAATTCCTGCACTCCTTGTTTGTGCGCAGCAGTAAGCTGACCGGACAAAAGCACCTTCAGTCTCGCATCGGTCTTGCTCTCCAACTCGGTCCGCTTGCGTTGGTACACCCCTTTGTGATATCTGCTAGCTTCTGTTTCAAAGTTCTTGATAGCTTCGGCTCGAGCTTGACGCATCGCAGCGCCTAGACTGGGGATGACTTCTGTTGCGCCCATCTTGGCGGAATCTGCTTGCTGCGTTTCCAAAGGAGTAATCGTATCGTCAAACAGGACCATGACCTCGCGCATGATCTCGTCACACCGAAACTGCGCCAACAATTCCTGTTGCGTAGGTAGATCCAAGTCCTTGTTGTTAACAATCTGGTCCCAGATGCCCTCTGCGTAGTGCGCAAACCCATCAGCTGGAATGCGGCGATGGTACTCTGGTAGAAAAATTCCGCCTTCGAACTCCCCTAGTAATGCATCCCTTCGAGGGTCTCGGTGGCCATCTCGGAACCGGGTCGCCATTTTGGCTACTTCCGATTTGAACTGCTCGGGTTGGTATAGTTTATGAGGAAGAGCTGTGAATGCGAAATCAAAATAGTCGTCAATGCTACTCTTTTCCAGCCCCGGTGGTTTTGACAGACTCTGCCAGATCCTGCCCATGTCCTGCATCAGGGTGTTTCGGAGATTTTGTAAGGGTGTAGTGCCGAGGAAATCTCGAATCACAAAGTACAGGAGGCTGCGCGAGGTCGACTTCCTGTCCTTTAAAAACAACTGTAGATTGACCTCGAAAACCGTCTTCAAGAGGCCCATGTTGGCGCCTTGGTATAGACCGACCTGGTGTTCCCACACATTGACCATCAAGACCTCGCTTGTGGCGAGTGCGAATAAGGAGCTCTTCCTTTCAAAATCTTGATCTTCGCCCCGTTCCCGGCCATCCGTACCTTCGACATCCATAACCAGGATATTCTCCGCCATATTTGCCTGCGTGCTTTTGTTCTTGGATAGCCATATTCCTTTGGTTGTTTGCCTGCGCTCCGCCTCAGACATGACGGAGAAATCGGTACCGAAGAGCGCATTCAGGAGGGTAGATTTGCCGGTCGACTGTGATCCGAACACGGAAATCAAGTGGTAATTGAACCCAGAGTGAGATACATTGGTGTAATTCAGGTATTTGGATAGATCCGGACTGCAGCAATCCGTCAGCATTCGCGTGGGCGAATAGTACGCGAAAGGACACCTACTTGAACTCTTTGTCCTCGTCAATGACCTGCACGCCATTTTCGAAGTCAGCTTCCCCGTTCTGACCAGCGGACGCAAAATGGCCATTAGCCGTCATCTTGTCTGGTGCAGTGTAGGAGCGGCTTGCTGGAAATGGCCTCGAAGTGCCTGTCGGAGACATCGTAGACTGGGAAGGGGAGAGGCTCGAGTGCGCCATGATGGCAACGAGCAGGGGATGGCGAGCGGACTAATCGAATGCAGGTTCAGTGTATGAGTATGATCAAAGGCATCATGTGTGCGGTCATTAACAGGGAAACGTGGTGTGCGGTGTAGCCAGTGGGAAGAGAGAGCCGTTGACGAGTTGTTGGCTTGGAGTGCGTTAGCCCATGTGCCGCCGTTTGTGTTTCGAGGCATCTGGCCTTTTTTGTATGGGGACCGTACTGGGATCCTCAGGCCATTTCACTGATGCTCGGAAGCTGTGTCACTGGCCGCCGCTTTAATACCTTAACAGATGCGGCCAACCTTCCCTTGTCAGGGCCTCGCTGGCTATTACCAAATGCTCGACAATGACTGGAGGGCGGTTTTTGGCAGGCGTTGAGCATCAGTGGTATATGCATTGCTTTTCCATGAACGACGCTTTCTTGTCTCTCCTGGCCCTTTCCCAACAGCCGAATTCGGGCCGGAACGAGCGTACGGATAGTAGCAGTCAATTTTGCACCTTGATACAACAATCACTTAGTATGGGGTACTATGTGTAACCACGCTATATGGATACAGGTTTACATGGCGGCCATGATGATGATGATGATGGGCAAAAGCTCGCTACCGTAGGTATGTGGCCTGTTTGGGGCCAACTTATGATTCATGCCCTTCCTGGTTATGTATGTACAAGTTCCCATGTTATGCTCTTAGCGTTAGACTTGCCGCAGCTCCCGTCGTCAGTGTTCATGAGGGTTGGGCTGCCTGATCTTTTCTGA
This sequence comes from Rhinocladiella similis, assembly GCA_024082115.1. NCBI lineage: Eukaryota > Fungi > Ascomycota > Eurotiomycetes > Chaetothyriales > Herpotrichiellaceae > Rhinocladiella > Rhinocladiella similis. Next base: position 4,255,817 of record JAMRYE010000005.1, read on the forward strand.
TGCCCACATCCTTCTCCCATGGGTATACTACCCTAGTGTTATCGGCGAAAGTTTGTTTGTCTCTCAGGTGAATTGGTGTCTGGCCCTTGGGGGTGTCCGGAATCGTTTTCTCCAATCCCTATACTCTATCAGTCAATGTTTCGTGAAAGTACGATCAAGGCCTTCGCCGTAGCTGGATGGGCCTTACAATCTTCTGAAAAACGCATCTGTTCAGTAGTCGCTCGGGTCTTCGACATTGGTATAGTTGGTGATTGTAGTTCTCCAAACAATTCCAATGCGCTCGGAATTCTTCGAGGCAGTTCTTGTTGATATCATCGATCCTGTTAGCAATACCGTGTCAGTTTCTTGCCTGTCTTCCGATATGCCCGCTTGAACGGAACACTAACACGCTCGCCGCACATCTCGTCACTTTTCTTCCTTCTTTCATGCAATCAAGTTCTCCTCTCCCGTACGACTCAGTCTTGCACTGCATGTAGTCATCGTTGTACGATCGACATCTGGCGCCGATAAAGTAGGCGGCACTCAGTAAAGGTGCCGATGTAGCTCCAATCTCTTTCACTTTGGGAATATGGTCGGGCATAGGCGTCGTGTCGACGACGACATCGGTGTTGAACCTGCGGGGAGTCAGCTGACCTCTCTCAATCCGTATACGAGGATTCCTCATACCTTGCCTCACGATCCGCCATGATTGCAAGGCTCAAAGTGTAGCGACTTAGGTATTGAAAAGGACTGGTGCACTTTACTTCTGAGCAAGACCAGCCGCAGGTCACTGGCGGAGCTCGACATTCCGACGCCAAGAATTGAGATGGCTTAAGCTCGCCTTACTAGGACGCGTCCGCCGCCGCTCTAAGCTCATGCATGTATCGTCAGACAGCTTCCACATTTACATATCTCAACCATCAACTGCTCAACGATTCAGCAAACAAAGTGAACATGGTATTATTAATAGATGCACTCGCACTCAGGAACAAGTATCTATCCGTCGATGAACTGGACGAGCTCCCATTCAACTTGCGAGATCTCCAATCCACAACATCACTGCCATCCCCATCGCCAAACCATTGGTACCATATCTCGTACGCAACCTTGCGGAGAACTTGTTGGAGATGAACTTCGTAATTGCCGTGACGCTGTGGAGTGCCATCGGCCTCGTCTCCTATGAACAGAAGGAGTGGTCTTACAGGTAGGTCAGCTTGTTGATCGGCGCGCGAACTGGTTCTTCCAGAGCCGCTTCCCCTCTAGCAATGCTCACCCTTCGAATACCTTTCCCACGGCAGAGACGTACCAGAACTCAGACTCTACTAGCCCAACAAGAATATACCTATAGCCGCCGTGATGACGACTGATATCAAACCAACACACGCTTTCAATCAGGGCACGGCTATGCTCGTGATATGGGGATCACTCGACCCCTCAAATACCTCAGTCGATGAAAATGCCCTCAACGCGTGGTGGACAAACGAGCATCTTCCCGAACGCCTTGCGATTCCAGGCTTCCATCGAACCCGCCGATACTTCGCCCGCGATCCCCAGACTGGCGCATCGCAGTATCTCGTATGCTACGAGGTTTCGGCGCTCTCGACATTAACGTCGCCGGAGTACATGTCCGCGCTGAACAATCCCACTCCAGGCACGAAACAGTACATGCCCGTCCTTGCGTCGATGAACAGATCTGGATGTAATGTGCTCTTCTCGGTTGTACGAGATGAATTCAATGGATGCTCCACTGGCGGTGGCGCGACGATAGCACACATCGTTTTTTATCCGCCTCAGTCTGCCGAAGCCAGAAGTGATCTACGCAAATGGATACAGTCTGTTGGATGGCCGAGCCTCTCAGCCTTTCCTAGCTCTTTAGCGCTGCATCTGTTGGAACACGACGACGAGTCAACCAAATCAGGCAGCTCTACCAAGTCGTACGACGAGGTTCGGTTCCAAGCAGATGATTCCAAGCAAGGTCAACCGCGATGGATGATGATCATTGAATTCACCGAACCGATGGGTGCACCGTTTGGGAAAGCATCTGCCTTGACAGGCACAATCGTGGATAAACTGGATGAAATTGAAGCAGATGAGATCGACGTACGGTTGTACGGTTTGATCTGTGCGGTCAGTCAATGAAACGAGGACCGTGTTTTGGAAATGCATATGAAGGTCGACGGCAGGCTTATTGAACCCGATAAAAGGATTAGCACTTGATAAAAGTCATCAGTATTGATCTACTTCAGTGTATGGTACCACTCGACGACCTGTCCACCTCTTAAAGACTCGAGGCACGGCTTTGGCACGGGCTTGAAACATCAGGTTAAACTACTTCGACTATAATCGTTGGACGCGGGGAGATCGTTGCATAGTATTGTACAGCGCGTTTACGTCCTGAATGATGCACTGTAGAAGCACCTCTTCTATGGCTTAAATATCTTATCTCTAGCATTCTTTATTCATCTATGGAGCCCGCCAGTGACAACCTTTAATGGACAGCCTTATCATCATTGAAACCATAGGTTCGCCGGCACTGCGACGATGCACTTCCTCCTCTACTTCACAAATGACCCGTTGAGGGAAGCCAGTGTCGGTCAAGACTGCGCTGACTTCCAGGTATCTGGCTCTAAGATAGTCAGGCTCTCGGCCATAGTTTGGGCGTATAGGACGGTGTCTGTCAAGACGGAGGACTTCCATCTCATTGATGGTCATGTCAAAGTTTGCGCAGCGTGAAGGAGGTGCCAGTACGCTTAATTCTGCGGCCCACGTAGATTCGAATCAAGCAGTCGTTGTTGGCTTCTTGTGCGAGGAGGAATGCTGTCTTCTGGGATTTGATATCTCGAGGAGCGAACGCGTCCACTATCGCTTCCCTAACAGGCCATGGAAAGGGGTAGATTCTGCTTCTTGTAAGCAGCGCAATATCCGCCTTCGTTTGACGAGGGAAGAGGGGGACGTTCTGCTTCCAGAAGTTGTGAGTAGGGGAGACCCAATCTCCAGATGTTGGCATATTTCTTTCTTGTCTTGACATGATTGAAGCTTTCTGGAATCTTTCCTCGACCAACTTGTGCATCCGGGAGTCATTCCAGACCTGATCTGACCTTCCCTCGTTCGCCACCTTCAACACGTGTGCCGTCCCGGTCAACTCATAAACTGTCCCTGCCTGACTTTTCCAATCTCCCGGTGATTCTTGAAGTAATCGGTGGTTGTCGAGACGTAGGTTCGAGTAGACAGCATGTTGGAGAGCGTTTGCTCGGGCCCAAGCCGATTCAGCCCAGTCTCATCCAAGACGACCACCTCAGTGACATCGTCTGGGTGTTGTCGTAGCCCGATTGGCGCCATCCCGTCACAACGTAGTTTGTGGATTGCGTCGCTAAAGGCGTCTGATAGACTTTCAATCTTTGAGTAGAGACACGAAGGAAGTTGACGAGGATTTATACAGGAGAGAAGCCCTGCTGCTCGAAGGTTCTCAGCCCGTCCGATCCAAATGGTGATATTATTGGGATTTACAAGTTGCAGCCGTTGCCTTCGAGGTTTGACCATATTAAAAGCCTATTGCAACTTGTGCCGTACTGTGAGACTAGGCGGCCGCTGTGGGAGTAAGAACTCGACGAACTTGTGAAAGCGTGTCAACATTCGAGGCTAGCAAAATCACTCTCCTTGTCCGATGCGCTCGGGATGATATGCCGCTGTCCAGGCCATTTCGATATCTTCGTCCGTCTCGCACATCAGTGTACGGAGTCGGTCACCTGTACCAATGTCCACAATATCGCCAGTGTCTGCCGCCTTGTTGTTCTTCTCCTGGTCCAAGGTAAAGCCGAGACAGGAGACCTTGTTCGTTACCACTTCCCGTAGATACGCGCTTTTCTCACCTATACCGCCTGAGAAAACCAAGGCGTCTACCTGGCCATCCAGCTTGACAAAGTAGTTGCCGACATAGCCAACGATGCGGTCCACAAAAATGTTAAAAGCGAGCTTGTGAGTATCAGGAGCATTCGGGTCGGCGATTTTGGAGAAATCGGTGGTCCCAGTCAGTGCTTTCCAGCCGGACTGCTTATTCAAAATTTCTTCGGCGGTAGAAATGTGCAGGTCCTTGGTGCTGTTGGGGCTCAGCGCACTTGCTTCAGACGTATAGTGGAAGACCAAACTGGGGTCAATGTCTCCGGTACGAGAGCCACCGGGAAGTCCTGACACCGGGGTGAGACCCATGGTCGTGTCTATGGACTGGCCGTTCTTGATGGCGCAGGCAGAAGCTCCGCTGCCCAGGTGAAGGGCTATGATGTTTGTCTCCGAGAGGGGTTTGTTTAGATACTCGGCCACCCGGCGGCTGATGTATTGGTAACTGAGTCCATGAAACCCGTATTTCCGGAGGCCCTTCTCTTGCGCAATCTTCTGATCTATCGCATACGTCTTGACATAGTCGGGCATGGTATGATGGAAACCGGAGTCGAAGCAGGCGACGTTGGTGACTTGAGGGAGCTGCTCCTGGCAGGCGATCATGAGGCTGACTGCGGAGGCATTATGTCTTGTTTCACACATCAGTCAGCATGCGTTCATGGGTTCTGCTGAGGAAAAGGGAGAAGATCAAGGAGCGTACAGCGGTGCCAGATCCGACAACTTCTCAATCTTGTCAAACGTTTCTTTGGTTATCAACTGATCATCTTCGAACGAGCCTCCATGCACCACCCGGTGACAGGCATAGTGGATGTCTTCTCTGTGCGAGGCCTGAGGGATTTCGGAGTCTGTCAGGAAGGCATTGAGGACGTGGTTGAATGCTGCCTTGTGGTCGGCCACCTGGCCGAGCTCGCTGGTGTCTTTGAAAGAACCCCGTACATACTTGAGATGAGCCGGGGGGTTGTTGATGTCAGAGATCTGGGCGCTCGCTAGTTTACTCAGCTTCTTATCTCCATCCTCGCCTTCTTCGAGGTAGAGGGTTGTCTTGAGACTTGAGCTTCCTGCGTTGATACTGAGGATGAGGAATGAAGACATGGCGGGGAAGAAACCCAGTAGGCAGTCCTCCTATCTATTGCAGTCCGCAGCCGAATATTGTTGTTTTTGGGGGGGTTGGTGGGCAATTGCTGAGCTTGTCCCTGGCGGCGCTTGATCGAGGGGGTATCGGCAACTATTTTGTAGGCGTCACAGAGGGATGGAGTACGAGAGAATTAGTCCATAGACAGTGGGAATCACGGCTGAAGTCACTTTCCTGTGTCACACCACGTGTGCATATGATTGACACCGAGGGCTTTTTTCAAGGACTGCTTCTGAAGCAAGAAGAAAAGAGGACACTGTGCTCACCTTATGTTACCATCAGACTTTGCAATGCATCATCCCGAACTCTTGTGCAAGGACAACGGCACATGGCAGCAAGTGGAAGAGCATGTGGAGGATGTTACAATACTACTCGGGCTATCCGAGGCCGCCAAAGTACTCGTACATACGCGCGGGCATAACTACTGAATATTGTATTCATGGTGCTTATCTATTTCTAGGTGTCTTGACATCAATGTTTCCGCTATCAAATGCATCCTGATGATTATTCATTTGCTGAGCTGATGATGAGACAGCCTCCTCTTTACCTCTTCCTAGAACCTCCGCGCATTCGTTGTATCATGTAACTAACATTGATTACTGTGCAGACACTCATCCATGTACAGCATCTCTCAAAAGATACGAGCAAAGCAAAGGTCATATTCCCCTTAAATGATATCTCAACAACAAATCAATCGTTGCTGAACGGGTCCGTATAGTAGCTGTCGTCGTGTACACCCTCCCATTTCCTCAGCAGAGGCTTCTCGTTCGTTTGTCGAATTGCGACATTGCAAGTCCGAATTCGACTGAGATAGCTGCCCAGTTCTTCTTGCTGCGGCGGCTGCTGGTGCTGCTGGTGCTGCTGGTGCTGCTGTATCGCCAGACTCTCAACATTCTCTCCTTGGTTGTACTGGTCTTCGTTCGCACCATGCAGTGACCACCACCACCGGCTCCCACTGATCATGCCATCTTCGTCGTCACCATCATAGTTGAGTTCCCCACCGCCCTGGAACGCCGCACCGCTGTCGATGGCAGGGACATCTGCTTGGGCAATCCAGGCCCATTTCCGGAGAAACCAAGGCTTGGCTTCCCAACTTCGCTTGCTCCAAGGTACGCTGTCACGCATGCTCCGACCGTACTGGGCATTGGCACCGTGTCGGCCCCAGCAGACCATGCCATCGTGCATCATGTCCAAAAACAAGCTGCAGTGATCCAGGCGGTTCAGACTGGACAGATATACTGCCATACTGCGGAAGTGTGGGAACGGAATGCAATCCAGGTAGCACGGATGTGGGAGCATGATCTGAATAGCCGTTGGCCGGAGGTCGGCTGGGATGGTGTGAATGTCTGCAGTAGACGAGGTAGAGAAGGGGGATGGGTGGTCATTGACGTATGAAGCTCTGCTGATGCCGAGCCCAGTGGCGATGGAGAGCGTCGCGGCGAAGCAGGACTCCCCAACCAGCTGAAGGTGATTGAGATATGGTGATGGTAGGTGCGAAGTAGAAGAGAAGAAAGACGGCGCAGTAGGACGGGACAGCCGCACGGGCGGAGATGCGCTCCATGAAGAGAGTAGTGTTGGAATGGAATACGGGGAGGTCGTAGAAGGCGGTTCTGCTGAGACTCTCGACCGTCCAGATGGTTGTGGAGGTTCGTATAGCTTGTGCTCGATGCCGGGAGGACATCCCCAGAAACACCGCATGTCTACTGCTTCCGGGTCAGGCGGTAGGAAGTAGTACAGAGCGGTGGTCAGCGGCAGTACTGGATCTGGAAGACAGATCTCTTCGTCCGACGAAGAACTTCGAGTCTCCAACGATGGTTGACCCTGGACTTGGTCGCAAGGCTGCGAGACTCCTGGGCTGGGTATCGTCGCATCGTGGCCGGCTGCTACTGATGCTCCGTCTGCTCGTTGGACATACCGTGGCTGTTGGGTTTTGAGCTTCTCTAACTCTTCTTGAACTTTGGGTTTGATCTCCTCTTGACGTCGTTGTTTCTGCTTCTCGCGCCAGAGTCGTTGAGATCGACGATTCTGTTCGCGACGGGCCTCGGTCAGCTTCCGCTTGTACTTGGCTTGCGAACCGGCCGACTGTATTGCCGCAATTTCGGCGCTTGATTTTACCATTTTGCCCAGTCTGAAGGATTGCCCTCTGTTCTGGCGCTGTGCTTGATAGTGGTAAATGAGGCTCCTGGACACTGCTTCAGTGGCGATTCCATGGGGTAAAGTACTTATTGGAGGAATTGTGGACTCCCTGGTGAGTCTAGCAGCCGCAACGGCCGTAAGTGAAGGCTCATCTCACAGAATAGGCCACCCACAACCACCAACGAGGGTCTTGTCTACTCGAATCGCACATGCGCTGACCAATTATGCCAGTCAGGGGCCCCTAAGAACAACACTTTGGAAGTACGGAGTATGCTATGACTCGATGCCGCCTTTCAAGAAACGGATTCAACCATACGCCCAATGTTCATTCCGGTGTGTGCCGTATTGTCATCGAACTAACGTTCATGCACGACCGCAGCCTCGTCGCGTGTAACTTGTACGACCGACGAATTGGCGCATTACGCTGTTGTTGCTGGGTAGAGTGTTCCCGCGTTACTCGTACTGAGAAAGAGACAAGAGGCATATGTACACCTACCTACTTGTTAAGCTATGGTCTCTATTTTCTGGTGGATCTTGTCCTGAACATCCTTCCCCCTTCCCATCCTTCGATCTCTCCAACAGCCAGTCCGATCACGTAGCTCGAACTGAGTCGGATAATTAACAGGACTCTCGCCGCCGAGGAAGATGAGTAAGTCGTAGACGAAGGCCCCGAAGAGAGCCCCGGTCATGGTTCCTACCCAAGGGCCCCAAATCCACCACCAGTCAAACAACGTAAACACGTCACTACTGAATCCTGCCATCCACGTAACCAGCCTAGGACCCAAGTCTCGTGCGGGATTGAGCGCGGTACCCGTATTGTACGAGAATGCCATGCACAATGCCGACGTAAGAAGACCGATGATGAACGCGTGCATACCCGCACCTGGTGGTGAGTTGCTGTCGTCTCCAAGAGCGAGGACCGATCCAGATGCGATGGCCGTGGCGGTAAATTCGGTGAAGAAGGCAGCAGCCTTGCTGAGGTCTTGACGCGGTGCCGTCCAGAAAGCCGGGCCCACTCGCGCAACATCGGAGGATGCGTACTGTTCAATGGCGTCTTTGTAGAGTCCGTACACGGTTCCAGATGCAGCGAGAGCCCCCAGTATCTGTGCGAGGATATACTGCCAGCACAAACTCCAGGGGAAGCCACGGAAAACTGAAAGCATGAGGGACAGAGCAGGGTTGAGGTGGCCACCAGATACCCCACCTGCGATGTAGATTCCAATCATCACACCTAGACCCCAGGCGAGGTAGGCCGTGAGGAGATTGCCATAATCGCCCGGAGCCGTCGTACGTACTATACTGCCACAGAGGCCGATGGTCATGAAGACCAGAGTTCCCAGAAACTCTGCAAATGGCTGTCGAAGAGGATTGCGCCACTTGCCCCAGAGATTGTAGTATGGCGGATCTTGAGATTTTTCCACATGAGAGAATCGCTCAGTCTCATCGTCTGGCTGGAACTCTTCCCAATTGATGTTTGGCAAAGTCTGATGCAATCCCGGCTCGTGTTCTGCAGTATCGGCTAGTCCCTGCAGACGTCCACGCGCAGCTTCGACCTCGGCCTCACTCAATCGTGACCAGGTTCGTCCGCTAGAAATCAGGTCTTGAGGAGGCCTGCGATACGCCTCGGTCGGTGTAGAGTGGTGGCTCGGTCGACTACGCACTTCAGCACTGCTTAGTGGGGTGGCCTGGTCCTGTGCGCTGATATGCTCGTCGGCAAGGTCCTGAGTCTGCCTACTATGTCGTGAAGTTACGGATTCCACCGGCTTCAGTGTTGAGATTTGATCCTGTTCGTCGGGGTGATAGGTTGAAAGCCCAGCTGTGGTGGCTCGACGCAAGAGATCCGAAGGTTGTTGTGCACCAGGTCGAGCATTCTCCTCCTGGCCTTCTTCCTTCCTATCGGGTGTAACTCCAACCTGGGGAGCTGCTTCTCTACCACTCGGTGCTGGTGGCTGAAAGTGAGATTCCGGTCTATTGGACCATGTTTGGCCGTGAGAAGCTGTGCGTGTTCGGCGCGACTCCATCCCCGGGCGTTTGACACGGGGCAAAGGTGCCGCGAATCCCCAGATAGGTTGTTTCTTGTGCTCTGCATGATGTGGATCGTGCTCGTGATATTCTCGACTAACGAAACTGATCCCTGCCTGGCCACCTCCAGTCCCTTGCCTTTCAGATCGTATGGAGGCTCGAGGACCGGCAAGGTTGTACGAGTATGGCGCACCGATTGTCCTGGAAGCTGATGGTTGTTGACCGAGTTCGCGGCCAGATGAAGCTTGGCTCGGTACGTCGAAGGGCCCGGGACAGGACATGACTTGTTGGTTGCTGTCTAGCCCGGCGCGAAGAACGAGAAGACGTGCAAATTGATGCGTGCGACGCAATGACCGATTTGAGTGGAAACAAAATTCGTATCCTGTTTGGGATGGAAGTTGGAGTCAAATATATATTTTCAAAAAATCAAAAGACTCACAGGCTTGAAGGCATACTGTAAGGAACGTTCTTGAGTGTCAGGGGGGGGGATGATGATGATGGTGGTGGATCAACAATATTCGATGATACAACCAACTGTGTATGTACCCTGGCTACTGAGAACAGCGTCTCCTCCAATGCAGCAAACCCGCCATCGGAATGATTGCGAAGATACGATAGGAGTCCAAATATGTATACTGGGGCTTAGAAGATTGGAAACCGAAAGGATTGATGGAGTAAGATGGCGTGGACAGACTTGAGGGACTGGGAAACACAGGCCGACGACTGTTGGCGACGTCAGTCAGTGGATGGCTGATATGGGGAGCGTGCGGATCCAACTTGTGCTCGGAACAAAGATCCTCCAATTGAAAAGAATGGAAAGACGTTCCTGAAGATCCTAGCAGGAATAGGCGTAGCAATAAGTCATACGAGCACGACTAGATCCCTTGAATGTCATTATCTCGCTCTTTCGGATCCAAGGTCCTGATGTTGAGGAAGGATGAGGTGGTGGTGGTGGTGGACGTTCGAGATATTGAAATACCAAGAACGTCGCTTACTTAATCACACACACTCACGAGATTCGGAAGAATTAACAAACTCATGGATTGTATGGGGTCCTTGTACAATCTAACACAGTGGTGAAACACAATCGTCACATTATGTATTATCATATCTTCGTATCATCTATGTCTAAATTTGGGGCGCATTTCCATTGCATCTCAATATAACCGTCCCACGCTTGCGCTTCCGCCATTTACCTGCAGATCCATCGCGTACATGGCGCGGACCCTTTTGCTGCCATCGTTCTGGAACCAGCCCATGTTCAAGTCTCCATGAAAGACAGCCAATTTGCCATCCTTTGTGATGTCGATACCACCTGGAATATACACCTGCGCTGGGGTGCTACCAGTCTGCAAGAACGAATTGGGTTGCTTCGTATAAGGTCCGGTGATGCTTTTGCTCGTGGCATAACGGATGTTGTAGGGAGCAGTGGTGAAGCATTTGGAGCTGTAGAAAAGAATATAAGTCCCCGAAGAAGCGTCGTAGGTCAACGAAGGAGCCTCGATATTTGGTCCATCGTCCGGGTCATTCAGCAGCACCGCGAGTGGATTGCCGATGAACGAGTATCCGTCGTTAGGGCTGACTTCTTGCAATACCAGCGGCGTTGGGGCGATGGGGTCGACGCTGTTTGCGCAAGCCCCTCCATTGCCGACTGAATTGCCATCAACCTTGTAGATGACATATTGACGATTCGTGGTGGGATCCTGAAAACCATCCGCATCGATGGCTCCGCCGGCATTCAAGTCACAGAACAGCGGTGTCTGGACCGCAGTATATGGCCCTTCTGGATTTGGAGCAGTGGCCGCTGCGACGCAATGCTTTCCAAGGCTTTCGGCCATGGAAACCGAATAGTAAAGCACATAATTGCCGTTCCCCTGTCGATCCAAAGTTAGAACAATCCTCTCAGGTTGCGCTTACATGAAAGATGTGAGCACACACCAGTTGCGTCACGTCAGGAGCCCAGACGTGAGGCGGCGATGCAGCCCAGGATGGCAGGCTAGGCAAGGCATCCCAACCGTCGTGAACCGTCCACGTTGAAAAATCGGTCGAAGATGCAACAAGAATATTAACACCGGCCGGATTCCCATTGACACCCGCATAGGCCATCCAGCTCCCATCGGCCAATTGAACCACGGACGGATCCTGGAAGTTTGAGCCGATGACCGGCCCGTTTACCTGCCGCTTGTGCTGGGGCGCGGCCAGTGCCAGCACCAGAGCCGTAAGAAAAACGAATGACAGTAACAACATGAGGAGAAGAATACGAACACGCCGAGATGAAGATTGAAGAGAAGAATAGCTGGGCCTTTCGATCCATCTGATCCTTTTAGAATCTTCCAAAAGGGAAGTAGTACTCGATGCGGGATGCATCGTGGTCTCCATCTGTCTCAGTCGCTTCGGGATCTTCACTTTCAGCTGTTTGACAAGACTTGAACAGAAAAGTCTCCACAGATAGCGATGGTTGCAGGCCTTTTTGAACAAAGCTAGGTTGGCCATGGGAATGCACGCCATCCAGCGTGGAAAACATGCCATTAGACACGCCATAGGCGGTGGCAAGCATGCCATGGAGAAATGCCACAATTGGGTCGGGTTGTCGAATCGGATGAGGCTCAATGGCCAGCAACGAACAAGAGTTTGAAACCCAGCGAGATAGCGCCAAAGCAAGCTTCCCGAGAATAGAGTCAATCCCTCACACCAGAGTCAACACTGCTGCATGCCAATGGTGGAATGGAGATGTGGACGGGCCAGGTACAAGACAAGGGTCCCAGGGCACAGACGTTTTGCCCTCTCTGTTCCATTCCTCTTCGGTTGCGGCTGACTACGGCCATGTGCAATAGTGTGGAATGATGGAGAGGAGAGACAGGCGATCATACAATCAATGAAGAGGTAGATCACGTACAGGATCCTTGTACTGTAGCATGCGAGGACAGGGAAGAGAGAGATCTCTGAGGATGGACAATTCAAGGTCCGAGGACTCTGGCAAGGGACTGCGCCGGCCTTGCGGTGTTGGTGTGAGCAGGAAAAGCCTGAAAAGCCTCTCGCTTACTACTTTTTTCAGTAGCTCGCCTTTGTGGTGGCAAATTGCTCGTGTTCATCGATCGTGGGCGGTCGCTGGATGATAGGGGTGTTTGTTGTAGACTTGTGGCAGCTTTACTTGTGATGGTGGTACAGTATTGTAAGAGTGGCCATGGCTGGTGCAGATTCTTCGCATCTTGACTTTTTCACCCCGCGCGACACGGACATTCATCAACCTGCGCAACAACAATTAAACACCAACACCACCACCACCGTCCATCTCTTTCCCAGTCGGCAGTATAGATTTCAGTCCAATGGCTACTCTTTACCTTCCAGATCAAAGTCTGGACTTCCTCTCGAATTCGTCCTATTCATAAAATGTGTCTTTGGCTTAGACCGACCCGGCACTGTCCGCGTCGATGCATGCCGACTACATCATCTACCTGAACCTGATTACGCCGAATCTGATTACGAGTCCTCGCTCATTCTTGTACCATCGCCGTCGATAACATTGCCTCAGCAGTGTCTATGTTGAAATCATTGCCAGGCTTGAAGTACTCCTACAATGCAAAGCAAGAAACAAAAGTACTGTGCGAAAGAGAATGAACACGCTTGACGGGCGAAGGTCAAAAGTGCTTCGTGAACAGCCCTTTCACGACTTGAGACGAAGCTGGCTGTGTTCCATGTAGGTAATGCGTCGATGACATTGACATTCTCTCGGTGAACAATCAGGTAAGTCTTGAAGCTTGTGATCAACCCGGCCATGGTCATACGAACATCTGCCGTTTCGGTACCGACGGACCAAGTATGTCCGTATCATTTGGTTGCAGCCTTGTCGCATCTCAATTGCTCATTCTATCCACCGGTCATTGGGCAGTGCGACATCGAACATGGCCTCTACCTTGGAGCGTACTCATCTTGTCGCTGTGTTGAGTACCTAATGTTTTCCACTGCTTTGCGAGCGGTCATCCATTGACGAAGTGGAAGCCGAGAACGTGTACGATTGCCAACTCCGTTCTTCTCGCTGTGCTCCATCGAGGTGGCTGTACGTGGCATGTCGAGCAGCCATGAAAATTTCTTTTCACAGCACTGAGCTGTATTTGCGAGTTCTGGTGGGCCTCTCTAGCTCCAGCGATGCTCCAAGAGTTGCAGCTGAGACTCTGCCACCTGATCAGACACGCTACATATTCATAATGCCCATATCCTGCTGGAGAGCCACGCCTCAAGAGTGTGGAAGATTAGCCGATCTCGCTAGTGGTCTTTCGCATCCTCCTCTCGGTCGAATCAACCAGGTGATGGCTCGGTGAGATGCTCCGACAAGAATCTACGTGGAGATCGCTATTTCTCCCAGACTGGCATCAACTTGACATTATGCTGTCTGCGTTTCTCCCGGCGCTGAGATACTCGAGAACTCTTCTTCCACTACGGCCGGTCGCTATTCCGCTCAATCGCCTTTGCTGTCCAATGACGATCTGACTGAAAAGCACGCCTGAGCCATCAGTTCTACGCCTTGCGTTCCTGTGTCTCGGCATAGTTCATCTGCGTCAGATAGCGTCGGTGTCGGGAATGCACTTTCGCTGGCAACGTGGGTGGCTTGATTGGAGGATAGAGCTTGTTACGCCTTCCCAGGCCTTGGCACTCCTCGGGCGTTCTTGGCATGATTCCGCCACGAGCTCCTCCTGCTCAAACGAGGCTGGCATCAACGTCAAACCAATGTTCTCCAAGGCCGCTGCGAGACTGGGCAAAGCTTAACAGTGCCACGAGGGGATCGTGAAGGGACCTTTTCGGTGCGAGGCGGCAGGATGTAACCATCGGAACTCGTCATTAGGTGAATGGTATGACCGCGGCTTGATACCTCGCCGGACGAGGTGTGGAAGCTACAAAATGGGCAGAGCTTCCTCTCTTGCTTTCTACTCGTTTGCAGTATCTTCTCGAGCTCTAAGGTCGTGTTTGAATCCTGCCGTCGGTATTGTGGCACCATGAGAACTCACTTCGGGCGAAAGGCGGCTTTGCTGCTCGGTGCCTTGTGCACTCAGTGTGCTGCTCAGACATACCAAAGACTTGGTGCTTGTCCTAGCTTGGGATGTATTCTGCCTCCAGACCAAGTCGATTTTCTTCCAGGTCAATACTTCGATATCCGTGTCGAGGTCCATGCTCCCATCAATGGCAGTGAGGTTGTCCCCGGATACACCACTCCCGACACCAACTTCACCTTGACCGTTGCAAAGGATGGCGACAGCCCAAAGCCTGCTGCAAGCTTTTTCAACGTCGACGAACCCAAGCTCGAAACCTGGAACTTCACGTGGTATGAAGATCTCTTTGCGAAGGCCGCACATACTCCTTCGCTGGTCAAGGTTGCGGCCAAGGCTTACAGGCGGGTTGCGCTGTATGAACCGGGTAACTACATTGCTACTCTCAACTACCGCAATGGATCGCAAACCTATGCCAACTGGACGGTCCGAGATATCGCTCCTCAAAGGAAGGCTAAGAATATTGTCATGTTCATTGTAAGTGCATTCCTTCTCCTCAAGCCCTGCGCCGTTGAGGCGCAGGCCTGTCTTTGCCGACCGTATCGCTACAGCCTTCTGACAACCCGCAGGGCGATGGCATGACAACCAACATGATCACAGCTGCTCGATTGATTGGCCATCAACAAATCAACGGCAAATATCAGACCAAGATGGCCATGGATACGTTTCCAGTTTTGGGTCACCAGATGACCCATTCATTGGACTCATTCATTACCGATAGTGCCAACTCTGCAACAGCGCTCTACACCGGCCACAAGTCCACTGTGAATGCCTTGGGTGTCTATGTGGATAGCTCAAAGACTCCATTTGATGATCCCAAGGTCGAGACAATCGCCGAGTTGTTCCACCGACTTTGGAAGGGCGGCGTGGGTATCGTCTCGACGGCCTTCATTGCAGATGCTACGCCTGCGGCACTGACTGCTCATACGCGTGACCGTGGTCAATATGGCGCCGTGGTAGATTCCTTCCTCAACGGGATTACCAACTACACTTGGACGAACTGGACAGGTCCCGATGTGCTCTTCGGGGGTGGTGCCGAACAATTCTACCCCGGAAAAGGATCATTCCAGGGCAAAGATTACTATGCCGAGTTCGCGAAGAAAAACTACTCGGTTGTCCTGAACAACACCGCCTTGCAAGCGGCCTCCAACTCTTCCAAGACCTTGGGTATCTTTTCAGTCAGCAACATGGCCAAGTGGCTCGACCGAAATGTCTACCCAAAGAACGTTGACAAGCCCAAAACCGCACCGGATGGGTCCAACTCTTCCGCCACTGATCAGCCGGGACTAAAAGAAATGACCCTCAAGGCCCTCGAGATCCTACATACTCGCCACCAAGAAGATGGCTTCTTCCTGATGTCCGAAGCAGCTAGCATTGACAAACAAATGCATACCTTGGATTACGACCGGGCTCTTGGTGAACTTCTTGAACTCGACGACACCATCAAGGCCACGTTCGCCTACCTCGAGTCTATTGGCGAGCTGAACAACACGCTCGTCCTCGTCACTGCCGATCACGGACACGGCTTTGATGTCATGGGTAGTGTCGACACCAAGTTCCTCAACGCCCAAGACAATGACCGTGACAAGCGGGGAGCAATTGGTGTTTACCAGGAGTCGGGTCTATCCCAGTACCTTGTGGCTAACCGCTCCGCCCCTATTGGTAGTGACCAGAACCTCGTCTATGGTCCGGGTGTCAACTTCCCTACCAACTGGGACCCGAGGTACACCCTGTTCTCCGGGCTCGGTGCCAACCCTGACCACAGGGAGAACTACCAGGTTCACAAGAAGGGACCTCGTCTTCCAGCGCTAAACATCACTGGCTTCGATAACGAGGACTTTTTCGTCAACTATGTCGATGCTGTCACTGGATTCATTGTCAACGGAACCCTTCCTGTCTCAGTAAGCTATTTCTCTTCGTTTACTTGGTCTATGTAGCAATGGTGGCTAACAATACTCTCTTCCACAGGCCGACCAAGGCGTGCACTCCCTTACTGATGTTCCTGTATTCAGTCGTGGACCGTGTCAGGAAAGGTTCGGCGGTGTATTTGGCAACATTGACATCTTTTTCGGCATGGCTGAATGCCTCGGCTTGAGTCGGACCAGTCCTTCGGCCTAGATGAGACATATAATGTAGGACAGTGTTAGCCCTTCGGAGACAGACTGATAATAGACTATAATCAGCGCATACGCTCTCCCCGGGTGAAGAAGTAATCAAGTACTATTAACTAAATCGCTTCAGGAAGTTTGATCTATTATGTGTGCGCAGTCATCCTTTCCTGGCTTCCAGACGACCGTAGGGGTAATACCAATGTAGTCACTTTCTTCTCTCCCGCCCTGCAAGGTCGGTCGAGTAGGGAAGCCCTTCTCGCTCAATCAGTATCAACGAGACTGGCCCAGGGGACATCGTTAACCAATTCTGGGGAAGGCTTTCACTTCGCCCATTCACATTTTGGTTGTGCAGTTGCCATGGTCCGTGCACTTGGAGTCGTGGAGGCCGCACAACGCAGCTACTCCAGAAAGCATGTATTGGAAGAAGAACGCTCCAGTCGATCTGGATCGACAATTTGTTCAACCTGCTTTGATGTAAATATGTAGCCTTCGGCTTTGGTTGAGTCGCTACCAACATCTTGCTTTCAGGGATCGATCTGTCGTGCTTAGACTGCCATGTCTCCTCCCCATGATACACGGCTGGACCGTTATTGCTCATGGTATCCGTGCGTTCGCCTTATTCGCGAAAAATTACAACAAATACCACCTAGTTGAGCTCTGCCTTCCATCTGGATTGGTGCACGGGGCCTGCATCCCCATTCTAGGACGAGAATAGATCATTAAACGACGGTTACAGCCCACGCTTTCGAACGTCGTCACTCCCAGAAATGGACCGATCGTGGTGTCCAGAACGGCCGGTGGAGAAATATCCAGTGACTTGGTAGCAATGCCTCAATGGTGAGGTCAGAGTATACGCCCATAGTATATATAACCATCCTCATACTCGAAAGGTTGATGCTTAATGCGAATGTAATTTCTGTTTCCGCCTCAACTATTATCATAGAGACATCACTTTTGACTCGCTCCTTCAATCACCGGGTCAACGCAGCAAAGGATATATCCGTGCTCAGGAAGTCAGCATCCGCATCTACATCGACGTCGACATCATCATTGTTACTTCACCTTGAAGGACCCCAGCCAAGAGCTGTGCGATTCATCTTACACCACCCAACGACAACGAGAATGCGTCTCCAATTATTTGCCTCTTCGATTTTCCTGCTGTTTGGCGCAGGTCTGGTGTCGGGCCGGGGTATTTCCGCACGAGATGCCGACGACGATGACTGCAAAGATCTTTGTACGAAGTACTGGAATTGTGTCAATATCGACTCCTACAGCGGCACCCAGTGTAACCCACCTACTTGGTGCGACTGTTGAAAACCTGCGTCGTACTTGACATGGAGTCTCGGTGATTCAGGTTTGGCACTCGTGTCCATCGGGTCAGCGAGTAGTGATTGATGCCAGAGAGGATACAACGAAAGCCGGATTAGGGGCGACGAGCAGATTTTGAGGTCAGCACTTGTGCTGAACCTTTGGAGTGGACTGTGTTAGTTAACTAAAATGATATCACATTTCAAGAGCACACTACACTAGTGTGAAGAGAGCATCTTCAGTTGGTGTCTAAACGTTTACTCCTGAACTTATTCCTCTGAATTTATAGGCCATTGGCGGTGGGGCCAGAAATGACAGGACAGGTAGGTAATAAGCGTGGGTGAGTTGCACCACAGTATACTGGCTATACAATGTTCTCTGTAGGAGAGGAAAGGACCTGGCAATGTAGTTTGAGAATGGTCATGTGCTCAAGCTATTTCTGTATGTCGCATCCCGCGGCATTAATCTACCAAGGCTGTGCAAGGCACAGGTGGTAATACTATTTCGTTGGCGGGACAACACTATTCTTGTAACTCAGAGGCTCGAGCACGTTTGTAGTTGCAACCATGTACCGTTTGAGACGCAAAGTATGTGAAACGCTCTGAATAAGAGAGTGAGCAATTGCTCATCGTTCGTAAGGACAACTCATTTGCATTGCTGGAATTCGGACGATGATGTTCTGTCCTCAACGGCATTGCCATCATCTTCTTCGTAGCGATAGCTCTACCCTCAGCATCATGACAGAGACTTGGTTAGACCAAGCAGATGCCCAAATGGGTGCGAACGTGGCTAGCTGACACGAGGTGGTCTAGTGAAACCAACACAGACTTCCGAGATCTAAGATGGCTTCTGGAAGATCGAGCCCCTGTGCACGGATCCTTTGACGGCCTTTGTGCTAGACATTACTATGGGAAACCGTATACCTAAGATTAGTATCTGGGATCTTGAAAATGATATAAGAACATCACTACAGCTGGTTCTCAAGGCATTGCTCATTCTTATCATCAATCTTCTTCGAATCATCTGTACACTATCCCTCGCATCCATACTGAGCGTTCCGTTGCGGTGCCTTGAAAATGCTTACTAAGATCCTTCTCCTGACCTGCGCGAGCCTTGCCTTGGCTCAGTCCTCGACAGCGGCGCTTCCTGCAGCAAGCCCTATCACTATCATCGGAGGCACGTACAATGGCCAGCAGATAGCTGGAATGCACGTTGGTGCAGCTCAGAATTACCAAGTCGCCCTATCACAGCGTAATGGCAGCAGCCTCTCTTCTGGACCAGACCAATTCTACTTCAACGCAACGTCCAACTTGTTCATGGACGAGTCAATTGTAGCGGGCCAAGCACTACCATGCTATATCATCAAGCAATCTCAAATCTCCGACAACGCCGGTCCGCTTGAATGTGGTGCTGCTACCGATGCGTCGTATCCCATGACCGGTACCCTAGGCAAGGATGGTACGGTTCAGATCACCGGCGTTCAAAGCTGGTGGGTTTGCTCGGTCAATGCCACTCAGCCATACGGAGTCATTCCCGCCACTGTTGTCGGCGGCTTCTCAGCCGCCGCGCCAAACGGGCCTGGCATCACCAACTGCCAGGCGATCACGGGACTGAACCTGCCTGGTGGTGGCGGCGTCTCATCGACGTCCTCTACTGTCCCACCAACGTCGTCCGCTACTTCGTCGGTCGCACCTCCTCCATCCACCAGCTCAGGTAGCTGGGGCACTTCAACAACAGTGACCACCGCTGCACCAGTCACTACCACCATGCCTTCCTCATCTTCTTGGGCTTCACCTACTACTCCCGCCCCCACCACGTATACTGGAGGTGCTTCTGCCGCATGGAAGGATATCTCGAAGCTGGGGATGGTGGTTGCTGGAGGTGTGGCTATGCTTTTCTAAAAGTCAAACTCGGGAGAGTGGTTCTGGAGATCTAGCTTCCATTCTCTCTGATACTGTACATGTGTATTTTTACATTCTTACATTAATCTTACATTACAAAATGGTATAATGCTGCAAGCTTGAAAAGGATAGGCATCCTTCCTGATATGTCGATCCGACAAGATTAATTCGGCGACCATAACAACGGAAAGACCAATCGGGGTTTCTAGCCAGGCCCGTACAATAGCTCAGTACTGATCTACTGCCCTTAGAGCTAAAGGGGCAGAATTACCGCCCTTTTTATCAGGTGGGTTAAGTTGTTTCTCCGTTGTAGTCGCTAACACTTACCGTCCCGGTGATCTCTTGCTATCCGTAGATTCACACAAAAGCATTTCTACAACGACCCGGACGGACAAGAATGCAGGACGAGGCTTACTCGCGGGCACCGGAGGCAAGATTATGCTGGGCAAGGACCTCAAGCACTTTACCAGTGTCGATGCCCCTCTTGACAGGATTGTGCTCGCCATCGCTGAGGTGCTGGCCATCAACAAAAAGATTGCGAGCCGGGGCGAGTGGTACTCGCACCTACCGTTCGGCGACCCTTTGCGACTCAAAAACCTGCAGCAGTTCATGACCAACCAGATCCAAGAGGCCATCAAGGAAGCCAATTCGAGCGGCACCGAGGATCTGCAACTGCAGGAGGCCGCTCTCAAGACGGCAAATGTTGTTGGTATGAGGATCTTTGTCCACCACTGTCGAATGAGGGAGACTAACCGAACCAGACTACCTCGTTCGCCCCCGACCGGTGGGACACAGAACAGGTCAAGCAGCGACACAAGGCTGCATACATTCCGTGCGCCTCTTCTTCCATTTCCCGGCTTTCAGGATGCTGATTGCAGTCTAGTGTTGCCCCCGGTCAGAGAACGTGTATCGGATTCGACTTTGCCCTGTTGGAGGTCAAAATTTTTCTGTGCAAGTTGGTGTATCGATATCATTGGGAAAAGGAGGGTGACATGGAGACCGAGTACGACCCCTTTTTCCAACTCATTCGACCCGTGAGCCTGTATATCAAGACTCAAAAACGAGAACGCTGGCCGAGCGAGTCTACGTAGTAATGTGCAGATAATGACAAAAGTAGACAAGAGCATGGGGAGCCTTGAACATAGCAATAACAGCCTGAGGTGATCAGGCGCTGTCAGTGACTCCAGCTCGAAGACCACGCGAAATGATCCTTATCTGTGGGGTACTTGCACCGAAGCTCAGTTGTATCCCTGGTGGCGCTGGCGTCGTGGGCATCTTGCCGCTCCAGGGATTCAGTCACCCTGGAGCTCGGCTATTTCATTACACAGCTCAGAGCTGAATCTCCTCATCGGCAACTTACCTCGCTACTAGCACACGACTTCAATCAGTAGAAATCTGGCAAAAGAAGTCTCTTCCGCGTCCTTAAGCGATTCAATCATTAATCGGCAATACAGAATCACTCGATGAGTACCCCAGATCTACCACGAAAAAGGTCCCGCTCCCGTCGAGGATGCTGGACTTGTCGGCAGAGAAAGGTCAAATGTGGCGAGGAGTGGCCCCGCTGCCAGCGGTGTGAGAGATTGGGAAGGGTTTGTGACTACGAACCTCGGCCACGCAAGAGATACACAAGGAAGAAATTGCCGGCAGACCTCGCTCCTGAGGCTGAGATCGAATCAAATCCGCCCCAACATCAATCTCCGTCGCCTGGCGCTGACTTGCAGGGCTTGCTTCTGGCTTCGGTGCAAGCTGGAGAGACGCGCGGAAGTCAAGTCTGCCAGCCCTATCGAGGTTTTCACGAAGGCAGGGGAAGAGAAGTAGAAGAGGATGAGAACGACGAGGAAGAAAGGGCGACCTTTGCAACCCCTGATAATCAAGGGAGCCATTGTGAGGAAGGGCAGATAGTGAATGATTCCTGGCTACCGACGACTTGCTCTGCTATTTTGTTACCCTCTGACCATGCGGCAATTGAATGCTTTCGCTTCGTCTTCTCGCCGACACAAGACACCAAAGATCCTCTCTTCTCTGTGCCTGCTATCTTGTGGAGGCTCGCACAGCACAACGACATGGTCTTGCACATGATTTGTGCTCTAGGCGGTAAGGAGCTCGCCTGTCTGCAAGGAACTACGGGGGAGGCAGACACGACGGGCGGAGGAGGTGAATCTCCAGAACATACCGATTATCCGCAGTCCCAGATTGCCGAACATTACGGAGCTGCACTTCGGTTGCTAGCGACTGCCATTCAAAGCATCGCGGAAATGGTCGAGCTTGACTACATTCTTGCCACTCTCTGGCTGATGATAGTGTACGAGCAAAAATATGGCGATGGCTATGGATCAGGGCTGATTATCCACCTGAAAGGAGTGGGAACCTTGGTGCAAAGCCGGTTACAAAATATTGGGCGCATAGTCGATCAAAGCAAGCCCTGCGTTGTGGACGAAGCTACAGATTCCATGAGCCTGCAAAGCTCCACTCCTGAAGCCCAGTGGCAAATCTCTGGCTTTTCATCCCGCATGCTTGTATGGATCTCACATCTCGATGGGGCTGCAGCACTCAACGGACTGGGAGGAGGGCTTAATCATCTCCTCGGCGAGGTTATGGTAGGATTGGCCGAGGACGAAGCCATGTCGTTGATCCAGGGTTTCCGAACAATCCACAAGCATTCTCATGCTGCATTTCAGGAAACCTGGGGGACTTCGTATCCACAAGCTCAACTTCTGGAAGATCTGGAGATCCGTCATATGTTTTACCTCTATGGAGAATGTGGACAGCTGCGTTACTTACTGAGCAAGGCTGCCGAGGCGGATTGGCGCAACGATCCTGAGTCCCGAATCTATCTGGAAAGAGTAGCACGCGCCCTGAACGAAGTCGCCATGAGGTACGCGGATATTCTTGAAACTGCGAGCTCCCTCCAGTTGATTGAAGGATGCTTCAGGCGTCGATATGTCACCAACACACGCTTCGTTGTGGCTCAGTACAATGCTGTCCTTCTGTGTTTCTTTCGAATCGTGAGGGGTTGCGCCCCGTTGAACGAGCGACAGCGAGCAGCGTTGCGCGTGATCCTGGACCTTGCTCATCAGTCGTGCAGCGATGGAGGAGAGGTGGCAATGCACCATTTTACCTGGCCATTATTTGTTGCTGCCATGGAATCGGACGACCCCGTCCACCGGGCCTGGATCTTAGAACGTTATCAAATCTTATCCAAGCAGGGGCAGAATTACCATCGGGCGAATGAAGCCCTCAAGGCAGCATTTGCCGAGCAGCGTATGAATGAGAGACGTGTGAGTTTCTTGGAGCTGGTCCGGAGGGACGACCTCGATCGGTTCGTTATTTAACTACTTCGGAACTCGAGCCGTGTGGGACTGCCGCAGATAGCATTGCCTGCAAGATAAATCGTAGAAGAATTTAACCGAGTTGCATAATGGTAATGCACCCTAGCACAGGTACTTCCCAGCCAAAGGACCACCTGGGTATACCAGAAGCTGAAGAAGCTGATAGTCTAAAGATGTTGGCACTTTGGACAGCCTGCCACTGGGTATTAGCCGACCCTCTAGATCCACTCTAGGAATGTCGGTACAATACATGTCGTTCGCCTCTCTGCTTGGTCTAGCGGACAGCTAGGTAAGCAAAGCCACGGACATACTATCGAGAAAGCCGAGATCAAACTTAGTGTTCGGCAAGATAAAAAGAGTACTTTAAGGAGGCTACTATTCAGAACGCGATTGTCCCATGTGTTGCAGCTTCGAGATTGCAAAAAGCTGTCGGTCCCCGGTTGCGCGCGGTGCATAGTTTGGTTCATAATAGAATAAACAAGTTGATCTCGTAGCTAACTATCAAGAATGGGTGTGGCAAAGGCCTCGATAAACGACCCATCGACATGGGAAAACTTTGGGATCCTTGATGAGTATTTCGCACAGGTAAGTCCGCAGCCGCTTGGTCTTTGCCTTTGCGGGTTGATAATCCAGTTGATAATGACCGAGAGTAACGAAAGGAACAGGTCGCGAAAGATCTAGAGCACCACCCCGAAGAAGATCCGTCACTAGATGGCCTTCCCGACGAACGCGTAGAATGGGAAACTAAGGCTCGACAAGATGCCGACAAGGTTCTGGAAACGGCCAAGGACCAAATTTCAGAAAAGGAGATATTCATTCCGTGCCGTGATGGCCACAGGACTCGTGGTCTCCTATATCAACCCAGGCAGGACTCGGCTGGCGGAAGGCCCCTTTTCATCGTGCTCCATGGAGGCGGATTTCTCTTTGGCACAGCGGAGATGGAGTCGCCGTTGTGTGTTCGGGCAACGCTTGGACTTGGATGTGTGTCGCTGTCACTCGAGTATCGCCTGGCCCCGGAGCACAAATTTCCCCAAGCGTATGAGGATGTTTGGGATGCACTTCAGTGGGTGAGTCAGCTGCCACTGATACACCCTTCAGGTGTAAGCTGGGAGGCTAACATGTAAGGTAGATCACGTCGAATGCCGCCAGTATCGGCGCCGATTTGACGAAGGGTTTCATCCTGGGAGGTTGCTCGGCTGGAGGCCACATCACGATCCCCTTGTCGCATCGGGCCCGAGATGAAAATCTCTCACCGCCATTGACAGGTATCTACCTCAGCATCACGCCTGCTCTCGCACACCAAGCAGTTCCAGACAAGTATCGGCCACTGTATAAAAGCCGAGAGCAATTCAGCAACGGTATCTCGTTGAACCTTGCATCCATCCTCCTCTACGACAAGGCCAGCGAGCCGGACGTGTTCTCACCACTCTGGAGCCCTTTACTCTGGCCCACCGGTCACGCAAACCTTCCTCCTGCTTACTTTCAGATTTGTGGTGCCGATATGCTGAGGGACGAGGCTCTCATCTACGAACGAGAGCTACGATTAAACAGCATTCAAACCAAAGTCGACATATATACCGGGCTTCCCCATGTGTTCTGGTATACACATTTGGATCACCCGGCAGTTCCAAAGTATCATGAAGATGCGAAGAATGGCGTGGGTTGGCTACTTGGTTGACAAAGCTATGGTGGATCATGAGAGAGTACGGCAGGTAATCACTCGGTGAAGTAGTATGACATTGCGTTCAACAGCGCATGGTTTTCCGTCATAGATGGGATGAGAAGATTAGCACTTTTGGAGGTAGTGAAGATTATACAGAGTCAGAAAGTCAGAGACTGCAGACGTCACGTAATCTGTATGCCAACCACATGTATGCCATTTACAGTCCCAAGGTTTCATTTGCCAACATCCTCATTCTTCTCTGACCCTCTGTGAGCCCTTCCGCATCTTCATCTAGCTTCAGGAATCCCATCGCCCTCAATCCATCATTACATAGTATGTTCTCCTTCCGCGCACCGCAATCTTCATGCTGATCTTCCACTTCATATCCTTCTTGGAGCCTCTCAAAGTCGCGTGGTGGTACGCTTTTCAGGAAAGCTTCCCGGGTGCTGAGTAAAGAGTCGAGATTGTACGGCGTCAGAGGATTGCATGCATTGTAAAAGACCGTGGAGTCGTTCTTCCCTGGGTTGGTGGCATCCACGCCATGAACTAGATCGCAATGCCAAAAGACATAGTCACCTGGTTTGACGGGAGGGATGCCGATCAGGGCACGATCGACAGCCAGGTGAGGGTGGTTTTCTGGGCTCGGGAAGAACTGTGTGTTTCCTGGAGTGGCACCTGGGAATGTGGGCTGAGAGTCGTCAAACTCGTCGTTGACGAAAAGAGGCTTGAGGAGCATGTAGGCCACGGATGCTTTGAGGCTAGGTAGCAGGCGTAGCGTGCCTTCGCCGGTGTTCGTGTATGAGAGTGACATCCAGCCTTGAAGACTTCTCCAGGCCGAACAGGACGTTTCGTTGGCGTACAGGTCGCTGCGGGCGTTAAGACGCTCGTCAGCTGCCCACCCGTCCCAGTCTTGCCATCTACCTTCGAAGATAGCGGCGTAGTTCTGGCGATAAGCCTCGTCCTCCCAACGTTCAGTGCCACCGCTGTCGAGGTGAGCCTTCAAGGGAAATTGATCGGGGTCGTTGGACGGCTCCCGAATCCGTATACGGTCAGGATAAACAACTTGACTATCCAGGTCAATCGGCAGCGATGGATCGAAAACGTGCCATAATCGGGACACACTATTCATGGCCTGCAGAACTGCAGGGTGTGATCGAATCTGGACCTGAGGCTCGGTCCAGTAGATGTTCCATCCTGCAGGCTTGTTGAAAGGGACACCGCCCACTCCAGGATGACGATGAACGTAGTCCTTGAGTTTGGACCCCCATGCAACCGCTTGCTCTTCAGGAACGACATTGCGCAGGATCACGCAGCCTCTGTCTCGGACGATCTCGGCAAAATCTGGAGGAAGTTGCCCGCCTGTGAAATAGGTGATAAGTTTCTCGGACAGTTGGCGAGGCGGGAATGCCCTGTCCACGAAAGGCGCTTACCATTCTTTCGCACATCTTCAAAGTCGATCTTAGGGACCATAGAAGGCCCAAAACTCTGGATACGTCTGACTTCCGAGGCCAAGACATCGACTAGGCGTCCATAAGATTCAATTACCTTCTGCTTGTTCTCGGCTTTGACAAGGGAGGCCTTGAGCACCGCAAATCGCTGGTCAAGCAGAGGCAACCTATATCTACGTCAGCCAGCCGAAGTTCAATTGGTTAGTATCAACATACTGGGGATGCTCCTCAAGAGTTGTAAGAATTTGAGTAGTGGCAGTCGCGGAGGTCATGGTTGTCGGTATTATGTTGATGGTTCTGGTGCAATTATGCTAGATCCGGCATCTCAGGTAAATTTATAAGGGGGATTAATATCTGCCCTGAATTCATATTGTCTTTATGTGTACCAAAACCATTCAGGTCTGGGTTGCGGTCCGAGGTATCTGTTGCCAGCGAAATTAACCCTCGAGCGATATTGGCGCACTGGGCTCTGGGCTCTGGGGTTTACCGACCTCTTCTTGGTTCGGGTTCGACCACCTAGGAACACCTGTAACCGAACAAGAGGGAAAAGCTATCTGTTCAGCCGACGAAGATGTCCGCTGGTCTGGGCCAAGCTCGCTTAATCGATTGTTTGGACAACAATTAGCCGACTATCAGAAAGCTCGGCAATTTTGATTAAGATCTTTGGCCGGCCATACCTATATTCCGTGCCTTACTGAGGCGTTTCGAGGCTTTTGACCTTCGATTAGCAATCTGGCGCGTTCGTATGGCTTCGTCGAGTCTGCCTTTCAGCTTGCCCCAGGACCACAGTACGGCAGACCTCCCGTTTGTCCAACTCAAGTTTGAGCTTAGAGCGGCATTCGTATTGGGCAGCAGATCATCCCTGGCAGGTAGACTTCACCCTTTGCACGGAGCAGTCAAGAAAGCGTAGTGCTCGTCCAACTTTGGTTATCTTGAATGGTGCCTTAGCCGACACCTGCCGCCACACGGGCTTTGAAGGTGTAGTCTCGACCCGCCAGTATCAGTGAGCAAAGTGAGTTTCCTATACCCCCCCTGACCCATATCCTATATCGTGGGGATGAGGTTTGGTGGCTATAAGAAAGAACTTGCGTCGCCCTGGAACAACTTGCTACCGCTGGACATGTTGTCTCGAAACGAAAGCAGGCAACAATTCATCTCTCCAAACAATCCCTGCTTCTCTACGAAAACAACGAGACCGAGCATAATCGACGGCCATGTTGCTGCTTGAGAGGGTTCAGGATATGGACCTGGTGAAGGAGATGAATGTCTCACTGTTCTGGTGTGCATTGTTTGCTGCGGTAAGTTCTGCCTACCTGAGCTACGAGAGTCTGAGCCAAAGGATGCGTACTAACAAACAAGTAGATGGGCGGAATATCATTTGGAATTGGTTGGGCGAGATCTTTCTGTGGCTACAAGATAAACGACTGACACGAGCAGACTATGGTTACTGGTCAGGATTGCTGGGCATGACACAATTTCAGAAGGACTTTGGCTCATACGACCCGTCAGCACATTCATGGTCCATCTCGGCGAGCCTTCAATCTGTAGGCAGTGGGCTCCCAATCGCAGGTCTTGCTATTGGCTCGCTGGCTTCGGGTTGGGTTGGCAATACGCTTGGACGTGTTCGAACGCTTCAATTATCGACATTGGTCGTCCTGACCGGGGTCTTGATTCAGAGCACCACATTCAAGTCTTACTGGCAGTTGACGATGGGACGAACCATTAATGCGGTCGGCCTGGGAACCATGGCTAACTCTATTCCCGCGTATCTTGCCGAGATTGCGCCTCTCAAGATCCGTGGCACCTTGATCAACTTCTACCAGACCTCTATGGGTATCGGTGGTCTTATCGTTTCGTGCGTCACTTGGTCCACGCAGGCCAGGACCGATCAGTGGGCCTACCGCACCGTTATTCTCATTCAGTTTATAATTCCAGTCGGCTTCTTAGCGGCAACCTTTTATCTCCCCGAGAGCCCTCGATGGTTGATTGGCAAAGATCGCGGTAGCGAGGCTGAAAAGTCCTTGTCTCGCCTGCGGCCCAACACGCCCTTTGATGTCTTGCAGCAAGAAGTGGCCTTAATATTGGCCCAGGAGGAAGAGAACAGAGCTCGATTCTCGAGATCGTGGACAGAGTGTTTTAAGTAAGAGCAGCCGATCCCCAAGGCTTGATTGAGATGTCACAATTAACTAGTACCGCAGGGGTTCTAATCTTCGCCGCACTATGATCGCATCAAGTGTACAATGCCTCCAACAGGCCCAGGGCAACTCGTACATGTCAAGCTATCGGATCCTCTTCTTCCAGGCTCTCGGATTCCAGGATGTCTTCAAACTCAACGTACTGTTCATGCTCGAGATGATCTTAGCGTGCGCGTGCGCCTTTTACCTTGCCGATCGCTTCGGCCGACGACCAATCCTAACTATCACTGCATTTCTCATAATGTCATCCATGTTTATCACTACCGGCATCGCCACCTCGAGTTTGGTGAATAGCAAATCTGCCATGAAAGGAAGTTTGGCCTGCATGTTTACATGGGACATTTGTATGAATTTTGGTTGGAGCTCTTGGTACGTGTGTTCGCTATCTGTAGCTCTGCTTGGGTCTCTATCTCCAAAGGCTTCGCTAACCACTGAACAGCGTATGGATGGTGACTGCCGAGACTCCTAGTCTACAGCTCAGGGAAAAGACCATCATGGTAGCAACTTTCACGGGCTTTTGCGTCTCCGTCCTTGTCACCTTCGTGAGCCCCTTTATCCAGAAAGCTCTCGGTCCTCAAATCGGATATGTATTTGGAGGGGTTTCCGCCGTTGCCTTGATTTGGGCCATCTTCTTCCTCCCAGAGACGGGCTCGCGTAGCTTGGAAGAGCTTGACGAACTATTCGAAAATAAGGTCTCGGTCTGGAAGTTCAAGAATTACAAGACTCACGGGTATGGTGCCCAACTGGCGATCATCGAGGGTTGTCCGGATGGAGAAACTAGCATTGAGGAACAGGAAGTTACTATCCTTGTCAAAGGCCAAGATGTCACTGTCAAGAATCAGGAGGCTTGAGTGCTGTTATGTGGCTGGGAAATCCTGGCAGTCTCGTGCACATTACGACCCTGGTTAGGCGGGCATGTTAGGCATTGCAGGATATACAATTGGCCCATGTATATGCGAGGCTGAATTCCATCCCAAAAACCTTAGCCTCAATGTTTTTCATTCCTTCATATATTGCGGCTAAAGTGAAGACATTCTCACGAGTAAAAGGTGCATAGGGAGATGTTGTGCTTTGTAAACATGGACAAAAGCTTGTGTTTTCAAACGTTTGCCAAGTAGTGAACATCAGCATCGTTGCTCGGACAAAGCTCACACAGTAAACATCGGCCCCTATCTACGTATCATCAAAGTCTTGTGGTGGCTTTTGACATCTTCAAGCAATTGAAGCGAACTTATTCAAGATCTTTCCTGGCCAGAGCTTGTTCAGCCAAGCAGAGTTCAAGCAGAAGCTTTGATTTTCGGCCTAAATCGCCACCACTTTTTCGTTCTTTGTCAGCGAAAGAGAGATGATCCGTTCCAACACCAAACCCAAGCCACCATCTAGGATGCGACGTATTTACGTACAACCCGCTTCGTTAGTGATTGTGCTAATGCCACAGGCAGGTCCAGGTTAGTGATTTTCATTGACTTACCCGTCTAAGCTTCCAGTCGAATTTTGTCGTGAGCTTTTAAGTATCTTCGCGACGTCTCTTCGCGAATTGTTTTCTTGAGGCCATCACGAGAGGACAGCGCATGCTAACAGCACTACACGCGAAGTATTGTCTCGAGGCCGAGCGAAACTTGTGGAAGACAGAAATATGTCCACCTTGAACGCGGAATCAGAATTTCAAGAGAAGCCGCCTCTGCAGCCGGCACCCAATCCATCGCCATCGCCATCATCTCCTTCTAATGAAGCGTCTCGGTATCTAATCAAACGACCGAAGGCATTACAATGGTTTCACAATGGCACGCTTGAACGAGAATCAGATGAGGAACGGCAGGCAGGCCGTTTCGAATTATTTCTCGACCTATTGTACGTGGCGCTCGTTGCCAACTTCACCGAGAACCTCGTCGAACACGCTTCCGGCGCCGAGCTGGTCAAGTACCTCTTGATTTTCGCGCCGGCATGGCACGTCTGGAGCGATCTCCGCGAGATTATGAATTCGTATTACACCGACGATTTAGCTCAGCGCGGTGTCATACTCTGGGTGATGGCCCTGCTGGTCCTCTACGGCAATAACGCGACGCTTGTCAGCGAAGACATTGGCGCCATGAGAACGGCCGTGGGAGCGTTCATGACAGCTCGGTTGACTGTGGCGGCCGTCTATATCATCTCATCGTTTGCGAGTTTCCAGCATCGGGCCCAAGCGAGGGTCATGGCCGCGTTTATCTTGTTGGGTCTTTTGATCTGGATTCCCTTGTACTTTGAGAGCGTGAGCCTCCGTGCCAAAATTGCCGTCGCGGTTGTGGCAATCGTCTATCAAGAAATTACATGGATTCTCACTTTCGGCACATGGATCAAGCGATGCCTGCGCCTGGAATACAGCACGGCTGTTGACATTAGCCACGAGATCGACCGGCTGGCTGCCTTCTACATCATCATCCTGGGCGAGTACTTGTACAGTATCGTCGTCGGGGACCCTGCCGCGGTCGGACTGAACCTTGGTCTCATGAAAGCCGTGTGGACTCTGATCATTGCATTTTGCTTGAATTGGCTCTATCTCAATGGTGACGGCGGTGTGAACAGCGTACATCCAATCAGGCGCTCCGTCGTCACCGCTTTCATGTTTTTCAGCCTTCACATGCCCCTTGCCGCGTCGTTGCTGGTCGGTGGGCACGTCTGTGCGGTTAGTGCTGGACAAGAAGAGCTCAGTCAGGGTGAGCGTTGGTTGTTGGGCGGCGGACTAGGCGTGGGTATGTTTTGCTTGTGGATTATGTCTGTCTTGTTCCGTGGGGAAGAATCCCATGGACTGATCATGCCGAAAGTGCTCCGAACAGGGATGAGACTGGTTGTCGCCATCATCCTCGTGCTATTGCCTTTGGTCCATGAAGCCAATTTCAATCCGGTCCAGCTACTTAGCACAGCCATGGGCTTGATCTTGTTTGTGACCATCTGGGAGACCGTCGGGGGACTGATGAAGGGGGCTAGAGTGTATGAGAACTGGCAGGCGAGAAATCAACCACGACTTTGAGTATTATTGATGCCTTCGGGTCCTGGATCTCATGAAGTGCATCAGTCACACTTTATTCACAAAGAATCTATTAATCGTTGCCAGCCCCAGAATTCCCTTTACGGTAGCGTCCCCTGACTTCCCAAGGCACATACAGTGGCGTCTGTGCCTCTGGCATGGACTATCTTGCCCTTCCTTGTCTCGCTATAGCAGCAAAGCCCCAGGCGTCGCATAGTCCTACTTTGTAAACCATGTCATCTCATTCTCCCAGCCCTCGTTGATAGTCCCATCTACTGACAGATACTCGTTTGCAAGTCGCAGACCCAGTTTCCAGCCGGAGCCAGTTGATCCCAGACTTCCCTCTGTGCCCTCTTCAGGCTTTGACGCGAGTTTGAAGGCAGCGCCCCTGTGGCAGAATTGCTGGGTTTCCCAGATAGTTCTTGGAGTATGTGACTCTTGCGGCTGTAGACTCGGCGACTCAACCGATGTCTCTTCCGGATCTTGCCCGTGAAGAGTTAAGCACTCAAGGTCCAGTTGAACTACACTCTTATCCTCCGAAATTGTAGGCGTGCTTGATTCCCCTCTGTTCTCTGGGCTCCGTACATGAAGCACAAATTGATTGCCCCATGTATGATGGCCCACAGGCAATACATACAAGGTCTGCGTCTCATTCCAGTGCGATTCAAGCTCCTCTTTGCTCTTTTCGGGCACCTGAAAGCCGCACACAACACGCTCTCGCTTGGGGCCTTCGACACGCGAGACACGATAAGTTCCATATGCCGGGTGATGGTATGTACCTGCTAGTTCATCACACTGACTATCAGAGAGTCGATCCCATTCCGGAGTCTCAGCGCCGGATGCTGATTCAGAAGAATTCGGCTCGCTCGCTTTGCCGGCCAGAGCGGCCAGTTTGTCGAGCGCATCGAAGTTGTTGAGCGACTCAGCAAATTCGCTTTTCGGAGACCCCGTGAGCCCCAGTTTCCGCGCCATGAGTTCGATGCACACGGCTTCCCCGACTTTGTGGCTGGAAATTGACGTGTTACCTAGCGTCACACACCCGAAGTCGTCGTTCGGTAGCAAGTATAGCTGAGTTCCGAAGCCCGTTAGACCTCCTGCATGCGCGAGAAGAGGGTGTTTGAGACCCATCGTGCTTGACATGTTAAACCATCCCAGCGAATACAATCGCGGTGTCAGAAAGCTGTTCTTGTTCATTGGAGGAGGCAACATCTGTAGGATACGGGGGGAGGTCAATTCGGCAAACAGATTTGGTGTTATAACAGTTGGTTGTTCGTTTTCTGAGGATGAGGCATGCTGTGTCTCTTTTATTTCTTCCCCAGGATTAGCTGCCTTCAAGAGGGCTTTAATCCATTTTGCGAAATCAGTGACGTTTGAGACAACGGACCCAGCTGGAGCTATCCCAGCAAAGTCCAAGTACCTCTCGGGTACGAAGTCTCCTTTTCCTTCCTTCTCGGAAGATGAAGGCAGCCAAAAGTAGCCATAGGCGATGTCATCCTTCTGAACTTCGGGAATTTCGTCAGCCGTCCAGAACGTTGATACCATCTTCAAAGGGTTCCATAGGAGCTTGCGAAGGGCATCTCCCCACGAGAGTCCTGTCGTGGCCTCCAAGACATCTCCCATGACGCTGTACATCAGGTTATTGTACTGGAATGTCGTCCGGAAGGATTTATTTGGTCCGCCTAGGTATCTGAACGCTTTTGTGATGCCTTTCGGCTGCGAGCCCATCCAGCGGCCATACAAGTTGTCAGCGCCAGGAAAGCCTGTGCGGTGCGACAAGGCATCCTCGATCGTGATCTTCGAACACGCATGCTGATCCTCTAAAACAAAATCGTCTGGGAGAATCTGGCTGATGGGTGTTGCCCAACGCTGCTTTCGTAAGATCTGCAGTGGCTGGTTGTGCTTTTCTTGCTGTTCAGGCTCGTCGCTCATCACACGGCCCAAAGCCGCAGCAACCATTGCTTTTGTCGTGCTCCCAGTGAAGTACAGTGTCTCATCAGTCGCAGGCACGTTCGGGAGACGGGCAAAACCATATGCCTGTCAAGTAAGTGAGCATAAGCGCCATTGCCCCTGTGAAGAAGCTCCGTGAATCGTCGAGACTTGCTCAGGTCCACGTCTTTATTCGCTTCTCGATCAAGACTTACCTTGGTGAACACCTTCCCTTCATCGACAACACCGATGCTCATTCCCGGAACATGGTGCTTTTCAAGGAGAGCTTGCACAAAGGCGTCGAAATCAGCATCGAAGTACTTGTTTTCAGAACCCATTGTTGAAATTCACACTTGGGCGGGCTCGTTGCTTCGATCGTCCTTTTTCTGTCTCAAAAGCTGCAATATCGGACAATGTCGATGTACTTGGTACCTGAATGCAGAGAAAGACGAAACCGCGGGCTTTTCATGCGGAAGTTTGATATATAGCGCCATATGATCAGTCCGAGGCATCCAACAACAGGGACCCGTGATTTGAAATAATCAACGCTGTTCTTGTCTGAAGTAACCGCGTCCACCCGCTCCCGTCAAGGAGTCGTTTAAATTACCATAGCCGATTACGATAGGCGATGGTCACAATTCTCCGGAATTCAAAAGTACGCACGGTGATCGTTTCACAAGCTGGCCAAAATAACCGACTTTCGTAGCCTCCAATTTTGAACACAGGAAACCCATGAGCTTACAAAATGCCCAAGATGTGCAGTACAACTGAGGAGTTTCAAAGTCTAGTACTTTGTGCCTGGTTGTCTTCTCATAGAATAAGTCTCACGGAATGCAAATCGACTTCACAGTTCTTGAGGAATCAATAGAATACTAGTAAATATCTCAACTACATGGTCAGAATTCTCCGAAGATCACCGTAAGATTAGACCCGTATAACAGACGTTCGATCGAAGTGCTGGCTGTTCGTTCTTACACCAGATACTACTTTGCGGCGACCATCGCTTCCAATGCCTCCCTTGGTAAAAGCATGATTATGCCTTTGCATTTATTGCTTCGACTTGTTGTGCTGCCGCTTCAAACTCGCGCAGCTCATGGGCTTTTGTTCTGGCACTGAGCTCAACATTCTCCGGCCCGACAACGCAAACATGACCTTGTGGGAAGTTAGCATTTGGCTACATGAACAAGCGTCGAAGATGCGAAGGTTTTATCAGGTGATACGGGAGAAGTGCGAAGTAATGAACATACCTTTGAACTTCCGAGCCGGCAAACGATCTTGAAACATCTCGTCAACTTCAGCCGGAGTGCGGCCTTTGACTTCGGGAAAGTAGAAGAAGGTGAAAACCAGACAGACCAGCATGCAGCCAGCGAAAATGAGGTACACCTTGGCACCCAGGTTACCACTGTGATGAGAAGTCGAATTAGTATATGTAATTAGAGCTTGTAAGGCCATGTGGACATGACTTGAGGACTTACGCATCGGCATTTGTGATGTATGGAAAGACATATGTCACAGTCAATGATGTGAGGGAGTTGGAAAGAAGAGCGTACGCATTTGTCTTGTTACGCAGTCGAGCAGTCGCCAACTCAGCGGTATTGATATAGGTCAAGGGTCCAAAGCCAACGGAGACGAAGAAGCCAAACATCAGGGAGAATCCTGCAATGGCTTTTGCTACCTGTGAATCAGAGGCATCGGCGAAGCCCAGAGCTCCAATAACGATGTCAATAATGAGCAGCGCCGTAAATGACCAAAGAGCCAAGGGTCGACGCCCGATGATGTCGAGGAGGATCCCGCCGGTGATCGCGCCAGCAAAAGTGAGAATGTTGAGAGCAAAGACCAGTAAATAAACGTTGGTTGCGCCGACTTGGGCCAGAAAAATGGTGGCATAGTTGGTGGCGTAGATCAGACCAGACAGTGAGATGAATACACCCGCATACGTGGCGAGAATGGTCCGACGGAGGTTGACACCACGGAAAATGTCAATCCAGCGAACTTCCTTCTCTGTTGCGCGGAGGGATTTCTGTAGCTTTAAATTGTCCATTTCCTCTTGGATATCGGCGTCACTGTAACCCCGGCGAACCTTGCGCAGACTTTCCTCGGCCCGAGCATCGTCCCCCTTGATGAGATAGGCCGTAGGAGAGTCTGTAACAAAAAAGGTGCACAGCGCAATAAGCAGGGGAAAGATGATTTGCAACCCTATCGGAAGACGCCAGGAGAGGCTGGATAGCACTCCGTGAGTGCCCCAATTGACTCCAGCAGCAATAAGAGCCCCCATTTGGATTGAGACGACAGAGAGCCCACCAAGAAACCCTCGGAGTGGAGCTGGTGAGATTTCGTTTTGAAAAGTAATGGCCATGCCAACAAGGACGAAAACGGATATTCCTAGAGCCCAGATTGGATGATCAGAATAAGTCCCGCGAATCTGCTTACAGCCCGGGCTCGGATGACATCGGGGAGGACAGAATCAAATGAAGCTTACCAGTCAAAATTCGACCGACTGTGATCATTGCGACAGTATAAGAAGCTGTCTGGAGTACAGCCGCCACCAAGCTGATGACACAGCCCCCGAGCATGGTTTTCTTTCTCCCAAAGCGGTCGGCACAAGTTGAGTTGATCAGGAATCCGATCAGAGAGCCCGTGGTTGGGGTAGCGACAATGATGGAGACGGTTCGGGCGGTGAGTATTGGTCCCTCTGGAGTGAGAGTGCCAAACTGCTCTATGAATGGCAACATGTTGAGTACGCCACCAATGACACTGCCGTCATACCCAAAAGTGAAACTTCCGGTCGACAAGAGCACAGCTAAGGTTGAGTACCGAGTCAGTCACGGTAACAGAGAGTACCCTGCCCATCACATCAGAGTGGACTCACCAGTCAAGACGAGACGCCAGTTGTGGCGAAGGTGGTACAGCCCATTGTGTTGATCTGGAGACATAGACGGGGACGAGCTCGTAGTCATTGTTGTGGCTTGGTTGCTGCCGCACGTACTGCTGATATAGTCTTTGCAAAAATTGCGGAGGGTTCAAAAGAAATACTGCTGTATGCGACTGCGGTAGCAAGGTGTGGTCAAGGAGCCAACTTCTTTCTTTTAATGTTTTTGATGTTTCAAAAATACAAAGATCTTGCACGTATCGTTCTCTCGTATGGTCCATACCATTACCGACGAGGGTGGGTGGAGTGGAACATGTGAGAGCGCCGCCAGAGGCCCGATTGAACTCACAAGGTTTGACCATATTGGTGCGGAGTGAAGCGTAATGCAATTAAAGCCGCACCTAGACCAACTACCTCGAGAGACCCCCGGGGTGCCCCGGCTGGAGAACCACTCTGTGCAGGC
The DNA here is from genome assembly GCA_024082115.1 of Rhinocladiella similis. Taxonomy (NCBI): domain Eukaryota; kingdom Fungi; phylum Ascomycota; class Eurotiomycetes; order Chaetothyriales; family Herpotrichiellaceae; genus Rhinocladiella; species Rhinocladiella similis. Next base: position 4,292,242 of record JAMRYE010000005.1, read on the forward strand.
CGTCGCCCTGAGCGCTGTGGGGTCAAGGGGACATCTCTGAAAACATTATCTACCGAATATCCGGAGTAGCACCTCCGCTCTTTCTCGTTTCCTCCCAAAGCCGATGGCTTATATATGGGATCCCTACCCTGTGCTGTTGGCGACATCAGCAACCCCGGACAGTTTCTGACCATCACCGGTACCATTCTTCTTAGCTGCTGCTTCGGCTTCCTAAGCTACCTTCTGTCTCCCTTTCTCAACCACAAGTCGCAGTGCTTTGTCCCGTCAACGCTATAAGGATGTCGCCGCCATCAGCAACGACATCGGCACTGGCCTCAACCCCACAGCCTTCCGGCACAAAGCGACGAAGGGTTGCGGTGGCATGCGAGCGCTGTCACAACAGTCGTGTCCGCTGCGACGCTTATTGGGTCGGAATCCCATGCAGTCGCTGCAAGGGCCGGAAGGGAGACTCTTGCCGATTCATTCAGTCAAAGAAGAGGAGGTTTGTGCTCGTCACTACCGCTTGGTGTATTTCAATCTTATCTAATGTATACGCAGAGGTGTTGATGGCCGCTTCGTCCCCGTCGGCACCGATTCCTCGCCTGACGGCCCTTCTCAGCCCGGTGTAGCTTCTGCTTTGTCCCCTACGCCATACTACACTACACCTGCGTCTCTGTCGCGTCACACTCTTGTTCCAGATCATGCAGCACGTCCAGTGAGAACACAGGTTGACACTGGGTCTCGCAGCCAGGCCTCGGATTCCTCACATCGAGCATCTGTACAGAGACTGACGCGATCACCCACGTCCCCGGTGGACTTGGATACCTTCTGTCGGGTCAATGCCTCAGACACAGAGTCTCCAATTAGAACGGCTGGCTCCCATCGCCTGCAAGATGCACCTCCTGACATTACCCTGCTCGATTCGAGTAATGATACCCTGGATGGAGGCCAAACTGAGCCCATCTCCTACATGGGTGAATCCTGGTTCTTATCCTTTGTGCTCCATAATACCAATAACGAAGCCACCAGTCGCCACCGTTCCGTCCGACCTTCTTCCGCAGTCCACCATGAGAGCTCTAGAATTTCTGACTACTGCTACGAATCTCCTACTCACGCAACACGACCAGCTGAGATTTCGTATAACACACCGTTACCAGAATCTTTGAGCGAGGATATCTGCGACCAATTACTGGATGCCTACTTTTCGTACTTTCAACCATTATGTCCCATCATCGACAAAGACCCTTTTTTGGAGTCGGTTCATGCGCGAACAATCTCGAGGACATTGCTCCTCAGCGTGTGCTTCATTGCCTCGGTCCATTGCGATATGAACGTTCTTCAGTCTTTAGGCTATCAGACACGCGTTCAGGCTGGTGACGACCTATTCAGCAAGGCAGATCAAGCCCTCACGAATGATACCGATTCCGATCGTATAACAATTATGATCTCTTCTTACCTGCTGCATTACTGGTGGGGTAAGCCTGTCAAATTCGACGATTCGCTTTGGCGGTTGTCCGGCGTAATCCGCTCGGGCCAGTGCCTGGGAATGCATCATAGTACTGCTAACAGTCACATGGGGATGGGCGTTCGAAAAAGATGGAAACGGCTCTGGTGGCTGTTGTACGTAAGTGTCCTTGCATTCTTCCGCCTGTTGGGTAAGACGAGCTTGGGTCCATATGCTAAGCGTTTACAGATCCGTGACCGTCAAGTTTCGCTTTGTTTGGGCATGCCAATGATCATCAATGATGATGACTGCACATTGGAAGACCTAACATTAGAGGACTTCCCCTCCGAGCCTCGTGAAACAGCACAATATATAATCGCGCAGGCGAGCCTTTCGCGCACAGGTCAGTACTGTCATCGTAAGAACAGGTCAAGAGCAATTAGATCGTTAACAAAACCCTGCTGACAGCTTGCGACGTTCGAAAACACATTTCATTTGTACTCGGCCAAGTCCAGCAGCCACCCATCGTGGAAATAGAGCAAGAAATCATGCGATTGTTCCAGATTTGGAGTCAGAGCCTTCCCAGGGAGATGGTGTGCTACTCGAAGAGCGCCAGCCATCTAGCTCTAACTCTCCAGATTACTTTCAAGTCTGTGCATTCTTTGAAGAGTCAATCTAAAGCAGAGGGGTGCTGACCCACCATCCTTGTGCACAGTCTATACCGAATAATCTTCCTCCAAAGGCTTCACAGAGCGTACCAAGAGAAAGGACACCCCACACGAAGCAACCCTGATATTATAGATGCGGCTGACACTATAACAACCTTGACCGAGCAATCTCTCACGCAATTCGAGCCTCGTTCTCTGCCAATGATATGGTAAGCGACCCCTCATTCACAATCCTGAAACCATACAAAGAAACACTCTGACCTGGGAACCCATTCTCAGTGTCACGGCCATTTTTGCGGCCATGAGTGTGCAGTACGCGGCTTCGTTCTCCTCCAAGGCCTACTCCAGTCAAATACTACTTCACAAGTTACGTACGAACCTTCTTGGACTGGAGCAACTCGAGCAGGTCTACAGCCTGGCCGCTTGGATCCGTCGGCTTTTTAGCAAAGTTCTCGAACGATCAGAACTTAGACGAAAACCCATCCCCACTAATCAGAGCAGCACTGGAGAGGATTTTCCTTCGTTTGTTGACGAAGCTGCCTCACAATTGGGATTAGCAAAGCCCTCTGGCCCTCCAACAAATTCTCAGGTGGAGCCACCGCCACTGCTCACCACATCATCCCATCAGAGGTACAATGAGAGCACAATTTCAAACCTAGGACCAGAAACAACAACGTCGCCTCTGTCGTCTACCGTGGAGACTATTGTTGCTGGCCCGCCACCAATCCCACAATGCGACTTGCTTTTTCCAATTATGTGGAGTGACGAACCAGGCGATTTGACTGAGTTTGAGGCTCAGTTTCTGAACAGCAATCCTCCGCGACATTGGCCTCTCCTAAGCCCCCTTGAACTAGAAAACATGCGGTTACATGGGCTTGGCACTAACTTCTCTTATGACATATAAATTAGTCAATAGAACGCGTTCAGTACTTCGTAGAGAAGATAGATATGCTCGAGCTCAACCCTCTTCTGGCCTGTAGTGCAATAGCAGACTAGTTAGTATATTTCATCATTTGAACGTCTTCAATTCGGCTGTGTGCTGTCAACACGAGGTCGACCAAGTGCAACTCTAAATTCAAAAGCATTCTAGCAATGGCCGTCAATGAATGCCTCTATTCAATACAGTCTACATTACTCCTCGTCCATTGCCGACCTCAGAGCGGTACCATAGCCGATTGCCCATTGGCACCAGACCCGAAGAAATGCAAGCCGATCTTCAAAACGGGAAGCCAAGCTCGTATGCAAGATTGAAGACACTCTTGCAAATAGTGGGAAACGCACTCGAAAGGGAGTCTAGTGCTCTATCAAACAAATTTAACCGCCTGTTCGTCTTGCTTTGCTGTGGGATCGCATCGGTTGTGGAGTTCTCTTTAATTGGATTCCGACCAGATGTAAGAACAGAACTTGCTATGCATCACAAGGTTTGCCCAATACTTGCTCACATTCTCCAAACTCCCGGTTGGAAAATAGCCAATGTCCAGCTTCATATCATCACAGAATTCAAGATGAAGAGGATTTCTCTGCCGAGTCTCGCCATACGCCGTTCAAATATATCAGCGCGACTTCAGGCTCAGTCCAGGCGACAGATAAAAAATGTCCCTCTTAAAGGTCAAGCACGAGAGACACACTCGGGCCGCTATCAAAAAGGTGGTGCTGGTATGTAGTGATCAGATGAGGGGTCCTCAGACGACCTTAGGCTGACCATATTGAAGGACTCCTGTCGGGTCTTGGGCTTGCCAGCGCAGGCGCTGTTATTTGGACAACTGCTGATCGCCGTGAGTCCGACTTGAGACCCGCGCCTGGCAGCTCCAGCTCGACCCAGCCTCTGGTAGATTTGCGACACGTCGTGCATAATCTTTCAGCAGACAACCTCCGAGAGGCGTATGAAGAATTCTTGGACATCCTAGGCGAGGATCGCGTGTCCAAAGATCCGGCTAACTTGTTGCAACACTCGGGATCCGATTTCCAATCATATGCTTGGAGCGAAGACACGGCGGTCCCTGGGTATGTCGTTGTTTACCCCCTTTCCACCGAAGAGGTGTCAGAAGTCGTGAAGGTTTGCCACCGTCGGCGGATCCCCATCACACCATACTCGGGTGGAACGTCCGTTGAAGGTCAGTACATTCCCGACATGGGAGGGGTCTGTGTCGACTTCAGCATGATGGATAAAATATTGGAAACCAACCCTACCGATCTAGACTGTACTGTCCAGCCGGGTTTAGGTTGGGTGGAATTGAACCAAGAACTTGCCGCCAACAATCTTTTCTTCCCACCAGACCCGGGACCTGGAGCCTTGATCGGTGGCATGGTCGGGACTGGGTGCTCAGGAACCAATGCTGCCAGGTATGGGACCATGAAAGATTGGGTCTTGTCACTTACTATGGTTCTCGCAGATGGGACCATAGTCAAGACACGACAACGTCCTCGCAAATCCAGTGCTGGCTATGATCTCACGAGGTTGGTCATCGGGAGTGAGGGAACCTTGGGATTGGTCACCGAGGCGACTTTGAAGCTGACCGTTAAACACTCTCACGAAGCCGTTGCTGTTTGTACTTTCCCTTCAATCAAAGACGCCGCTCGCACCGTACAGAAGATTATCTCTAAGGGTATTCCCATAGCAGCAGTTGAGATCCTCGACGACGTACAGATGAGCTGTATCAACAAAGCAGGACTTACGACGCGGAAATGGGCAGAACAACCATCGCTATTCTTCAAATTTACCGGTAATACTGATTCAATGGTCCAGGATGCCGCGAAGCTAGTCGGAGAGATTTCTAAGGAACAAGGCTCGACCTCGTATCTGTACGCGGTGGACCAGGAAGAGCGGGAGGAGCTGTGGTCAGCGCGCAAAAGTGCTCTGTGGTCTGTCCTAGCTTTGCGGAAGAAGCCAAGTGACAGAGTATGGACGACCGACGTCGCTGTGCCGCTGAGTCGGCTTGCGGACATCATTGAAGAAGCCAAACTCGACATCGAACGCTCCGGGCTGCTTGGAACTATAGTCGGCCATGTTGGCGATGGAAACTTCCACGCTTTGCTGATGTTTCCAGAAGAGAAGCGCCATGTCGCTGAACACCTGGTTCATGACATGGTGGAAAAAGCCATTGCGATGGAAGGGACAGCAACCGGCGAACACGGTGTCGGGTTAGTGAAGAGAGACTTCCTCGAGAAAGAGCTCGGAGAGACGGCCGTAAACCTGATGCGTAAGGTGAGTTTTTCTCTATCGACCTATGCCTTGTGCCAGATCTGACCCTCTGCAGCTGAAACTTGCTGTGGACCCTTTATGCATCCTCAACTGTGGGAAGATCATGCGGATGGAACCTACTTCGTCTGCAGAGTAAGCTATCCGTCCGAGGAGCAGCCTTTGGCCTCAGAACCAGTTTGTATTTGTATGCCACCAACTCAGAGATCAGAATTACTACGAACGCAGGTGCAGCTAGTCAATGGCGGAGCCCATGCGAAGATGACGCCAGTGGACCGTTAAGGAAAGAACTTGGTTCGATATTGTGTGACGACAAAGCAGTCTTCTACTGCGCCCCGTTAGAATGTTGCAGACAGAAAGATGTGGGCTTATTAGTCTTGTCTTACGCGCAAAGTGTCAGCACGGAAGAGCCCCATAAATAAAACTTGCAAAGACAGGAGCCGATAAAAGGAGAATAGAATTCATTATTTTTCAACACCCGGACAGATTCATTCTACTCGTTAACATCTACAGTAAGTCAGTCTTGTGAAAACTGGGGCGTCTGCTTGGGCGCATTGTGTAGCCGAGGGTCCCGACGGTGGCGACATTTGTGTGGCTTATGGCGTGTATCACCAAAAGCGCCGATTCGGCTGCCGACTCCTTGCGGAGAATGAAATTCAGAACGGCTCTGCCCTTACCGTAGCATTCACAGTTTAGCAGACCGACGCGTGTCAAGTCTCGTCAAGCACGTTCTTCGCAAGCTTCGAAAGCCTTCACAAGCCTCCATCCAAGACTATGTTATTTCTCTTGGTGCTCTACACAAGTCAACACCCGGCTTGCACTGATGGGGGTCGAGCAGCCCCTTCAGCTTGACATTCTCCCAAAAGCAACGCCGGAGAGTTCCAGAACTATGCCGCACATTTCGCAAGATATCAGTTCTGATCACGCAAGTCTCGCAACTGATGGCACCATGGCTGCTCTACGGAACACCTTGGATCAAACCTTCCCTTTCCTGCTGGATTGCTGAGAGCTCTGGACCCCGATAGGTCTGGTAGATGGTCCAGATCCGCCCAACCACCATTCATCAAATGCGTCTTCGAGAAACGTTATCATTCAGCTCCATCACATCACGCAATCTTTCCTTTGCAGAAACCTTGGGGATTTCTTGCATTTCGACATCTTGGCCGAAGCTGCCACAGGCGGGATGATTGGCTCGCGGCAGAGATAACGACATATATATACCACAGATTCTCCCGGAGTTCGTTCCATTATGCACACAGACAGCCAGAGGACAGTCTATTAGCAGCTCAAAATGTCCAGTAAAGAAGGCATTGTCGACGCGTATGCTGCCGAAGCCAACACGGCTAAGCCATACAAGCGACAGAAGTGGTATCATCTTTTTGGTGAAGATGTCAGCCATGTACCAGTCGATGCTGGCTACTCGACAGGCTCAGAAACCTCCTCACTGGACGAGAATACTGTGGATAATCATCACAACGTTTTTGCGGCTCCTGAAGCCACAGATATCTACAAGCTAGTAGATGGCTTCGAAGGTACCCACCGCTTTGAGCCTTCGGCAACATGGGAAGCCCAGGAAGAGAAACAGCTGGTTAGGCGGGTACGGCCATCGCCCATCACCTTTTTCTTGATGATCAGTGCTAACAGTGACACCAGCTTGACTGGCTCATTGCGCTTCCCGCCTGTATCATGTTCTTTGCTCTCCAGCTTGATCGTGGCAATATCACTCAGGCGCTTTCGGATAACATGCTCAGTAAGTTCTCGGCCGACAAAGCATATGCTGGATGCACTAATCGCGCTCAGAGGACCTCGGACTCAATACAAATGACTATAACAACGGCATGACCATATTCTATTGTTCATTCTTGTTCGCAGAATTGCCATCACAAGTCATCGGAAAAAAGCTTGGACCGGACGTCTGGATCCCAATTCAGATGATATTATGGAGTGTTGTGGCAATGTCGCAAGCTGCAATACAAGGAAAGACCAGCTTTTTCATTTGCCGCTGGCTGCTTGGAACGCTCGAAGGAGGTAATCATCTTCCAATGCCGCACCCCAAGTTTTGACGGCATATACTAAGCTGCGCGGTGTTATGGAGTTATGGCTGACATGCTTTCAGGTTTCATCCCCGACACAATTCTTTATCTTTCTTATTTCTACAAGAATTCAGAGCTTCCCAGACGCCTCAGTTGGTTCTGGACATCATATCAGGGCACCCAGATTGTTGGTGCCTTCTTGGCCTATGGAATTCTTCACCTTAGAGGCCACAGTGGGCTGCATGAAGGCTGGCGATATCTCTTCGTAATTGAAGGCTCGCTTACTGCAGTAATTGGCATATTGACTTTTTTCTACTTGCCGCCATCGCCTACACAGACAGCTCGCAATGGCTGGAAAGGTATCTTACGACCCAAAGATGGGTGGTTCAGCGAACGCGAAGAGGTCATTATGGTTACCCGCGTTATTCGGGATGATCCTGGCAAGGCCACCATGCACAATCGACAAGGCCTGACACTGGGTCTCATTTGGGAAGCTCTCAAAGATTACGACATGTGGCCTATCTATCTTGTCGGTCTGTCATGGACAATCCCCAACGCACCTCCACAAGCATACATCACGCTCACTTGCAAGGCTCTTGGCTTCAATACATTCCAGACAAATCTTCTCACCATCCCAGCATATGTTCTATTCATCCTACAGCTGCTCTTCTGGACGTGGGTATCTGAGAAGATCAATCAGCGCGTTCTTCTCGGCGTCATTGGTCAGTTGTGGTCCTTACCTCTCCTCATCGCCCTAGTTACTTTGCCCCCAGTCTTCGCTGGATCAAACTGGGCAAAGTGGGCACTATCTACACTCCTTGTCGGCGCACCCTACGTCCACGCCATTCTTGTGGCTTTGACATCCCGCAACGCCGGGTCTGTCCGCACGCGCACTGTTGGCTCTTCGTTGTACAACATATCTGTCCAGCTAGCAAGCATCATATCCTCTCAGATCTACCGCGCAGACGACAGGCCCTACTACTACACTGGTAATAAGGCACTGCTTGGTGTTCTGGCCTGGAATATCTGTGTGTTCATCTTTGTCAAGTTCTATTATGTGACTAAGAACAACAAGAGAGACAAGATCTGGGACAGCATGAGCAGAGAAGAAAGAGTCCACTATCTGAAGACGACCACCGATAAGGGAAACAAGAGACTTGACTTCAGATTTGGTTCATGATTACCGCAAAGACATCGGAGATATAACAGTGGATATATAAAAGGGTGGATTTATAACGTGCGATCATGTTCGCCGTTATGATGGAGCTTACGACGATTTTTGATGGAATTCGGCTTGAAGCTGTACCACGAACTCAAAACTGTATATTTGTTAGAAAATCAGAGAAGGAGAAAAAAGAGAGGACACTAGATAGAAAAATGTGAGATTCGGTCATCACAACCTCGCGAAAACTGGTCAAATTCTAACATTGACTTTTATGCCCAGCCTCCATTCATGCAGAGTGACTTGCCGTGAGACATACAGTTTGAGACAGTTGAATGTGAACATGCAAACGCTCACCTTTAATCCGTTATTGCGTGATCCGCCACAGGTTGTCTGCAAAGTCAAGTTTGATATCACTCGTCATTCCGGTTGAGAATGGCGCAATACGAAAGTCGCTTCACGTCCGCGGTTCTACATACAAAATAAGCTACTTATCAGAATGACTAGTGCTAGCTCATACCCGGGCAGGATGTCGTGATCGATCTGGACCATGTGTGAGCAGTGCCAGAGCCGGAACTAGTTCTTTTCCCAATTCCGATATATTGAGTTCCTCCTGCCAACTCAAAGATCCAACTTCGTGCAAAAGACAATCTAAAGTAACAGCAAAAAATGGCCCCCAGCGCAACATTGCCAATCAGGACATCTGCATCGCTGCCCGATGCAGATGTATCCAGACCTAGGAATGAAAAACCGTTGAAAAAGAGCGGCATCCTAGATGCTGCGTTCGAGTATGACGAACTCACCCCAGTGATTGGCAGGGAGTATCCCAAGACCAACATCGTGGATGATCTTCTGAATGCACCAAACTCGGAACAGCTTCTTCGCGATTTGGCCATTACAAGTGAGTTGCCACCATATTCCACACTGGAACATACTGGCCGCTTGCAATCTGAAGACTGACTAGCTCCCCATTGAAACCGGCAGTCAGCGAGCGCGGTGTAGTCTTCTTTCGCAAACAAGACAACCTGAGCAATGACTTGCAGAAGAAGCTCATTCTCCGACTAGGAGAGCTCAGTGGACGTCCAACTTCGTCTACTCTGCATATCCATCCGATGCTCAATGGTAACAACGAGTTCGGCGTACCTGACAACGAGGTTAGCACGATTTCATCATTGGCAGCAAAGAAGTTCTACCCGGACCGAGAGCGACAGCGTCGAGATAATCGGAAATACGATGCATCTGCTTGGCATAGTGATATTCAATTCGAGGCTTGCCCTGCCGACTACACCAGCTTGAGACTAGTCCAGCTCCCATCCACCGGTGGAGATACACTCTGGGCATCCGGATACGACCTCTTTGATCGGTTCAGTAAACCCTATCAGAAGTTTCTGGAGGGCTTGACCGCAACATACATTGGCGACGGGTTTATAAAAGCCGAAAAAGCAGGCAGGGCGACTTTGTACAAGGAGGCCAGAGGATCGCCGGCCAATGTTGGTGGCGAATTGTCCTCCGTACACCCAATCGTTAGAACAAATCCTGTCACGGGTTGGAAGACGCTTTTTGCCATCGGTACTTTCCCTAAGCACATCAACGAACTGAATGTCGAGGAAAGCGACGAGCTCCTTCAAAAGTTCAGGCTTCTTCTACTCGAAAACCACGATCTGCAGGTCCGGTTCAAGTGGCGGGACCAGAATGATATCGGTAAGTGGAAATCTCTTTTCCACCTCAAGGTACCTCTACTCCAGACTAACAGTCAAACAGCGATCTGGGATAACCGCAGTGTATTCCATGCCGCTACATTCGACTACGAAGGCCTTGGAGACCGTTTCGGTAATCGTGTTGTCGGAATTGGGGAAAGACCTTACCTTGATCACAATAGTCTCAGCAAATCGGAGGCTCTCGCAGCCGAAACCAAGGTAGACGGTTAATTACTGGAATGTCCTGAGAGTTAGAAGAAAAGCTGTATACAGTGCTCTGTAGACCATCATTCGTGACACTCGCCACTCTTTATAAACTATGAAAAGTACAAAAAGTACTTGCAAAAGGGTAATGTCGGGCCTTTTGTTCCTGTCTAAGCTGGGAACAGAGACACGCTGGGGGCACAATAGTTCTCTATCAGGCCCGCAAAATGCTTGGTCAGCCATAGCAAAAAAAACGGCTTTTCCCTTGCCATTTTGCACTGTATGTCTGGCTTAGCCCAAGGCCTCGAGAACTTGTATTGAACGCAATAAACGTGAAACTAGAGAGCTAGTTTCACGTAGAGATTATAGAACTGCGCCTTCGTTCCACTTCATCGGCGCGAACCGGTGGCCCTTCGTAGTTGCTCTTCCCCCAGACCAAGTACCACACCGCCGAAATCGTCACGCCACCGACGAACACCACCGATGCATAATTCATACCTTCTAGCGTGACCGGGTTAAAGAACGGGAAACTGAAAACCGGGATGATGAATAAAGTCCAGCCTGTTTCAGAAACGAGTCAGCAGTCAGAAATGGAAATATCGAGTCGTGGATTATACCAATTGTGACAACATTGCAGAATGCACCCAGCTTTCCAAAGTCCCAGGAGCCTTCTTTGAGATGTGTGCGACCGCCTATAAGAGAGACGATGATGGGCATGACGTAAGAAATGGTCAAAAAGATAACCCCAGATCCACTGAAAGCGTTGAATGCGGCAGCAGACCCGAAATAGATGAGACCCAGTAGGATCTGCACGCCCATGCTGAGCATCATGGCGTTGAAGGGCACATCGAGTCGATGATTGATTTGTTTCCATAGTCCAGACCCGGGCATGGCGCCGTCGCGTGAGAAGGCCCAGATGCAACGTGACGCGGCGGTGGTACAAGCGGTGCCACAGAAGATGGCGAGGACGATGATTGGAACAGTGAGCGCAAAGGCACCACCCTCATTACCGATGGCTGAGCGAAGAATGAATGGCAACGGCTGGGCGTAAGGGTCGTTGATGACGTCGAGGAGGTCAGGCAACACGAACATCAACGGAACAAGAAAGATGATGCCGCACAGCCAGTTCAATCCCAGTGCCCAGCACATTGCTTTGGGAACTTGTTTACCAGGGTCGCGGACCTCCTCGGACATGCTGACTACAGTGTTAGGTTGGGTGCACATAAAGCTCTAGAACGGAATGCTTACGAGATAATCATGCCGGTAGCAGAAGTCGCATAGGCAGCATGCAGGAGCCCGATGCAGAACGACCAGCCGGGGGTCCAACCGGTATTGGCCTCAAACTCGCCAAAGGCAAAGCTACCGCTGTTTCGGCCGTTTTTCGCGATGACAAGCACGCAGATCAATATGGCAAAGACGCCTCCAAATGTCCAGTAGATGGTCATTGTCTAGTCGATTGTTAGGCACATCACGGCATGTCGCATTTGGAGGAGAGGGATTTAAGCCAGATAGAACGAAAGAGAGGGGCGAGGTTAAAAGAGAGTAGTAATCTTACATCCAGAATCGGAAGCCACCGATTGCCAAGGGCAGATATAGCATTGCATGTCAGAGTGATGGCGAGGAAGATCAGATAATACTGGTAGGTCTCCGCAGCAAAGATGCCTTCGCCGTTCTCGTCCTGGAAGATGTTGATACAACCCACGAAAAACAGGGTCGTTCCGAAGTTGACGGACAGAGTAATGATGATGTTGCCGAGAGTGTATGACCAACCACAAATCCATGCGGTGATCTTGCGGTAATGCGGCGGGGAGAGCATGAATGTCTGATAGTAGACGCCTCCAGCTGTGGGATAGACCGAGGTGATTTCACCTAGAGACACAGCCAGGCAAAGGATAATGGCGCATACGCCACACCACCCCCAGATCACTGCCACAGGCCCGCCACCTGCGATGGGATATAGAAGGGTTGTTGCTAGACCATACGGGACAGAGGCCAGCACAAAGGACATGAACGCGACCTGGAAGGTGCTTCGACTTCGCACCAGCTCGGCCTGGTAGCCCAGGATATTGAGGAGCTCATCGGCTTGCTCGTCGCCCGGGCCAGCGGCGACGCTATGGCGGTGTTCCTTGCTCTCATTGGCACTGTTACCACGAAGGACACTGTTGTCGCGGTGGGCGAATTCGTGTGTATGAACCATCTCGAACCGTGACAAAATTTGAATGAGCCGCAATCAAGCTGGAAATCTGAGTACTCGAGACAGACTGGGCCTCATCAAGGAGATGTCGGCTCGGTCGGTAACTTTCGTTCAACGCTTCCGTCACGTAGAGGTACACGATATCCGGGGGAAGAATGAACACGAAGTCGTGAGCGTTGAAGCAACAAACCCGCGGGTGGAAATCTTGAAGTCATCAGCACCGCTGGGTGGGTGACGTTTTGTTTCATGTCGCCCTCGGCAGACGCGATAAAGTTGAGAGGCTTAGCCAGCCCCAAGCAATCCATTGTGACCTCATATGGAGACACAGAGATTTCGAGGTAACGATAGCCCAAAGTTTGGGTGATATAGTGCATCTTGGCTCGGTAAGAAACCCACAACGCGTCCACAGGAGCAGATTTTGATCAAAGACAAGAGCCCGGGCCAAGAGGCCCAAGATATGCCAAGGCGCCAAGACACACGTGCCACACACACTCCGCGCAGCACAACTGTGTATGTACAGTAGTCCCCGTCTGACGTCACCGATTTCTACAGAGTGGATGTAAGCAACAGCAAATTGCCAGATGGAAGTTTGTAATGATATAACGGCGGACAACAGTCCTTGAATCACAGGTGTTCGAAAAGTCTGGGCCCTTAAACATCCTCGGGCCAGGAACAAGATTCCGATGGCAAGGAAGCGGTGTTTCATGGGAACCAGCTCTCCCAAGGCGAAACTGAAGGAAAGCTGCGAAGCTGCCCCCAGTCCATTATTTCGGCATAGGATATTGTTCCGCCAGTGGTAGGGACAACGTAGAAGGACTCGCTTGCGTTGATGGACGGCGTCCCGGAGACTGCACGCAAAGCCGCACTGGGATCCTGTGTCGGATATTTTTCACCAGTCGTTCACCGTACAACAGTACTCATGACTGACGTCGATTCTCTGACCACTTGGACTGCGGTGCGAATGGCCTACAGCAGGAGATCTCGGTGATCGACGTTGCGCATCGACCCCCAGGACCACTCCCCCAATGATGAGTTGATGCTTTGCGCCGTCGCTACGACAATGGCTCCCACCAGGGCGAAGATTGCTCCGACGATGAAGATGTATCGGCGGCCCAATATATCTGATAGGAGTCCAACAAATACCTGACCGACGGCCATGGAAAGCGTGTAGGCGATTGTGATCCAGGCGTAATTATCAGAGGGGCCCAGGTCCTGATTGATGACGCTCAATACCGGAGAAGCAACCGAAAAAAGGCCAACTCCAGCCGCAAGCCCAAACCACGTTGCAGCAAAGGAGCCCAAGGTTCAAGATCGCCCTTCGATCCTGTCTCGACCGCAGGGTCGATGTAGAATGAATCAGAAACTCCTTTTGATACCATTGTAACTCAGCCGCAGTTTACCAAACTTTGACCCCATATTTTAAGCAAGCTAAGACCAATTTCTTTACCTGGGCTGAACCCCAGACCAAGGCCAGTTTTATGATGAGAAACGATTACACATATCACACACTACTACGGAGTACCAGCAAGTAATCCGTGCCGGCCTGGAGGCAGCATTTCATTCACTTGTCTCCTCGGCGTCAGAGATTTTAACAGCGAGGTTCGGTAGGAGAGGATGCCCTACACATGTTTCCTGCGGCTGCCTCGGTCGGGGTGTTTAATTGTGGGGATTTATTGCACGACCTGCCCTCTGGATTTTGCGGGGCAACCATGGGTATAGAAGAACGGAGCCAGGTTCGTATGGAGAGGCTTCAGTCCTTCCCTCATCAACAGTTAGGTTTTGAAGTTCAAGATGTTCTTGCTTGGCTCCTACAATGTGCTTCCCTTGCTGTTCTTTGGACCCTTAGCGCTTGTAGGTATGCACGACCTCAAAGTCTTTGAGGTGCAGTACTGATAATACAACAATAGGCGATGCTCTATTCCGCCATCTGGATCATTTTTAATCCCTATTTTCACCCCTTGACCAAATTTCCAGGTCCCAAACTCGCCGCTGCGACCGAAATCTGGTATAGTAAGTCCTGGTAGGTCTCCCAACCCGCCCTAAGTGAGTGGTCACCGGCAGTCACACGCATTGCCGTACAGGATCGGGGGTCGGTGGCCGGTCGAGATTTACAAGACCCACGAGCGGTATGGCGATGTGGTACGCATCGCACCGAATGAGCTTTCGTTCCGGACGATACAGGCGTCCGAAGATATCTATGGATTCCAGCAAAAGAAACCCCAATTCCTCAAGTCAGCATTCTACGACAATCCCGATCAGATGTCTCCTCTGGGAGCCGAAAGAGACCCAGCCAAGCTCCCGGAGACGAGGCGTCTGTTTACTCACGCTTTCAGCGCTACATGGCTCAAGGACCGGAAACCAACCATCATCAGTTATGTCGATCTCCCTGTACACAAGCTTTCGAAGGAGGGCGATCGTCCAGAAGGCGTGCTAATCGACCAGGTAAGTGGGTTGAAGTACTTGCAGTGCACATTTTCATTGATACTGACCACACAGTGGCTGTTGTGAGTCAGCTTCGACATAATCGGCGGAATAGTGTTTGGCGAGTCCTTCCATGCGGTGGAGAAGGGTAACCCTCAGCCTCCTCACAACTCGACCGTGAGATACTAAATCATGGTTTGAAGCCCAGGCCGTTTCGATGATGCAGATCCTGGTCAATATCCTCTACGCGGGATCGTTCTTCCAAATTTTCAAACGACTACCTATTTTGAGACCTCTTGCGCCCCTTCTACTCCCATTAAAACAATTGATGAAGGATCGCTCCGATCATCATCACTTTACGAAAGAACAAATGCAGCAACGAATCGACAACGAGAACCCGCACCCCGACCTTTTTAGTGACCTGTTGAACGACAAATCCAAAAGCCCCTCATTCGAGTTTCTTCGGACTAATGCAAGCTCGCTGCTAATAGCGGGTGCCGAGAACCAAGCCATCACAATCTCTGCAATGATATAGTCCCTCTTCACAAGACCGGAGATGGCTCCAAGCTTTGCAAAAGGAAATTCGAGGAACATTTAAACGTGACAAAGATATTGACAGCTACAATCTGGAGAGTCTTCCATTGATGCCTGCCGTACTGAAGGAGACCCAGCGCTTCATCTTGCCTCTCCCGATCGGCTTGCCCCGGGTCAGCCCTGGCTCCGACGTCGACGGACGATACATCCCAGAAGGAGTGAGCCCGATCTGTCTAAAATTGCCCTTTAAGATCCGAGCTAACTCACCCTGCAGACCATTGTCTCGTTCCATCAGTACGCACTCGCTAACAACCATGCCGGCTTTCATGCCAAGTGCGCGCCATGTATACTCCTGGAGAGTATTGTGAAGAGACTCAAATCCTTGAAATAAAATACGTATACCACCCAAGATATGATCTGAGCCTTGATGCAGAAAGCCATCTTCCATGGTTCGAGATATGCAACAAAGCGTGCCTCTTGACTTGGTTATTACTGTGGAATCGCACTCTTGGAACAAATTTAATTTCAGAACGATTGTCAAACTGAAGACTTCGTACTTGCCACCCTGGGCGCGCTGCTGGCGACCCAGCATTTTATTCTCAGCAATATGATTGTTCTCAATGCAACGAACGGAGGGCACGTTCATTCTATCCGCATCTGTCGATAACGGTATTACTGTTATGTATGTAAATTCTGGTTCAGATACCTGGTGGGTGAGACCAAGCGTGGGTCTAAGCAACCACTCGACTCGACACAAAGTGAAAGGGCTCATGTTGTTAGTGGATTACAGAAGTGTTGATTGGGCCTAGTACCATTCTCCGACTGGACGATCATACCATCTTCGAAGATTGAAGCAGTTTGGTGCTTAAGGCTTATTTGGAATATTATGATGCTTTCATTCTGTGTCCCAGTTACTTTGAAGCCAGGCGTCTTCTGTCTCGCCAAACCAAGATCCCAACGTTGCCCACAAGTCCTCCGAAGGATTATCAGCGGTCATAGGTAGAGATGGTATACCGTGATCTTCGCTATGTGGCGGAATGAGGGTCGCCAACTCTGACCAGAGCACGTCAGTGTGCTGCAGGCTGGGCATGGTTTCCACAAAGTCTGTTGAATGGCTGTCCAGGGGGTTCCCACCATCAGGTGAGAGTCTCTGGTCCAGATTGCGGAGAGAAGCCTTTTCGACTGTATTGCTGATCATTCGCTCAAAAGCATCACGCACCTTCCGTGCAGCGGACCAACGTTCAGAGATGACATAAAGCACCGTGCTACACGCACGGATGTCGCTACTGAATTGCAAGTCGAAAACAGTCTTATCAGCAATGAAGCAATATATCAGCGTCAAGCCCGCAACGAAAGTTGCGTGCAGGGCGATCAGCGAGTACGAAAGGGAGCTTTGGTGGTCATGCAGAGACTTGTAAAGCTGACCTACTTGGCCCGCAGACTCGATACAAAGGCGGAAATCGGGATGCATAGAAGACAAACGAGGCAGGCGCGGCAAAAGCACCAGGAGCATAGCCTTGTGATATTGCAAGATGTAATAGCTCGGTTTCTCGTAGTAGTTCGGCAGATCGTCATGGTCGTTGGCGCTCGGCACCGCCTGCGGTATCTGATCTTTCCAGTCATCAAGCAACTGGCGAAGCCTGGACACCTTGTCAGACTTGAGATCAGACAACGACCGGTCCACACGATGGATGGTGGAATAGACGTTGGATTCGATCCGTGATAGGCGAAAGAGATGGATTGCTGCAGCCATGGGTGTAGGCCCTTGATCCGCCTGGAGCGCTGCTAGCATTTCATTCTCGTCTTCAATGTCCACAGGGACATTAGCAGGGAGGTCAACATCGATGTCCCGGTCCGAAATGCAAACAGGGCGACCAAGCGTCCGAGCCACAGAGCGGTCAAGCATGTAGATGGTCCAGAAAACACGTTTCCTACGTTGATCCATGACTAAGCTTGTGCCATTGAACCTACGATGCAAACCGATACTGATGGCATGTCGCATGGTGGTACCAATGACGGACCAGATGCCGGGTTTCGAGGGAAAGCGCAGTTGGAAGATGACAAGCATCAGCAGACCCTCAACAGACTCGAGAGCGCGGGTTTCGAAAAGACACTGAATGTCTTCGATCGCAAGGCCATAGTAAGCCTCGGAGCTGAACCGAGATTGTTCTCGTGAGAGCTGTAAGTAGCGAGCGCCAATCGCATAGACCATGTGTAGGAGGAAAAAGTCACACCTGGGTAGCACGGCATTCTTCTTGGGGGGACGTGCTGCCTTTGACAAGGCCTCGCGAGATTCGTGCAAACGGATGAGACGGCGGGATGAAATGAACATATGCTTAGGGTGCACTTTGCTCAAGTAGGCATTCAAGAACTGAGACAGCTGCAGTGCCTCTGCTGAGGTCAGCCCGGCAGTCGACGGAAATCCCGGCGCCACGATGAAGGGCCTACCCCACTTCGCTGAGTCCTTTCGACTTGGTTGGCGATGAGCCATCGGGGTGAGATCGATCGCTGCTTGCACGCTCTGTGCCAGCGGGAATCCACTCGAGAAGCCCAGGTACGGGGCCCCTGGGGACAGCATGCCGAATGCCGTGTTCGCCTCATTCTCTTCTCGGTATTGCTCATCCCGATCGCCTTCTCTATCAACAGCACACTGATCTAGTCGTGCCACAGACGGAGAGTCCGGCAATCGAGAGGGCTGGTCGCTGAAACCATCGACTGCATGGGATAGGGTGATTGCAGAATGCCGATCGCCGTGGCCTTGGGGTTGTTCTTGTGCTTGCAGCTGGCGTTCAAGATCCGCGACACGTGCTCGCAGTGTTTCAACATGCTCCTCGGGATATACGTTAGTCTCGTAGGAACATGGTGCGGATGCCGCGACACAAGCGGCGCATGCGGGAAACCCGTTATCACACCGTTGTTTCCGATGCTTACACCGTCGACAAGCAATTGCGCTGCGAGCTCGCTTATTGGGACGCGCAAGTGACATGCTCGCTTAGACCAGCAAGATTGCAAATGATAAGAGAAAGATGGTAAGAAAAAGCTCATTGCCAGTGAAGAGAGTGCCGACGAGGACTGCTAGGACCCGTCGGCACTGCCGCGGGATCTCCGGACGAGTACGGTAGCTTTCATCACATGACCAAGATCTTCCGCCTATCGATAAGCTTGCGGGTGGGCCTTCCATATTCGGTACTAGCATAGAGTAGATAGACTTCCTCCTGCGCCGTCAGACCTATGTAGACACTGACAACAACCCAATACAAGACATTACCAACTGTCAGATTGTCTGTCTTTTGACCCAAGCCCCTCAGCGGACAACCCTGTGGCCGCACGGACGAAGAGGATGGTGAGTGACTAAGGGCATATATGATGAGCAAGGACTGTACGTAACACCATGAGAACCAGGTTCTTTCTCACGTCGATTGAAACTATCTGTAGACAGCTTGCATAAGTAGGCACTACTTGGGGCCTAAATAACCGAGTGGGCATCTAGACCTAGCTAAGTCTATTATGTTCTACATCAACGTTTTATTGGGAGCTCGGGCTGTTCGCGACTCGGGCTGAATCTCCATTTGATAGCTTTTTATAGCTAGACTGATCGCTACAGTAACTATGGAGCGCAGATCTAGTTGTTTTCCTTGTAAAGGGAAACTGCGGGTATACAAGGACGACTCCGTGTTCGAACTCTCGCGGCTTTCGGTCTTTGCGCTACCATGATCCGACCAGCCGATAACGCCGAGTGAATCGACCACTAACTGCATTTTGCATTGTTCACTGTGCAGAGCTATGCAAAAGGTTTCTCGCACAACAGGCAAAAGACACTCAAAACACATTCCACGGTTCCGAATTATTTTACTTCCGGTTCTGCTTCTGTTTCCTAACACGGTTTAGATAGCAAAGAAGCCTTTTAATATTTAGGGGACGCGACCACCGCCCGGTTAGGAAGATCTCGCATCTATTTAGTCCCTCGTTGAACGAAGGTCTCTATTATAGACCTACTATGATGGGCTCGCTCAGCGTTCCGGAATTTCAAAAAGCTATTGTTGTTGCCGAAGTGGGAAAGCCTCTCACTACAGTCGCTGATCGACGTGTTCCTCGTCCTAACCAGGGCTAAGTTCTTGTGAGAGTTACTCTTGCTTCGATCAACCCTGTCGACCAAGAGGGACGCGATTGGGGTCTCTTCACCGCAAATAGATTACTATGCGTTCTGGCCAGCGATTTCACTGGACGGGTCGTCGAACTGGGACCTGGTGTAAACAAGTACGCAATCGGTGATCGCATCATCGGCCAAGGTGCCTTTGATGAGGCCAAGGGCGGCGGCGGTCTTCAAGAGTACGCCATCCTCGTCACGGATTTTTCGTGTCTCGTCCCCAATGACATGACCGACGAGCAGGTGGCCACGATTCCCGTTTGCTCCCTCACGCCAGCTGTGGCCATGTTCGGACCAGCCAAGCTCGGCCTTCCAGCTCCATGGAGTGCTGAGGGTTCAGCTTTTGACTTTCCGAGTCAATCATTTCTGATTGTTGGAGGTGGTAGTAACTGTGGTATATTCGCTGTTCAGCTAGCAGCGTTAGCTGGATTTTGTCGTATCATCGTTGTGGGTGGAGATGAAGAAGACTTAAAATACCTGGGAGCTACTCATGTCCTTTTCGCGAGGCAACCCTCAATCTATCATCCTTCAGCAGATTAGAGATGTTGTGGGTGACGACCTCCTCTACGCGCTAGATACCGCCAGTCCTCCAGAGAGCCAGCCACTTTCTATCAACGCTCTCTCTTCCACGAAAAGAGGTAAAGTCGCTCGCTTAAACCGTCACAGATCCCTACCCGAGGCTGAGATTCACCCAAAAGCAAATGGCTACGAGTTATTTAATGTTATTGGAGAAGCGAAAATCACGCCAGATGTCTCTAAACCCTTCTTTATAGCTCTACCGCAGTATATAAAGGATGGAACTATTAGACCAATTAAATATATAATTCGGCCATTCACGTCGAAGGAGGTTAATACGGCTCTAGATACGTATGAGGAGGGGAAAAAGAAACTCAAAACACATTTTCGTCTCTCCTATTTTAAAGAGAGATTCTAAGATAACTTTTTCGTTTAGGAGAGAGAAAGGCTAAAGTGAGAGATGGGGGGAAAGCCTAGAATTTAGGATTTAAGAAACATATTTCTTCTTTAGACCAACGCTGAATGATAACATAGCGGTACGACTGGTCGCATCAACTGGCGAGGCATTATTAGACGGCACATTAACCCCAGCAAAGAGAACGAGACAGACCCCAGTAAGCAAACACGATGCGGAACAAGGTCTGGTTGATTGTCTGTGCATATCAATGATCTTTCGTTAAGCTGCAATAGTTAGAGACACCTTTCAAAAGTACTCCAGGCAGAAGGTAAGCTGCCAATGGAAAAGACTTAGGGTGGTAGACTTTAAGAGTTCCAGGATGTTCCGCGCCTATTCCCGACTTCTTGACCGGTTTCTCCGCGAGAAATAATTACGATAGCTTCCCAAGAAGTACGAATACTTGATTTGACAAGACGAATACATTGCCCGTACTTTTGCTTCAAGCATGTGGTGTGCGGCAGCATTGTCACTCCATCAATCTTTGCCTCTGTAGTTCCTTGGAACGGTATTTTGTGGTCACGATACAGCTTCTAAAAAATGCGACGTCGATATACTAGCTACACCTACAATGAAGTACTGGCATGAGGAAATCTCTCTAGAATTCAAAGACTAAGTATTTTTCTTTCCCACTTCAAGCGAATGAAAACAGCGTTGTCCTATAAAGCTGGAGAGCTCTCCACGATTCGCGATCTCAGCTACTCCGCTAACGGAAACCCTTGCGTTACAGTATAGAACTCGGCCATACTTCTCGAAAGAAACCAGGGTTCCAGTATTGGCTCGCTTCAACTCATCCATCATATTAAGGCGAAAACTATGCTCCCGAAGTGGACTCTTCTCGGGTGTCTTCTGGCACAAGATATCTTCGCAGGGCGGGGGTTACCGCGCGTAGATCTGGCCCTGCTCGGGCCGGTGTATCTACCCACGACCAACCAATCCACCCTGCCGTTCGCCGCTGCCAAATCCAGACTCTGAGTGCCATCAAAGAGGCACTAGCGGCGGCCAAGGGATCTCTGACCAAGGGCAAATTGAGTGAGAATACCATCTACCGCACTAGGAGTTTGGGAAAGCTTTTGACCATCTATACTTGGATGGTCGATATCGGAGATGCGGTATCTGTAATCGCAGTTCTGTGTTCTCAATGTATTGGCTAGGGGTGTTACAAGGAGTGAGGCAAGTGAAATGATAGAGTGGTTGTACCAACGGTTGTAAAGACCCAAATAACGTAAGGGCCTAAGCCTTAACCCTTCCAACACTATCTGCGGTTCGTTGGACTCTAGTGACAGCTGATTCGACGACAAACCTGCATCACTGTGTCTTGTTTCCGCACAGAACATGAGGGCTTGTTTACAATCACCTGAATAGGGGTAGCACTGCTGCGACATCCTCTACTTCGCCAATCTTCCACCCCGCGTCGCTGGCTCTCCTTGCTCTGTCCTCACCCAGCACACGTGAAGCTTCACCCAGGAACTTCGCTGTGAGCTGGTCATCCGTCATGGGCGCTTGAAGGGACCCTACAGCGTGCAAAACATGTTTCTCCAGGACAACACCTTCCTTGAGCATCATGGTGAGATGCACCTCATCGGCACCCAAGGTATTGTCTACCGTGATCTTGACTTTGTTTCTTGCGGCAATCACCTCCTTGTTTGTAACTATTTCGTCGGTATACTCTGCAGGGCCAGCACGACCATAGAGCAGACCCACGGCACATCCGTGGGATACAGAGAACTTCGCTTCCAGGCCGTCTCTTGGGTTCTCTTTCGAAGTCAATTCCACAACCAACGGATGGACTAGCAGTTGGACTGCTGCAACTTCGGTTGGAGAGATTCCGTGTGAGTTCACGATCTCACGATGACATTGAATTGCCGCATCAATTGCAGGATGGCACACGATGCCGCATGGGAACGGTTTGAAGGAATTGGTTTCAATTTCCCACGTTTCCCCGAGGGTGGAAATGAGCTCTTCCAATCGCGGCGCACTGCCTCCTGCAACCACGTTGGCCCATCCCCGCTTCGCTTCGAGAGCCGAAGTGGAGCTGGAGTAGGCACCTCGAGCCAGCAGCGCCGCTAACAGCCCGCTGGAGGCGGCTCGCCCAGGATGAAATGACTTGGTGTCACTTCCGAACATCTCTCGGAGACCGGTGACTTGGACAGCGGCAAGGCCTATGGCATGTGCCATTTGAACCTCCGTGAGCCCCATGAGCTTCCCCACGCCCACAGCGGCTCCCACAGCCCCTGTTGTGGAGGTGATATGCCAGCCAATGTCGTAATGACCTGGCCAAACCGAGAGACCAAGTTTACAGCTTGCTTCAATGCCGGCAACGAGAGCCAGCAGTAGCTCGTCACCGCTAACATGGCCCTGATGTTCAGCCCATGCCAAGACTGCAGATGCCACTGGACCTGTCGGATGGATGATGGTTGCCAAGTGGGTGTCATCAAAGTCGTAAACATGAGAAGCTATTCCATTCAACAGTGAGGCATGTTCTGGATCGGCCCTGGACGAGTTGCTGCTGGAGTCCTGTCGTCCCAGAAGGGTTGATGTCGGTCTGCCAAACAGTGGGGACAGAGCCAAGTATGCCTTTCTCACAGCTGGATGGTTGGACCCTCCAATAGCGACGCCGATGTAATTGTAAAGTGATCTCACAGCTGCCGCTCGCGTGGAAGACGGAATTGTTGTGAGGTTAACTGCCCACTGGGCAAGCGCTTTGGTGGCCATATTGCTAAAGTTTATCGGGAGGGACAGTTGCAAAAGCCCTACATATACAGTAATATCGTCTGTCAGTAATCAGTGCAGGTCACACATCTTAAACTTGCTGGGGATACGAGTATTAGTTTTCGAAGGGATCTACACCGAACGGCAATGCCGTCTCAGGGGCGGAAGTGCCGCATTCATAGAGTTCAACGGGACATCCTAAGGCAGTCACGGAAGTGGCCGATGAGTCTTGAAGTATAATTTCCATTCATACAGTCAACGTTGGCAAAGAGGCAGGCCTGAGTGAATAATTGTTTATATACGTCTCTGCCTCTCCATGTTCTATGAAACCCAGACACTCCACGTCCTATGTTCAATTTCCCGCAATGGCGAGACAATATCTTTTCAAGCTGCGCGGGTCGGCGCTCCGTTCTGCCCAAGTCTGGGCCGTCATTTTGCCAGCTTACATTTTGTTCGGTTGGAACAATGGGGTCGCTGGACCCCTGCTTAATCTCCCATCCTGGGTAGCAACTTTCCCGGAAATCGACACGGTACATACCACAGGACCAATACGAGCCCACCACTCTAGAGTCCAAGGGACAGTCGTTGCGACATATACATTAGGCGCTTTTCTTGGTTCGCTGTCTTGCATATACCTGGGGGATCGCCTCGGTCGCATCCGGACTATGCAGTTAGGGGCGCTGATCGACATCATTGGAACGATCCTGCAAACAACGTCAATGTCTCTGTCTCAGCTCATTGTCGGGAGACTGATCACTGGCATTGGCCTTGGCGCAGTCTCAGCCACTGCCCCTAACTGGCAGAGCGAGTGCTCGAGATCAGCCCACCGAGGTGCGACTGTCGTGCTGGAGAGTGTCTTTATTAGTGGAGGGTTGGCATTGTCTGGTTGGGTGAACCTCGGTATGAAGTTCGTCGCCAACTCTGCGAGCTGGAGGTTTCCATTGTCATTGAGTGCTCTGTGGGCGATTCTGGTGATTGTCGGGTCTTCGACACTTCCTGAGTCTCCTCGATGGCTAATTCTACGAGGGAGGACTCGAGAAGCACGTGAGGTTCTTGCTTCCCTCGAGGGCGTAGACGCAACCCACCCACAAGTCGAAGCCGACCTTGATGAAATCTCAGAGTCGTTGGCGAAGGATGGACAGTGCAGGTTCATTCAACTCTTCAGGAATGGAGAGCTTCGCCTCCTCAATCGGATGGCTCTCGCATGTGCTGGTCAAATATTTCAGCAAATGAGTGGCATCAATGCGCTCGGATTCTATCAGTCGACTATCTTCGAGCAATACCTGCATCTTTCCCCGACCATAGCTCGGGTGCTTAGTGCATGTGTCTTTACCTTCCAGACATGCTGTTCGCCAATCGGTGTGCTGGCGGTAGACAAGTTCGGGAGAAGGAAATTAATGATGATCTCTGCACTCGGAATGTCATCATGCATGGCCATTATTGCTGGCACAACATCTCAATCGAACAGCATGGCTTGTGTTGGCATGGCCTGCGCTTTTATCTTTCTCTTCAGCCTCTTCTTTCCCATCGGCTTCCTCGGTCTGACGTTCCTTTATGCCAGCGAAATAAGCCCACTAATGGCCCGAGTGCCCATAACTGCTATGAGTACAGGATGTGCATGGATATTCAAGTGAGTCACTCTCACATATCATCTTCTGTACAACTGTCGATATTGTATACTGACCAGATTTGCGTCCAAGCTTCCTCATCGCTGAAATCACTCCGACAGCATTTGCAACAATTGGTTGGCGATACTACATCGTGTTCGCTTGTGCTAACCTTTTCCTTATTCTCCCATGTAAGACTCCTTTTTCGGGGAATTGCTCGAGGGCTAACGCACAGGCAGGTGTGTACCTATTCTTCCCAGAGACGAACAGGTGTAGCCTAGAAGGGGTGGATCAGATATTCCGCGACAGTAAACACTGTCTGCACCCGGTCAAGATGGCAGCCAGATTGTCACGAGAACCACAGCATGAGGATAACCAGATCATTGAAAAAGTCTCAAAGGAAATGATCGAATTTAGAAGATAAGCATGATCCACTCTACCAGCAATGTGAGACTTGTATCTGCAGAGAGGAACATTGGGATTCAGTTTCGGTACTCTTAGATTAAACTGAAGACCAGGTATCAGCCCACCAGGCAGCGCCGTCCAATATTACGTAGCCAGCTCCTCTCTACTCAAGTTCCCCGAAGTTCCTTGATTACGGATACATCCTCACCTTCCTCTAGTCTCTCTGTCTATCAAGTAGATGTCTCTTTTGGTCCTCGTTATCGCGACTTCTTACCGAGAGTCGAATTTGCCACAATGACTTCTGGGAACATAGGACTATCTTGCTGCAACAGTGGCGATGCAGGGTGTCTCAAGACAAACTGAAAGAATGAGTCGATGTAAGTCGTCAAAATGGTGAGGATGCGATCTCCCTCGACTGTTCCAATCTCTTCTGCGAGCACTTTGGGAGGAAGCTGCGCCCGAAGCCCTAGGGTATCGATGATCAAGGGAAAGTCCATATAGGTACCGTGCGCGCTTCCAAGGACTGACACCTGGACCTTTGAGCTATTCAAGTGCGGCCATATTGTTGCCCAGCTTGGGTCAGTGGATTGATTTTTGCCTTCATGGGCGAAGATCATAAATGGTTTGTCGAGGCCATGGGAAACAACTGAACCAAAGAGAGTCCCGTCGAGGTTAACGCCTCCGAGAGCTCGATGGTCTTGCGATATAGTGGAAGCAGCAGCAGCTCCTCCGATTGAGTGTCCAAACATTAACACGTGCGCTAAATTCACTTTGCCATATAGGTTTTTCAAAATAGCTCGTGTGACCGTTCGGTTTCGCATTTGATCAATAACGAAGGAGAGATCTTTAACTCGAACGGCTAGTGCCGCATCAAGTTGATTAATGTCGGAGTCATTAATATTCGCTGACATTACCAGATCCTTATTAGGGAACTCGACAACGTCGGCATCATACGGATGATCCACAGTCACAACAATATAGCCCTGGGCAGCCAATGACGCGGCGATATTACTGTAAAGCAGTCGAGAATCACCCAGCCCTGGCGAGAAGATGGCTAGAGGATGTTTGTTCTTTGAGAGGCCTTTAGAAGCTGTATTCTCGCACAGCGTCAACTGTATAGCTTCGAATGTCCCATTAGGCAGGCCGGCTGAACTGTACTCCTGATCATAGATGGCGGCAGTCCCTGCAGGCATATAGGGGACTCTGGTTTTCTGGCAATCGCCTATCTCTGAAACAGGATAGAATGCAGAGATCATCAGCCGACGCTCCTGCTTGGTAGGAGAGTAGGGATCGAGCATTTTGGCGTTGATGAGCTCAGCGGTGGTGCTAGCAACCCCGAAGGGTCCGTTTGGCGGCGCAAGGGTGGCATTAAAGGCGAGGCATACTTCGAGAAGCATCGAGGCAGCAGCTGCTGCTTGAAGGAAGTAAATCATCTTTTTCAGAACTTAATGGAGTGTGCAAATCCAGCAGAAGGCTTTGTATGAACAAAGGAAGTGGGAGAAATGCGTTGCACAGATCGGCGGCCTCCAGCCCTATACTGCGCGACTTCTTGATTTATATAAATAAAATACATTTTTCATGACCTTGCTACCCCTTCCCCAGTGATGATCCATTCCATTGAAGCTGACGAATTCCACATCACAACTCAAGGACGTGGTGCAGTATGATATCCTCTGTTAACTCCACCTCGCGCGAACACAACCTATTACGGTTTAGTGGCTTTCAACTAGCGGGTTCAACGAGGCTGACAAGGCTTTAAAATCCCGCACGCGCCGATCTCCCACCTCCACCTTCTGAATTATCGCTGAGAAAGAGTCGAAGAGTCAACAAGAATATGCGTCACGAAGAGATTGGAAACGTTCCACAATTCATGGTTCGCTCGAATGGTTCCTCTTCCAGATATAAGACCGAGACGAGAGCGTTGAAGAACGTCGCGCGCAAGCTCCAGGGCAAGAGGACACCTTCAAATTAGCAAAGCTGGCAGCAAATGACCATCGGGCCATTTGACCTAAGAAAGCGTCGCTCGCGGTGTGTGCAATGCTCATCCAGCCATCTCAAGGTAAGAAATTAATAAGCCTTTTGGACCGTATGACACGCACTCAACGTCGGCGCGCAGTGCTCAGGCAGTGTACCTTGCGAAAACTGTACTCGCCGAGGCAAGAATTGCTGTCCGCCTACTCAAGACACGACGATAAAAGTGAGGGTTGGGCAGCTTGAGAGAGCAAATAGCGTAACACGGCTGGCGACATTATGTCCATTGAATCGACTCCTCGCAGTTGACAAGGAGTCTCTGTACGTGATCGAATTCTTCGACAAGTTCCTGGACCGCAATAGCTTCACAGGCAGACCAGGGTCTTCCTGTTCAACCATCTACTCGATTATAGGGAGCTACCGGAGTTTGTCAAGTGTCATTCTGGCCATTGGTGCTCTACAAGCGTCTCGAATGAGTTCTACCGGGTCTTCGCCATGTACGCGTGATGCCCTCATTAGCTATCGCGGCGCCGTGACAGCTCTGCAGTCTGAAATTGAGCGTGCAGCGAGACCAGACATGGTTGGTCTTTCATGGAGTACTCTTTTTCTGGGCTTATTTGAGGTTCGTATATCGCTGCGTCTTCGAGCCCTTCCGCGAGATTGGGACATTCGCTGATAATGAGATACTGGATTAGCTCATGTATGATGCCACTGGAGATGGATGGATTCGCCATATGCTGTATGGAACATCGCGGTTGCTCCAATTGATATCCCCTGAGGGGTGCTCGCAAGGCGCCGGCAGGGTATTCTACCTCGAGGCCCGCATTTTCGAGGTTGCTCGATCGATGCTCTTCTCTCAGGAATCATTCCTGACAATGCCGCCTTGGAGGTCTTTGGCGCAGAAGATATGGTTAGGTCCATATGCTAAAGACTGGACCCCTCTGGAGAGCCTTCTGGATGTGGCGAGCGTGGTGGCGGACCTTTGCATTCGGTACTTCTTCCACCTTGGTCTTCTGAAGAGACTAACTAATGATGAGTAGAACGACGAGGTTCATCCAGTCCAAAAACAGTGATTCCGTCTCCGAGGCTGACGGCGACCAACTTCATGCTCTCGCTGTGCAAGGGACTATATTGAGAACAGAATTGACGACCTGGAGTCACTTGGCACGAGAATGGTATAGCACACATCCTGCGGACGGCCACCAATACCTCTCAACGGTATATTACTCGGCCATTTCAATCTATCATTCAGGGACCTACGACTATTCCAGCATATGGAATCAAGTAGGTGTGGCAACTCCTTCTCTTGACCCGTCAGAGGTTCAGCAACACGTCTGCACAATCCTGGACATCACAATGCTCGCCATGCGCCACACCAACCTCAGCGGCATAGTGTTCCTCGTTCCACTTCGGATTGCTGGGGCTCGCGCCAGGTCAGCGGAGCAAAGAGCTCAGATCAGAAGAATGCTGGTCGACATCACGATTCCCTTTCGGGCTGCCAAAGCCGTGACGTCCGATCTTGAAAATCTCTGGGCCACTCCAGTGAGTGATAGATCATAACTGGGCAACCTGCCAGACTTGTTGAGCAGGTGTTAAGAATGCGCCAGGTATAGATGTATAGATGTCCAGATGCCCAAACACCCACAGAGAGACCATAACCTAGCTGTGTCAATAGTATGGGGTAGTGTATCATGTTGGGTAGCATACTTTTACAAGCAGGTGGCCTCGGTTGAGACTTATCGCGTTTCTTCCTCTCGGATATCGGTTACAGTCCTTTGTCGTATATATTGCTTTTTTCTCTCCGTCAAAGCATATCTTTAGCAAGGGCTCTTGAAGCCTGACATGACTGTGTCGCCAACGCAAGCTGTCTCCAAGAGTGAAGCTACATAGTCTACGCGCATGATTGTCATTATCACTTTTGGCTGGTAGAAGGGTCTGTTCGAGCGCAGCTGCAGCCTCTTGTTCCACCGTATTATTCCTTGGCTTGCTTTGCACCCGTCTTCTTGTAGTCGAACCGCAGGCATATCTCCAGGGTTCAATCTCTTCCATTCATCCAAGAACTCGAGCCCGTCCACTTTTCTTTGGGGTTTACGCAGAAGCGTGACGCGTCACTGTACGAGACGGCAAGGTTTTTTCGGGGGACACAAGCTGGAAGCTATGGAGTCATATTAATTACCTTCCAGAATTGCAGGGGGGTGTGGGTGACTTACGCTAAATTGTCTTTGGCCAGTTAATCATGTACCCTCATGTGTACATGTGAGCATCAAAGTCCTATTACTTCCCGCGACGGGCACCATGTTGACGCGCAGGCGGGACAGAGACAGTCAATGTTATTTTGGGAACATCTCGGAGGGCCTTGGTTCGCCTGTAGCGGCGGCCGGGCTGCGTAGCCTTGATTCCCTTCGGACGAATGTGTAGCTTCTTCCACCTGAAGTTGCATCCGGCATCGGAGAAAACCCGTTCCTCTGGCCTAAATCGGATGTTTATCTTGCTGCTCTAAAACATTGGACACCACAACCACAACCATCGTGTCGCAATATAGATTTTTTTATGACACTGTTATAGGGATAGGTTCCATTGACTGTTTTAATACACCATATCGATGGTCGTGTGATGTATCTCTATCCCTGTCGCTGCTCATAAACTGCCAGTAGACTCTCTGACTGGCGGGGTATTCGCAGGAACCAGTCCAGACAGCACGGGGCAATCCAACTGAAACTTATGTTTTTGGCGCATTTGCGAGACAACTGATTCTGATTTCAAACGATGATAGTGTCGGAGTCAACTACTCGCAACAGATAAATCGATGCAACGTTCAACGGCGGGAAAGTCGTCGCCACATACTTCCATGATTCTTTGAAGTTGAAAGCCAAAAGTATCCGGCTAAACATAGGTGGGTCGATTTGACGGTGGACACTCAAATCATTAATCCTCTCGAGATCATCGTCAGCTTCGTCTAAACATTTCTGCTCA
Source organism: Rhinocladiella similis (assembly GCA_024082115.1). NCBI lineage: Eukaryota > Fungi > Ascomycota > Eurotiomycetes > Chaetothyriales > Herpotrichiellaceae > Rhinocladiella > Rhinocladiella similis. The sequence goes on from JAMRYE010000005.1 coordinate 4,322,562, forward strand.
TCGTTGTATCGCTAGAGTATAGTAAGGGAGACTGGGCTGTTCACTCGCTCAGATAAGATATGATGGATCTGATCTTATCTTATATCTATCCCTGTCCTCTCCCTCAGCCCGTATCACTTCGACTCCAGGTAGGATACGAAGAGACCACCACCTTATTGGTCGTCTCTGCGCTACAATCGTCATGGGGACCTCCTCAGTTCATTCATCATTGACCTCCACGCCTTCTCCCTCAGGTGCTTACCGCAGAAGATTTTCTCACCTTCACAATAATGACTTCACTTTGACACTGGCTCTTTCACTAGGCCTACTTGCCATATCTTCTTTCAACTACGGGCTTGACGTACAAGCAATGGCCGCTGCCCAAGCCATGGACCCATTCGACAAGCAATTCGGCATCTACCTGAAGAAAAGTCACAAATGGAAGCTCCAACCGTACTTCCTGTCTCTTCTAAACAGTTGTCATGCTCCGGCACAGATTGCCGGTACAGACTCCAGAACAATCCAGAAATACTAGTGTGCGACTAATCAACCTCAGGAGTATATGTCGGTAGCATCATCAGCGACCGCTACGGTCGACGTATGTGCGTGTTTGTCATGAGTCTCTACGCATTATGTAGCTCGGCCATTATCTTTTCGTCTAGTACGAAAGCCCAGATCTTGGTAGGAAGAACGATTCATTGTACGTTAAGTGACTTTGTGCTGTGTTATGGGTCATCGTGCTAATTTGGCATCAGATTGCTATCTTGGGATGGAATTGGCCGTAGTGCCAACTACACTTGCTGAACTGTCCCCTCCACGATTCAGAAGCTCTATGGTCGGACTATACTGGTTGAGCATCAAGGTTTGACCCAGTATCTGCGTCGAAACTGCACGTCCTGCTAATAGCAATGGGGAAGGTGGGAGGCTTGATCATCAGTGTCATTGCAAAGCGAACGTCTCAATTAAACACCAACTGGGCATGGCGCATTCCGTTTGCCCTCTTTTTCATTATTCCCACGATCGTGGCGAGCTTTATCTGGTTCCTTCCCGAGGTATGCAGAGTCATTTATTCATCTTTATTCTACTCACAACCCTGCAGTCCCCAAGGTGGCTTGTATTACGCAGCCGACATGATGATGCTGCACGCTCACTTCGACGGCTACGAAAACTAGAGACATCCGATGCTCAGCTGATAGCCGAACTAGATGAGCTTGAGACCGCAACTGCAGAAAACCCCCCAAAGATCAGATCCATCGAGATTTTCAAAGGAACGCATTTAAGGCGAACCATGATCTCTTGCATGGTGAACTTCTTCCAACAGGCTACTGGTCAATCGTTCTCCTCTCAGTACGGAACCTTATTCGTCAAGGGCCTTGGAGGTGTTGACGCATTCACAATCAACATGATTAATAACGCCATGAATGTTATTGGTATCTTGATATGTTTGCTTCTTAGTGACCGACTGGGACGAAGGTGAGCATTTCCATTAGTTCAACCTGTACCATGAAGTTGCCATACTCACTTCCCTGTCAGACCCATGATTCACCTCAGTGGCCTATTGCAAGTTGGAGCATTATTGGCCATGGGCGCCCTCGGAGTCCATGCTAATCCATCCCTTTCAGAACGCCGAGGTATAGTCGCCATGCTTCTGGTTTTCTCATTTGGCTATTGCGTGGGATGGGCCCCCCTGACATACCTCATTGCTGCGGAAGTGCCTTCGCCCGCCTTGCGTGAGCATACGCTGCGCGTAGCATACACTGTTAAGCTAGTCACAGAGTATGTCTCCAGCTCCCCGCGATAAGCTCTAATTTAACGTCAACATGCAGATGGACTGTAAGCTTCACTTACCCGTATCTAGAAGATAGTCAATATGCTGGCCTAGGAAGCAAACTCGGCTTTATCTACGGCTCATTTGGGGTTTTGGCGGTGATTTGTGGGTATTTCTTCATACCAGAAACAAGAAACGCTGCACTTGAGGAGATTGATTGGCAGTTCAGTAATGGTGTACCGACACGAAAGATTCGGCATACTAATTAGAGTGGTGTCGAGGCCACTAAGAGGACTATCAATGCTGAGCTGCCGAGTTTCATGCTCTACAGGAGTCTTTGTTGAACATGTCTTTACACGAACCCTTTCAGGACCTGTTATAGGGCTAGGCCTTTTCCTAGTTCCAGTCACTGCTTCGACAGTGTTATTTAGTCACTCGTTTCCCTATATCACGGTCTACCCAAAAATTAGACTGTTGAAGGCTGAATATGTCGAGCTGCAAGCCCTCGGGCTAGTCTAATCGGGACCACATCCGTTTGCGCGAAGGTCTAGTCGGAATGGATATCTTTGAACCCTTTTCGCTATATAAAAAGGCAGAAAACCACCTCCTTGTCGGCGATGGCATATTTGTCAATATATGAAATTTGATCATGGCTCTCGCTTAGCACTCCTGAACGCTGTTTAACAAGACTTGCGCACAGAATATGAGTATGAACAGTGTCATCGATGTGTGGTTTGTTAGTTTCTTCTTGATGATCTGAGGGATACGAACGTGATGCCGCACATGTTGTCGAGTTCACAACACTGCAAGGCAACTAGCTGCATCTCGGCATGAAAGCCATGCCCTTGTTGTCTTGGTCGTCGGAAACCAATGCTGGTACTTGGTTGAAATCAGGGTGAACGATTTTGGCCGTACTTTAGCTGCGCCTTTCTCGCCCCCTGTGGCTGGAGCATGAGCCGCTATAGCTTCTCATGCATGCCTTGGGCCGCAGTATCATGTCCCTTTCGGGGGAGGCGATCAATACCGGGTCCCCTGAATCAGATGACGCACAGGTACAAGACATTAGGCGGGATAGAAAGAGTCCGAAATAGCTCTAAGTAGCCTTGGTGCTAGTAGAGACCAACATTTGTCTTGTTCAATAGGTGTATCGAAACTGCGGATCGCCCTCGATGATCTTCTCGCCTCTGTCTGCCTTCTTATTTGCCGATACAAAGTACACCGTGGTCGTGCACATGGAAACAATACATAATGCCACAGCCACGAGACAGGCATAAAGCCCAGGACTACAACAATGGTCAGTATTGGCAGTGTTATTCCGACGGCGTCAGGCGTTTACATACCGGTACGCTGGAGCGTCCTGGGACCTGAACACCAATGATCCAATGATACCTCCAATACCCCCTGCTCCAACGATTGTGGCTGAGCAGAAGGCACGCTTCCACTGTCCGAGAATGTTGTTGGCCTGGTAAGTGAGAGAGAAGGGGATATTTGAGAAAGCTGGGCCAATAATGAAGAAAGCACCAAAGTATCGTACACCGCTGGGTTTGGCAAAGCCGAGCAGACAAACACCGAGAATTTCAAGAGCACAATTTAGCAAGAAGAAAGGCGCTCGCAGATTCCACTTGTCTGAAAGGAAGCCTTCTGTGACACCGAGGATGATTGCGAAAACGTAACACTCACAAGAACAGTCAGTATGGACCTCTGCGCGCGGGTTGAGATAGACTTACAGGAGCATTGAGACATTGAGCAGCCGCCACAGAGAAACCAAGCTCATTCCGGAGTACAATCGGCAAGAAATAAGCGGCGGAATAGTTGACAACTGAAGTCATACAGAAGTTGATGGCGAAGAACCAGATCTTCCAATCTTTGGCATGACTGAGGTAGTGTTTGAGGTTAAATGGAGGTGTGATGACATCCCGTCGATCAAGGTTGATCCTAGTGACCACGAGTTGAGCTTGTTCTTCGTTGATGAACTTCCATGATTTTGGCGCTTCTTCTGGGAAGTCAACGAGAATGAAATACGCTGGAAGTCCTAGGACAATGGTGATGATTCCCTCCATGATGAAGATCCATCTCCATCCTTCCTTGCCACCAACCCCGTCCATTTGTTGAAGCTGAGATTCTGTGAGCCATTGTTGAACAGAAATTAAGTTCAGTCTGGCTTACACCATAGGCTAAAATGCCGCCAAATCCACCCAGCATACTCCCAAACAAGTAGAACGAGGAATTACGCTTCGCGACCTCTCCTAGAGACTTTGTTAGCAAGCCAGAAGGAAGGAAGACTAGGAGCTTCTCATACGTCTGGTGTACCAGGTGCTGACTAGATAGGCTGCTGTAGAGAAGTACCCGGCCTCGAGGATACCTAATAGACAACGAAGCGCGAGCATTTGGTGCCAAGTTGAGACAAGCCCGTGCCCGCTTGTCACGATGCCCCAGGCAACTACGATGAATGTGATGAATCGTCGTGGACGGATCTTTCTCGCAACCGCAATCATCGGTGGTTGGAAGGCAATGTAGAATGGAAAGAACACGAGAATGAGTAAAGTCTAGACGGAACTGAGTCAGTCGTGATTGAGATTGGTGTTAGGTGCGACAAGGGTAACCTTACGTATGCATTTCCTTGAAGGTTGAGGTCTGTACCCATACCAGCGACCACTCTACACGACTGTTAGAAGGCGTGATCAACGAAGAACCCAGCAAGGAGCCATACGCATTCTATTCGATAGATCAGCATCGCTTAGAGCAAACACGGAATTGGTCAACATACACCCAAGTTCACACGGTCGATCGCAGCCATAGTGTAAAGAAGCCCGAGAAGACCACAGATTCGGAGATCCGTCTTCCTCTTGATAGTCTTAATTCGAGCATCTTTGCCACTGAGCAAGGAATCGTCCTCGACTTCGGCGTGCTGTTCTTCAGTATGTTTCAGGTCATACTTAGAAGATGAGACTTCGATGGTTTGGTCGATCGTCTGCGCCATTGTTGTCGTTGTTTCTGTTTCTGCTGCTGCTGACAATGCTGATCTAGCACTTTTTCGGTTGTGGGTTTGTCGAGAACTTGTGCATCACGCGTTATATACTTATGACGGTCACGGAAAACACGTTGCACCTTGTGGAGATACTCCATGTCCCATGCAGTTCCCCGCCTACTGCACTAACCAACGTACATCTGGGGAAGGACACACGTAAGTCATGTCGGAAAGATCTTTGGACAGCATAAGTAGGTATGGGGTATATCAAGGATAGTGGGTGACTGGATGTGCACAACAGGGTCCAGGTCTTTAGTGGAAACGGCACATCTGCAGAGGGCCTAGGTGACATAATTGAGCTATTAGTCACACAACAGTGGCCAAGAAATCGAGCAGACAAAGTGGATTGTCTGTGGAGATGCTATAAAACCAGGTCGGGAGTTACGGAAGAGCATTTGGGCCTCCAAGGTTTGGGTCGTAGGCACACAACTAGGCACAAGGAGATCTTCATCAGGGCCTCGAACTCCATGGTAATAGTTCTGGTACCGTGTTCAAGATTAAGTAGCCGTCAGGCATTCTCATTCAGTTTGTTACAATAGAGACATCTACATTCGATTATCCCATCCTGCTGCGCATTCTTGAGCAAGTTGAGCGAGATCATAAGTCATCAGTTGACGACCTGTATCCACCAGGATCCCAGAACGAGCTGAAGTCGTGGAAAAAAGCCTCCATCGTTCGTTGCCAGGGCATTGCTTCAAACCAGAATGTTGGCCGTTGATCACCATCACCTTGCGCGAGACATGGAAAGACTCCCATGGCATCTCACCACCGACTAGCATTGCAACACTCTCCGTCAAGACTTCAGTCGTAGCGCGCATTCCCGCCTCCGCGTGAGGACCTGCTACTGCAGGAAATCGATAGAGGAAGGGTAGATCGAGGCAATGATAAGATTGACCTTTGTAAATACTCTCGTCGAATGTATCTTGCTGCTCGAAACGGTAGACACTAATGGGCGCGTGCAGTTCACCCAGTGCCTGTGGAAACATTCCGAAGAAGCTTTCGGTGGTCAGGTCGAGCAGACCTTGTAAGAGTTGCTCTTGTGACGAAGACGACATATTGTAGACTTTCAGAAGCTCGTCGCAAATATCCAGATCTGGCACGACTGACTTGATAGCATTGACAATTGTTTCTGCTGGAAATGGTTGCCAGAATGGCTTGATATTCGCTGTTTCGTCCTTTGTCGAGCCGATGACCAGACCCTTGACCCAGTCGGGGAAGCAATTCACCTGGTCAAGCCGAGACGGCTCGTCCAAGAGGGAAAACCACTTCGGATCCCACGAAGGACGGATCAAGACCGCACCATCCAACCATTTTGTCATTTGATCATCGTTCAAGCTTCTAAGAGCTGCCAATTTTTCCTGATACGTGGCTTCATGTGGAATACCTGTCCTTCTGACCAACTTGTCGAAGATCTCTTGGCTCTCGCGTTCTGTAGCGAAGGAAATAACAGTCGCTGACATAATGAAACCTCTCTTGCACAGCGGAACATTAGTGACAAGGTGGCTTAACGCTGACCATGCTCCAGCAGATTGACCTGCAACAGTAACCTCTTGAGGGTCTCCCCCAAAATGTGAAATGTTGTCTTGGACCTGGATTCAAGAATGGGAAATAAGAATTAGTATCTACATCTCAGTACTCGAGGAAATAGCTCACCCATTGCAGCGCAAGACGCTGATCATAAAGCCCGAGGTTCGGCCAGTACTCTTCATGATTGTCCTCAGCTTCCATTTGCAATTCGCGAGAATTGAGAAAGCCATAATATCCCAGCCGGTAGTTAAGTGTCACGAAGACAAAGGGTTTACCGATTCTTGAAGCTTTTTGAACCAGGAAATTGCCATCTATTTTCGATTAATGACCCATCGCCATGGAAGTGAGCTTAAATAATTAACTGACCATACTCTGAACCTCCGTCGCCAAATACCCAGCCACCGCCATGGATCCAGACGAAAACAGGGAGCTTTTGGATTCCCGAGAGAGTCTGTTCTGGACTGTAGATGTTCAAATTGAGGCAGTCCGTCTCCGACACTGGGTCGACGGATGAGAGTGATATTCCTTCGTACAGGTGTTTACGCCTTTGAGGGCCATGATTCCACGACTGGGGACATCGAGGTCCGAACGTTGTAGCATCGAATTCAGATCCCAACGAAGCGAGATCAACACTTTGAGCTGGGTTAAATCTCTGAACAACTCTTGCATAAGGAATTCCTAGAAATCGTGCCACCCCTTGTGATGAGCTGAGCCCTTTCAATCGAAGGCCGTTGACTCTGATTTCAGCAGTGTTGCTGCTATCGCTCTTCGTTGCCATCGCGTCAAAATTCTACACGGCATGGTAGATGATGCTGACAAGAGGGTACTTGAACCGTGTAGCTTTGCTAGCGTGTTCCAAGGATTGACCCGAACTCAAGATTAGCACCACTCCATATATCGAGCTTTTGTGTGGTCATCGCTTGGTTACGTGTGCGCTGATGACTGTCGGGTGGCATGCTCTTTTGCCACGCTCTGTGCTGGAAACAGTAGATTGCCGTGCTCCAATTTCTGACGCGAATTGGCTTACGTGGCACTACATGTTTGCCTTCCATAACATCATCTTGTAATTCACGATAGTCTCTCGTGTCAGTGGCTTCGGGCGAGGCACAGGAATCTTGCTTCCCCTCAACGTGCAATCAATCCCGGTGGCAACAATACTTCTGTCGTCGCAGAGCTCTGGATGCGCCGTGACAAATACCGGGTCGACCTTGACTGTGCGGCGATCTTCCATCCGTAGCAGCTTAAACAGCTTCAACGCCGCTTCTCTCGACTGATAAATTTGGTCAAATGGCATCTTGGTCCAGGTTCCATCGTTGCTTATCTGCTCAGTCTCGAAGGGACTCGTAGGTTCTCCAAACAACTCGTCGAGCTGGATTTCATTACCCCACAAATCCGAGCTTTGCTGGGCCAGTTGCGGACCCTCTCGCGAGATAGTCTGCACGATATCCCAAATGCTGAAATAGCCTGTCTGGGGTGGACAATTATCCATTCCTGTCACGAGTTTCTTCAGATCAGCTTCGACGACGTAGGCACTGACTAATTCGCAGACGATCTCGTCCAACATCCAGCTGCTAGAATACAATTCGATCATGCGATCTCGAATTGAAGGAAAGAATGCCCAATCAATGATATCCGGATGAGTGGTACATAGCTGTAGCGCTGTTGGCCGGTGTGTGTTAGGCAATGGTTTGTAGGTCTCGAGACATGGGTCAAGTTTCCATCTCATGAGCTTCTCAACGACAGTTGAAGACTGTATGTAAGCCCACCATATACGCATATCGGGCCAACATGTATTTACAAACATGTTTACCATGGTATTTATCAGTTTGGCATACCTAATACCAATCAGAGGACATATCTCTACACAGGGTCAATACTAAGGGACTTACGGTTCCATTCCATTAGGCTGGAAACGATCCCGGTAAGCTTGATTTTGTTTGGTGAAATATTCGCATGCTGCAAGATGCGCTGAGAAAAGTGATGGAAAGGCAGGCATTCCAGGAGGATAGCTGATACTGCTGAATGGAAGCGTCGAGCTCTGTACAGGTGGTGTACGGTTCGAAATAAGCCAATGAGCAGGCGCAGCTTCAGTCCTGACGATAGTGGCTGGCCACTGAGAATTTTCCTGTATGGAACGGTCGTTGGGTGTATGCTGACCTGGGTCATGAGTACCGTTGACAGTGCTGACAAAGCCCGTGGAAGAAAGAAGGAAAGTGTCGGGCATCGTGTTAACTTCTTGCCCCTGAGGCCAGGAGACGCGCTCAAATCCCGCGGCAAACTGTTGAGACGCTCTTGTTGATAGATCCTGGTAGCCATCGAGCGGTATGGTATTCTCAGCCGAGTGACGTAGGGATTCTGGGCGCGACGCGGTATCTTCAGCAGGATACAGTATTGTTTCGGAATCGTTTATTACATCTTCTTCGTTGTGCACTGGAGCTTCGTTACCCCTTGAATTACCTTGCTCGTTCGATAAAGCCACCTCGATGTCATCGCTCAAGGTGTCCAGCGACCGGTCGATGTTGTCAGCAATACCCAATAAGGCGGTACTCAGCCCTAGGATCCGGGTTTTGGTGGCGGCCAGAGCCTCGCGCAATCTACTGCACTCTTGCTCACTTGTTTTGAGCCTGACACTCTCACTGAGCTCCTGTTGAGCAGCTTTGCGCTCTAGCTCCTTCACGTAGCGCGCATGCCGTTCTCTGAATGAACGCTGTGCAACGCGGTTACGTGTACGTCTGATGGGAAAATGGTCAGTCCACGAATTCCGGCAAAAGCAGGCATATTACCGTTTTGCAATTGCGACTGGAGTAGGTCGGGCGGCACCCTCAGCAACATCCATTATCGTGCATCGACAACGGAGCAATTCATGACTGTGCCAGCGATATGATAATCGCTTTAATCAAGCACATATGAGGGGTCAGAGTGGGTAGCTAAAATGCAAAAGTAGCGGCCAAGCCTTGCAGCCCGAGGTTTGCAGATGTTTGTGGGGCGTGAGGGGGTTCACCAGGGGGGTTCTCTGGTCACATTCCGTTGTGGAGAGGTGCTCGAAGAAGCAGTCAGATGTCAGTTAGTCAACAGTCCTGGCTAGGGATCTGAGCCTCGTCTCCAGTGATGCCAGGAATAAAAGCCACAGGTCGGAATCCTGTATAAGTTGATAACACGAGACAGCTAGGTATCAGATTTAGCATCTTGTTCCTCTGTTGGATAGCGCCTACCTCTTCCTCCAGCACACGACAGTCAACCGTAGCACATTCACCAGCCACTGTTTATGGCCCCAGAACATATTCCACCGGGTTACGAGAGCATTATGGACAACTCATTCGCTGGGCGGACAATCGCCATAACTGTAAGCTCTTCTTTTCCCGCTCATGCTGAATCACTAACAGTTTTCACCCTAGGGAGGAGGTTCAGGCATTGGTCTTGCCACAACACGAGCATTACTGAATGCTGGAGCTACTGTGTATGTAGCCGATGTTATGAAAGCACCATCTGAGCTTGAGGGACAGGCGAATTTGCACTATGACGGGAGTTGTGACATCACAAAACGTGAATGTTGTAAGAAGTTCATAGAGTCCATCGCCGGAAATTTGGACGGTCTTGTGAACTGCGCAGGAATCTGTCCTGTGGAGGGCAAAATGGCATCGGACGAGCTGTTTGCTCGGATTATGGCAATTAACGTCACTGGATCGTGGAACATGGGTACAGAAGCAATTCAGAAGATGAACCAGCAGAAGGGAAGTTCGGCCCCTGGACTTTTGCCGGGAAGTGAAAGGAGTCTAGGAGCGGGAGTGATTGTCAACATCGCTAGTGGTGCCTCTCTGCGTGGAATTGCCGGTCTCACTGCATACTGCACATCCAAGCATGCTGTCTTGGGCATGACTCGCTCCTGGGCAAAGGAATGGCCAAGTCTACGTGTGAATGCCGTCGCCCCAGGTCAGCTTCCTCTTAACGTCAACTGAAATCAAAGGGAAACTAACAGCCGTTCTAGGTGTGACGGATACGCCACTCTCCAGAGGTGCGACAACTAATACTGGGAATACAGCGGATTTGCAAAAACTGTCTTCCGCCCTTTCCGCGCGGATTCCTCTCGGGCGTATGGCTTATGCTACAGACATTGCCGATGTCATTATGTTTGCTTTATCTGAGGCGGCAAGCTTCATCACCGGCCAAGTGATACCAGTGAATGGAGGATCAGATTGAGTAGCATCCTTAGTTCAGTAACGATCCTACTTCTATGAAGAAAGCAAATCCGTATGATTCACAAGCTCCTTCTTCGGCAACAGTCCACCAGGACTATCATCGGTTCCCAAGTAGTAGGAAAGGTCGCTGCCATCAAATTCTTTTGTGCTGAACCCATTTCCTAGGAAATTAAAAGGATTTCCATGCTCGTAAGTAATGGTATAGTCCTCAAATCTAGGCTCCTTGAGAAGATCCATATATACGAGTCTGCTGCCAGGAAAGATCGCCGCTTTCCCGTCTAACCGTCCTTGCTTGAACCAACTTCTGCAGGGTCCAGACCAAGCCGTTCGTTGGACGAATAAGTCAGCGTGTTCCGCAAAGTTTTCACTCACGTCTCGTCGCGGTGCGAGTGACTTGATGTTTTCTTTTTGCATCTTCTTCACAATGGTGAGAACATGTCGACTCACAAGTTCAATTATTGGGATGAAGGACCCGTGGCCGAGAGGTCCATATGGTCCGACACCCATCCAATAATTTGGAACTGTATCTTGTTCAGACAAAGTAGAAATATTGTAGGAGGACAACTTACTCTCCGGGACGCCGATCGAAAGATATGACACCAGTCGTTCAGCAAGAATCTCTTGCACATTCTTCCCATTTGCGATGATTGGGAACCGAGGAATCCAACTAGTATCAAAACTGGCATGGCGTTAATGTTTGAAATAGATCGACAGCGGCTATCATACCCAGTAGCACATATAATTACATCCACTTCATGTTCAACTCCGTCTTCGTTGACGAAACCTTTCCTTGTGATTTTCTGCAGCCCTTGAACAAATACTTTTACGTTGGGCTTTATGAGAGCCTCCAAGAAGCCGTTTCCGGGCTAAGCATTTCGAATTAGATTAGTACAATTATGAACAGAGATAGACTTCAAATCTTACCGTCGGCCGTCGACATCCAATGTTGAACGTTTTCGGTATTAGTCTCTCAATGAGCTCTTTGTTGCCACCAAGCCGTTGTCGCATCTGTTTAGTTGCGAACTGAAGATCGGTTAGACGAAGTCTAAGGACACGGTCCATACATACCTCCTTGGCTTGTGCGGCCTCTGGAGTACCGTTTACAATGAACTTGAACCGCGAGTTCAGCTCACTCTCTATTTGTTTACAGTAATGGAGATATTCGAGAGGGTCATCCTGAAATTTCTCCTTTTGTTCGTCCGTATCTATGACATATGTTAGCCACCTAAGTCAATCTGATATTCTATACACACATTGAAAGTTTTCACCATTAGGGCCCGCCCAATTCTGCGCAAACCCTGCCGTGATCCAAGTTGATGACCTAACCCAGGTATACAACTGCTGAACCTGGTCCGCTATCGCGGCAGTGACTTGGATGCCACTACTGCCCATTCCAATCACAGCTACCCGTTTTCCCTTGAGGTCTAAGCTGGTGTCATAGCGTGCGGTGTGGCAGACCGTTCCTTGGAAGGAGTTTAGACCTTCGATGTCAGGCATTTTCCAATTACTGACGCCACGGTTAGATCTGTGATGTTCACTTTAGATGAGACGAGTATCTTACTTGAGGACACCAGCATTGTTAATGAGGATTTCTGCGTGGTCGAGAAAGGTAGCGCCGCTTAGCAAATTTTTCACAGTCACCTCCCACAACCCCTTATCATCGTCCCACGAAGCAGCTACCACTTCGTGATTTAGCTTCATATATCTTCCCAAGTCGAAATTTTCAACAACATCCTTGAGGTAGCGCCATATTTCGCCTGCGGAGGAATAAAATTGTGACCAATTTGGGTTCCTTGCCCAGGTGAACTGTGCTGATCATCAGTATACTTGCATTGATGTATACTGAACAGCAGCTTACCTGGTAATTGACTGCTGGTATATCACAGGCGCACCCTGGGTATCTTGCTTGTTGTTAGTTGGTGTCTTGCCTTCGTCCGTCATACTGATAAACTTGCTTGTTTTCGAACCAAGTGCCGCCGATGTCGGCATTCTTGTCATAACAGATGAGACCAACATTCTCCGAGGCCTCGTCGAGATATTTCGACAAGCAAATGCCAGAAATTCCAGCTCCCACATGTATTATCCTCATAGGCCGTTCAGTACCATATGGACGTTCAAGAATCCTGTAGCCTCTCTCATTTTGACTGGGCCAGTGATGCTGGGCGGCAGACCCTTCTGAGATACTTTCCCACTTCATTCCTACGCTACTGGTAATAATGGCTTTTGTACATATGATATGACACCACGTGCAGGCGAGAGGATCTGGAAGCTGAATTCTGGGAAGGTCGGCTCAACTTGTATATGCGCGCCTTCACTATCTCCTTTGTACGTCTGGAACGATGCCGGGAAGCCATCAACAGACTTGCCAAGCACTTCGTGTTTACACAATGTTTTGTCCATGGAGTACGGCCACTGCCAACCATCTTACGTGGAACAACAGTGCGAGGATGTTAGTAAGATGTGGCCCCTATTGACTTACGTGAGTGTCTAATAGCCAAGCACCTCAGAAACGCTCTCCACCCACCAAAATTGGGAGGTTACGTGATTGCTGAAATATCCCCACACGCTCCACATGCCTCTAACAAGTTGTAAGTGCACTTAGTTGCTAGCGATGCGACCCAGACGCTGTGTGCACGAAATACAACAGAGGTAGGGACCTCTAGGTCTACAGATACCTCAACTGTAGTCATTCTCGACCCAGAATTCATGTATCCATCTGCCGATACAGTGACCAGGGACTTACAGGAAATTTCAATAATGGGTCCAGTGCCTTATCGCATGAAAGGGTAGGTTGTATTGGAACCAGCCTGCTCGGTTACGAACGATAATACTAACATGTACAGAGTTGCTCTGATTACGGGTGCTGCATCGGGCATTGGAAGGGCAGTAGCTCACACGTTTGTTGTTGAAGGATGCACGCGACTCGTCCTTGCAGATCTCAATGGCGATGGACTGCAAACAGTTTCGAATGAGCTGAAGGCTCTGGATTCCAACGTCCAAACAAGAACTGTCACATGTGATATCTCTGATGAGGCCGACGTCCAGAGAATGGTGGATGAGGCAGTGAAAGCTTTTGGGGGAATCCATTATGCTGTGAACAACGCCGGAATCTCCAGTAAACCAAGAGTCAGAACTCATGAACTTGAGATCGAGGCTTATGATCGTGTGCAAAACGTCAATCAAAGGGGACTGTGGCTGTGCGAGCGAGCAGAGTTGAGGCAGATGTTGACTCAAGAGCCAGTGCTACGATCTCGGTGCGTCCATGTCTCGACTTTATCTAGAGCCACCGATGGAGACTTATAGGCTGCAGATCTGGTGTTAACCCCCAAAGAGGCTCCATTGTCAATATTTCCTCGATATTTGGTCGTGTTTCTCACGAGAATGTTGGCGCAGTAAGTGAACTTCAGTAATCATATACACAAGTGTTAATCAGTGTTCGAAGTATGCTCCCTCGAAGGCTGCAGTATTAGGTATTTCGCGTACGGACGCCTGTGCATACGGGAAGGACGGTATTCGCGTCAATTCCGTCTGCCCTGGTTACATCAGAACACCATGTAAGTTGCCCTTGAATATTGACTGCCCCATATGTTGACAGAAAAAGTACTTGACCATCAGATCAAGATAGGGACTTATCCTGAGGAAATGATCAAGCTGATCCCTATGCAGCGATGGGGTTTTGCCGAAGAGATAGCTGAGGGAGTAGTTTTTCTTGCAAGCGAGAGGGCTAGTTTCATCACTGGAGAAGAGCTCTATATCGACGGGGGTTCGATAATCAAATGTCACGGCTAAAGGCAGTGAATTCAATACTAAGGAATTTTCTTCGCAAATGGTATACTCTCTTGGCATATGACAGAAATAGATGACCTCCCTACGGAGGTCCCTTTAATTCCAAGAACGATTGGGCGTGTAAGCGATCAAGGGCATCTACAATTGGCTGGCCTATGAGGATGATGGGCCATTCGAATGAGCCTGCTGTAGCTAGGTTTCTCCAGATTCGACTATATCAGTGCAAAAGGGCTGAGAAAAAAAGGATTGGGCCCATGAATATAGCTCTAGAACGATGGACAATCCGTTCGAACTTTACTAGACCTTCGATAATCTAGATCGTTATTGTGTGAAAAGACCAAACATAGTATGGTCGGCCAGGAACCAATTGTCATCAGCCATATCGTACCAGGGTTGGGCCCAAGCATCGGGACATGTAGGCCCATCCATTTCCCATCCTAGCATGGCATCAGTCCAGGCAGGGGGCGCTGAAGTGTGGTCAAAATCAGTGTTTCCTTTTCAACGGTTGAGTAGTGACTTACTATTGATGGGTTGCCCATCCGCAGGATTCATAGGCTCATCCACGTTTATCTGCTGTGCCACATACTTGTTTCGGCGCATGACCGATTTTAGCAACCGAAATGGTTTCTTCAGGCCCAGAGCAAATCCGAGAGAGCTTCTCTGAGGTTCAGACAACATTGACCAGAAAAATCTAACACTTTCCATGTACTGGTCATGATCCTGGGGTGACTGCTGAAGAATGATAAGAACCGCGCTATATGCAGCGTAGAATTCCCCATAATGGGCATGCCGAAGAGTAAAGGTACTTTTATACGCTTCAAGAATTCTCCAGATCTTGTATGCAGCCTCAATGCATCTTTCACGTGATCTTTCTTGAGAAGCTTGATCCAGAGTGAACTCAAAGTGACCCCGATTTAGGAAAGCCTGCTCAATTAATATCACCAAGGCGCAACATGTAGTACTGGAGGCATTGTTAGAACCAAAATTTCGAATGGCGGATGGAATCGAATTGCTTACTGTAGGTTCAACTGATGTGGGGGAAGAGCGTCATCCTTGCTGAGGTCAAACCGCAAGTGTACAGGAAGATTATCGTACCAATCTGTTAGTTCGGCTGTCAACTCAAACTTCATCTGCAGGAGAATCGATTGGGGCGTGTTAGCACTCTTGACTGAGTAAAGATTGTCTATCACACGCGCTGCGATCATCGTCAGCCGAAGCAGCGACTGGAATGTGCTAAGGGCGTAGCATGGCTGGGGTCGATATGCGACAGAACCCAAACTTAGAGACGGGCTTTCGGGGTCCATGTACGGAGTCCACTGGGCCATTTCATCAATCGAATCGAGAAACTCTTGTGGTGTATTGGTATCGGATTCGCGCAATGCAGGAGGCCGGCCAAGCCATAGTGACTGGTATTTATCACTGACGTACGCGCCCCAGTAAACGCGCCGTCTGATCTCTATGTCCGTTGCTGAGAGCCCAAGCTTGGCCCCTTGCTCGCGCGTTTTGGGGATATTCAGATGATAGCCCAGGTCTACCATCATCCGATATGCCATGCCACAATAGAGCCAGCCCGCATTTTGCTTGCCATAGGGCACTAAACAAGTGCCACAAATCAGAAGTCCCAATATCGTAGGCATGCTAGGCTGATCAATACAGTCAACCACCAATGACTTGAATCGTCTGTAGAAAGCCATACCCGTGGACTGTGGATCTTGTGCATCCATACGCAGGCCTTGCCGGTCGCTGTACAAACTGCTTTGTAGATAGATGGCATTCAGGAGTAATTTGCTGATGTATGGCCCGTTATTAATTAGGCTGTCCATGATCGCTGGGCGGTATGTTTGGAGATAGATCAAGTGTAGCCGACTCCAATGCAAGTCGAGCAAGTGCATCGCCATATTGATGGGAACGCCATCAAAATCGATGTTCTCGGTCATGCTAGGGTTCGAACACAAAATGACCTCCTTTTGCCGACCGAGCGTGGCGAGTGAAATCAAGCGGTCTCGAGCTGCGCTTTTCCAACCGCGGTCTGTCTCATCCGCCGTTGACGGTGGATTGGACCAGAAATCTCCGCTGGCGTGGTCATGAAGTAAACTTGTTCCCCCGTAGACTTGTATCTCGGCGCCATCGGCTTTAAGCTCAGGCGACGGAACTCTGTCCTCCTCGGCCGGTTCCTGATCATGTTCCATTGAAGGCCTTGCAAGAGACGGTTGCTCTTCTCTGCTCCGTGATGACGGGGTTTGCCAATCCAAGATACGTGGCCTGGGATCTCGCTGACAGCTGGATATCAGACTTGTATCGTGTGATACCTCCATGGTGACGTGGGAATCATCCCATTCTCCCATTGGATGAGTGTCCTCTGTGGTTTCCGCACCATTGGTCGAAAGTCGCTCATTCATTTGCCCCTTGAGTTCTTCGATCTGCCTTTGCAGGGCTTTGATATCGGCCTTTTTGCTGCGCACCGCTGTCTTTCTGCCATCTTGTGGATACTCGCAGTCCCAACCTCTAGTGAGACAGGTGCTGCACTCGGGTTTTTGGCCGTCACATTTTACCTGAATGACTCTGTCAGCACGGCAGTGGAAAAGTACGCTACTTTGTGCCGTATTGATCGCAGCCATACAACAGGACGCCTGTCTGTGTATAACTATGAGAGTATACTTAGATCTCACCTTTTTCCGGCGGCATGTTTTACACGTCCGGCAGATGTTCGGAACAGTTGGCCGCCGAGGGGTGTGTGTCTTCATGGAATCGGGAGGGCGCTGCCTCATCATTCTGGCTCTCCAGTCTTGTAGTTGTTGTCGCACCAGCCAGGCCGGCTTGCGTCTTCGGGAAGTCAAACAGGTGAGTGATGCTCTATGTCACAAGATGAGAAGAGAGAGGGACCAAGCTGCAAGGAGAAATGGCGAAGAGATTTTGAGACCCGGGTTCGGAGGACAGGTTACCAATTAATGCACAGAAGTTCCTTTAAAAGTACAGGGGCGTGCGGGGGGCTCCTCTTTGCCAAGGTGACCACCAATCAGGCGGGGTAGAATACCCCACGGATGTTCCACCCTTCAAACTTTGCTCATTCTGGTTTGGAACCGGATATTTGAAGGCCCGGTTGCAAAGGTGTCCCCAAGATCGGGGTCAGGCTGTTCATCTAATGTGTGCTAATGAAGAAATGTAACCGCAGCCTGTTGGCTAATTGCAAAGTGTCCCCCAGTTACAGGAGCAGGGAGAGACCAGACAGAGAGGAGAAAAGTAGAAAGAACCGACGAGAACCAATTGAGGAGCCAATAAGTGTCACAGCAGTAAGAACGAAAGGACAAGAGAGAAAAAAACACCAACGTTGTGATACACTAAACGTGCGGGCTTGATAACTCATTCAGTCGACCTATGGATCTTCGGGAGTTCATCCAGTGCATACAAAATACTATCCACTCATGTGAAGGCTCTCGCTGTAAGAATCATGGCGGAAGCTTATCTTGAAGTTCTTGATTTCACGGCATTGTGCTATACATTAGCACAGTGCCCGAAAAGCAAAGTTCATCCTGGCCTTGCAACCATTTTCCTTTCACAAGACCATCTTGAATTCGGGGTGTCTATCGTCCCTGTACCCGATGTACTTGTCATATTTGCCCTCAGCCTTGTCGCGGTTGACCTTTGCACAGTATAGTACATTTACCAAGATTCTGTAATCCGTGTCAGTGTACATTACTATGTAGATTAAGGCCACCTACGCAAACCAGGCATACACCAGCAATCCGAGAATAATGGTGTGCGACTTGTGGTACTGTGGTGCTTCCAACGAAGGATAGATAAAGGCTATTTGCATCTTAGTGCCTGGTGTCTTTGGGCAGAACTTGGTCGGTTATACTTACAACAGACGAAACCACCGCTATTCGCAATCATTAGCTGAACACCCAATGACGTGGCTCGTTTGTAGTGACCGGCCGAGTTATTAGATTTCCAAACCAATACGGGTGGGACACTGGCATATAACCCGGTAGCCATCAGAACCGTCATGCCGTACTTAATGTGGTTGTCTTGTTCGCCTACATTAGCGATCGCGGCGTACGCGATAATGGCGAGTGGAAGAGTCACGAGCATAATAATACCTCGTACCTGAAGTCGATCTGATATGAAGGAGACAAGTACCGTAATCACGGCAGCGACAGCGTACGGGATGACTGACCAAAGTTGAGCCTCGTTGGCCGTATAACCTAAGCCTCTGATTATAGTTGGTAGAAAGAGACCGAATGAGTATAGGCCGGACAGAATGGCAAAGTAGGCGGTGGCCGTGAGCCAAAGTTGGATGTCTAGCACTCCGCGGCGGACCTCGGACCAGCGAAACTTCTCTGATACTTCAGCTTGTTGGTCGTTGGTCAGGTGTAAAGTCGTGCCGTTGAGGAGTCTTATTCTACCGTGTTCGCGTTCTTCCGGTGTCAAGAACCAGGCTGTCGCGACGCTATTGGGGAGAAGAAAGTATGCGACGATACCAGCGACAAAGGTGAGTACGCCCTCGATTATCATAATCCAGCGCCAGCCAGCGTTGACCACGCCTCCAGAATGGGGGATTGCAGAGAGACCTCGGGCCAGGAGACCTCCGAAAGCGCCGGCGAGCGATGCACTAACGTAGAAGAGGCCTACGCGAAGTGCCAACTCACCTCGCGTGTACATTCCAGAGAGATAAAGAACCATTCCTAGATGAATTTTAGTTTAGACGCCACTTGATTTAACCACCTCTGGAAAGTAGAGTGAAATTACCTGGCACAAGGCCTCCCTCGAAGAAGCCCAGAAACGCCCGGACGACGAGATAATCAGCGTAGTTTCGAATGAAACCCAAGCACATGCCAATGATGCCCCACGCGGCAGTAAGAAAAGCCAGCCACACTCTTGGACTGGCCCTCTTGAGCGCCAGATTGCTAGGCAGCTCGCTCGCGATGTAGAAAGCATAAAAAATGGCGAGTCCGTTCGCATATTGAGAATTGGAAAGCCCCAGATCTTCCTCGAGACCCAAGATTTTGGCATTCCCAACGTTCGTTCGGTCGAGAAAGGAGCATAGAAACAGGAGGGCGAGAATGGGGACGATTCTGTAGCAAAGAACTGTGAGCTTCAAGAAGATGGAAGATTCAAAAGTACGCACCTCGTATCGAGTTTAAAGAGAAGCTTCCGTGTTAGAGCCTTGTCAGGATGCTCCCTTTGATTCGAGGGCAATGATTCACCTTCGCCGGCTACCGGAATCGACATTTCGGTTTCTTTTTGAACATTCTCTAGCTTCTCTAGTGCAGCTGTTGGCTTTTCGTCGCTGTCCATATCGCAGAGCGGGTGGTTAACTAGTTTGTCAAGGTTGCAGAGGTCACTAGAGTAAAAATGGCAAGATCAGCTGGCCGATTTACTTGTTCAGAGAAGTCTTGTAAGTATTGATGATATTAGAACCCAACTGACTTGGTGACGACTTGTGCGGCATGATACACCTTTTCTAATCGAGCCTCCCCGGCCGGGGGTGGGAAAAGATAACCTGGGGTCTATTACGGAGACGTAACTAAAGCGTAGAGTCAACCAGCCGCCACTCGATCAGTGCTAGCGTCGTATTCTCAACTTCAGTTTTAATTAGATAATCGGCATTCTAAGTATCCGCTTCTGCATCAATCAAAGTGGCCTAGAGGCTAGCTAATCTTCGATGTCGAGGGGTGATGTAGGCAGCCTCATGTCCGGCATCCTCCAGCTGAAGGATTCAAGACTTTACTGGTGTTCCAAAAAACCCCCCTTGCATACAGTCGGGTACAGATAATGAACCTCCATCTCCAACCACTAACTCCGTAAGCAGTACGGAAAACTAGCTTAGTATTATTTTGACGACGGACCTTTGATGTTCCGTGACAAGCTGTTAACAGCACTCGCGACCTTCGGTCGTCTGACCTGTTGTTGACTAGTAGAACGTGCTTCGGCGCTTGAACATTAATAACTCGGAGGTTTGTATTTGCTAAATTCATTCGGAGGTTTGAAGTTGTGCGGCCTGGCTTTTCCGGGCCTTACTGTTGTATGGGACCTGTGTGCTTTTCACCGTGGATCCCTCAAAAGGCAATCGTTGATTTGGCAGATCGAAAATGTCAGTATGAGGCCATGCTTCGTTAGGCTATAAAAAAAAGGGACCCGGCTTCCATTCTGCTATTTTCCCAAGACCTGTATCTTCCTACCCGAATTTCTCGACTTTGACCCTGCACACCGGAGAACTTTGAAATAGTGAGCCATGCAATCTGCAGTCGAGGTCCAGACGTTCGCCCATCCAGTGGCATTTGATATTCAACATCGGAGCGAACTCAGCCCTGCAAAGGCAGCGGCGACAGCCGTTGAGAACAAGGAACCGGATGATACGGTCCCATCAAGAAACAAGATTGTTCCAGGCTCGTACAACATCCCCTTCGGCGTTTTCCCACCATTGCCTTGGTCATTTCCGGACGCCCATGTGATCGCATCGAAACTGGTCGAGAGGTTGAACAAGTTTATGGACAACAGAGATGTGGCTGCGATAGGGGGCCTTTTCCATGAGAACAGTTACTGGCGCGATCATCTATGCTTCACCTGGGACTTGCGTACTCTGAAAGGACGCGACAAGATTGCTCACTTCATAATCAACAGTCCGGAATGTATGTCAATCGAAGTTGACGATTCGACTCCGCTTCGAGCACCAAAGCACGGTCCAATCGATGGGCTGTATAGCCCAGTTTCAGATGCTTCAGGCATCGAATTCTTTGTGAAAGTGGTCACGAAGGCTGGCGCCGGCCGAGGCGTCGCGAAGTTGGCCGAAGTCCACGGCCAATGGAAGTTTTTCGTTCTGTTCACCACCCTCGAGAAGTTGCATGGACACGATGAAGTGCTAAACGAGCATCGTCCCAACGGTGCCGAGCATGGAGAACACGTTGGTCGACTGAACTGGAAGGACAAGCGCCAGATTGCCGTCGGATTCCAAGAGCGACAGCCTGCCGTCCTTATCGTGGGTAAGTGATGGCCATGTCCCATACTCAGTGAAAACGAGAAGAGATGATATCTCCCTTGAGAGACGCTAACTCTTCGCCTTAGGCGCTGGTCAAAGCGGGCTCACAACAGCCGCGAGATTGAAGGCACTCAATGTCGACACTCTAATCATCGACCATGAAGATCACGTGGGTGATAGCTGGCGGCGACGATATCGCCATTTGGTACTTCATGATCCTGTCTGGCTAAACCACATGCCGTACCTAAAGTTCCCTGCTCAATGGCCCAAATTTACACCAAAGGACAAATTAGCTGAATTCTTTGAAGCCTATGCTACGCTTTTGGAATTGAATGTGTGGGTCAAGACCAGAGTCATATCAACCACTTGGAGTGACATGAGGCGAGAATGGGACGTTGTCTTGCAGCGCACATTAGAAGACGGCACCACTGAGACGCGCACTTTGCACCCAGCCCATATTATCCAGGCAACGGGCCACGCAGGCCCCAAGCATATGCCGGTAATCAAAGGTATGGAGTGCTTCAGAGGCAGCATTGCTCATAGCACTGAATTTTCGTGTGCCATGCCAAATGGCCAGGGTAAAAAGGCCATCGTGGTCGGGTCAAGTAACTCTGCCCACGATATTGCTCAGGACTTCTATGAGCAAGGCTACGACGTCACGATGATCCAAAGAAGCTCGACCCTGGTCATTTCATCTAACTTCAGGAATTCAGAGGGTCTAAAAGGCCTCTTCACCGAGGATGGACCGCCCACAGAAGACGCGGATCTTCTAGTATGGGGTCTACCCATGGAACTTTTCAAGACCCAGCAAAGAAAGGTGTGCGAGTTGCAGAACAAGTACGATGCTGAGCTTTTGGAAGGGCTGGCCCGGGTCGGATTTAACCTGGATCGTGGAGTTGACGATAGCGGCTACATGATGAAATACTTGCATCGCGGAGGCGGCTATTACGTTAACGTGGGTGCTAGCCAGCTCGTTGTGGACGGAAAGATCAAATTAAAGCAGGGCGCCGAGATCTCCGAGATCCTCCCTGATGGAGTCTTATTTTCAGATGGTACACGATTGGCAGCCGATGAGATTGTGTTTGCGACAGGCTTCCAGAACATGCGGACGCAGACGCGAGTCATCTTCGGCGACCATGTCGCCGACCGTGTGGAAGACGTGTGGGGTTTTGACCGAGAAGGCGAAGTTCGCACAATCTGGAGGCGATCCGGTCACCCGGGTTTCTGGTATATGGGAACTAATTTCGCTTATTGTCGCTACTTCTCACGTATTGTAGCTTTGCAGATCAAGGCCATACAGGAGGGAATCGCGCACTGGTGAGGAGTATGTCATAGCAGGCTGTTAGGATCTTCACTGTAAATACTACTCGCAATTGAGTAGTTGTTGTTTTTGATTCCATTGAGAACGTTACATGTTTTATGCTTCTCCTGTTCTCGGAGATGTAGTTTCAGTCTTTCACGGAACTGTACTTCGTCCTGCCTATACTCGCTCCTCTGTCATCGACATACTGAAGCTATCACCTGTCGGAAGGAGGATGATCGGTGATTCGTGACACAGGCTGATCCTGTAACGCGAGACGATCTTTTCAGATGTCTTCATAGTTCCGTGACCCTGGTTTCACATTCGAGTTAAGGATGCACCGGCAGAAAGAACTCTGAGAACGACTTGAACGAGTTCAAATGGAAAACTATAGACTCGAGCTTGAGGTCTGGGATCATCATGTTAGGGTTATATGGGACGAAAGAAGTCGTGTATAACCTGGAGGATTTTCTCTGTATTGTGAGAAAACAACACTTGAAGTTCGAATTCCGGAGCAGAGTGACAGTTTTCAGTCGCAAGAGCCGTTGTGTATATTTTGGTGGGAAGAACATGGCCATCAATTTCGGCTTTTGGAGAGCGGATGTCCGCACCGCAGAAGCCAGCCAAGATTTAGTCAAGGACATGGAATTTAAGATGTCCGATTCGTGTTTGACTGTCACTGGAAGGTATAGGCACGTAGTTAACGCCTAGAGAGAGGGCGTATCACCAGAGAAAGATAAAATTGAGGAAGTCATTCATGAGAACGTACCCCTATCACTTGAAAACTCTTTTCCTACTAACATTTCAATCCTTTCTCTAATACTACCTATCGTCTTCTTAAGGGCCCGTCCATATCTGGGAGCTCGAGGACTAAATGTAAGTGATTTCAGTCCATTATCTATGCCTGATATATGGTATACTCTTCGGTTTTCCTGACTCGACCTTGATCGCTAGATGTAATCGCATGGCTTCCGTTCACATATCGACGGTCAGATCAACTTTCGGACCCTCCCTCAGAGAGTTTTCAGAAGGCAATCTTCAAAATGGAACCCCACTTGGCATTTTTCCGTCGCCGTTTCAGTTTCCTGAACAATGCAAAACTAAACTGGCGGACATTTCCCCTTTACACCAGACCCTCTATCCGTCACCTGGCCACAAGCCGGCCGCTTGCCAAAATTATTCCGCCAAGCTCGAGGACAGATGTGACATCTCCTCGAATCCGAAGCTACGCTTCCTCAATGGTGCAGCGCTTTGGCTGGTATACCCGGCAGCAAAATCATCGGCCGTATGTTACGGAGGTATGCAGCGTGGTTATCATTTATTGTGTTGGAGATCTCTCGGCGCAGGTTCTCGGTGCAGATGGCTATGATATCCGCCGGACTCTGCGCAGCATCACGATTGGTGCAGTTGTGGCGATCCCCAGCTACAGATGGTTTCTATTTCTCGCCCGGAATTTCAATTACTCTTCTAAACTGGCCTCGACATCAGTAAAAGTAGTTGTGAACCAGCTATTTTATACTTCTCTGTTCAATGTATACTTCTTCGCCTTTCATGCGATTCTCTCTGGAACGGGTATGTCTGGGGCGATTGAACGAGTCGAACATACTATACCAACGAGTCTACCACGAAGCTTCCTGTATTGGCCTTTCGTCACAGCCTTGAACTTGACCTATGTTCAACCTCAATATCGGTCCGTTGTCACAGCTATCTTCGCTGTATTTTGGCAGTCATATCTCAGCTGGTTAAATAGCCAAGCCGAAAAACATGACAAGCGCCTCGGGTCAAACTTCACCCTACAGAAGTGAGGGCATCGTCGTCTACGTCTGACCCGCTCAAACACAAACATTACCTTCACTTTATACTTCATTAAATCTAGAAGATCAAGGAGCAAACAGAATAGTCACTGGCGCAAATATGAAGGTTCTTCGCGTCATGCTTTGATTACGACGATCAGTATGTGCTTAATGTTGCAAAATGTGTGAGTCACTAAGTAGGTCGAATGATTTGGCCCAATCTCGGTCCTTGTCTTCAGATTCTTGTCGCTCGTACCGTTTACATCCTCTGTATGAGCTCTTCCGGGTCGACATCAGCACCAATAGCTGCAAAGCAAGACCTTCTTATTGAATCTCACCTACCAACAGTCCGTCGCAATAGCATGAGGTTCATACGGTTCTCTCTGAATAGCGGACTTTTAATTACCTCATCAGCCTCCTTTGCCGTTATGAAGGTGTCTACCTGGGTTTCCTGCATGTTGGCGTCGGAATCCTTGTGGTAGATGCTGGTGATCGGCCTGTCGTTTACACACTAACACGGCTGCATGCTTACCTTCTGTCGCCGACGAGGCGACAGTAGCAAATCTAGGAGACTGGGATAGCAGTAGGCGATATGTTCCAGGCCGCAACCAGTGGTGACTTTTGCCGACGTTCTGGCCATTTCGATGAAAGCGATGCGGTGGTGCTCCTCATCATAGGCGATGAAACAGATTGATTCATACTCGTGCGCGACACGACCGCCCAGGAACTAGCATCTTCCTCTAATTCTCCGTCCGCAGTACCGCGTGCGCGAAAATGGTCGGCGAGTAGACTTTTCCATTCCAATGATCGAAGTTGGAAATGGTAATAATGATATCAGACTGCAAATGTATCACTGCGTATTTCTGGAATATGTAAATATGCGTAGATATACTTGACGCCGTGATCACGTTTCTGGGGGTTTTTCAGCATGGCCGCGAATGGTTTTCCTGTAGGACGGAGAAAGAGGACGATGCACCGCTCCGATGGATTGGGCTGCGGCCTCTCCGAGCCATCCGCTTCAATGATCGGGAGGCTAAGAAGCCGGCCTCCAAAGCATAAGCGTGATTCTCTAAACCTAGAACATTCGGCTCTGATCTCACCAGCATCTCATCAAGATTATACTGCTCATGTCCAACGGACCTCACGACTCGTGAAGGCTTGAACTGAAATTACTCGCATCATCACGAAAGCCCTAGAAAATTGGCCCTCTAACCATCAGCCAAATGCATTATGAGGAAAAGCAAAAGGCTACTCTTATTTAGCGTGCACTGCTAGCAGCACGACGTGTGGTTATACTAGAACAATAGGCAGTGGTTAAAGCAAGCTTATCAGCACCATTCTTATTCTCTAAGAGCTTATTAAGCACGGTCTCTGAACTACAAAACTAGTTGACCATGAAAGAGCGAGACGCAGCACGTGCATGATCACGGACGCGAATAATAAATGACCTAAGAAAACATAAACAATTTGACAGGTTCTGAACCTTCGTCTGGACTACTTAGACCGCCTCCTGCGTTTCAACGTGACCCTCCTTATCTCCCTTTTCGTGATGATCTGTGATAGTCCAGGTGTTACGATCAATGTCAATCTCCTGCTGATATACTGCGACTTCCTCGGCGTCGCCAAAAAGCGCGGCAATCTCTTCCAGTGGCAGTCCGTTGGTGTCGGGAAAAGTGAACCACATGAGGATGGCCCCTAAGCAACCAGGGATAATAAACACAAGGTAGAACTTCCAGCCAATACTCCTTGAAGGTCGTTAGCTAGATGCTCATCCCATAGAGCCAGACCCTGGCCTGACGGAACAGCAGAGGTAAACCTACTTGAAAGCGCTCGGTGCTGACTGAAGCCAGACAATGTTCTGTACGCAGAACGTAGCCATACCAATGCTAGTCCCCTTTGCACGAAGATGCATCGGGAAGATCTCACTCATATACGTGAATAGAATGCCTACGCGTCTGTCAGCTTCAGTGAAAGCCAACACGAGTTTGTCTCACCGTCCAAGAAAATGCAGAGGCCAATTTGATAGACAAACAACATCGCTACACCCGCGCGGAGAGCATCGTAGTTGTTTGAGTCTTTGAAATTGGCAATAATGGCGGCCTCAACGATGAGGCACGACATGCATATCATGAGGCCGACACACATGAATTTGGGTCGAGGAAATCGATCGATAATGAGCCCCGAAATAATCACGAGACCCAAAGACATGGTGATCCATCCACACTGATACAATAATTGATGTGTCGTGGAGTACCCCAGACCCTCGTATAACGTTGGTCCATAATCTAAAAATTGAGTTTTAGTTAATGCTTGTGCAGATGAAGGCGGCAGTGAACACGTCGACTTACTATTGATAACAAGCGATCCAGAACATTGGCAGATAACGATAGTCCCGATGATGTATAGGGCGCGTAATCGATAAGAATGTCGACGGAACACATGAAGCCACGAACTGCCAAGGACCTGGTCGATGGCGACTTGTTTCTGAATCTGATATAGCTCAGCCCGGGCGAAGGTATGGTCACCTTCTCCCGACCGATCATGTAGCTTTTCAAGGATGTCTCGAGCTTCGTCGATGCGATCGTGGAAGACCAGGTATCTGGGGCTCTCGGGGACAAAATACATGCCAGCAAGAAATAAAAGCGCCCAGAAACAAGTAATGGCAAGAGGCGGCCTCCATTCGTTCCCATTGTTACTCTTCCAAAAGTAAAAGCCTAACCCCGTCCACGATGATGCTGTGTAGCCAAACTGGTACCCAAATGCATTGACTTCCATGAGACCTGCACGCAACGCCGGTGGTACGACCTCACTCAGGTAAAGCTATAGAACTGATTAGCATTGATGAGGTCGATTAGGAAGAGCGGTGAAGCAGATTTCTGTACAGATATAGCCGTGAGCAGCATGTATGAGCCAAATCCGGAGAAGAAGCGGAAGACTAGGGGTAATCGATGGTCAGCAAGCTACGTGGAAGCAATACATGGAATGCCAACGACCTTGACCCACACACCTATGAACATTGCCACGTGGACGCTACCAGCCAAGAGAGCTCCTGATACCAGTACAATGGTTGCGGACTTGTGATGAATCAGCCTCGGTCTTGTTTCACCTAGGGCGTCGTACTAACGGTTACTAGAGCAGCCTTTCTTCCCCATTTATCAGCAATGGTCGGTAACATGATGGAGCCGAAGAAACCGCCAGCTTGGTAGAGGCCGTTCATAGTCGAGATCAAATCAGTCGCATTGGAAGAAGTGCCCAGGCGGAAGTATGAAATGAAAGATGGCTGAGCCAACGTGGTGGCGATGATCGAGTTGGCCCAGCCGTAGGCAATAGAGCCCATGGAAACTAAGCAGACGATTAGGACATTGTAGAAAGTTAGCGACTGTCTCTTGATGGCTCCGTCAGAGTCAAACATTGCCGCGACTCTAAGTTGTGTTGAAGATTGCTAAATACTAGGATTACGTCTTATGGTCCTAAGCGTGCAAAACGTCAAGGAAAAGAAAATAAGTGAGAGGTGGAACTGGTGGAGTTTGATGGGCGCGTCGCTTTCCCCAAGAGGTATATATATTCAAATTTGTACTCGGCTTCTCAACGAATCCGTACATTTCCACGGATTTTCTTAAATACATAGTTCTTCGGATCTTCCAACTCGGGGATGTGGAGTCCCGCATAAGAATCGAGATAAACGATGTAGGACACAATTCAACTGTCCTAGTATCTGCCACTACGCAATGTGGTTTTCCGTAGTCCCGATCGGAAGTATGGGTTCTAAACCCTCGGAAATATCGTTCTTGGCAAGTAGACCTAAGAACGGAATAATGCAGGGCTTCCAATCAAACATAGAAAGACGGCGATAACAAGGATACGGTGCGCCAAAACCGAGTGAGAAATAATTCCTCTCCTTGATTTGCCTTTCATTTTCAGAGGCCGAAATCTAGCATCAATACAAGCCCAGCAAGCATTGAAGAAAGGACAACCCCCGAAATCCAAGAAAATCAGTTGCACCCATAGCTAAATTCGATGTAGAAGAGTGTGAGACTCAAAGAGACTAAGTCCTGGGCCGTTGGAAATAACTGTAATTGGGCTAAAAATGTTAAAATTGCTGTTAGCATCAACTGGACTAATTACTACTTTCAATATGAGATCCCTACAGCTCTGGAAAATAACTGAAAAATACTGGTAAGCGTTCTGGAGTGACCAGAGGCTATATAATGCAGATACTTACAAAGGAAAATGATTGTGTAGACATCTGACGCTGCCCTTGACCAGAGATTCGGGGGCATGTAAAGCTCGCTCAATACGATCAGCCAAAATGGCCACGTTGACAGACGTATTGCGTGGAAGAGTCAAAGGCGAGTAACCTCGAGTGTCAAGCGTTGAAGCGAATGCAGAATATTGAAAAAGGTTCAATACTAGGATCTTCCTACAGTGTTCGGTTCAAACTTCATATGGCGAGTTGTTCTCATTGAATTGTCATTGAGGCACGAAGCCCTAGACAGAATGCCCTGTGAAGCGGATAGACCTCAACTAACCTCGACCGCAATACGGTTGGTGCAGTATTTGCGAATTGACGGAATAAACAAGCTGAGTATACATGCCAGCGAGCCAAAGGCGATGCTTGTATACCAAACGTAGCGCAGTGACTCTGCAAAGGCCCAGCGAGAACCTAGTGTCGCAGCTTCAATGATTTTTGCATTGACACCAGGCACCTTTAGAATGTCCCCTGGTTTGGTCAAGAATGTGCCCACAAAAGCTTCTGCATCTGCCACAGGGAGACCGGCTTCGATGGCATACTTTGCAATGTTTGTTGGCAGCCTTGTCTTCAATTTGTTAGAAAAGACGTTGTAGTAGATGCTATAACCAATTGAGCCCCCAACGGTTCGAACAGACAGGGAGAGGGCAACCGCGGTGCCCAGTAGCGAGTCAGGCACTACAATCATGGCCACTGTTGCCGCTGGGACCAGGATGCCGCCAACACCAAGACCAGCCAGGGATCCTATGGCGACAGTAGTGGCCGCGTTGAAAGGGGTTGCCACGGCCAGTGCTCCATCAAGGGCAGCTGCCGCAGAGTCTTAGTTAAGGCTGGCAGTCGAAGGAGAACTAACTTACTCATGATGACAGATGGAATGAAGAGTATTTCTCGAGCTCGACCTTTGGTCACCGACAGCATCGCGTTGAAGAATACCGCCCCTGCAATGTTGCAAACTGCAACTCCAACGGCTTTTGTACCGACCTTTACAGGATCGGGATCATAGACTGTCGAGAATGTCAAGGGGTACATATTGAGAAGGGAGTAGAAACTCGCTCCACCTATGAATGCAACGCCGTAAGCCAGAGCCACGACTCGTTGACCAGCGAAAAGCTCCCTTGGGACCATCGGGTACTTTGCCCCCTTCCACTCCCACACGATAAAGGCTGCGATCAGAGCGAAGCCAATCAATAGTGTGCAAAGAACATAGGCGCTGGTCCACGGATGCGTGTAGCCGCCGGCTTGCAAAGCTACGAGGCTTTCAACAGATAACGGTCAGCACAATGGTTTACATCAGGGAGACTGGACTGTACAAGTACTCACAGAAGAGTCAATCCAGTTATGGAGAGTAGACCCCCGATGTAGTCAATGTCCTTGATGATCTGGCGCTTGGACTGCCCCTGTGTTCGTGGATGGGCTTTCGGAAAATATGTAAAAACTAGGCCAACGGTCACGATGCCGTTGATAATTCTTTTCATAAGTGTTAGGCTGACTGGACAGCTTCCGTAAATCAACGTTCAGAGGGTTAAGGTTGCTACTCACAATGCGATCCATGCACCCCATCTCCAAGTAGATCGAGAGGCGTACAGCTGAGCGTAAAGGACGTTTGGGGCGAACGGCAGGATGCTGAACGTCACGGCCGCCGCTGCAAGTCCACGGTGTTTTACAGGTACCATGTCGGATGTCCTTGAAATAACACTTAGCACGGTAGATCTTGGTCTTGAGGGCAACTGGCAAAGTGGTGGCTAAGCTTACCCGGCTAGAGCAGTCAACTCGCCGACAGCAGCGCCAGCACCGGCAACTGCCATGCCCACCACGGCTTGTGCAAAGCTATGGGCGGTGCCAAAGATGATGCAACCCACGCAGAGAGTGAGTGCGCCAGTAATAGCAATGACCCTCCGCCCAAGAAGATCCTCCATATATCCGGTGAAAGGCGCCACTGCCGCTACCGCAAGGATGTTTGCCACTGGCAACCAACCTTCCACGCCAGTGGCATTGAGGTCCTCAGCGATGAACGACAGGCATCCACCGACGACATACAGGATCTGCTGAGAGCCTAAGATAATCACTTTAGTAGTGCAAGAGTCGCAGCTCCTCAGTTTTTGTGGGAGTAGACCATACCCACATTGAGCCATGAGAGTGAGAGAAAGGCAAGCACAGTTCGAGGTGTCCATACGACTTTGCCATCCGAACCATCTCCTTTGAATGCTTTGGAATTTGCCACATCGAGATCATCCATGGCCACACCATCAGTGACCTCGGGCTTCTCTTTGGCAGAGAGATCCGCGACTTGTTCCTGCTGGTCGACATCAGGAGTGGCCCTGAATTTTCCTTGGATAGACGTCATATCTGAGAATGCATAGATTGCGAGTAAAGGAACGTGAACAAGGATGCAAAGTAGTATCGAGAGTTCTTAATGTGGGATGTTACAGCAGGCAGTCGCGTTGAGAGCCACAGGTGATGCTTTATAGTATATACTAAAGCGGGAAGTTGCAGCAGGGTTCTCCAGGTCCTTCTTTTGCACGGAGTAAGCGTGGAAATCTCCATCCCCACATTCTCTGGGTCTGGGGTCATGTCATGACCCACGGTGTGCGAGTCATTAACCGCATTCTTCATTGGTCTTTACGTATCACTGACACCTCTAGGTACTGACTGAAACAGTAAGGCCAGTTCAAGGCGACAAATCCTTCTCTGTGTCTTGCAAGAGATGCTTTCCTTGTTACCAGGAAACTCCCCTAGTACTCTCTTTTCTGCTACACACCATAGCAAGCGAGGAATAACTTGAACATTTAGCAAAGTAGTGTCTACTCAAGAGCATCATCTAACAGACGTTCAGAGGTAACCTCGTCGTATGGCCTGACCATACTTGAGTAATATCCGTCTGTCACAGCTCTTTCCAACTCTACATCAGACTTTTCAATGGAGAACGGCTGCTATCAAATACTACGTGGCAATATTCTCTGTACCCTTGATGACCCTCCTGTAAAATGGATTTTCTCTCTTCCCAGTGCTTTGTTTGATGGTAAGCGTGGTGTTCTTCGACCGTGTTCCAGCCTACCCACGCAATGAAACACCTGTTGTGCCCCTCGATCGGCTCAACAATGTATCCTCCTGCGACACCCATACAGCCTTTGACGCGAGGTACAATTGTTGCCCATAGTTGCCATGCATAGTCCCATGGTCTGTCAGTGCCAACGTAGATTGCAGTTCCTGTAAATGGCGCTCCTTTACCGAGTGATTCGCACCGAGGCGTGTACTCGACCAAGAAGGCGTGACGTATAACAAGTTCACCTTGAATTATTGGCTCAAACATGTTCTTCAAGCTCACATAGTCCGGAGAAGCCAGGAAGTCATAGTGCTGGTGAAGGCGCTCCCTTACTATGTTTTCCAAACATGAGTTTGATGGTTCAGGTGAGCGTGCTGAAGGAAAGCATACCAATATGAAGATGTAACATTTCCAAATTTTCTAGTCCACTCCCCCAATACACCCGGCGTACATCTGAGTGTTTCTCAAGAGCGTCAACAGCCTGTTTTAATACAAATGCGCCGTCTGAGCCATCTTTGATTGAGACCTCAGATCGTAGTTGAAGTATTATCATTTGTGTACATGCCGTGGGGACGGGTATTGATGATGAAGCTATGTGCATCTCCATCTTTACACAGCACTACTGGTTCAGCGTGCAGTGAATGCTGTCTTGATGCTTGTAAGACTTCCTGAAGCCTTGCAGCAGTTCTTTGCGAGATATCTGTACGCTGATTACTTTGGTGAGGTCTCCCAGAAGGCTTATTCAATCGCCCACCAGCTAAACCTTGCTCCAGGAGTTGGAGAACCGTCCAAAATCATGAAACCGTGTTAGCCAGTCAAAGCTTTGCAAGGCGCCTGACTCATAACCTCCTGACATTACTTGACTCCAAGAAGATCACCCCTCCCGCCTTCTTCATGTCATGGTGCAGAGGAACACTGACTCATGATCATACAAGGCTGGCTCGTGTCTCCTGCACGGAAATATAAGCATATTTACTTACTTTACCAATAGGTCTGGTTGGA
Organism: Rhinocladiella similis; assembly: GCA_024082115.1. Taxonomy (NCBI): domain Eukaryota; kingdom Fungi; phylum Ascomycota; class Eurotiomycetes; order Chaetothyriales; family Herpotrichiellaceae; genus Rhinocladiella; species Rhinocladiella similis. The sequence goes on from JAMRYE010000005.1 coordinate 4,355,209, forward strand.
ATGCTAGTTCATCTCTGCTTTATTCAGTCTCCTATTGGGTCTTTCCATCTTCATAATGCCTGTGACTACATTCAAGGTAGCAGAGAAGTATAGATATCTAGAAGGATTTGGGAACCACCACCAGTGAGTGCTTCTCACCTGATTAGCGACATCATGCGGACTTCTTGTTGCTTGAGCTATTAAGAATTGACCGCCTTAGTCGCTAACCTGTCTAGGTCTGAAGCCTTTACGGGCGCGAGTCCAATTGCCTGCAACAACCCTCAAAGGCCACCACTTGGCCTCATAACAGAACGAATTTCAGGGGCCGCCTTCACTGCACCTCGATCCCATTGTTTGCAGACCTGGCTCTACCGGGCGACTTCTTCCAGAGATCATAGCGGCTTTAGACCATACGGCCTTGAACCTGGTAGAGCAAACGACTTCAGATCACATCTAACTCCAAATGCTCATCGATGGTTGTCCTTTCCAGTTCAAGATGGTCAAGACTGGACAGATGCCCGTCTCCTCGCGCATTCGGGGGATGCTTCAATGAAGACTGGTCTAAAATATTATATCTTTGCAATCACTGAGGACATGAAGGATGCCCAGGCATTCTCTTCCCTCGATGGCGATATGCTGATCATACCGCAACAAGGTGCTTTGGACATACAGACAGAACTTGGGAATCTTCTAGTCCGACAGAATGAAATCGCCGTCATTCCCCGGGGCATTAGGCATCGGGTGATATTACCAACAGGTCAAGCACGAGGCTACATCTGTGAGCTTTTCCAGGGGCACTTTCGACTTCCTGAGCTCGGCCCAATTGGTACATGCTCGCTAGCCAATATCCGTGACTTTCAAGTACCAGTTGCCGCATTCGACGGAACGCTCCAAGACGGAAAAGCCTGCGGGAATAATCGGGAGTGGCGAATAATATCGAGACTGGACGGACAACTCTTTAGTTGTACTCAGGACCACACTCCTTTCGATGTGGCAGCATGGAATGGTACGTATTATCCGTACAAATACGACCTTGCTCGCTTTTGCGTGCTCGGCAGTGCTCTGTACGACCATCCAGATCCCAGCCTGTTCACCATCTTGACTGCGCCGTCGTATCGAGAGCCAGGAACCGGAGTGGTCGACTTTGCCATCATTCCGCCCCGGTGGAATGTGATGGAGAACACTTATTGGCTGCCCTACTATCATCGCAACACCATGACCGAGGTTTCGGGACCCATTATCTATAACCAAGACGAAAGTTGCACGTGGAACCAAGGCCTAGAGTTCCAGCCATATGCTGCGACAATAGCCTCTGCGATGGCCTGTCATGGTGCGACCGAAGATGCACACAGGAAAGCAGAAGAGCAAACGACAGCGCCCCAAAAGGTCAGCACGGAAGGCTATACCGTATTTCTCCTCGAGACAGAATGCCCCTTACGCGTAGCGGACTGGGCAATGCAACAATTCGAAACCAACGAAGTAGCCAATGGGACTGTTAAAGGAACCAAATGCAATCTTTAATAACCAAAACGACGGAAACGGGCGAGGTGTCCTGGTCTGAAAGATGATCTGTAGGCCTTTGCTGGATGTACCACTGTATAGGATGTCCTTGAGTTCAAGTAGAAATCACTTACCTCCAACCTATCTCTGATATCCCTTGAACTTGAGAACTCATAAATAATGTACAGTCGCGAACTATACCCAAAGCCATTGAAAGAGATCATCCACACAGACAACTACCTTGGAAATGCTTGTGTGTTTTTGGCCGTGTCTGCCTGGACGCCAACACACCTAATAAATACAACTTTGTTAAGCCCCGCGCTGAACTTGTCCCTACTGTCATAGGCCCCTAACTATTTAGAAGCGATATGGGATATTGGAGGAATTCTTAATCCCCGTGGGGTAAGGGTTAAGCCGAGGCCCCATTAATAGAACTGCGACCCCGCCGTAGAGGGCGGTGGTGTTTTCCTCCACAAATCTTTTCTTGACCCCTTACACTGTGGCAGACTAATCTACACGAGGAAGATATGTTGGCTGACTCTTGAGAAGCTCGTCATATCAGTCATGTTGTCCCAAGCTCCCAAGGAACCGTCACACGATCCTGCGCAATGCAAGCGCAACAGAAAACGTGAGATGGATCGGATCTCTCAACAAAGAAAGCGGAAAAGGGACCGGGAAAACATGCTGAAGATGGAGGAGCGTCTCCGATTTCTACAAAAAGACAGCCAGAGCCCACTCCTTGGGCAGCTGATGAAAGCTGCCGACGAAAACGAAGAGAGAAGCATCAGGCATCGAAAAAGGCTGCTGCAGATTAGGGGACTTATCCAAGCAGATCTGGCGGATCTAGGTCATTGCGACAGCATGACCATGACAGCAGTCCATAGCGATCCTCTGCAACCACAGCCTTCCACCACAGATGCCTCATCACACAGCGAATCTGACAGTCTTGATCACATCCATTCTGACTATAACGAAAAAATGATGATTTTTCCCTGTAACGATGATCTGGACATTGGTCAAGCTTTCGCCATCGACGATTGTGGAGGGATTGCACCCGAGGTCGACACACTACTATGGGATCAAGATGCCAACACAATAGGGTCCGATCACATCAACAAATTGATCGTTGTGCCTGGACTGAGTCTGCGCCAGAACGGACGGCCAAGGAAGCTGTGGGATGAAGTCGAGCAGCTGCTCGCCCGGGCGAAGCCGACTGGCAACAACCCGAGCACAGACAACGAAGAAGTTGACATGCACATTGTCATCAAAGCAGTCTCTCGGGGCTGGTCGCAGTTCTCCCAAAGCGTCAATGTTGACATGCGGTGGAGCTGCCTTCGGGATCTTGACGAGAGGTATTTCTCTCGTGGGTACGGCCAGGTTGAACGCCTAGCTGTTTTGACCATTGCTAGTCAGCTTCTTGATGGAAATGTAAGGAATATTTACTGATGCATCAGGTCATGTGGTTCTTCTCTAACAGTGTCTCCTGGAGCAGAAGGTGGAAACCGGTGTAGCATCGAAGCTTCTCCCCCAGTTTATGAAACCGAGGTGAGACACGCCATTGCTGGTCGCTCTCTACTGACCTACAACCTTCACACATGTCAATGCTAATGCTGACGCAATGCTGAAATAGGCCCTCTCAAGAGGCAATTCCCCATTCTTCCATTGCTGATTTCTACGTCTGGTATGTCCAATATAACTACTTTCGTTGACCAACTTGTTTCTGTAACTCTGGTGGCAGAGCACAGTCCTTAAACGTTGCTAACTGTCTCATGACAAGGCCCGGTTTCCGTGAACGACTCACGGTGTGTCCGCAATATTCAAACGACACTTTTCTACACGCAATGCACGTCATGTTCCAATTTCAATGGCCGCACAGTCTGAAGGCTACTTACAACATTAACCCGCAGACCGGACTGTTTCATTTCTCTCCCGAGTTCCTCAAGCATCTTGGAGATCTACGGTGTTGGACTATGAATTCCGACTTCCTGGCTCAATACCCTGATTTTCGAGGAGACATTCCAATTTTCAACTCCGGCCCCTCCTGCCTAGGGCTCCTGGGCAACGGCATTTCATATCCTGATTGGTATAATTTTGACGGTGCAGAGGAAGAGACATCTCGTACGAATGGGGACAATCTTCAGCTAGCCACAATATTGGACTATGGGACTGGTTCCGATCCCAGTGCACTTCCTTTCTGGAACTGAAAATCTACAAGAAGATCTTATGGTTACTACAAGTAGCTATCAATCTTAAGTCCGCCGTTCGCCCATCTCGAAACCCACTGATGAGCTGCTCGACCGCATTCGCCGTCAAATGCGTGGTGGCTGTGGCGCAGACTTTTTGAATTCTGCCTGCTGAGCAGTGTCGAAATATTCATCAATCCGCGTGATCTTATCATTCTCGACCTTGCAGATCAAAGCGGCTGGCAGCCGCACCTTTTCACCATCGCACTTCCGCGTTCCTAGCACGATATGCTGCTGGCAAAAGCCGCCAGAATACACTACCAAGCGACGGTCTAAGTACTTGACATTATCGATTCGCTGCACCATCCCACCAAGGACCCGTTTGGTGAATTCCCGATCAACGATGGTTTCGTCGTAGTTGTGCCAGACCTCGCAATTGGGAGCCATGGTGTCATACACGGTGTCGATATCGGCGTCCTCTATGGCATTGAAAAATCTGTTGACCACCGCCCGAATTGCGCTCTCTTCACTTGCCGAGGCCATATTATATATAGTGAGGGTGGTGTAGGTTTGTTTTGACGATTTGTTGAAGCTGCTGAGTAAGGCCCTGCAAGTTGGTAGTGATTCTGAATAGCGTGTAGTGTGTGAGAGCGAGAAAGACCGCGAGGTTTGCGTTCAAAACCCCGTCCAGGTGCCCTTTGTGTATCCAGTACAGTATATATGCCTAAGTATTGGAAGAACAGAGCAATGCTAAGGTTCCACTTGACAGAGTAGGTTCTGAGTCAGTTGTGACTGTTCGCGAGTTGTCAATTATCCCATGACCGGCCGCAGAGATCAATTTAAAGATGCTGAACTTGTACTTGCCGCATCGTAGCTAGGAGTGAACTTGATTACCACGGCTATGTTTAGCCTTGAGCGACTCTACCGCGCTCATGTCAATGACTGAAAGGGCCACACAACCATCTACTATGGAGTATTTAAATCTCATACGGAGTACCAATGCGTCCAAGTTAATTCGGGCTTTCGGCCACGGCGGATCTTAATTGCCAGCCAGCAAGGGACGAATAGTCACCTGACGTGGCACGTGCAATCCCATTACATAGTTGCGCTGCATGCGCCAATGCTTCACCCTCTCAAACTTCAAGCTGAAGCTGTGCAGCTTACTCCGTACAAAAGCATTAATTACGCCTTTGACCGTAATGTAATCATCTTCCAAGATGTTGCTATAAAGGATTCAGGTCGCCTATGCCCTGTATATACTTATACACACCTCTTTCACTTTGCCTAGACATCACGACGTTGGCGACACCGCCACCAACAACACAGCAGACGAGTCTTTATTAGACCCTCCTTCCAACGATCCTTGCATGCACCGGTCTGCAACTATAGACATCCCTCGTACTCGGAGATGATGCAGATACTACAACCAGGTCCGTAATGCGATCCTAGGTCCAAGGCTCTTTGGGATTTAGTTGTTTCTCGAAACTGGGCACCAAATGCCTTTCAGGCGTCAAATGGCAGGCCAGATTTCCATCTAGTCAAACGTTTACACAAGGGACACCAAGTACATTCCAGGTTATAACAATGACAGCAACCCAAAATCATTGAACGCTACGATTCCACCCACGATTGTTTCCGGAAGAAACACTACATTGAAAAAGAAGACTTCCATGTCCCCAAAATTATATATTCGATGGCCCATTAATATATCTACCTTCGCAGGGGATTGCGCAACTCAATGTGACGTTTCTGTTGAGCCCGCCATCCGTGACAGTCCCTCCCCACGATGCGATCTGATCTGCTGGAAAAGAGGCGTTCAGAGCGGTCAAACCAAAGAGACGGCGTACCGACATCGAAGGCATTCGGAAGAGCTGTACCAAGGAGATGAGGTTACCAACAACTACGGTCAATTCCGTTGCAGTGCTGGCAGCCGTGAAAAGATACGGCCAAAGCAACAATAGTATCCTTTGAAGACGCATGGCATCGCCATCGCAATAGGGGCATTCGCCCCGAAACGGGGTTGATGAACAGGGATCAAAGCATCCCCGCCGCATATCATCCAAACACCATATCCTGACATTAATATTCCTGCGCCGTCAATCCAGGAAACGCCACGAGAGCTTGCACAAAATCCGATCTGTGGTTTGATGTACCCTCGAGTACAGTTGTAGAGTCCTTGAACGTCAGTAGTGTGTCCTCCGGTATCACATATACGGGCCTATCTTCTGATATTCGCCAAAGTTGATCATGCTGAACACCCCGTATCCTACGACGAGCCTTACTAGATGAGCTGGTTGCGAGAAGTTGAGAGGCGACAACGGTCGGTAACCCTAAGAGTACGCCTTGTGGTGCTGCTTGGATTGGGCGCAAACAGGCAGCTAAGGTGAACATCAATAGAGCTTGCAATTGCCATGGAACTACAGAATTATTCCCCAGGAATTCGCTACCCGAGTCCGTTTGGGATCACCGGGGCTCCTTTCTCTCATCATAACAATCGAAACTTCTTCACAGCGGCCGTAATGTATGTGCCCGAGCTCTTCAGACTAGTTCTCTTGGAACCCCAAGAACAATAGTAACAATGGTGGAACTCACATCAGAACGATCTAGTTCTGCTACCTGTGCTTGTGGAGTGGGTAGTAAAGCAGAATTTCTTTTCAAGTTGCATGCCCTCGAAGAAGCCATCTTACCAGGACTAGGTGAATACTGGCCCACCATTATGTCGTGTTCAAGAACGTGATCGATCTATTTCATGTCTCAATCATGACAACCACGTTACATCGGGTTACTATGATCAGTGACATATCTTCTAATTAGCCACGCCCGATGTGTGTCTCTGTTGTCCTTGCTTGACATAAAGTGATACTCTGTGTACACATCTGCCTTCAGTTCAATCTTCTCCCGGTCAGCCACTGGTGTGACAAGCCACATCTCATCCTATAACCATCCTATCCCGCCACATATTTTGACAGCAGTGAAACCACTGTCCTAAACTTTAGCATATTCCAAGCGTGAATCGCGATTGCCAAAGTCACAAGACTTCAGTGTGAACACTGAATTCCGCCTTCGCGTCCTCGCTCATATCCTTGATGGCAATTTCCTTGGCTCTCTCAGAAGAGATGCAGTGATAGGTCTTGAACTGCCTTCGCGGAACTTTATTGACAAACATCTCGTCGATCTCCTCAAGGCTTCTATCCTTGGTCTCAGGAATAAGGAAGAAGAAGAAAACTTGAACCCGTCAGCTCTCTCTTTGTTCGAGGCACTTCGGAAATGAACTCACTAAATGCAATAGCATTTGACCCAGCCCAGATATACCCGTACTTTGCGCCCCAATTTAGATCATCAGCATTCAGGAAGAACGGTGTGCAGTATGAGATGAGCCCTAGAATATTGTCAGCCTACTATCAAATGGCTTTCCTAAAAAGTGAAACCCACAGTTGAAAAAGTAGTTGATTCCTGTGCCGAGACCGACGCTGAAGACTCTCAGCCTAGAGCTGACCAGTTCGCCAGCAATCGGCCATGTAATAGTACCCGTGAAGCCATTGTAGAAGAAGTTAAACATCAGAGCGAAGCCAACGAGTGCTTTTCCGGCATCCTTAGATTTGCCGGCAATGCTTAGTAGCCCAATAGCCAGCATACAGATACAGCAACCTCCGGCGCCGATGAGCAGCATGGGACGTCGTCCGAAGACCTTATGCATCAGGAACATGCCGCACAAGGCACCGAAGAGACCCATACAGTTCTGTATAATTGTGGTCTGGAAGGGGTTCTTGATGCCTGCCATCTGATAGAAGAAGGTTCCGTACGAAATGGTGAACCATACTCCGGACGCAGCGTGTGAGGCAATAGCACCGGCCGAGAGGATTGTTCGCCTCAAGTCAGTGCCCCTGAAAATGTCCAGAACTGAAGTCGTAGAAGCTAGCTCTTTTTCCTGTTCAATACCTCGTTGCATCTCGATGAATTCTTCGTCGAGCAACTCTGGTGACAATGAAGTTCCACGCAATTGTTGCAGTGCTTTTCGAGCTTCAACCGTCTTGTTGTGGAGAAGGAGCCAGCGAGGTGACTCTGGGACAAAGATCATGAAGATGCTGAGCAAGAATGGAATCGCGAACAGTGCAGCAAGAGGAATCTGGTAGGCATGCCTGTTTAGCAGATTCTTGCTGTAGTTGTCTGCAACCGCACCGAGGATGCTGCCGGTATTCACCCAGAAGCCGAAGAACGATGCGAGGATGGCTCGGTGGTGCGGAGGAGCTACTTCCACTGTATACGTATTCGAAAATAGGATGAAGAAGCCATTTCCAAGCCCGAGAAGGATCCGACCAGCGTACAGCCCGGCCAGACTGTCGACACCGACTTGGACACCGCACGCGACCATCGAGACCACCGCAGCCACCCATATTGCGGGCCTGCGTCCAAATTTGTGCGCAAACGGCCCAGCGAGAATCACTCCAAGGATTGTGCCGACATTGAGAAAGCTGGAGATCAGCTGCTGAGGCTTGGTATGGATGCTCCAGCCGCTTTTGACCTTGAGGTCCTTGTAGCCGTATACCTCGAGAAAGCCGGTCATTGCCTGGAACCCAGCAACGGCAGCCGTATCTATGTAGTGTCAGATGATGAGGTGAAGAGGTAATGCTTGTCAGGCTATGATATAATACTCACCAAAGCCATATTGACAATTGGCCATTGAAACAGCGCAGCAGATCAGAAGACATTTCCAGTTGCTCAACAAGTGATTGTTTCTACCTTCACTGATCATGGTGTTGGGTAATGGAGACAATTGATTGATATATATTGTGGGGATGACTTGTCAGTGTGTCGAGGACTTCCAATGCGGCTTATGTATGTACCCCAGGATCTGGAATATAAACACTGCCTGCATCTGCACCTCTTCCCGTGCTCATAGGAAGTCGGATTCGCCATGGATGTGGGACTGTTGGCGATGTTGAACGTGGCAATGAGCTGATGTCGGAGAGTGGCCGCCCGCTTGAATTCCATCAATCAAGAGACTCATGTTAGCCCACAATATATCAGCCATGTCCCGTGAGACATTCACCTGCTCATATGCCGTAAAGAAGTTGTAGTCTCTACCGAGTTCAGTGCGGGGCCTATGTCAGTACTGCGAACTCACAAACAGCTCCGCTTCATCCAGGAGTTCGAGAAGCCGAATGCTCTTCCATTTGAACCCACCGTGAGTTCAATCGTACTCTGAACTTACTCGGCAGTTCGGTCTTTGTACTCCCCCCACCGGCATAATCCCCGGCTGAGATTAGTTGAGGTACGCCGGTGACTGGCAGCCTTTGGGTTCAGTTGGGGCTTGACGAGGACATAGTTACGGCCATACTCCGGAATAGCGCGCGCCTTAATACTGCTTTATGCCTCTTGTAAGAGGATTTGGATGTGATGCTAGAAAGGATCTCAAATGTGTGGTTATAGCAATTTCCAGTCCCTTTCTGCCATGGATTCGCACATTGGAGGCAAAGTCGCCCGTCAGCCGATGAACGTATGTCAGAAGATTCTTCTCCAACACGCCGTTGGGCTAGGTGACGAGTCTGTTGAGCCAGGAAACGTGGTTCGCATCTGCCCAGACTGGTTCTTGGCCTCGGAAGTTGCATGGTTCGGCATGAACAAGAGCTACGAGCGCATGGGCAGGCCTGGGTTCAAGCGAAAGGACAGATTCTGGCTGGCAGGTGACCATGTCGTAGACCCCAGGGTGAATGACAGGCCATACGAGAAATCCCTAATCGACGCTTGTGATCGCATTGCCGAGGAATTGGATCTGGGGGACAACTACGCCGGCCATAACACCACGATTATGCATACGGAGTTCTACCGTTCGCGCTGCCAGCCTGGAATGCTGGTCGTCGGGGCTGACTCACACACTTCCTCCGCCGGTGCACTAGGTAGCCTTGCCATTGGCGTCGGCATCACAGATCTGGTCTTGCAACTCATCACGGGGGAGACATACCTTGAGGTCCCAGAAGTAATCCGTATTAATTTCATCAACGAACCTCCGCTTGGTATCGGGGGCAAAGACGTGATTCTCGGAGTAATGCGACAGCTAAAGAGAAACACGGTTGCAGCTGGACGGCTGGTAGAATACACCGGCCAAGGGCTACAATTCCTGTCGAGTGATGCAAGGTTTGCCATTGCAAACATGACCACGGAATTTGGCGGAATTGGCGCATGTGTCGTACCAGATGGTATCACATTGGATTATGTCGAGTCCCGACACGATAAACGGCACAAATCGAGCAGCTTATACTTTCGTCCTGATGACCACGCTCCATACGTAGCGACATATGACGTTGATCTCGCCAAAATCGATCACTTTGTCGCGCTGTATCCCTCCCCGGACAACGTCGTATCGATTTCAGAGGCACAAGACCGGCTTTCTCAATTGGATGGTGTGTTCATCGGCGCGTGCACGACAACAGAGGAAGACCTCATACTGGCTGGTCTCGTACTTCGGGAGGCTTTGAAACGCGGATACAAGCCTGTTAAACGAGGGCTACGACGGGTCACTCCCGGTTCGACCTCTATTATTAAACGACTCGAACAAGCGAAACTGTTGGAGCAGTATGAGAATGCTGGCTTCCAGATTGGTGCTCCGGGGTGTAGCTATTGTGTAGGTATGGGTGTCGACAAGGCGAAAGAGGGAGAAGTATGGCTATCTTCACAGAATCGCAACTATCGCGATCGAATGGGGCCAGGCTCCATCGCCAACATTGCTTCCCCTGCCACAGTTGCTATTTCCAGTTTCTTCATGTCACTTCAGAACCCGGAGGAAATTCTCTCAGCGATTGACATGGACGAGTTTGACGAACTGCGAGCATACCATAGACGTATCTCACGATCTTCTCCAACTTACAGCGAGCCTGAAACTCCAGCTTCCTCTTTGCTAAGTTACACGCATGACTATGGTACAGAGATCTTGCCTGAAGACGAAGAGCCCAGCACACTGCCAGACATCATACAAGGCCGTATCCAGCGATTCGGCGCCAATGTTGACACTGATAGTATCATCCCGACAGACAAGTGTCATTCGCATCTTTCACCAGACGAGGTGGCCCGTGGTGCGTTCTGCTATACTCGACCAGACTTCTACGATCGTGCTAAATCAGGCTGCAACATCCTCGTTGCTGAGGAGAGCTTTGGCTGTGGCTCGTCGAGAGAGCAGGCTCCGAAGGCATTGATGTGGGCGGGCATTGAAGCCGTCATTGCCAAATCGTTCGCCTTCATCTATCAGCGAAACCAGGTCAACAATGGTCTTATGGGTATTAAATTACAGGATGATAGGTTTTTCCAAGTGGCCCAAGAAGGGAAGGAAATAGTCATTGATATTAAGAACAGGCAGATCCATTGTGAGGGTAAGAGTTTCGTCTTTGGCCTAGAACGAATTCAGGAACAGCTTTTGAGAGAGGGTGGCCTAGTGCGAACCTACGAAAGGTATGGACCGAGTTTGTTTGCAAAACTGCAGAGCCTTGATGCCAAACTGAGTGCACAGCCTCGACGTGCAGAAGGTTTAAAGGCATTACAAGTCTCTGATACAGGTGCGAGGTCATTGAATTGGTGAAACTAGGTCTATTTACCACCCTGCTTAACTATTCCAGCTGGTTCACCACTCTAGGAATGTGATTCTCTTTGGAAAATGATGCCAGACTGATCAAGGCTCGTAGCTTCATCATTCTACTAAAGATTTTGGATTCTATCACACCTTAAGCGATGAGTTGATGAAATCTGAATAGGGAGGACTAAATAAACCGCAGGTAGTTTCCGAATAGAACTAGTGCGGCATGCGACAGCACCAGTGTGCTCTCACTGTCAACAACGGCTACGTGAATCGTTGAAATATTCTTGTTGTTGAGCCCATTCAGGACCCTACACATTCGTGGCTTGTTGACGGCTTAGCATCAGGTGTTCATCTCATTGCTCTTGAACCGGAAGGCGAGACTGAGCTCCAAGGATTTCTAGAGAGAAAAGGATATAGAGACTACTATACACATTGATAGAAATGTTGCAGAATAGGTTTCTCTATAACCTCGCAGGTGACATTTTACTCAAGATCTTGAAATGCCGTTACCTGTGCAACCCAGAAGGGAGTTCTGGAAATTATCCGGCTTTGGCTTCCACAAGCTGAGAAGCACTCATGATGGATCCATAAGCACAACGAAATTGAAATAACAAGCCACTGAGATTTATGAAGCGAGAGACTGCAGAATCCTTGAGTGTCAGGGCTTCTCGCGAGGGGATGATGGCGTCTGCAATTCATCCGCTAGTAGGAGATAGTCAATGGCCTTACGCATGCTCTAAAATACAGCGGGACCAAGCCTGGTGCTATCGACAACGGAGCTGAACCGGTGACCACGAGATCAATAGCTTCAAGAGACACTTCGCTGCCATACACTGTTGCAATTCGGCAGCTGGTTTCCTTCGGAGCAAAATTATGAAGAGACAAGATAATATCAGCGGAACCATTAGCTGGGCCGGTATGAGTCATACTTATAGCTCAAGAGAGGCAGAGGCGAAGTGGCCGTGGATAGTCATTCTGGAGAATGAGTACAATTGTTGAGAGGAATTCTACAAACCGAGCAGATTCCCCTCTCGTCGAGATCGATGTGGCTAAACTCTCATCTTCTAATGAGCTAGCTACCTGGTTTTTTCATCACGGTACTGTTGACTACACAGATGGCAATTTCGTTGTAACAAAGCGTACTCCAGGGGTTTTCATTCGCAGTTCCACCTTGAACGTGTATCGCAAATCAGCATCTGGCAAAGTGCGCGGTCTAGACCAAGCCCCTCTGCTACCTTACCTCATTGAATAACTTTCCTACCGACCTCTACCACTATAATCAATGCTGCAATCCCCAGACGTTACTCAAATGTTTGCAATCGGCGCCCCCAATCGGGCGTCACTCTTACTACTACGAAGCGGATGGTTGTCCCTGTCAGTTCCAAATTCGCTCCCGCCTATTCTCGAGCGCTGAAACGTTTGACGTATAACTACAGTACATTCTTCGTCATTACGCCCTCATCGGCGTTGGAATCTCAATCACAGTCTTGGCCATAAGAACATATTTGACGGTCTATATCATCGGTCTTCAATATTCGTCGTCTTGCCTGCACCAGTCTTTAGCTCTCAAAGTCAGATCAATGGTAGAGTCTATCATGAATCTAGGACCTTAGTCAGTAGCCTGAACCTCGAATTCCTAGTAAGTCTGCTGAGAGTATTATCAGCGCCCCCCACCGTTTCGCCAGCTTCATTACTTGGAGCTTCGCGGGGATTCACAGCCTTTTAGAGAGTAGCAGGAGAACATTGGGGCTCAGCGTGACCACACTTCCTTCTTTTACCACTTCCCCCTCGTCTATCACCACTCCCCATCTCACTGCTTGTGCCTGGAGGGTGGTCTCTAAGAATTTGCAAGGGCAGTATACCGGGTGGCCCGAGCAAGACGTACACAGACTAGGCAGAAGAAGCAATCAATTCCAAAGTCTTGACTTGGTCACTCCCGCCCCCCAGAGTTTTGATTGATGCATACTGCATGCACCTCCAAGCCGAGCTCATGACAGACCTGGGGAAGGGTACCCATGTCTTATTGGCTACAAGCTTCGGCCCATGAGTCTGCTATTCCTCACGGTTTTTTTCAACGAATGATAGGCTCGGTAACCATTGCTCGAAGATATGTTCTGCAGTGTTTGTTTGGTGTCTTGACTAATTTGTTCTGCCACTACCCAGATTCCGTTAGCTCTGTCAACTTGGCAGAGGGGTCTCTAAGGATCGCCACAACTCATTACGATATGATTAGATATGAGAACTTCTGGCTGGCAATTATGGCCGACCTTGCAACAGGCTCGAAGGTGTCTTCAAAAGCTGCTTCGCTCGCTCGTCTGATCTCGAGCTTGCTTCACCTAGGAGATATGACTTTGTTGAGCTCTATCAATCTCTGATCTCTACTATCTGATCTGTCAACATGGCGACCGCAGAATCTAAGAATGGTGTCCAAGACGATGGAGAGGCCCAGCATGTAGATTTCACTCCTTCGGGGTTCGATCCTTCGGAGAACAGGCGGGGCTCAATTTATCAGGTTATCCCTCCTGGTCAGAGGCGAATGTCTGCCCAAGGTCGTCGCATCTCGGTCGTCGACGATATCTTCGGTGAGATCAAGGAGGACGGCCCTAACTACCGAAATGTTTGCTATTCGAAGCCCTAGGAATGTGAAGGTAGTGACTGACTTTCCTAGGTCGGATGGCTTGGGACTGCCATTTTGATGGTCAAGACACAGATTGGGTTGGGCGTTCTCTCCATTCCCCAGGTCCTAGACACACTAGGAATGGGACCAGGACTTGTCATAGTGATTTCGATCGGGGTAATCACAACATGGTCAAATTACGTTATCGGGGTCTTCAAGAAAAACCATCCATCAGTTTACGGAATCGACGATGTAGGATACAAGCTGTTTGGGAGGGCCGGAAGAGAGTTTTTCTATGTTGTTTTCGTTCTATGTCAGTAGCACTCTGTACATGATGTTATTTTGTGGTTCAATACTGACCTCTTATAGTTTGGATCTTTGTTGCCGGAGCCGGTATGCTGGGGATATCAATCTCACTGAACGCAATATCGACTCACGGAACTTGTACGGCTGTCTTCGTCATGGTGGCTGCCATTATTGGCTTTGTTCTCGGAAGTATCCAGACCCTCCATGAAGTTTCATGGTTGGCTTGGGTTGGTGCAATCTCCATTTTGACCGCAAGTAAGTCAAACTCTGAAACTTCTCATTGTACACATCTTATGGCCAATCTGTAGTTTTCACCTTGACAGTTGCCGTGGGTGTTCAAGATAAGCCTGCAGCTGCCCCCCCAGGTCCTTTCAAATCCAACTGGAAAGGCGTTAACGATCCAAGCTTTGAGTCAGCGATATCAGCTTGCTCTTCCATCGTTTTTGCTTGGGCAGGTACACCTGCTTTCTTCCAAATTGCATCTGAGATGCGTATACCAGAGGATTACACTAAATCACTTTTACTTTGTCAGTCCATCGTAGCCACCACTTATATCGTGATTGGCGTTGTGGTATACTACTACTGTGGAAGCTTTGTTGCATCACCAGCACTTGGGTCGGCAGGAGTCCTTTTGAAGAAGGTCTGCTATGGCCTTGCTTTGCCAGGTCTGTGCGTTAGCACTCTTCTCTTCGTCCACGTAAGTAGCTATCTTCAGGCACTATTAAGGTGGTTAATATCTCCCAGATTGCTGCAAAATACGTCTTTGTCCGCATGTTACGAGGTTCCTATCATCTTACTGACCCTACTTTCCGGCATTGGGCCACCTGGTTAGGATGCACATTCGCTATCACAATCATCTCATACATTATCGCGAGTGCAATTCCTGTCTTTGGGAGTCTGGTCTCGCTTATCGGTGCACTTCTCGGCACTCTTATGTGCTTTCAGCCGATGGGCGCCATGTGGCTTTACGATAACTGGCACAATCCAAGAACGACTAAGTGGTATGCCATGGTGACTTGGAGCTCCTTTGTGATTGTCTCCGGTTTCTTTTTGATGGTTGGTGGAACCTATGGATCTGTGATCGATATCAAAAACTCGTTGGCAGCAAATGGCGGGTCTTCTCCATGGACTTGTGCAGATAACTCGAATTCGACGTGAGAACGTAAGGGACATTCAATCAATCGAAACACCCTTTACCCGAAGCCTTTTGAGGTCGTGCAAAGCTAATTCAAGCCAGGCCTGGCAAGTGTATGTACTGTGTATTCTCAGCCTTCAACAATCTTTACAAGTCATATAAGAGCTTAACGTATAGTGCTTTACTATAACTTGCAAAATCCGCGTGCGCATTCTACAGTGACAGTGATGAGGGATTGATCGTCCCGTTGAAAGACATGTTCGTGACGTTCAAAGAAACATCCACCTTGTTAGCGATTTTGTCCTTAAGCTCTCCAAATTTCCGGCTGCTCCTTCGTCGTTCTCCGTACGTGCACTCAGATCCTATCTGCCGCATTGGTCTTTCCACATCCGGAAACTGTCCAGTGGTCAGTCGAGTCCTCTGTCGGGGAAATGACGAGGCCCGATGCTTTGTGCTCCATCCGTGACCTGGCCAACATCGCCCTTCATCACTCTTATGCCATATGCTCCAGGCCTAGGTTGTTGCGACTCACATCGATTTTGCTAGGCCGTAAAGTACGGCGGAAATTCGAATCAAACACAGAAATGGCCACTGCGTCTCCGTCACAAGGCCTTCAAATCCTGCCGTTCTCTTCGACCGATGATGATTATATCATCGACAATGGGGTTCGAATGTGGGGTGTCACAAGCTCCTCAATGATGGATCCCGTCCTCCCAGGCTTCGAGAAAGGGGGAACGTACCATCTTATTCCTTTCTCATCTCTCACAAATAACTCAAAGTCAACCTCTTGTTCGACCTCAGCCTTCGTCGAGACTGGTAGTCCGCTTTTCCACCAGCTTTCGTCAAAGGTGTGCAGATAATGGGTCTGGAGTCCCGTGTCGGGAAGGATATCGACGATTTGTTGTTGGATAACTCTGTGGATCTTGCTGATATCGATCCCGTTATTTTGAGCCATCATCACTTCGACTAAACTGGAGACTTGACTAAATTTCCGCCCTCGACGAATATTCTCATCGGGCCCGGCTATGTGGAGGCTTCCTTGCCCGGCTGGCCTGCAAATCGCAAACTATATGAGACCACATCTGACCTTATGCGAGTCGTCCGACAATAGGGTTGGACTTCACACCCAACAATCCGAAGGTCCTGTCCTTTGGTGGCTTCATGGTACATGACTATTTCTCAGACGGTAGCCTCTATATCCTCTCAACCCCTGGTCATACTCTCGGACACCTTTCAGCACTTGCACGGACGACGTCCGAGAGCAGCTAGTCCACATTTATATTCATGGGTAGTGATATCTCTCATTCCCATGCCGTCTTCAGGCCTTCTTCGAAACATCCCCTGCCTGCCGAGATTCCCACTCCGGATGATCGACCTTTCACATTGAAACTACGTGTCCTACCGAAGTCATTACCCAAACGCATCACCTATATTCCTAGCAAGGTGGCCATATTCTGTCACGAACCACGCTATTCGGTCGAGTTGCCGGTCCGGAGCATGACCTCGCAGAGTCACAGCAAAGTGCGAGCAAGCTGGCTAATTCTGATGGCGAGAGAGACATCTTGACACTGCTAGCTCATGATGCTAGCTTGCAAGATGTTCTCGACTTCTTCCCTCGGAAGGCGAATGGCTGGAAGGAGAAGGAATGGAAGTCAGAGGGCCACTGGCGATGGTTAGCGCCTTGTCTGGGGAAATTTGAACCATCGAAGCTTTAAGACTCAAGATTTGAGTCATCAATCTCTTGTGGTGTTCTTTACGATTATCCCTGTCAATCATGTGACATGTAGCTCTATCGAAAGAAGCGAAATGCAAAGGAAGCTCAAGACTAGACTTGTCAGAAGTCTTTAGTCCTACAACGTGTGCCAAGTTTGTGTTGTTCTTGTTAGTGTGGCTGATAATGAAAGAGGCTTGTGTGTGAAACTCTGGCATTCCGCAATTAGTGAATTGGAGCGATCTTTAGAGACCACACAGACTACACCAATCGTTGAGTTATGCGATCTTAAATCTTATGGGACGACGGCGAGAAAGAGACCAGAGAGACCGGTTTGTTGGTACACAAGCGATATCGACGAACAGCCTGATGGCGGATAATCACTGAGTCTGTGTTGGTCAATGCCGGCTATTATAGTTGACATAATCTGGTAGCGGTCTCCCAGGCATTGAACTGTACCCACGAATCCTTCTCGGAAGCAGGTGAGACCACAGCCATGATTGAACCGTAATAGCATCACTCATTTAAGTCGAAGTCCTGCTTACTATAAACCTTAATGTAACCCAGTATCAAGAAAGCGTGCTCACAGTCACATTAAGAGACGTCGACTAGGATATGACTTGAAAATGAGGTGGCGCAATCGGTCCACTGGCCCTGGCCGCACAACGAGGGCTATCACGCAAGCGAGGCTGACAATGGTAGCATCGTCCTCTAAGCAATTAATGATTGGCCACATCCCTGGTCATTTGCCCGAGTCTTGAACAATTGCACCATTTCTGGGGTCAAACGGATGGGAAGGTCAGATTATCGCTCAATATGCCTGAAAAATGGCGCTATGTGGTGACAGTTGTTTTTGAGAGACCTCAACTTCTGCTAATTTTGACAGAGGGGAAGTATATAACAACAGGATTGGCATCCAGTGCTCGGTTTCATCATTGCTTCCTGTTAAAATCTTGTCGGTCTAGTCTTTCGCCAGTATTCGCAATCAACTCTAACCAGATATCTCACTTCACCATGACAGGCCAGAAATTGACAGAGCTACGCGGTCTGACCATTCGCACCAGAAGTTTATCTCCAGCCCAATCCGAAGCAAGTGATGAGCTCGTGGAGAAAGATTATATGCACCATCAATCTGAAGCTGCGATGGCGTATCCCACATCCAACCTGGTCAATTTACTAAAAAGCAATAATACCGATGGTCTCCTTCGAGATTTCGCCGCCAAAAGTTTGCCAATTCGAGCTTACCTCCGAATGAACTCTACTTCACCCAATATCGAGACTTTCTCCAACTTCTGGGACTCTGTAGACAACAGAGCTCCACGAAGGGTTTCCAGGAGACAGTCGTTCAGCGCTTGAATACATTTAGACATGGCTCAAACAGAGTGGGAAGTATCTCTGCACAGCTAAGTCGACTTCGACGCTAGATCTGTCCTACCAAGCTGGAACAACTCGGAATTCCCCGATGGTATTCATCGCGACATTCGTATCTTTAAATCCTGGAGATTTCAAAATTCTTATGATCATGGAGGATGATGCGAGTTGGCCGGATATGAAAGTCTTCGAAGCTCAGAGACGAGCACCGGTGCTCAAACGAGGAAACATGTTACAGGACTCAACCCGGGTGGGAATTTCAGAAAATTGTCATTGATCTTCTTATGGACTCGTTCAATATCGATACGACTTGTTCCAAGATGCACAGTCACACGATACTTCGAAGGCACGGCAGAGCTGCACCTGTTCCACAGTCTCATTGATGTGTTCGAAGCATATTGTTTTGATTAATGAACGTGGTCGATGCTAGTGCCACATCCGCTCGATGGTCCTGCTGATGTGGCATGCGGGTAGTGTTTAGATTCGCAATAAGTGCAACTACAAACCAGAAAGGTCGTCCACTGATGCCGACCGAAGACAAGGGCCCAAAGACCAAAGCTGGAAGATGGTTCAACTTGTTAGCACAACATCGATACCTGTATTCGATAGTTGCGAATAGGCGAATAGAAACACGTAGTCCAGCCACTCTCGGGGGCAAGAATGAACCTTTATTGAGCTCATACAGTCCATCTGTAGTGATATGTTGTAAAAGCTCGGACACTGTCAGGTTTCAAGTAGTGAGAGACTATGATTCTCGATACAATTCCATAAGCACCAGTCTCACGAGTGGGCTGTTACTGCTGCGCATTCACTGCACGCTCTTTCGTGTACTTCCCCGATTGGATCGTTCTCACGGAGATTCATGGTCCAAAGAGCTTCGTCGGTGTGCAGAGACCAGCAACTAGTTGTTAATGGTCATTCCAATATAGCTTCCCCTTCATTGGCTGTTGACTTGAAAAAGCGTAGCACGAAGGTGTGTTAGTTGGTATGAAGCCCCCGAGGTTGTCTGATGCCAAGAATTTGCTTGTGGCTTCCCCTACACAAGCACTGGTGATGCCAGAAACGCCCGTTAACGCTGTTATTCTCGGCAAAGTCTTCATTTAGGAAGCGAAGCTTTACCATTCCTCGGGAGGTTCCATCAAAAACCATCTACCATGAGGACGATCAAATTTCCTGCTTCACTTGATGTGGCCAAGATATCGATGCTGGAACAATTGAGACTCGTCGGCGTAATCATGCCATCCACAGCTAGACCTAGACTTTACTGGCTTGAACAGGTAAGATGCAATCACGCCATCGACAAAGATTGTCACCTTGGCAATGGTATAAGTTCACTATATCCACAGCAGCTCTTCGTTTCTGCATTTGGTGAGCTTCAGATGTTAGCCATATCATCTACCTACTACTACTCCCCCATCTGTACAACAAGCTATGTCGTTCCCCATCCAAACAGCGCCGAGTCCTGTAGAAGCTCCATTAGCCGCCTCTGCAGCAGTTGACAGGAAATCTATCTTCGAGATACAGCCAGACACTATCAATACTTCTCCAGTCCGGCAGAAATGGTACCAATGGTTCTCACCTACCGACACACCAGAAGAACGACGATTGATCATGAAACTGGATGGCCTGATCCTCGTATTGGTCTTCCTCGCCTACTGGGCGAAGGTTTTGGATTCTTCGGCCACGAGCACAGCATATGTCAGTGGCATGAAGGAGGATTTGAATTTGTATGGGAATCAGCTGAACTACCTGAACACGGTATACATGTGAGACCTTCTTATCTGTCTCTCTGCTATCCCACTTGCTGGCAGTACTGACCAGGAAATGCGTCAATATAGGGTTGGCTTTATCACCATGCAGATTCCATTAACCCTAATGGTACGTTACTACGAGCTCCTGAACTGATGAAGTAACAAGAGTACCAATTTGACATGAATTACCACAGATGACTCGCCTCCCTGTCAACTATTTTCTGCCTGCGGCTGATTTGCTCTGGGGTGTCTTCACACTTGCCCAGTATAAGGTCAGCAATGTGCACCAGCTTTATGCACTGCGATTTTTCGTCGGAGCTCTTGGTGGATTTTTCTTTCCGGCCGTGCAATGGTACCTAGGGAGTTGGTATAAACGCTCGGAATTAAGTTGTCGTGGCGCAATCTTCTTCATTGCGAGTCAGGTGGGCGGTATGAGTTCTGGGTACATCCAGGCCGGTGCGTATGCGACCTTGAATGGCAAGCATGGCATCGAGGGCTGGCGATGGCTGTATATCATCTGTATGAACTCTCCTGAGGCTGCGAAGCCAGGAGGGCTGACTGAATCTTTCAGGCTTCGCGTGTACCATTCCCATTGCTCTCTTCGGTCTTATCGTCCTTCCTAGCACCCCGGATCGCTGCAACTCGAAGATTCTCACGGCAAGAGAAATTGAACTTGCCCAAGCTCGAATGGCTGCAGAGCACCGTGAACCTCGGAGAGTGATCACGCTGCTCAAGTTCAAGCAAACTCTGAGTGGTTGGCATTTCTGGATTCTGGTTACATTTGCCTTCTTCTTCTCCCAGGCCGATGGCGTCTCATCTAACAGTGGTCTTCCATTGTGGCTCAAGGCCGAGGGATACTCGGTTGAATCTATCAACACGATCACGACAGTTTCACCTGCTGTTACCATCGTCGCTTCCTTGATCTGTGGGATTCTTGCCGATGCCTACGATGCGAAGGTTTGGCTAATTGCCATCACCGCCCTATTGAACATCTTCGCCTGCATCGTACTTGCTATCTGGAAGGTTCCTCTCCGTTTAAAACTTTTTGCTTTCTTCTTGTCTGGAAGTGCGGACGGTATTGCGCTATTATCTATGCATGGGCCAATGAAATCTGCTCCCACGATGCCGAGGAGCGCGCCCTTGTGATCAGCTCCATGGACACTATCGGTAACACTTTCGGAGCATGGCTACCACTGTTGTAAGTTTGACTTTCCTGCGCCAAATGTTCAGAATCGTACTAAATATTCGTGTCTCTCTCAGTGTCTGGAAGACTGTCGACGCCCCCAGGTATTTAATTGGATACAACTGGACCATCGCCCTCGATGTCTTCATGCTCATCATGCTCTTCGTTTTGAGACACTTCTGGGCGAGAGAAAAAAGAGCAAGCCTGGAGTAGAGTACCTTCATGATTCAGATAATAAAAAGATCGAATTTCAGTGGCTATCTTCGACAACTTCGACGAGGCGAATGATTTCACGAAGATCCCGAAGTATGATAGAAACCCCACGAGTATCGGCTTTGATCCTGAGAAGTGGTCGGCGCTAAGCTTAAGTGAAGCGCTCCCTATTGGCGAAGAGAGCTTGTCGCAGAATGTGGTGAAAGAGCTGAAGAGAAGGAAGGGGACTGGAGAAAGGAAGGACCTGTAGAAGAGCTATAGCAGAGGTATAGAACAGGTATTAATGCGGTGGGAATTACTGAGTCTAGTGCTAAGGATCAAAGATACCATTTTCCGTCTGCTATAGTGGTTTGCGAACCGTTACTTAAATATGGCGGTCTACAACCACAACGCGACTATACTACGTGATAGATCATAACATCAAGCGACTTTAGATACGCCTCGCAAAAGCGGCACTGACTTAATCGAGAGATTCAACATTGCACTGGAAGACCTCAAGGATTGTAGACTCGAAATCATTCATTCATTAAATTGGAGTCGAAATTAATGAGGACCTCGAAAATGCCACTGAACTCGAACATGTACATTCATTATTCTCCCGTCAAATTTAACCGCGCAGCCGCTCCATTTTAGGATCAAACAATGGATCAGGGCTGACAGTGGCAGCCAACTTCTCCCCAAAATATTCAATCTCAACACCATCACCCTCCTTGAGTGCAGCTGGCAACCATGCATATGCAACCGACTTTCCGACCGAGTATCCGTATGCAGAACTTGTTATGTAACCAGACGCAGCTCCATTGACGTAGACTGGCTCCTTTCCAAGAACAACAGACTTGGGATCATCTAGGGTCAAGCACTTTAGCCTCTTCTTGCAAGTTGCATCCGAAAGACCTTGCAGTGCTTTCTGTCCGACGAATTCGGCCTTATCCATCTTGACAGCAAAGCCCACACCAGCCTCGTATGGGTTATGTTCAGTGAGCATGTCGGTACCCCATGATCTATAACCTTTCTCGAGACGTAGAGAGTTGAAGGCTTGGCGACCTGCAGCGACGATGCCAAACTTCTGACCGGCCTTGTAAATCGCATCCCAAAGTTGCTGACCGAGGTCAGATGTGGTGTAAATTTCCCAGCCCAGTTCACCGACGTATGACAGACGCATGGCAACGACTGGGATTCCGGCAACGGTTGCTCTCTTGCATCGGAAATATCGAAGGCCTTTGTTGGACCAGTCATCCTCGCTAATGGAGGTGATGACATCTCTGGCAAGTGGTCCCCACAGACCGATACAACATGTGCCGCTTGTGGAGTCTCTGATGTGTACCCATTTAGTGGGATCTTGTTTCATTTGTTTCTTTGCTTCCCTGCGCAGGTATATCAAATCTGTTGGAGCATTGACACCGAGCTGGAAAAGCTCTTCTTCGATTCTGGCAACAGTCACATCACTTTTGATCCCGCCGGACTCATCGAGCAGCAGTGTGTATGTGACAGGACCTGAGATCTTGAGTGGTTTCTTAGAGACATCACCGGTCACCATTCTAGACAACAATTGTTCACCACCAGGACCCGAGACCTCAAACCGTCGAAGAGGTGTCATGTCATACATGGCACATTGTGTTCTTGTCTTCCATGCCTCAACAGCTGCAACTGGAGACCAGTAACGTGCGGACCACGCATCACGCTCCTTTGGTTTCCATTCCGCAGGCAGATCTTGGAGAAGTTTGGCATTGTCTTCATACCAATACGGTCTTTCCCATGCGCCGCCTTCAAGGAAGTATGCTCTCAGGTCTTTCTGTCTTCCATAGAAGGGACTGACTCGAATATTTCGAGGATCATCCTTAGGCTGAAGAGGATGGAGAATATCATAGACTTCGACAAAGTTCTGCTGAGATGTTTTCCAGATATAGTCTTTGGTGAGTTGAACTTGTTCGAATCGACCGAGGTCGCAGCCAGCCATATCGATAAGAGGACGACCATTGACAAGAGTCTCCGCGACACCACGAGCTATACCAGCAGAGTGCGTGACCCAGATAGCCTCTGCGACCCAGAATCCATCGAGTGTCGGGTGCTGGCCGACGATAGAGCCACCGTCGGGTGTAAATGAGAAGATCCCGTTAAAACCGTCCTCAATTTCCACGTTTTGGAGCGAGGGAAGAAGTTTCTTGGAATAGTCCCATGCAGTCGCAAAATCCTCTGGTGTGAAGGCGAGCCTCGAAGGCATATTCTTGTCACTTGTTTCTTTTGGTGTAAGGCCGAGCGAGGCTGCGACAACTGGCATAGGCTTATGACCGTAGTAGCCGATACCGATCTGATCTCCGTGTTCACGGTAGTATAGATCTTGATCCTGGTATCGTAAAATGGGAAGGCGAGCACCATTTGGTTGATTCTTGCCGACAAGTGATGCAACCGGACCAGTCTTGACGTACTGATGAGCCAGAGGGACAAGTGGAATGCTCAAGCCGACCATTGCTCCAATTTCCACGCCCCAAAAACCCGCACAAGAGACAACAATGTCTGCTGGAATGGACTCATTGGGAGTTGTGACTCCTGTAACCTTCCCGTCGGCCTTCTCGATACCAGTGACTGGGGTCAGATCGATGTATTTGACACCAGCGGCTTGGGTGCGTTGGATGAGGACCTGAACACATTTTGCGGCCAGGGCTAGACCGTCGGACGGGATGAGAAAACCCCCCAGGACCAATTCCTTGTTGAGCTCTGGATGAATTCCTACACATTCCTCAGCTGAGAGCAGACGACTCTCAAGGCCCCATGATGTAGCCCAGCCATGTCTTCGTTTCAAATCCGCGAGACGTTCTGGGGTTGTGGCGATTTCAAGTCCGCCAACTTGGTTGAAACAGTCTAGAGACAACAGTTTCTCGACGGTGTATTTGGCAAAATGAGTCATCTGGCGACAGCTGTTTGTTTGAAAAACTAGACCTGGGGCATGGGATGTAGAGCCGCCAGGAAGAGCCAGAGGACCCTGCTCGATAACAGTGATGTTTGACCATCCTAGCTGGACGAGCTCATCTGCCAAGTTCACTCCGACGATTCCAGCGCCGATTATAGCGACCTTTGGGCCAACAGGAGGTACGTAGGAACCCATGATTGCTGAGTGTTTGAATAATTGATGAGCAACAATGCGGATTTGCAGTATATTTGACCGTCGTGTCGCACAATTTGTCTACTCATGGTATGTTTAGACGTTGATTTGGAGCAGGCGGGAGTAGCGGCAAGTGACTAATTCGGCAATCTACACGCTATCCTTAGAGAATAGCCAATGGTGGCGGCATGGAAATGCAAACCCAATTGGGAAATCCTAGCCCCAAGGCCTCAGGGCGTCCTGCTACCCCGCGAGACTGCGCGAGGCCAGCCAGTGACAACTCCGGGTTCTGTCAAGCCTTCTTCAGCATACTCGGCAGCGTACCTTTCAGGCTTTCAACACAGCTTTTGTCCTGCCTATCGAATGACCATGTCATTGGCGTTGCGGGACAGATTGATTGACGCGCTCTCGAACGATACCAAGTTTAATGTGAGAAGTGCTCAATCGACGTGATAAGAGCGCGACAAAAAGAGCGACGTTTTTCGAGGGGACAACTCGCGAAAAAACAAATTACTATCAAGAATGGCCCGAGGAACAGGCAGAATGACAAGACAACGAGTAAAATATCTCTTTCTATCTAGCCTTACTCTAGTTAAAGAACTCAAAGCATAAGAAGAGAAGTTCCTTATGCGAGAAGCGTGCAGTGAATGTGCGAAGCTTAGGGGCCCACGGCCTGTTCCCGTCCCCCCGAGACGGCGGAATGGCTGCCGTGACGTGACGCGCCAGAGGAGGTAGAAATCAACCAAAGCATTACGTGGATATGTCATACCCCGATAGTCCAGACCGTGTAGAAGTTGCGGCTGTTCAATGTGTAATCAAATCTATTTGCATAACTATAACTCTGGTTCCTCTCTCAGGAGCCTTTCTCCGATTTCAAACTTTCTTCAAAGACTGCGCGTGTTCACTTTTGATACCGGTCCTTGTTCTGCGCCCATCATAGTCCCCAAAACCATGTTCCAAATTGCCACCCTTGGAGGAAGCAACGGCGACATCGATTGTTGCCCTGGTGACGGGGTTATAACCAAGGCCTGGTCTGACATGAGCTAGGTGCAACACCCCCCCACCATCTCCCAGCAGCGCCTCATCTAGATGGAAGCGTTTAAGGGGAGTATCAGCGGCACGAGGCAGCCCTGCTGAGCGCCCTGTGTAATGTGAGAGCGTTGGAAAGGCTGTCTACTTGACGATAACTGAATTTACCTTCTCATGAACGAATAGTAGGACCGTCCGGATGTCTTTTGGCGCTCTTCTTTAAGAGAGCATGGATGGATGTCATCTGAAGGGGAAAGTGGTTGAAGATTCCATTTCTGCAGCTGCGCCCTATCCGGGGGACTGGTGAAGCCCAAATCGGCAATCTTTGTCTGCAGCATTCGGGGATTGTATAGATGGAGAAGGATTTATTCCATATGCGCTGTCAGTCTTTGCACTTCAATGTTTGCAATGTTTTGGGATCGTATTGTACCGTCACACCAATGCTGGCCTTGCTGACGACGGCTTCGACGCTCATGGCGAACTTTGAAAGGGCCCGGTCTCTTCATCAACCCACTGCAAGTCAAGCGCTCCAGCAGTGACTACTGCGCTTGACTCGGACCCTGGTTGGATCATGAGCAGCGTCTAAAAGTCGCACGCCTGCTTGAGTTGCGCCGAAATCCAGCTGATGTTATGGATACCATACTGCTCGAAATCCACCATATCATCCGCCTGTCTTTGGATTCCTGCAAAAGGATCATCGATCGACGGTCTGATTATCCTTGTCCGTCTTAACACGGACCAGAACAACGATGGTGGTAGGGCCTTTGATAGAAGCAATCCCACGAACGTCTAACGATCAGCCGTTCAAACTTGCACCAAAAATGCCATCTTCCACATCATCTGAGTACCTGGCGAGTAGGGGAGCCGAAGAGGCACGTATCATGGTTGCATGTGTGTAGTCTGAAAGATTTGCACAAATCTAAACGGTGGTACGTTGATGGGCACGGGCGGCCGGCTGACAGGACAATCGAGGATACGATAAACGAGGATACGACACGATTGGAGCGCTCACCATCTGATCTTTCCAAGATGGCACAAAAGCCTTCGGCAATGGAGTGGCAGGGTGCATATCCTCAATGGCAGTACTTACGACATGACACGTCGAAGTAGCTTGTTTGGTTACAGCTTCAACTAATAAATCGAGGGCAGAACCAAGCTGAAATGGGAGCAGCTGAAACTTTTGGACACCAGAAGAAGCGTCTATAACCTGGGCGATATCTGCAAACACAAAGTACTGGGAGATTTCCTGAGCTTTGAGCCAAAAAGCCTCGGAAGCTTCTAGCTCCACCCAATCGTGGCGATATCCTGCTCACTGACTGAGTTGATCTGCTTTATAGGTGTTGCAATGTCTTTGCTAAAAACTCTCGTCATCACATGTTGCACTTCATGGGGGAGGCGGTGAACAAAGTCTGTACTCAGCAAGACTTTCGTTCCAGTTCACCGCAAGGGTGAGAAGTCAGAGCCCGAGATTTCACAGCGTGTTTCAAAGTAATTGTGGAAGCTCACGCCATCCGATGATTGAAACTCCTCGAATGGAAGATCACCGCGCTTTGAGTTCTCGCGCTCAATCTCTATCATGAACAGATTTTGTATCGAATAGGCATTACGAGTACCTTTATTAAGTTGCTGTAACTTTTGCAAGCCAAACTGCTCAGTTCGGATCAATCTGGCAGCCTGGAACAGGAGGTCATCCAGCAGCACTTTCAGTTCTTTCTCCTTGCGGATCCTGACTCGACGGGCAATGAAGCTCTCAATACCGGAGATAGGAGCTCCATGGCCGTTGCTAATGTCGCAAACACAATGTCGTCAGAGCTAGCGCTAGCGTAGCTAGAAAGGACTAACACCAATGCCGCACGCGCGTTGATGGTGTCGGGGTTGCTGAGACTGCTAACTCTGGGATAGTTACGTGGAAGGGGGAATTTATGGGTCAAAATTCCATGGGTGTAGGGATATATCCGACCAAGTTCGGTCAGGGTGAACGTGAAAAACTCAAGTTCTGTCGCCCATACTTTCTTAATAGACTTGTGATCTTGGGAAACGTGGTGAAGGAAGCCGGAAAAGCTAGTCATCTGCGCCGGGGCAGAACCTGCGTACACACGAGCGACCTGATCAAGGAGAAGGTCCAGAACCAAGTATCGTGGATGGCATGGAGAGTTGTCAACACAGAAACCGAGCCCCTCGCAGGGTCCTCAACCACGGCAAAGTGAGCAAGGCGGCTTTTGAGCCCCATAAGCTTTTTGCCGTCTTCTTTTGAGTATTTTGCAAGCTCAAGGCCATTGTAGCGCCATTGAAGCTCTTCTTTTAGAATCGCCTATAGTATCTGGAACTCTGCGCTTTCGAAGATGCGAGTCTGAAGGCAGGTAGCGCTATGGAGAGCAACTGCGGCCCATGCATCGGTAAAGCAGTCGATATCAATCGTGCCTAGCAGCGCGTAAGCCTTTTGAACACATACGGATCTTGTCGTAGGGTGGATAGAACAAAGAACCTTTCCTGAAGTGGAGTGCAAGGCATCACATCTTCAAGTTGGGCGGGGTCAAGGCATGTTTCGCAGCGGCAGTGTCGCGTGACCCTTCTGCGTCAGAGAAAGGCAGGCCAAATGGCCCTATCTGTTGTTTTCGGGTCTCGTAAGAGACACGACAAACACAAGCCATCTCGAATAGGATTGGATCATTCGGAGGTACCCAAGTCAATGTTATCTTGACGGGCGAGAATTGCAAGTCTCATAGTTAAGATGGAATGTCCTTCCAGGCGGAAAACAGCTGGAACTTGCATCAATGTTTTCAACATAATCGGCTTTGAGTATCTTACCCTTAAATGTCAAGGGGTTTGTTCTGTAGCAGTCGTAATAGCCCTGAGATCGACAGGAAGCCGAGTGATACTTAGATTATGGGTTGTAATGCTAGAGGAAACTTTCGCCCGCGTTTACGGTCTAATTTTCCGGACGAGGTGAGGGCAAGTTCAGTGCTGAGAGGGATAAAGACGTTGGGTATCATGTAGGCGGGCAGGCCTTCAGCAAGGCGTGTCTCCAAGCCTGCTACCATTGCTTCAAACCTCTCCACGTCTGCGATGGCCGTGGCCACAGCGTTGACAGCGGTGGCAAGTCTGGAGGATCTGCCAAAGAGATGAAGACAGCAATACTTGATGTGTTCTTTGCATCATCTAGACTGACAATACCCGCACAAAAAACTACGTCCGCAGGCAAGCAGCATTTGAGTAGATCTTCAATCTCATCGAGTTCAATGCGAAGGCCACGAGTCTTGATTTGGGTGCGAGTTCTGCCCGGAAACCAGAAGGTCTCATCTTGGCTATACTACGCATAGTTACCTGTCAGATTGTATTTGCGTGGCGCAGAATCCGAGGCGCCGGAAAAATATTGTCTCCATGCTGGTGTGGTCACAAAGGTGCCAGTTGTTATGATCGGGTCGTTCAGATACCCTGAAGTCACCATTAAGCCCTCTGCAAGAAACTCCCCAATTGCCTCTACATGTGCTGTGCAGGGTGGTTATAATTGTGAGGATTTATCACCCTAGAATGTCTCTCTGCGCCCAGTCAATTATAGCAGGGGTATCGCCTGGCCCAAATGCCCATATCCATATATACCAGTTGCTCGATCTTTAGTATCCCCATTCTGTTTTCTTCGAAACCATAGAGTCATTCAGGGGAACATACCTTTCTTTGGACCTTAGCCAGCGATGACTATCTTCGATGGGAGCCAGTCATCTAGAGAAACTGTAGAATTTCCTCCCCTTGGAGATACAAAGTCTTGAGGTCGGGCTGATTGCTAGGTTTGAGGAGCTGCGCTAGCGTGGGCGTCGCATAAAGAAAGTCGATGCTCGTGACTCGCATATTACCTGTTTAGTCATTCATTCGCTATTCCTCAGAAGGAATATAAATAAACACTAACTCCATCGAGCGTGGTAGGGATTCCATACATGGAAAGATCAAAAGTGTATGAGAAAATTGGGAGACTCTCGAGCTTTCTGGAATTTGCATTCCGACCGAATGGGCGATAATGGCAGATGCAAATCTCGATGTCGCCTTATGATATCTTAAGAATTTGCCGTGAATCTAATCGTAAAGACGACTAGTGCCATTTCGTCAGGGCTGACAATGGGTAGATTTGAGATCTGAACGTCAGACAGCGAGTCCAAAAGTGACTGAGCAATCACAATGACATTGTTTACGCAGGGCGTGAATTTCTGGACCTATTTTGTGGACGAAATGACTGTGGAGGACCTAGCTGTATCAAAGATCTTCTGTGGGCGAGTGACTGGGTAGGTCCCATCGATATCGATATAGGCCGCCCCGGCCTTTAGTACAGCGAGCTGTACAATGGGGACTTAACATGAAAGAGTGAAAGTTAAGGGAGGGTCAGATCCGCCACCAATTCCACAAGACATCAGATTTTGGGCGAGCTTGTCCGATGCTGACTCCAGCTGCGGGAAGTAGACAAATCCATCCCAGGTGTCAATGTCCAGTTGGTCGCCGATGCGAAAGTCACGCGCACCATATTGTGCAGGAGGGCAACGTGCACCGGAGGCACAGCCGGATTCCAGGCTGCTATCTGGGAATCTCCTTCAGGCTGCAAATATCCAAGTGTAGAAGTTGACTCTCCTGGACTGAGGGAGTGCTGAGTAGGCGCACACCGTGCAACAACTGCGCCACAAGTCCACTCCATCTGTCAACGACAGAGTATGCGCTCGTCGAACTTGGTAGAGAGTCGAAGTGCATTTTCTGTGATGTTGGTAATGACGAAGACAAGCGCGCGAGATACTCAAGCATTGCGTTGGAGGGGAAGGGTTTCGGGGGTTGAAGCAAAGAGCAACGATATTCGATAGTTACAGGCCGTAAGAGTATCGCCGCATTGCGAGACGACGACATGCTCGCCAATGCCGCCATGCCGCAGCACTGAAGCTTGGACCTGTTCCACGCCTTGCAGATAACCAAAGACCGAGTTGGTCGAAGTGATGGCCCAATAAGAAGTGTCGCTTGGTTTTCATGTGAGAGTTCGTCGCTTCCGATGCCCAGGATCACCTCAGAAACGAGCTAGAAATGGCGAGACAGCAGCAGTGCCCAGGCGGCACATAGGACACTCTTGTTGTCCTGGGACCGCGGTAACAGCGTGACCACTTACTTGTTCACCGCGGAGACCTTGCTCGGCTATCTGCGGCAGAATGGGGCGACTCGGAAATTTCCCGGGCTGGGATCGCGTAGGAACTCGCGCCAAAAGCGCTGAGCCTGTTGGTCAGAACCGTCAAAGGAGGATCCATTGACGGTGGCATACGTGGCTGGCGTACGTGTACTCGCTGGAATCGCGGCTGGCGCCACTGGTCTCGTTCTCAGAGAGGCCTCGAGTGCAGAGCCAAACAGCCAGAGAAACGAGTTATCTTGCTATAATCGTGTACCATAAGGTGGACCTTGGGCTAAACACTCGTTTCGTGACTGCGACATTGAAATCGACGGTTACGTTGATTGCCTTGGGTCACTGTCGCAGATCGGTACCGACACTTCGTGTCTGTATATTCCTGAGGATTGCGTTGACCTTCTTAATGTTATTCTGAGTGTTTTGCTACTCTTTCAGCTCAAGTGCCGTAGCATGATCGAGAACTTGTCACTAATATCACTGACGATGTCGTAAGATTGTCTAAAGCGCTTCTCTTGAATAGGTAACCCGCTCGCCCACTGGCTATTCCTTGCTTTCTTTCCTAAATAATTCGTGGCGCTTATTGTTAGATTTGTTACTTCACTTTGTGATGCGTTTATATTGTCTTCACTGTGAATGACGAGCTTTTCAATACTTTGTATAATTATCTACTCGTTGATCCTTCATTTGCGAGTGCGCACAGTCTCGTTAATAATTTGAAGGGGCTTAAGAGGTCGCCAAGCCTGTCTATGATTTCTGTAAGATCTTAATCCTGATCTCAACACCCGATGTAAATCTTGTAAAGGTACTCTATACTCTGTGGGCTGAGGAACAGTTGGCCAGTTACACCAGCGGTGACAGCGACTAAATTACCCCTTTCCTCCCCCTTTTACTCTGCCGAGACGCCGATTCCTGCGGCGCATTTCAGGGGCCCACCAGCCACCATGTGCTCAAGGTGCTCCAGGCAAAGCTCTCACCAATCGAATTTGATCTTCACAACTTCGCAATTCCTTACAATTGAAGTTAACATGATACGCATCAAATACTAAGAAATATGATACAGTAAGAATAAGTAGCGCCAAGTGTAGGTCTGAGCGATATCTCAATCCATTACTAAGATTAAGGTATTGTCAGTATGTACTGTACATCATACTGTGTAATCCTATGTGATTCTGGCGGGTACGACATTTCCGAAAGATAAAGGCTCACCACCTATGGCTCTGATGCGAATATGACTTCAAAATCTTCCCGAGTGGCATCTTTTGGAAACCCGAGAAGACAAATCCTAGGTAAACTGTATGACTGGCGTCGTTAGTAGTACTGCATAAGCTCACGTTCTCCCTCGCGCAACCATTCAGAGAACCTACTAGTTCTTGTCCCTCGTGTTAATTTTCACAGTCGATTAACCCTTTGTTATTGTCATGAGATACTGATACCCTAGTAGTTGGCTATGAGTAGCGCTATACCCTAGACCTCTAGATTCTCCCGGCTACCTTCGGCTACTGCTAGAAGGTAGGATAAATCGAAGGATGTGTAAATTTGCTTTTCCTGGAGACACCCTTACTCCGTACGGGGTAAGGGTGTGCATGCGGACTCTACATGCGAACCGCTATCACGTTTAAGGAATCGTCCATGGTGGCGGAAACAGATTACAATAAACGGATTAAACGGATCTTCGGCATTTGCACGGAAAGGAGCGAGGTTCCGAAATATCTACACAGGAAGCTCGCCGCGCTTACGCAGTATCTTTGATGGCATTAATGCAATCTCCACGAGTATCTGTACACTCTCTAGGGGAATAGATGCACTTCCAGAACGCGAGTATAATACAACACTCTTATCTACTATAATCTTTAATTGCGGAGAGTCGCGTCGCTAAGTGAAACGAGGAGAGTAGTACTTCTTATCTCCCAGAGCTTATGTACTGTACATCGTTAACGGCGCATGGTTCCTGGAACAGCAAGGTTACGTCCCTAAGAACTACTGATGCCACTGGTAGCGCCCAAATTTTTATTGACCTTCCTACCTTGGTCAAACTCCGAACGACTGACAGGTTGAAAGCTTTTATGCTAGGCAATATTAGGACTAGTTAACTCCAAGCATTTACAAGCTCATCGTTTCGAAGCTTGATAAAGCTTCGATGTGATCGACTAGCCATTAGCTGTTTATCTCTTGTTCACTCGGCTTCCTCAACGTTACATCCCGTGGCCAATATCAAGCGATTTCTATTTGTCCAGTTTGGCGATCGTCGTCTATCATCTGGATCTGTTGGTGGGCACTCTCAATAGTGCGATTCTCGAGATGTAACCCTCCACCCCAGTGGGACTCGTGTGCTCCTGTGTCCAAAGCGATAAGTCGCGATGCTGTAAAACGTGGAGGGAATGGTGCAAACGCACGGAAACAGAGACGTTGCACCTTATGCCCCAGATATAAACTCCCCTCTCTTCGACCTCGATCCTAGCCGATGATTCTCACCAGCCCATTCTTCATCTTCTCAAGACTTGCTTCCTGCTCAGGTTTTGAAGCTGACAACCATGTCTATCACAATGAAGGCGGGCCAGCTTGGCCTCAGCACAGACACGCCAGAATTGCAAGAGTTACAGGATCGGAATCTTCGACAAATGTCGGTTGATGGCAAGCATCCAGGCCTAAGACAAAGACTATGGGGCTTGGCAGCGCGTATGGACCCGACCGTCACCTTTGAAGAGTATATCTTTTGGGCAAAGATCGAACGCGAGATGGAAGCCGATGAAAACAAGAGATACATCGAATCCGTCAAGAATGACGGCAGGTTCGGTGGCTTCAAGGCCTACTTTTTAGGTGCTCCCAAGAACGTTGTTGCCGAGGTCACTCCAGCGGTTGACCCTGCTGCGCCCAGTGAGAAGACAGGAGAAGCAGGCAAAGATCTTGCCTTGACCCCTGTTGCTCCCTCGCAGACCCATGATTACGATGCTGAATGGCGCCGGGCTGCACGAGCCCTAAGAACCTCCGGCTGGGTCACTATTTTCTATCTGATCACGACGGATATCTTGGGTTGGGGTCAGACGCCTTATGTCTTTGCTAACGCTGGCTACAACGCATCAATTGGAGTTTTTGTCCTCTTTGGTGTCGCCGCCATGTGCTCTGCACTCATGATCTGGCATGTGTTCCTTGGTCTCGACTCTTCCCGGTTCCCCGTCCTCAGTTTCGGCGACCCTTTCTTCCGGTTATATGGCCCAAAGACGCGCAATATTATCAATATCATGCAGGCCTTTCAGATGTTCTGTACTGTGGCTGTCATTGTTCAGGGCAATGCTCAGATCATGTCTCAGGTCAACGGAGGTCACCTTTGCTACATTGTCATCGCTCTCATTAGTGTCATCATCGGAATCGCGTCGTGCGGCCTCCGTGCACTCAAAGAGGTCGGTTTCTTAGCGAACTTTGCCGTCTGGATCAACATTGTCAGTTTCATCATAATCCTGGTCTGCGCACCGAAGTATGGACCAGACCCCACATATCCATTGCAGACAACCCTCCTCAAGGTCGCCGAACCAGTCAAAACATTCTGGGGGGTTCCGCCGGCTCAATATCAGCAACAGACCACAGACTTGTTTGCGGCCCAGTTTAACGGTATCGACTCCATCGTCTATGCATACTCTGGAGCACTTCTATTTGTCGCCTTTCTTTCCGAGATGCGCCACCCCATGGACTTCTGGAAGGGTGCTCTGCTGGCTCAAGTCTTCATCATGGTAGTCTACGTGATCTTTGGGGCTGTGGTCTATACCTATATTGGACAATACTCTGTCTCGACCATTTCTCAGGTTGTGAAACCACACTCAATTCAGGTTGCCAGTAATATCTTGGCCTTGGTTACTGCCTTCCTCGCCGTGTTTATGTACTTCAATGTGGGTATGAAGGTTGTGTATCTTCACATTTGTGAGGAGATGCTCCACATGCCACCCATCACCAGCAAGAAGGGATACCTATTCTGGCTAATTCTGGGGCCTGTTTACTGGGTTGTTGCGTGGGTTTTCTCCATGTCAGTACCCAACTTTGCCGGTATCACTGGTCTTGTTGGTGGCCTCTTCTCTCTCAACTTCACCTACAGTATTCCCGCCATCATGTACGCCACGTTCATCATTCAAAAAGGAGCGGCTCTTCCTGGTGAAGGGTTTGACCCCTATACCGGCGAGACTACGCGTCACGATCATGGACTCAAACGCTGGGTCCGCGGAGTCCAGAAGACGTGGTGGTACAGCATTCCGGCCATTCTATTCGCCTGTGCAGGGTTGGCTTCATCTGGTATGGGAAGTTGGGCTGCAATTGAAGGTCTTAAGCAAGTTTTTGGGCCCGGTGGTACTATTCAGACGTCTTGGGGATGCAAGGGTCCTGGCTAAGACAATATATGCTACTTCTACATTAGTCGAAGAGTAGGGCTTGGCGTGCTATGCATTTCATAGATTGCAGACTGAAAGGTTGTCAGACAGACGTCATTACCTTTATACAATAATGATATAGCGCCTACCACTTAGCAGTATAGAATCCTGAGAAGCATAACATTAAGTATACTGCCTTGCATGGTGATGAACGTGAGTGAGAGCTTTAGTTAAGTCGTTAAATTAGCATTATGCTATACTATAATGTTGCGTTAAAAGCTATCGATCTCGAAAAGATTTAACAAAATGTATTTAATCTTATTATACTATAAACCCTTAGCGATAAAATTTCGCTAATTATTACTTTTTAATTTCTCGCTAAGTGTTACGTTTCGCGCTCTCTCAATTCAGGTGGGAACAGCGTAGAATGTGAACATCATGCATTGTGTGCTAGCGGTCGTCGCCTGCCTAGTCACTGTCTCTTGTGTACATGTGTTCCTCTCACGTATCAATGCTAGGTATGGATGAGGCTGCCTCGAAGGCATGCTCTCGCCTAACCTGTCACTTCAAGAACTGAAATCAACAAAAGGAAAAAAGATGTTCCACTCCGAACACCACTACAATATAAAAGTGATATTATGTTACCTTATTGTGGTGTTGTTGTGCCATACCTCATGGCACATCGACACCAGCACTTCACTGTCTTTCCTTATTGGGAAGTCACGTGCGCTGGCCTTGCAGACAAGGCTGCTTCGCCTGACCTTCCTTTTCCTGTGTTCCGTAGTCACGGGTT
The DNA here is from genome assembly GCA_024082115.1 of Rhinocladiella similis. Taxonomy (NCBI): domain Eukaryota; kingdom Fungi; phylum Ascomycota; class Eurotiomycetes; order Chaetothyriales; family Herpotrichiellaceae; genus Rhinocladiella; species Rhinocladiella similis. Next base: position 4,391,145 of record JAMRYE010000005.1, read on the forward strand.
CGTATGCGGCCTGCCGACCAGGCCGACTTGTAACATAACTCTTATCTGATTGGTGCTTTCGAACGATTCATCGTGAATCGTTCGTGAAATTACTGATAGAGTACTCTGAATGATATCCACAATACTGAGAGGGTTTCGCTGAAAGTCCTGTGGCAGAAGGCAACTTCTCGATCTCGTCATAACCGTAAACTGCGCCAACTTGTCTGGCAATTAGACAAGTTTCGGAATGCTCCGACATGGTCGCTCGATCCTGATGACCAATGCTGCAGTGGCTTGCCAACCAACGCCAGGCGTCAGGCTATCTCAGATTTCCTGCTCCCTGGCAATGGGGCTCTCAACAGCGTTCCACGACCACCATCCGTCGCGCCCGTCGCACCCCTTCAGCCTTACTCACTCAGCCAGTTCTGTGTTAGCTGATTGAGGCCGCACTTCTTATGGCTTTTACTATTGTACTCCTGGTGAGTTGATCAGTTGAGTGGAGCTCTTGAAGCTACTTTCCCTCCGCGAAAAGTAAGCGTTAGGTGAAGATAGCGGCTCGCCATTCTGCGTCTTCAGAACATGAATTGTCTCGTTCTCCGTGTGCGGACTTAGATCTCCTCATCTCCACCGACCATTCCCATATGTCGTGGGAACAGGGCAAGAATCGGCCGTCACTTATCTCTGTCGCGGTTGGTGAAGCATGAGCCTGCTATCAGTCTCAACGGAAGGCGTCCTTTGCACCATGTCGCCACTAACCGCAAGCCGAGCGAAACCTACCATTACGAATCCAAGACATCATAATCACTAGATACCAGAAATTCAATCTCTTTCGGGCGCCTCTCCGTTCCACGGTCGGCATGGCAGTGTAAGCAAGCATGCTACAAGACAACCATGAAATACGACAGAGACCATCGCCAGTTACCCTGGCTCATGCACGACGAGCCAGATAAGATGAGAGCTCCGCCACTTGTCAAGCTTACTGAGCCCAAAGTTTTAACGAACATCTAACTCTCCTCACTCAAGTCTATGAAGGAAGTCCCAATTCAGCAAGAGACAGTCTCACAGTCTTTGCCACCACTTAAAGTTCACCCTTCCACAGTACCGCTGGTAGTGCTTCCTTGGAAGCCGTGCGAGGCAATGATTTGTTTTCTCATCAAACGATTCGAGCACAGGAGATGCAGTATATCACTGACAATTACCAAGGTGCGGTGCAATCTGCCATCTGGTGCCGTCGCAAACCCTACCTAGTGCGAAATAGAGACCTTGCCTTCCTAGGTAAGCAGGCTGTCGCACGTGCTCATCCTGGAAATAGAGTTCTTACCTACCTAGGTAATCGAAATAGACTACTTGCCTATCTAGGTCACACATCCAACAAACCTAGATAAGGATAAGGCGGGCTGTGCTCTTCCATATTTCTTGTGCATGTAATGTTAATCGACCAGTCAGGTCAGACATTTGTCCAGTAATACGGCTTCTCGCCCCAGAAAGTGTGGATCGATATTTTCTGCCTGAAGTCCAAGACTCAACTATATCAATGCGCTGGATACCAAACAGCACCAGCAGCGGCAGTCATTGGTCACCACGCCAACAAAGGGAAGCCAATCTTTGTACGATGGAGCACTCCGCAACCACACTAGTACCTACCGGTCTCGATCTCCTTATCACCACACCGAGGGCTGGACTAGCAACACAAGCACCATCGTGGATAGTTCACTCGGCTATGGCTACGGCTACGGTCACGAAGATGGCCACATTGATGCGGCCGAACAGATATATCTAGACCTGTCGGCCCTCGAGACTGTCGATTCCTCAACAAGACAAATTACAGTAGATCCTCGATAGCTATTCGAGGGCCCGCCGTCTACACAAGATGTCTCATGAACTAGAGATGGGGAGCAAAATCGACAGCAAAGACGCAGTCATCGAAATGACCAGCATCACTGACACCACGGGCGACAAGAAACTAAGGCGTAGGATCGACCTGTACCTGATGCCTCTTCTGACGATCTCATTCCTGCTACAATTCCTGGACAAACAAACCCTCAGTCTTGCGTCTGTGATGGGATTGATTCAAGAACTGGATCTCAAAGGCACGCAATACTCCTGGTCGGGATCAATCTTCTATTTCGGATACCTAACGCTCTCGTATCCTGCGGCGTATCTCATGGTCAGACTTCCTCTGGCGAAGTTTCTGGCTATTTGTTGCATTATCTGGGCCACAGTGTTAGCCTGCCATGCAGCAACGACTACCTTTACAAGTCTGGCAGTCACACGCTTCGTCCTAGGTGCTGCTGAGAGCAGTCTGGCGCCGGGCTTTGGACTCATCATTTCCAGCTTCTACACTAGAGCAGAGCAGCCATTTCGTTTAGGAATTTGGTTCCTTGGTGCCTCGATTGGAACCATGTTTGGCGGCTTATTTGGGTATGCTATCGCGCACATTCATTCGACTGTTCTTGCAAATTGGCAGTGGTTGTTTGTCATCCTCGGGATCGTCACCTTCCTCTGGGGCATACTTCTCTTCCTCGTCCTGCCGAGCTCTCCAAAAGATGCCAAATTTCTGTCTGCGGAACAGAAAAGTAGAGCCATCGCGAGGATTTGCGAAAATCAAACTGGACTCAACGAAGACCGGCGCTGGAAATGGGCTCAAGCGATAGAGGCATTGACTGATCCCAAGATCTGGCTAGTTGTGATCTATCAGCTAGCAATCGCCATTCCCAATGGCGCCGTCACAACTTTTCTATCACTTGTTATTTCTGGTATGGGCTTTTCGCGATTCGAGGTTTATCTTTTACAGATGCCCGTCGGTTTCATCCATGGTTGCGCAGCGATGATGTCGACCTACATTTGCAGCCACGTCAAAAGTACTAGGTGCTGGGTAGCCATGGGACTGAATGTTATAGCAATCTTCGGTACTATCCTAGTTCGATATGGACCCAACGCAGGTGCAAAGCTCGTTGGTTTCTTCTCATTCGTTGTCTTCGGATCCGGCATTCCTATTGGACAGTCAATGATCGCTTCGAACGTCGCTGGGTTTACCAAGAAGTCTGTGGCATCAGCAATGATGTTCTTTGCTTATTGCATTGGGAATATTAGTGAGTAACTTTTTAATCGCACCCCTAGCCAAATTGCGCTGACCCCCTTCTCTAGCTGGCCCTTTCCTCTTCTTTCCGTCCGAAGCAAAGCAGAACTATCCGTCTGGATTCACCGCTATGACTATCTGCTTTGCAATCGCAGGCGCTGCTGTGTTCATCTTACGCATCGTTTTGGTCGTTGAAAATCGCAAACGGGATCGCGAGCAAGGGGTCATGGTATCTGAGGAAATTTCTGCAGAGGGTACTGACGTGGGATTACTGATGGACCGGACAGATGGTAAGAACAAGAGCTTCAGATATTTGTTGTAGTAGTTCGCAAAAAGTGCGTACACGTGGGTGCCAGTTGATTCCTCAAAAGTGTACGGTAATATGGAAGACGACGTAGCTCCACTACCAGTGTTGTTTGCAAGACCACGGTCTCTCACAAATTTGTTACCTGCCTTTTATGGTCGCCAAATCACGACGCATTCTATTAGTAGTGTGCGCACCGTTATGAGCTCACCTAATTTCCTAAGTAACATGAAAAAAATATATCCTGCTCAAAAGTCTGCAGGAATTATGGCTAAGCCTTCAGAGCCTGTTCAATCAGTGCCGTCATCTCGAGGACCTTCTCTTCCTCTAACCGCTTTCCTACGCACTGTAGCGAAACAGGAGCCCCATGGTAGAACTCTGCATCATAGTCTGCCTGAATCCTGCCGTCAAGTTCCGACAGTGGTCTAAAAGACTTCATATCTCGAGCTTTGTCCTGCACCTTATCGGCAAAAAGTACAGGGAAAGTACAGACAGAAAAGTCTATGACTCTTAGATAATAATCACTAGTAAGGCAGAGGCCACTCACCAATATAGTTCCACAACCCTGTGTAGCCAATATATAGATCACCTTGCGTACCTTGTAGTCGAGGCGCCGCATGAGGCGCGGTTGCCATAACGATACCATCTAGAGGCTGGCCGTCTGGCGCTCCAGTCATCCAGTACTCTAGGTATTCTTGCTGTAACTCGTCCCGCTTGTTAATCATTTCACGAATTTCAGTAACGCTGACTTCTTCAGCCTCTGCGGCAACCTCATAGGCTTTCATGGACGGGAAAATAGGCTCTCCGTATGGCTTAATGTCATTCATGATAGCGGCACCACCGAGCTTGAAAAATGCCTCCACCAAATTTTTGGTAATAACATCATGGTGTTTCGGTGTCCATGGAATTATACTATGTCCAGCAGCCTTGAGCTTCTCAGTGGTGAAATCCAGCGCACGTTCTACCGGTGGATGACAGTGAACGGATCCATCGTTGTTGCCGATTAGACCAAGTCGCAACTTTCTCCCTTGTGGCTGGATAACGTCTTTTCTCCATGGGATCGGTACGCATTTGTAATCCCGGGTCCACGGCGCAGAGTCCTCCGAAAGTAGAGCTTCCGAGTAGATCTGGAGTGACTTTAATGACCTTGACATTGGACCATTAACCGCCACAAGGAACTCCTGTCCAGTTACGCCGGTCTTACCACCATAGGCAGGAAACCTGCCAACGGAAGGCTTTAGGCCGTACTGGAAACCCTGAGCAGCCGGGATTCTGATGCTGCCGCCAATGTCGGTACCGACTCCCAGGGGTGATCCCTTAAAGGATATAAGGGACCCTTCTCCACCAGAAGAGCCTCCAGGTGTGAGACGCTTATGAAGAGCATTTCGTGTCTCACCCCATACATGGTTTATTGTCTCCGCCATCTTCATGGCTGTCGGGGTATTAGTCTTGACGTAAAAGACGGCTCCAAGCTCTCGCAGCATAGTCACAATGACCTGTTCCTTGTCTGTTGCCTCATTTGCCCAGTTCGACATTCCAATTGAAGCCGGATGAGGCGGTATAATGAAACAATCCTTTAACGATATTGGTAGCCCATGTAATGGCCCAATAGTCCTGCCATTCTTGGCGAGGTAGTCATCAAGGTATTGTGCACGCTCGTATGCTTGATCATAGAGAACCTCGGTGATACAATTGGTGAGTTTCTGCGCGTATGCTGAGGCCTTGCAGAAAGCTTTTGTAACCTTGAGTGAGGTCCATTCCCTGTTGGCGATATTTTGGAGTATAGTCTCTGCCTCCGTCTCTATGATGGTGCGCTCCTCGGGCGTGTAGTAACCCGAATTGAGTGCATACTCGGAGAGATTGTTTGGTAATGAAGCTTCATCGGCTTCCGGTGGGTTATAGTACGCAGCTATTTTGGTGTTGCGACGCTTTTGCGCGATGGCTGAAACCTCGCGGTAGTTTTGTATAGTCATAATGAGCTGCTACAATGTGTTTGATGAGCTGCTAAGAGGTCTGTATCTTAGTCGGCTACTCGAATCGTTCTGTCGACTTCGAGAACGATGCGGTTCTAAATATACCTTACTATAATCCTCCGCTATCGGACGAATTAAATCATAGATTAGATCTCTTTCCTTTTCCGTGTGTTTGGAATATCGCGGTACTCCATCAATGCGGGCTTGGGACTGGTTTCGTAATTGAGCGCGCACTTGCCCGCCTAACTAGGAAAGCTCGCACGAGACCGCGAGGAGCGGCATCTCCGAGATAAGGGGATTGGTCACCCAGCTCCTGACGCCGTGAGGTCACGTGGGGAGCGAGATTTCGGCTGGAGAACTTTCCTCATTGAGGTTCCGCAGAGTCACTAAATCGTGAATCACCAGCTCGCCAGGAAAGCAATCTACCGTGCTTGCTTCACCACCTTGGCCATGACTTTCGACACCTGTAGCGCAAGCCAAAAACGTAAAAAGGGAAAGCCTAGGGGCATACGACGCGACCGAGACTGCTCCACGTGTCAGGACAGAGGAATCAAGTGCGACGTCAACCGACCTTCGTGTGGCCAGTGTCGTCGCGACGACCTGATCTGCCCTGGATTTGCTATACGAGTTCGCTGGGCCGCGGATGCTACCAACACGGATTCAACAGCAGTGACGACGTCGAATAATGGCATCTTGGCCTCCGCCGGTGTGTCCGAGTCGAAAATTTATGAAGGCGTCGATGCAACAAGCACGAGCACAGATCTTGGCGTTGAACAGAATTCTTCAAGTTCTGTAACTCCATTGCGGGCGAGCGTCGAAGATAGTCCTAATTGGACCTCTAACCTGGCCGACTACCTGCACTATTTTACCTCAAAGTACGCCCAAGCAAGAGTCGCACGAAATCCCCATGTTGGAGCTGCTCCTGACGACCCCGGAGGTGTTGCTGGCGTCTGGCACTTCGCATGGGACCACATCAGTCAGCGTCTGCGAGAAAGTGGCTCCCACCACGCACTTAATCAGCACCTACTATATTCCAGGGCTCTGCAAGGACTTAATCAAGCTGTACAAGAAAGCGATATTCTTGCGATCTTTGGAATGACGACATTGGCCTTTCTCGACGTGCGCGAAGGACCGTTCGGCCGGTGGGCTCGTCACCTATGTGGCGCGAAAGCACTGCTTGACCTTCATTGTAAAGACTTTGAATCACTATCACAGTTGTATTCCACAACACCTGGCTTAAAGCAAGCCGTCTCATTGCTCCTGTGGTACGATGTCATGGGGCTGGTAATTCATCAGGACCGGCATCTAATCTTCGACGACTTCCATCGCAGAGACATGGAACCGACGTTTTTCGAACTCGTAGGATGCGCGCAGGATACTTTTAGGCTCTATGTCGAGATTGCTCAGGGTTACACGACGGCCGCCCCACATCAGGCGTACCATCGCATGTGTACTCAACTGCTCAAGGTCAGCCATAGCCCGGATAATGAGATGCTTCTGTTACAGGATGCGTGGAGATACGCAGCTTTCTACGTTGCCCTTGACTATCTGCACCCAGATAGTGTTAAAGAGACGGACGAAGCAGCTACACTAGTCGCCGACCGTATATGCGATATTGTGGACAAGATTCTGCCGCTGGAGAACCACCTTTTTGTTCACTTAAAGGTTCAAGTCTTCTTCATGGGCATATTCGCACCCAAGGAACGTCACCTCCACAAAGCAGACTCTTTCTGGCGCTTTTGTGAATCCTCGTCGCCACCTTCCTACTCCATGGCACAAAAACTCTCTGCCGCGCGCCGGAAGAGAAGATTGCAGAAACAAGTCAGTACTGGGAACAGCTCGGGGGTGTCACAAGCCTAAGCACGATACCAAAGCAAACCCCTTCACAAGACAGGACACGGTAAACGAAAGCAAGTGACTATGTATGGTGGAGGACGTCTCATTCCATTTTAGGAAAGTCTTCTATGCATTTACTCACGGCAGGCCAATCCTGCAGAGCAATGGTGGGGCAACGGAGGTCCCAAACAGGGCTTTTGCCTTCAAATCCCCAGACGAGCCCCTGTTTGAGTCGCATACAATAATGGACGTTTGAAAACGAAGTGGATAGTGTTTGAGGGTCCGCCAGTCATATTCTGATACGGTGTACATACTCTAAGAGGCATGTTATCAAAGGCCGCAATGTTTGATCGCAGGGGCTACGGCGGCGAAGACCACTAGTCGCACTGTAGTCTGAATGTACCAGATTGATGCACCGATAGTCGCCCGGGGAAAATTATATAAGATGGATGTCATGTCACTTCGTAGGATGCGTGGTCATCACCACCTTACCGGACAGCAAAGGTATATAACCTCATACAATGGGCCCGAACGGCAAGGCCTATGTTGCAAAGCCAGATGCACCAGAGCCCCTCTTCCATTATCCCCAGGCTCGTTTCGCGCCAGAAACGCCGCATCGTATGCTGTACATTTCCGGCATCGCTTGCGACAGGCCTGATGGTACATGGCCTGGTGTCACGGAGAATAAGGATGGAACTCTAACCCTCGACATCCGCAATCAGACAGCTGCCGCACTAGACAACATCGACACCATCATCAAGTCTGCAACAGGGGGTAAGGGGAGCATCAAGAACCTCATCGAAGCTACCGTGTACATCTTGGATAGAGAGTCGGACTATGTGGGCATGAACGAGGAATGGAATAAAGTCTTCCCTACACGAGCTGACGGTCCAGCTAGAGCCACGATTGCGGTAAAACAGTTGCCAGATCCTCGTATGATCGTGGAAATTAAGGCCAGTGCAGTAATCGAGCTGTGAACATGAATGAGCTCTAACATTTCAGCAACTCAGCCATTCTTAAGATTCGACAGACTGACACCACTTACGCACGAATGACAACGGTATAACATAGCGATCAGCGAAAGGAATATTCTATAAGCTCTGTCCGGCAAGTAATCTGGGAAGCCTATCTCGTTGACGTTCATAATCTACATGGGGCCTAAATTAGATTCTATAGTTCCGACCGCGAGTCGAGTTCCAAAGTCCAACGTCAATGAGTTCCACCGCACTTAAGTTCTTTTCATCTTCACATGTATCGTTTTCAACCAAGGGTCCAGCCTCTTTGCTAGATTCTGCCAGAATATGGTCAGGCGACCCTGTTGACATTTCGTTACACTGTGGCGTGGAGTATCAACGTAAAGCACATATCTTACTCAGTGGACACCGAGATTTCTTGCACCAGGAACTCGATTAATGACTCGGCACCTTGACCTCATGATGGAAACTCCTAAGTTCAAATTATATAGCCTAGCTACTATCGAACCCAGATCAAATAGGCTTTGACGATATCATAGGACTTCTACGAGAAATGAGTATCGTATAGCGTATACTGCCAAGAGAAACATGCGCTGAATCTTCTTCAGCTTTTATCGTTTAGTCAAAGGACAGTCAACTCTCGACTACTGCCCGACGGCTACTCTCTATGTTGACAAAATGTTGTTATGTTGAACGCGAGTGTGCCACTTGTTCTGACAGCATTCAAAGTTGCACCTGATTACCTAATATAGGACGACTGTGGTTGATTTGTAGGTGTCCAGGTGCGCTATGAGGCGCACAGAGCTAGCAAAAACAATATGAGGTGTTTATGATATGAATTCTGGTACGAGGGTCTCTGAGGAGGAAGCCCTCGCAGGCGCGCCATAAGGGTAGCGCCGTAGGTAGTGCCGGGCAGATTACATAACTATTTATATGTCCGGCGTAGCTGCGCAGCCTTATTAGTGGGCTCTTACTAAGTAATTAACTTTATTTATATTTATACTTATACATTTTAATTGTAATTAGTTTGCTCTTATACTATAGAGAGATAGTGTTAGGAATGCCTATCGAAGTAGGCAGAGTGATAATACAATGAATATAGTAAGTCTTTCTATTTAGGAGTGTGTTACGAGCTGGCCTACTTATAGGCCACATACCAACCCGTGACCACGGAATACCAGGAGAGCAAGTCAAGGGAGGTAGCGTTGCCTGCAAGGCTAAACGCACGTGACTTCTCGATCAGGAAAGAGGGTATTGTGCCGTGATACTGAAGTGCCATAGTAAGTAGTACAATAATACCATAATAACTCGATATAACACTACTTTTATATATACATATATAATTATTTTATAGTCTTACTATATAGTTAACTTCATTTATAATTATATCTAGATAACTACGTCCCAAAAACTTCAAATTTCTCTTCCCTTTCCCATTCTAACGGGTAAGCGTCGCCGCCTTAACTCACCTCTCACTCACCCAGCTAACGTCAACACACTAACGCCAGCTTACCCTCTAAAACTCTCGAGGTCCCGTAGCACGGGGATAGCTAAAAGGTGATTCGCTACGAAAAGGCTAAGGGATTAGCTAGCTTTCTTAGACTCTATATTAATTTATAATTTTATAAATATTAACGTATCTTAATAAAACTAAACTTAAATTTTTCTTTATTAAGAGTAAAGTCTAAAGTAAAGACTTATTATTTACTAAATTAATATATTAAATATAGATTTATTTATTAAGCTTTTAAAAATAGCTCTTTTAATTTAATAATATTTAGTTTAGTTTTTATAAACTTATTAAAGAACTTTTATTAGTCTTTAAATTAAGGTAAATAATTTATATTAATACTAAATAAATAAAGATAATTATACTTTAATAAATATTTTATAAAAGACTTTAATATTATAAAGAGATTATATTTCTATTTAATTATAATATTAAAGATCTATAAAATAGTATTTATTTATTATTAACTATAGCTCTATCTAGGTGCTTATAAATAGACACTTAGCCTTATTAGTATAATAAGGAATAAGGCTAAGGCCTCTTATATATATAGAGTTAATTAGTTTAAGATAAAAAAGGTCTAGAATAATAATTTTTAGGCATAAAGTTATACTTAGAAATTAACTATTTTATATCTTTCTATAGATCTTTTTTAGGCGTGATTTAATGTCTATATAAGAAGATCTTCTCTTTACTATAGAGTTAAGTTCTTTAAGCTTCTTACTTATTATATATCTATAGTCTCTTATTATATTTAAGATTATATATTACTCTTCACTTTATTATTCACTAATAGCCTAGTTCTCTTAATATTTATAAATCTCTTACTTAATAATATAAATATTATTTATATAAACGATATTTTTATATTTAATAAAAATCTTAAGAAGTATATAAGTTATATTCATTAAATTCTTAAATATCTTTAAAAAGAAAAACTCTTTATTTAATTATAGAAGTATAAATTTTAAAAATTTAAGATTATATATAATTATTATTAGACTAACTAAAGAAGCTTCTTTTTTATTCTTTCTCTCTCTTAATTATTTAGAAAAGTAATATACTAAGTTAATTACTAATCTATAGCTTTAGTAAAAGCGAGTTTTATATATAAATATTAATATTTTTATTTATATCTTATATTAATCTTTATTCTAAGCTAAAAAGTTTTAATTATAAGATTAAATGCATTAATAATATATCTATTTTCTAAATAATATATTTATAATTTAATTATTTATGAGTTTTTTTTAATTTACTCTTTTAATTATTTATTAATTATTAATTTTTCTTATTAATTTAAAAATAATAAAAGTATATTTATTTATAGCTATACTTATTATTAATTAATTTAATTATTATATATTTTTAAAAAGAGATATTATTAGTGAGAGTTTTACTATATAATTATATTTTTATAAGATATAAAATATATATATTCTTAAATTATATTAAATTTATTTTACTTTATATTACTCTATTTTATAAGATTATTTAAAGTCTTAAGAGTATCTTTAATTATCTTAAGAGTATTAATATTTTACTATATTATCGCGTCTTTATACTTTATATCTTAATTAAGATATTTAAATTAGTCTTATTTAAGAGTTTATTATTCTATAGTTTATAGTATTAATATTAACTATTCTTATTAAATTAATAATAAATATATATATAAAAGAATTATATATAGATTATATTAAGATTTATAAATAACTTTATATTATTAATTTATATTAAAATAAATAAAATATAATATTTTTAATATAGTTTAAAGAAAATATTTAGTTTAATAAATACTTTAGTATTTTATATTTATTTATATTTATAATTAATCTCTTTATACTTTCTATTTATTTTATTCTTTATATATCTCTCTCTTTAAATAAATAAACTTTATATAAAAAATTAATTATTTCTTTAAATAAATTATAGATTTATAGTTTAATAAAAATTAAATAATATATTAAAAAGTAAAAAGATTATTATCTTTTCTTTTTAATTTATAAAACTATTTTAATATATATTTATATAATAATCTATATTATTATAAGCTTTTTTATAACTATTTCTCTTATATTAATATAGTCTTTTAATTTTTTTAGATTTTTAATAAGATTTTATAAATTATTTCTTTAATATAAAAATAAATCTTTAATTACTACTTGACTATGGCCCAGATTCTGAGAATCGTGATTTCCTTTCCCGTTCTAGAGGGTGAGCACGCTGCTCCAACTCACCCTCAACTCCCCTGTCACACCCGGGAGCTCATCCTGAACTCAACCTGGACTCAACCCTGCTCCCCGGTGACTAGCCAGCTAGTGCAGATGCCACATTTTCTTGAGGGTGTGTGGCGTGAGACTGTTTTGGGTATAGTCTAGTTTTACTCACCCACACATGTCGTGGGCTAGACTAAATAGCATTTTCATAGGTCCAATTCCGTCAACGCATGCAGATGTGGGTGTAGGTCACATTCCCGGCAGCTATTTGTAGCCTTGGATAGCAGTGGTCCGTCGCCTGCTGGCTCTCATTCATCCAATCGGCGCCGCAAGGAAGGCAACTCAAATTTCAATTGGCCAAAGATAAAACCCCTGCAGAACCTGTAACACTGAAAGGCGTCTAATACGGGCTCGACCAATGGTTCACCCAGCATCGACCATGTACAATGATTCTTGCTGTTCTGGCTAACTTGATTCGGTTTTTTCGGCAGCGTACGAGAGGGCAAGGATATTTTTCCACGTAGAACTGTGGAAGTAGGAAGGGTTTGTGTCTCAAAAGTGAAAACTGCATGGTGAATCGTGGGTCAGCGTGAGACAATAGGTCTCGGCGCTACGAAATGCGGTCAGCTTTACCAACCACAAGCTCCTTCGGTAGCAGCTGACCACGCAATCTGATGGGTCTCAACGAACTGAAACATCATATGAAACGCGCTAAGTACTCTACGAGCCAATTATAAGAGCCTCATGAGTGACTAAGCGAAGATTTTCGTGGTTTCTGACAGCGCAAAAAGATGCGGATATCCTCTCCATCGACCGCAGCAACCAAAAGGAACCAAAACCCCCGACACTATGTATGGGGTGCAAAGCCGAAACCTACCCTGGAATGAGGTTGTGGAGTATGGGGTTCGAAATCTTAAGTTGCGCAAGAGGTCGAAGCATTCATGCCGCCAATCCCAGCTCAGTGAAACGGCGGAACGACATACTGTGGGATAGCACTGGCAGCAGAAAGTGATTTACAATGGAAACTTGTGGAACAGAGGAGGCGATGAGATACACCACTCTCTAGTAGCTGTCTGCCTCACAAAATGATGGTCGGAGGCTTATATAGAGACAGTCAGCCACAAATCTTGTGAAGCAGCGTGTAGAGGTGAAGCCAACACTCTTTTTGTAAAGTCGTTGCCGGGAAATCCGCCTTCGGTTTAGGCGGCCCTGCCGTTTCGGGCATGGTCGCGGGCTGGGCGCGCCGCCGCTTTTGACGGCTATAAGAACGCCGTCTCCCACTCCCATCACTCTGGCTCTTCCCTTCCAACTTTCTGTCTTTCCTTTCTCCCCACCGTTCGCCCTGACGCGCCCTGCCGTGCTGTGCACTTCGCACACCGCCTGGGCTTCCCCCCTGTGCTGCATCAGGCCCCCCATCGATGATTCTGGCCCCGACTCCTTGAAAATCTGCCTTGTCGCCAGAACTCTTCCCCTGCCGCTTCGGGCTCCTTTCGATTTCGCGCCCTTTCCGGCTCTTCCGAAATCCACCTCGTCCCTCCGAGGGCGCTCGATCAGCCTCCCAATCCTCGATCTTCGCGGGCCCTCCTACGCCTTTCGAGGAAGATCCGTTTCCCCCCCTCATGCGGCCAATCCCTCCGTGACGAATACGACCTCGCTTCGTGCGCAGCTGAGCCTGTCCATCATCCGCGCCTCGACCAAGGTCCTGAGAACATGGGTGTAGGCGCCGGCGAGACGGCGGGTCCCCCTTCTGCCATCCTGCGAAGGTGAACCCGTGTGATGTCTTGCCTCTGGCATTCCGTTCCACACCTGCAGCCCCCCTCACCAACTGAACTAGCTCGACGTCACCGACAATGGCACCATCGAAAATCCTCGACAACACCGTGGTCAGCACTCAACCATGCGTGCTGCTGCATCGGGGCCAGGATGCTACGTATCGCAGGACATTGAAAGTGGTGGGGGGCCTCGGCGGGTCCTTTGGCACACACCGGCGCAGCAAGCTGAATGCCGCATCTAGTGCATCCAATCGCGAAAATACCGCACAATGTGATCGGCAGTGTGGCCTGCATTGCTGCCAGCGGTTCTGCCTCGGGAAATGCACACTTGAGGGAGGCCGAGTCTCCCTGTTTCAGCCATTGGCGGTTCCCAGGGAAAGAATCGCCAGCCGGCGAAAGGGACACGTCAGCACACCACAGATGGGTCCTCGGCTACCCTCTCGTTTGAGTTGGAAGAAGTACAACGGTTGTTCCCAAGAGGGGCTGACGAACGGCACTCTGAAGGAGGGACGGTGGGATGCGCGAGACGCAATCTTCGCTCGGACAGACACAGATATCGATTCGCCGCTGTACCTGATCCCAATGGAGGGCGGGCTTCTCCTGTGAGGTTGGCCCTCAATTTCGAAGAAGGGTGTAGCGTTTAGGAACCACTGAAGGCAACCGTCTCGGTCGAGAAGGCATATTCTCAACATCCTTGAACCCTCAGAACCTGGGAGAGCCTGGGCCATCGCCCCACACGATCCCCTCTCTCTCGAGACCGCCGTCGCCAGGTCAATGTCACCCTTGGGATAATGGCAGCCCCTGTCTCACGATGTTCCGTTGGCCCGAACCCGCTCCTCTTCGTTGCGGTGACGTGCTTCCTTTTCCCGGCCTCCACCGGGCCGAGATACACCAAAGGGAATTTTGAGAAGGCCCAGAGTCAAACCCTGCAGCCGTGAAAGACTGGGAACTGCACCGTGTGAGACGAGGGAAAGCTGGGACGCATTAGGCAGTGCTGGCCGTCTATATGAATGGCACCAGTTCCCTCGCCATTTTCTATTGTCAGACCCTTCATCTTGCTTCACGCTTCTCGGAACGGTGCAGTCTAGCCATGGCGACTTTCATCGCGTATCAACCTCGAGCAAATGAACCGGCCTTCAGAAATCGCGTTTTCCACGAATCTTCCACAGTCGGTCCCTGCGGTCAGTTGTCGGACAGACGTAGCTCCAGATCTCCTCAACAGGCACGGTCTGTTGGCAATGCGGATTTCGTCGCCTTGGTGGATCTGACTACCTCGGACCAGGACGCCGCTCGAGAATACCTGGTGGCACGAGAGATTTTGGAGCCAATGGCTCATATTCCCGGCAAACGCGGCATCCAAGTTGCTGGACCCCGCACCAACAGCGTAACCGACAAGATTGAACATTGCGAGAAACGCAATAAAAACGAGGGCGGCGACGTCGAGATTGACACTGACCACGAAAGCGAAATCAGCGACCTTCCATCGCTCGCGGATATCATTCTACGGAGCGACCCAGGGTTTGGAGGAAGTGCCGACCTCAGGAGCGAGGCTCCCACACCCCCCGCTCTCGGCAGGACCGGCAAGGAGTGCTGGCGCGAGAGCGACTGCGAGAATAGTGCCCAGCCTACGGCCACGACTTCCACAGGCATTCAACCCGGGGCCAGCCAAGGTATGTGATCGAGATCCCATGTTGTCCACATACGTGAACAGTCCGTACTGACGTATTTCTCCAGACAACCCGATTGTGCTGGACGACTACCAACCGGTCAGTTTCCCCGATGCTGCTGCCTCCGAGGACGGCAACCCCACCCTCGAAGTCGTGAACCAAGAGCCTCCCAGCAGTCCCTCCCCAACCTTGTCTGGAGGAACTGCGGAACTAAGCAATGAGGGCGGAAAGGATGATCCGGACAGCCTATCGCTGTACAAGACAGACAACCCTACAGGCGACCAGAAAGAAGGAGGAAGCAATGAATCACACAAGGACGACGCCCTCCACGCTCGTATCCCCACCAATGGCAGTGGCTGTGACGAGTGCAGTGACAGCGGCACAGGTTCAGACGCACCGGCGTCTGTCGGCCGGATCCACGATGTCTTTGCCGAATTTGAGGAGACCTTTGGCATGGCCAGGCGAAAGCAGAAGGCGGTGGTTACGGCTGTGCGCGACTGCCCAGACCGTGACGATGCGGCAGGCTCTATCCCACCTCCTGTCAGTCAGGGAGGGCCTCGACCAGCTGCCGACGACGGCGCCGCGGACATGGAGCTATTTGCACAGACCGTGCATGGTGGTGATATTGGCCACAGCTACTTGTCAAAGGGAGAGATCGAGAATGGATCCCCCTTCCAGTCGGAACAGGAGAGCGATGGACGAGAGACACAGACTGAGGACGTCCGGTCCCAATGTGTTTCCACGTTGACCAGCGATTGCCACTCCGGTGAGTTTCTATGTCGGCGCCCGTTGACTCTCGCCCTCGTGCTGACACGCAAGATCACAGGAAGTGCTAGTGCCTTTACGAGACGTTCGTCCTCGCCGCCTGCCATGGTCATCCATGAGGCTTCTGAGCCTGTTCATGGCATTGTGACTCAAGGTGTCCGGAGACGCAAACGGACACAATCATCTACCCAACCCAACGTTCTTTCCGGCGATGGAGCTCCTCGAAAACGGCCTCGCCGCGCAATCAAGGAGACGTGGAAGGCGAGAGAGGCAAGAGAGTCACGGGAAAGGGTCGAGACCAAGCCGCCTCAGACATCATTGAAGCCATACCGAAAGGAGCAGACTTCATGAGCCCTGATCCCGGTAGGGGCGAAGTTGTTGGCAAGGGGTTTGAGATTGAGGATGTCCATCTCGGAGAGGATGGTTCCCTCCAGTGCCTTATCACGTGGAAGCCATCGTTGATCGCGATGGAGAACCTTGTTGGCCAAAAACTACGACGTCGATGCAAGAAGCTGTTCGGAAAGAGATGTGGCCACCAGGAGGTGCAGAGAAGGACTGTGATCAAGCGGCAATCTACGAAGAAATAAGGATATGCTGGTTGCACCCTCATCCGAGCCCGCGTTCGCTCAATATCAATCTTGTTCTCTCAATACTGCGTAGAGTGTGGTCTACCTGTTGTGATTGCTGTGATTGTTGTGATCCAGAGTAAGGCCCCCCATTCTGGGTATCCTGCTGTCCACCGGGGTTCATATTCCCTATTCTGGATTCGACTCCGAAGTCGATTCTGTCCGCTGCTTGATCGACTATGTTCTCTTAATGTTACCTCGCACAGTACTGCGTGGTACGGCAGGCATGGTAAGGATTTTGAAGCGCTGTCTGCGCTCAGTTTCCATGACCCAATGGGTGGTGGCCACTTCCAGCGCGGCCACGCCTTCATCTTGTGGTTTTGGTTGTGCAAAATACTAGGTGGAGGCCTGTTCTGGTCCCCTCAACCGTTGAAACCTTGGGAGAATCGCTGCCGGACAGGCTAATACGAAATACGAAATTTCAGGCTCCCTGTACGGGGGACCCGAAATGGAGTCTAGGATGGGCAAACAACACCAACTGCACTGGGGTGGCGCACCCATGACTCAAACGTCAGGGAGGAGTGTCGGGAGGTGATTATGCATTGATTTTTATTGCCGAAGTTGGATTTGCTGGCATCGTGCATGCCCTCATGCCCTGATTGTTGGGTCTTTCTGGCTGGGATTCCTAATTAGTTGGGCATGGTCATGCGGACTAGAAATTGGGCGGGTTGGGCAGACTCATGCGGGCAGGCCACTGAACAGGAATTGTCCTTTCGCTACCAGGATGTAGGCGTCGGTTTCACTCAAGCACGGCTTGGTGGAGGACATTGGAATGGAATGGATGGTGCTGGCATTATGGAAGCCGGTTGGCCGGCAAGATAACAACGCCCACCTATGGCCAATCGACATGGCATCGGCAAGAACTGTGCAGGCGTCTATCTTGACAGAGCCAATGACATAGGATAGCATGGCTCTGATATGCGGGATTTTTGGCCAGGTGAGAGCATAGGGCCCGTACATTGCCGTTGAGGAGTTGGAGAGCATGGAGGGACGAGCTGCTGGGTCTGCCAGCATATGGGTTGAACAAAGGGGATGGGTACCCTGCTAACCTTCACTCCCTCTCGTTGTAGGCAACAGGGGCGCAAAGGTCCCGGCGGTCTTTACCACCGGCAAGCGCAACTCTCGACCTTCCGGTTCTTTGAGGTTCCTGCGCTGCATGTAGGGTCAATTCGCCTAGTCTCATCGAAGGAAGAAGATGCCGTGCGATGTTCTCAGCATAGTAGAGGATGAGCTGATGAGTTTGTCACCGGGTTGCTTTCATGACATCAAGTTTCTTAGCGTATGGCTTGAACTTGGACTTCCTCGCAAGCGATATTCACCATCGGCTTCATGTGCTAGCGGTGATGGATCCGAAACTTTCAGCCAGGGATCGTCTGACATCAGTAATTTGACAATGTTGAGGGGAGATGCTGCGTTCGATAGTAAAAATGCCAGCAAACATGAGTTTGAGCAAGGGTAGGAGAGTCCTGAGTAGAACGCACTTGAGGTTGTGCGTTAAGAAAGCCGGATCCGTGGAACAGTGGTCTGAGCCCTGGTATGTCGGCTGGTCTAGGAGAATCATCATAGGAAAAGTAGCCAATGGATAGAACTCTTCCGATTGCAGGAGTGATGAGAACATGGCTCGTCCACATGTGGGAAGGGCCTCCCAAGGCACCAGAGAAGTGTTTTGGTAGGTTTAGCGAGCATCATGTGGTTGCCAAGAAGCCCTATGGCCCAACCGTTCGCTTTTCGTGTGATGTCACATGTCACCTAGTCTGGGCGCTTAAGTTCCGACCGCGACGGCACTTCGTTCGCCTGCAACTACATGAAGCTGCCCATTCCTTTCTCCCTCATCTCGAGCTACCATGGCACGTCGAAACAGTATAGCCGCTCAGAAGCCCAGAAGGCAGTCCGTGAAGTTGTCACACCAAGGTCATTTATCCGCTCCCCTCTCTCCACCGACTAGCAAAGGGAAACACCCTCAAGGCATCAGGAAGAGACAAAAGCAAAACCCTCTTCGACGGAGCGCCCGTTTGGACCGCTTGATTGAGGCTAACGAGACTCAACCAAAAGCCAGCCAACAGCCTCTACCATCTCCAGTCAGCGACTTTAAAGGTCCTAATGTAAGTCGCCAATGTTATTCTGTGAGGGAAGACTGACCCAATAAAGCGTGCGCACCCACCTCCTACCCTTCTACCATCGAAACCTCTGAAGCGGAAACGAGCAACTGAGCAGCAACTAAACCCGCCCTCTCCAAAACGACCGCGAACATCTTGTCCTAGCCCCTCTGTTCAGGACGTGGATTCTGTTACATATTGGACGCAGACATACCACTGGCCGCCAGGATACTTCAACGAAAGTGGGGAAATGAATCATTTATTGGCGAGAAAGAAATCCACCGCTTCACTTCGCCGAAAGCGATCGGATAGCGAGTCTGGCGCACCCAGTTCAGCCACACCGAGTGACCAGAAGCCTAGGGACGAGAAGAGTGCCCCTTACCAAAATGCACGTTATGAGACCGTGCTTGCAACGAAGGACAGTTTCATGGGCAAATATGGGCAAGGTACTACGAACGAGAGCAAGCGACTATGCCAGCAGCTTCTTGACGCACAACCAACAGTACCGCAAGATACGATGTTTTCTGACGAGTACTTCGAAGAGACTTGTGAAGCAATCAGAAACAAGAATGAGGCTAGAGTGATTCGAGATATCTCACTTTTGATTGTTGCATCGGCGGAAGTCCTTGCCATACGCGGAAATCAGCATTGTCGTCTGTTGATTGAAAGCGTAAACGAAGGCTGGAACAACTCCATCCCATTAACGAAACCTCGCCCGCAACCTGACTACTCCGTGGGTTTCCGACGAGAAGCATTCACCGAGACCCAACTTCAGAAACTTCAGCCGTTTGTGGGCGATCTCACCGACAACTCCTTCTTCATGGGCACATGGTACATGTACTTCCCCTTCTTCTCGAGCGAAGTGAAGTGCGGTGCGGCTGCACTCGACGTGGCAGATCGACAGAATGCGCACAGCATGACGCTCGCGGTTCGAGGAGTCGTGGAATTGTTCCGGCTCGTGAAGCGCGAGCAAGAGCTTCATCGGGAGATCCTCGCCTTTTCCATCTCGCACGATCACCGATCGGTGAGGATTTATGGCCATTATCCTGTAATTGAGGGCAGAAAGACCACGTTCTACCGTCATCCTATTCACACCTTCGACTTTACGGCACTTGATGGAAAAGAGAAATGGACGGCGTACAAGTTTACCAAGAGCGTTTATGATATCTGGATGCCAGCTCATTTCAAAAGTCTTTGCTCAGCAATCGATGCAATACCGCCCGATATACATTTTGAAGTCTCTGAGGAATCCGATCTGCAATTCCCTTCCTCATCTGGACTTTCACAAGGTCTGGAAAGCCACCACCTTTCGGACTCAGGAGCTACAGGTGACGACGAGCTGAGGCTCCACGATCCTCAGGAATTGACCCCGGAAACTTCTATTACCCAAACATCAGAACAAGCGAGATTCAAGAAGCCCAAGAAGAGATGAGAGTTGGTATTCAACCACGTTATTGTCTCACAACTTGCTGTTATATGGTGCCCGGGAACAAAGTTTGACCTCACCAGAGAGGGGACTCTTGTCATGAGTGGTAGATCAATGTATTCAGGTGCCACAGCCCGCTGCGGACGACGGCGTCGCCGACATGGAGCAGTTTGCAGAGGCCTAGGCAGTGATGCTGGCCACCACAACCCGTCCAAGGGAGAGATCGAGAATGGATCCGCCTCCCAATCGAGTCAGGGGAGCGATACACAGGAGGAGGCAGAGACCGAGGATATCAGGTCCCGGTTTGTTTCCACATTGGCCGACGACAACCACTCGGGTGACTTCTACATCGGTGCTATTGAGCCTCATCCTGGTTCTGATATCAGTGATACAGGAAGGGCCAGATTCCTTACACGACATCCGCCATCGCCGCCTCCTATGACCACGCATGAGGCTACTCGATCTGATCCTGGCGCTGTCATCCAAGCAGCACCGAATCGAAAAACGGACTCGGCCACCGACCCAACCCACAGTTCTTTCCGACGACTGCGCTCCTCGTAAACGGCCTCGCCGCGCAACGAAGGAGACGTGGAAGGCAAGAGAGGCCAGAAAGGCAAGGGAGACACTCAAAGAAGTGGAGGCGGAGCGGTCTCAAACCTCGTCGGACCGGTACCGGAAGAAACAGGCCTCCTTCGTTTACCCTGATTCCGGTATCGGTGAAGTGGTTGGCGTGGTGGACGGCATTGTGGATGTCTATCTCGGGGAGGATGGTTCCATCCAGTGCCTGGTCACATGTAAGTCATCACTCGTCACGATAGACAACCTTGTTGACGATGAACTACGGCGGCGATGTGAGGAGCTTTTCTGCCAGAGGTATGGCCACCAGGAACTACGGAGGAGGGCTGCGATCAAGCCGCAGATCAGGAAGAAATAGGGATATCCTGGTTCCTCTTTTAGTCTAGCTGGGAAGATGGGTAGGGAGGAGTACGTAACTATGCACGGGGATCATGGATTTACGGTGGGAGGAATATCATAATTGGACGACGCGTAAGATCCACAAAACAACTACTGTGTACGTACGCTTGGATGTTAATATCACGTGATGATGTCATGTAGCGCGTGTTACCAAATCCAAAAGGGAGCCAAACCAGAACGCAGTCATGGCTCAAACCGCAAAGACATAGGAAGCTGATCATCTTCCCTCCTCATCTCGCACGACATTTGCAATCTTCAATAGCAGTTGCGTAAGTTAGAGACTCACTCAATCTATGCAAACGTTAACACCGCAGCAGAAGTTTCAATACCCTTACTACCCTCTCGTCAATCCATCAATCGCAAGCAATGCAGAATCAGACCCTATGGTCGGGTTATCGTACTTGCCGTCAACCGAATCGGTCTTGTTGCATCTTGACGGCACAAAGGTGACAGAGAAGGTTATTGGACAAGGCGCGACAGGCATTATCATTGAGCAGGGAGAGTATGCGCTCAAGCTGCCTCGTATTTCAAGATATACCAAGATTGATGGAGTGCCTGTAGAAGTCGGGCCCTTAACACCTAAGGAAGGCGACTACGATGAGAGACCCCCTCTTATCGAATCGATAGAGGTTGAGAAAGCTATTTACAAAAGACTGGGTGACCACTATGGAATCGTGCGCTGCCACAATCTTAAATCAACCGATGTTTCGATTCAGATGGATCTAATGAATGGCGATCTCCGGCATTATCTTGCGGGAAACCGACCAGAGCGAAAGACACAACTTTCCTGGTTAACCAAAATAGCACACACCATGGCATACATCCACGAACATCGCATTATTATCGCTGATGTTCGATTAGACAATCTCTTACTCGACGACACTCTGGAAGTTAAATTTTGTGACTTCGGAGAATCGACTTTGATGCCCCTCGATTGGGATCTAGATGGCACTGATGATCTTGGTTTCTCAGTTTTGACCGACATCGGACAATTCGGCGCGGCAATGTACGAAGTCATAACCGGGCTTAGATGCAAATTCGATCTGACACAAGACCGGAAAGAGCCGGAGAATTTGTACACTTGTCCACGACGAGACAGCCTTCCATCAACCGAAAATATATGGTTAGGTCACATTATTGAGAAGTGTTGGACTCAGGCATTCAAGTCTGCTAAGGAGCTCGCAGCAGAGCTGGACCAAGAAAGAGTTCCCTGAGCTTCGAGATGGGACGGGAGTGTTTCGCGATAGCGAAGTCGAAGCAGCTCCGCATGGGAAGCGCGTGTCTGCCTGATTGCATCCATCACCTATGCATGCTATTGAGGTGAACGTGCCTTACTTGTTGCAATAGCCCCTTGTCGTGATCGATAGGATGCATCTTTTTTGTCTCTAAGACAAGGGTCCCGTATCAGGCCCTGTTTAAATGATCATGATGACAGAGTTCAGGGCATGTTATGCTAAAATGAGCAAGGCTCTACCCAGGAATCCATTGAAGAGCCCACAGCTATTCACCTGACCGTAGTATTGGCTGTTACCGCACCCCCCGAGTCCCTACCACCAGTCTTCGGTTTTGT
Source organism: Rhinocladiella similis (assembly GCA_024082115.1). NCBI lineage: Eukaryota > Fungi > Ascomycota > Eurotiomycetes > Chaetothyriales > Herpotrichiellaceae > Rhinocladiella > Rhinocladiella similis. Next base: position 4,413,916 of record JAMRYE010000005.1, read on the forward strand.
GATTTGCTTCCCATTGGAATACCAGAAATCTTCCGATCGATGGTTAGGACAATTCCCGTATCTCTTTGTGGATGATGCTGGATGAACTTGCTCGACCACATGAGTCACATTTTGTCGTCGGCAGGGTTGAAAATCGTCAACAGGAGGTTCGAAGTTATGGCACGGAAGGTGGCTATTTGGCTTTTTGGTGCATTTTGGGTGGTCTCTTGGAGCTGGGTGGATAATCTTGCAGCCACAGTAGTTCGGGTTCGACATGATGGGATGACAGGTAGCTTTGACACGTATAGCTTATATGAAGGAAGCGAATTGCTGTAGTGAAGTTCTGGTGGTGCACACTTAATCTGATACTACTTGAAGGCTGGTCAGGAGAAATATGGGAAGAAGGGGTCAAAGCAATCGTGATATCTTCACGTTCGTGCTTAGCTTTGACTTACTGTAAGGTACTTATCAATAAAAAAAAGTGCCGTGTTAGGCACCCAGTTAGGCGTCAGAGAGTTTTCTGGAGCGCTTGCAGATGCTTCGCCTAACGAGGGCCACCAGAAAGGCAACCTTCCCGAGTCACATGCAATCACGGAGGGGCTCGTGATATCCTGCAGTCCAAAAATTTGGAAGGAGAGGGGCAACCAAGCAGTCACCTAACAGTCATCGGGCGTCAACGACTTGATGCCCAAATTAATATCACCGACTCGAGCAACGTGGCAGCGTTTTTGGACAATCTCGCTCTTCCCTCTTCGTGGGCTTCTATACCTTTTGAGACGCCTGTGACGATTTATAATGAGACACAATAATTCGATCTGACCTCACTCTGCCTCTCACAAGAAATCACATCCGCAACGCCTGCCAGCAGGCCGTTTATATCCTTGCCTCCCGGCCTTTACAGGGCCCTGCACGAATCTGCGCGGTCATCCCATTCTGCTTGAATTATATCGCGCCTTCTCGACATGACGAGGAAGGAAAGCGACAAGAAAAGGCTGAAGGAGAACGCTGAGAAGATGGTGCGTCGGTGTTACGCTCGCAATGAATAACTATTAACACGGCTAGGTGGGCGACAGGACAGATGTACTGGTCGATGCGGATGAAATAACTGGAGAAGACGACTTCAAATATGAAAGATGGCCGGATGTTTGTGGAGTTGTTGTCGATAAGAGCAGCGCAAGTGGCTTTGTGCAGGTAGTTGGCGGTGGCAAGCCTCGTCAACGGGCGGACACAGGCGATGGAGCAACTGGTTTCATTAAGTTCGATATTCAAGATGGTCAAACATGCATGCTATACGGAAGACCAACGGTCCTATACATTCGCCCTCGCTCGACTTGAAAGATCAATTCGCTGCCGTTCGCATTCCATAACATGTACGATCAGATCCTGGCACATCTCCCACGATATCTCAATTGAAGGCGATTCATTCTTCGAAATTCTTATTGCCAAGGGGGGATATTCTCCTGGGTGCTCTTGCAGAAACTTGAGGAGATCCTCACCGAGTAGGTTGGTACGATAGGGAGGTATGTCTAAAATGGTTAGCCAATTTTATCTTGGGCGGTCGTCCCGTACATTGATGTTTTCCGGTCAATTTTGCTAGATCTGCTGTAACTTAGCCTTCTCGATCAACAAAGACGGCTCTAACTAACCGTTCGCAGAAGGAATCTCATACGCCGTAGCTAGCGTATCAAGAATGGGGTGATGAAAACTAGACAAGTTGTTCTTGAGGAAACCAACGAAACTAATCCTGTCTTTGTCATTCATCCGGGTCACTCGCTGTTTCCCGAGGCTGGCGGCACATAACAACGTGATTCCGCGGCCGCAGTGGTGTAGAATGTCGCCCAGAAATTCCTGATACACGATATTTTCCCGAGAGGTCTGCGGTGCTTTCATGATGCCAGCAGCATCTTGGACAAGCTTTGGACCCCGTCCGGAGAGACGATCAAGTGTCCTGATCCGTTCACTATCACCCTGGAGCTTTTTGCAGCATGCAGCGACTTCGCCTTGCTTATCGTCAGGTTGGCCCTCTTGCTGGTAGTTCAGCCTAGATTCGATAATCTGGCCTGTGGCCATTTGGCAATCAGTTGACAAATTAAAGGTGCGGGCTAGGGACAAAATCTTGACGAGACTCGAGGGATGGCTAATAAGTTGTTCGATGTCAGTTTGATGGAAATGTGTAGGCGGTTTGATGGAAACGTGTACCGTTTGACGGAAATGCGTGGGCAGTTTTTGGAAATATGATACTGCTTGATGAAAATACGTGGTCAGCTTGATAGAATATGGGGTAACTTGATAGGAATATGAGGCAAGTGATGGGAATATGTGGCAGTTTGATGGAGATATGTGGCAGTTTGATGGAAATATGTGGCAGCTTGATGAAAATATGTGGCAGTTTGATGGAAGTCGGGCCCGCGCCTGAGTAACGATTGGTTGATGCGTGACACTTAAGGATTCGTTTGGGCCCTCTTTCTCTCGGGCTCCCTATTATTGTACTGCATTTGATTTCCCAATCAACATGATTCCTGTATGAGTGAACTCAGCTCCAGCTCTCATTGAAGCAAGGGCCGGAAGAATGTAAAAGTTGACCTGCAGATCAAAAGATTGAACGCCTATGCATTGTCTTGTCTGATTACAGACAGGGCGTTTTACCTGGAGAAATCTGGTACCCATTATCTCCTTTGTCGGCAAACTCATGCATCCGGTGGGCAGGACAGCCACGCATGTTAGGGACCTACTACAAGTGAGACAAGCACCATATCACCACGACTAGGGCCACGATAAGATCTTGAGGTGCGCTCTCGCCATGGATCGTCGTGAGGTTTATGTACTGAACAAAAGTCCTGCATATTCGTTGAGCGACGCATTTAGTGACCGTGCGAATTCCAGGAAGGAGCAGCTCATCTAGACGGGACCAATGCGAGCACGAAACTAAAAACCATCTGCAGCTGGACAGTTCGCAGTGTCTCCCCAGGCTCATGCCCCTGACGGTAATGAGACCGAGCGCAGTCCATAAATCTCTCCTGCTTTCCTCCTGTCTGATTCTTGACTCTGTCCTCGATCACCAAGTGTCCTTTCGTCTTCATTCACATCCCTCAGGTTCCTGCATATTTCGAACAATTTCCGAAGCTACCAACTATCTCCTCCCCATCTTTGAGTCTCCATAAACATGTCGGACTACGGCAAACATTCTCCCAAGGGCTCACCTAAACAAGTCGACAAGGAGCAACCTGCTTCTTCCGCTGCGTCCAACGGAAGTTCCAGAACACTATCCGCTCAAGACAGCGCTAAACAGACTGGTACATCAACAGAGAACGCCTGGGACTTCGTAGAACGCACAGAATCCCTATTTGCATCTGAATTTCCAGCGAGTACCACTGAGGTGCCAGGCACCACGGTTGCTCAAGCTGGGCAGACTGCCACAGGTGGCAACGGAGATTTTCAGGACCAGGAGCAACACCATCCTTCAGCTGCTCACAACGGAGATTCTGAGGAACCATCTACTCAAGACACTACTGAGCAAGCTGGCATGTCGACCTTGCGTGACTTTGGTTTTATACGACCTCTCGATCCGCAATCACTGGAAATCATGGGCTTTCGAACAAGTGGCATGAGCGTGCCCACGACACTACCCGCTCAAGCTGGGCGGACTGCAACAAGCAGCAACGGAGAGTCTCAGGAGCAGGATCCACAGGCCCGTGCCAGAGCGACTTCGCAATCCGACGGCATGAGTTTTATTCATCCTTTCAATCCAGATATGTTCAATCAAAGCTTTCCTCGGACAGACAGCAAATAAGGTGTTGTGTGCGCTCTTGCTCCTTTGAAGATCGGTACTTACAGAATCGTAGGCTCTATTCTTTCTTGCTTTCCCGGTTTATTCTTAGAGAGATATGGTGGAGATACACTGGACAATACTTCCAATTTCTGCTGTCATCTTCTCAAATGGAAAAGGTAGCGCGGATGGTGCAGGGTTTAGTATTTGCGGACCCGCGAGTGCGGCATTTGTCTCGCATACCTAATTGTTAGCTTGGAAACTGGTCCCTGCTGTAGTCGGCTCAGATGTCTGGTAATCCCGCATGTAGCTTGTACACTCTCATGTTGCGGGGCTTACCCTGCAGGACTTGGATCGCTGGTCCATTCCGCTGCTTCTGGTCAGCGTGCATGTAGAACCTGTGCATTGCCTGATCGACAGCGCAACATTTCCAGGATCAAACGAAATAACCCCTTTGGCAAGATGCAAGCTAGTCTCTGATGCAGTCCGGCTGCAGAGATTCCTGACGTGTCGGACTAGGAGGCCGTCTCCACATGACACCAAGCTGGAACCTGACTGTCTACTGTATAAACATCGGTCCAAGAGGTCTCTCCCATCGCTCTTCTTCTTCCTTCTCTTCTGTCTTCTCAGGTCTCCTTACACTCTTTCTTCTGAATGTGCACCTACCACCGAAGGTTCACATCAGCTTCACGTCCAACTTTGATATCCTCCTCCGTGTCCTCCTTTCTCGAGAACCATGGAGTCGAAGAAGGCAAGGAAACTGCTGGTGCCGTCACCAAAGCCACCAACAACTGTGACTGAAAGTCCCATAGAGCGTCTTGCCTCGTTCCATATTACCACTGATCAAGTCCAGCAAATCTTGGACATGCTCAAACAGGCACAGTCCCTGCCTTCTTCCGGAACGGAAATGACATCTACCAACGAGCAAGCCACCCACGAAACGAAAGATAAGATCCAGTCCAGAGACAGAGCCTCGAAGATCGAAATCGAAAATGTCAACGAAGTGTGAGTAGAACTGCACCAGCTCACTGTTGTCAAGACTCACATACCTCATCACCAGTTGGAACAAGTCAACATGCAGATACGACATTAAGAAGTCGCTTGATTCGAGTGCAGAGGAAGAAGATGAATACATCGAGTTCGTTGCTGTCTTCCGACGGAAATTCGGTAAGCGTCTTCAAGGAGGATGATCGATACCACTCTGATCTTCGGACAGATAGCAGGCGAGAGCTTCTGGACAGTTTTGTGGACATCAAATCCCCCGTCCTGAGAGATTGCCTCCGAAAGGTTCTGGATGGGGTGACCTGTGTTAACCTGCGCGAGGACAAGCCGTCGGTAAGAAATCATTTACGCACAAGAGTCGCCAGTAGCTCTGCTGAAATTTTTACTAGGTCAATCCTGACATTCTGTTCACCTATCTACCGCAACTGGAGGTATTTTTGCGCCGTACAATGCCAGATACGTTTGAGAGAGCGCACCTCGGAAAATTGGTGCAATTTCTCCAAACGCAATATGCCGCTGTCCGCGACAAACTGATGGCACTCCTCGAGCACAGGGAGATGACGTTTGAATTACTGCCGGTGTTTTTCCGGCCAAACTCGCTCGTCTACATGATGTCCGCTAACTCCGAGAAACCAAGGTGCCTGATGTTCGATTCTGGAAGATTTCAGGACGATCATGGCCAAAAATATTTTCATATGGTCTGTCGATACATCACCCACGATGGCAACAGCGTTGGTGAAGCAACTCTCAAGACCAAGATATCCGAGTTTCATGGCGTGACGAAAATATCTTCCCTTGGTGTCTACCCCTTGGAGTACCACCCGGAGAAGCAAGAGGTCGTCAAACAATTGACGGCGCGAGGAAAGAAGTTCCTCTCCTTGATCGATGTTCATTTCCGCAAGTATGAAGGGCATGGTTTCTATATCAACAAGAATGAAGTGACCAAATTCCCGGTCGGCGGCCGAGTCATCGTTGATGCCGCCACGTTCAGGGAGAGAAACCCCAATTATTTCTTTCCTCGCTTGGATGACAAGTCAACCGAAGGCGGTTCTATATGGGACTTGTCCCTCCATGCTACTTCCGAAAACGAATCTTCCCCAAGTGGCGAAGTCACAAAGGAGAAGATCCCTTGTTCCTCCGACGATTTGTTGATATGCAGTGAAACGGTATATGCCTTTTGTTTGCAGACAAAACGTTGGGGTAAGTGTTTGCGTCGCGGCTTTCACTCAGTCCCAAGTCAGCAGCCTATTGACTGATATCCGGACACAGGTGAACTTGCGGTCGACCACGTCGAGCACATCAACTGGGATTCGTCCGCCTTCGATATTCTCATGGTGCCAAAGGACCCCAAAGAGATTGTTCAATCTCTCGTGGAAAACCACACGAAGGGCTCGAAAGCTGAGGGGGACACCGAGTTTGACAACATCATTCAAGGAAAGGGACAAAATGTTGTCATTCTTTTGCAGTATGAGTCTACCTCAACCCCGAACTTCCATGTCAGCTGATTTTGAATCTCCAGTGGTCCTCCCGGTGTTGGAAAGACTCTGACTGCGGAGGCAATTGCCGAGAAGAAGAAGAAACCACTCTACAATGTCCGTGAGTCCGCCACGAATAGTTTCATTTTTCTAAGATGTGAGCAGGTGTGTGCAGGAGACTTGGGCACGGACACTCAACAACTGGAGCGCAGCCTCCTTGAGATCACCTCCCTCGCCCACAAATGGGGGGCCATCGTCCTAATTGATGAGGCCGACGTGTACCTTGCTGCACGTTCTCTTCACGACATCCACCGAAACAGCCTCGTATCGGTCTTCCTCCGCCACCTAGAGTACTTTCAAGGGATCATGTTCCTCACGACCAATCGAGTGGAGACGTTTGACGCGGCACTCCAGAGCCGCATACACTTTGCCATCAAATTCGGCGATCTCGGCGGCAAAGCAAAGAAGGAAATATGGAAGACTTTCCTGAGGAGAGTGCAGATAGACGTGAACGCGTCGGAAAAGGAGATCGAGAGTCTTAGTCGGATGAGTGTTAACGGAAGACAGGTAGGTCATGTTGATTTCAGCGGATTTCCGTCGCACGGCAGCTAATTAACCTTGTTCTAGATCAAGAACATTGTGCACACGGGAATGGAATTGGCCTTATGGAGAAATGAGGCCCTGTCGTTGAAGCATCTGATGGTCGTGATCGACGCCGCTGAAGCGTTTGATGTTGACTACAAAGGGTTTGGTCCAACGGAAAGCCTGAAGAGCTATACTTAGAAGGATCTAATACGAAATACGAAACGCGAGCTTGGCCCGCTTTCTGGTCCCCCGAGGTATCTCTGTTTCGCGCTGTAGTAAGGACTAGGGTGGGGCGAGACAGGAACGGTCAGCCTGAGTGCAGCCTCGTTAGCAAGGCTGATTACGTGATTTGGACTGGTTGTGAACTAATTGGCTTGCTGTTATATCGATACAGTATGTAACTTCTCCACAATGAAATATCTGGTGAAGCAATGCGCTGAAGACTTGAGGCCCAAAAATGGTCCCGGTAAGGCGACTTGGTCTCGTTGCGGGCCGAGAATCAGCCTGATTACCTTAGCACAAGATCACTGGGGGTCCCGCTTTTGGGATTTTGGGATTGTGGAACCACTAGCTCAGAGGGATCGAGCTAGCTGTCCTGATAGTGCTCGACGTATACACAAACATCAAACACTCCCAGCAAGGGCACTGTCTTTACTGATGACCCAGCCGCCATTCAAGCGATAGCCAATCCGAAATGTCCTTCGCCAGTATATCCTCGTAGAGGCTATACAAGTACTCGACCAGTTCCGTTGAATCCCCGCACGCGAACTCCACCATCCGTCAAGCCGTGAAGGGTGAATGGGACCAGAACTGGGAATCGGTTGCGATAGCGGGTCACGTGCTGACTACACACTGCTAGTGGCAGCTGCCTGCCAGGCAGTTGCTATACTAGCCAGTGTAATCTTACTGTGTGTGGGTACAGGATCATAGGGAGATGTCCCTTGTGTGCAAAGGATCCCCATTGGCACGGCTTTGGCGATTAGGGAAGCCCTCGGGAATGGACTGCGCTGTGAGCATAACCATCCGATCCGAAGAAATGCGGATTTGTTAGAGCGTCAACGCAATTCCTTGCTTTTTCTGACTCTACTTGCAACGTCGCTGTCGCCACTACTGTAAAAGCTATACCCGCTATGCTGGAGGGACCCTTTTGCGGGCTGGTAAAGTCGGCATATAATTGGTTAACTACTGGTTCCCATTTTCGGGTCCGCTGAGGTTTAGCGTAGTCAAGGTGGACTGGCTTGTAAACTAGAGGCCGTCGATCTGACGCCACACCTTAAGTGACGCCATACTACGTGGTTCCCAATTTTCGACTCCCCAGGTATACAGTTATGTGCGAAACCGAAGTCCTAAAGATGTGTCCATAATTTTTTGAGAAGCCGAGGGCGTTGCCCCACTACGGCGTTGGGGATGGCCAATAGACCTACGGCCGCTTGCAGCCTGTAAGATACCACGCCTCCTGTTACACAGTTATTATAGTCATTCGAAACGTCCTCTGCTTCGATAACTATACTCCGATATTTAAGCGGAGGCTTGTCTATGATCTCGCGAACGGCAGTCTCCCGGCACTTGGCGATAGTCACGTGATTGTCGCAGCTACCTGCTTGCCTGATCATCTTAACGCTGCCTCGATGAGGCTGGGCATGATGTAGGGGTCACAGGTTGGATTATAACAATTCAGCTTATCTGCCCGTCCTTCGGTCGACCTCTCAGTCACAGCGATGGCAATTCACTGAGCACTTTTCATGGGCCTGACACGATTGCCGAGCTCAGCCTGACCGATGATCTAGACAAGAACATTCCTCCCTATGCGATCCTCTCCCACACCTGAGGTTTAGACCGCGACGAAATCACCTTCGCCGATATACAGAAGAGTAAAGGTCAGAGCAAGGCAGGATATGCGAAGATTCGATTTTGTGGAGAACAAGCGAGAAAAGACGGGATCGAGCACTTCTGGGGTGGATACATGTTGTATCAACAAAGATAACCACGTTGAGCTGTCGAAAGCCATCACACTGATGCTTGGCTGGTATGGTGATGCGAAAAAGTGCTATGTCTACCTTTCCGACGTATCCGTCCGTAAGGCGACAACATCGGCGAACCGCATCGTTGGTTAGCCACCAGGCTACGGTGTCAGCCGGTTAGAAGAAAGGTTCCAGGTGAGAGATGTCTGCAAGATCCAACACATCCTGTACTGCAGCTGGAACAAGGGCATTTTGGAAGGCACCCTGCCGACATTGGCACTTGAGCTCGAAAAGTCAGCCTCAGCGGGGGCATTGCTTTGACCCTGAGGGCCAGAGGCAGAAACCACACAAAAGAATGGATTAAAAGGTGAACAAGGGGAGGAGGTCACCAAGGTAGTCGCATACATGATGGCGCGCACCCGGGAAGGGTTGTCCGAACGTTTGGGCGCCTGCAGTACTATACCTTTCTGTGTTGGGTTTCCAGGGCCAACCATGAAGAGCTAGAGACTCTCACCGCACACAAAGCGTCTCGTCCCCTGCTGCTAGATCCAGTACAGCCTCTTCCCCGGTCCTCCTCGATACAGGCATCTGAACGAACCTCAGACATATCTCAGCAAATGCTCTTAAAGTCTGAACAGCCTTCGCAGCCCGTTGCGGCGACACAGCCAGACACCGGATTCCATGGATGACGACGCAGAAAAGGATGAGCAACGTTCGGAAGGGGAGGGCGAAGCGGGTGAGGGAGATGCAGGGTCTCGAAAAAAGAACGGTCAGAGATTCTTCAGTACCGGCTACCCTCCGTGCAACCACAGCTTTGCTCGAAGTGCGCATCTCGCTCGTCACATACGTAAGCACACTGGAGAATGGTCATTTCAATGGCAACGCAACCTAAGGTTCTCCCAACTCGACAATCTGCGTCAGCATGCCCAAAGCGTCCGCGCCAAGGAAGAGATTCCCACGGACTCCTTGGCCGACACAGAAACCTGTTTTCAACTCCATACGCAGCAGTACGGATCCAGCACAAGCAACCAAACGCCATCTGTTAGTATATCGGCACCCACACACGAATGTTCTCAAAGCCTGCTGAGTTTCATACTGGACCCAGGCCTGTGGAATTATACAGAAGGACATGATCACCTATACACGCATCTTACGCATCTTGCCAGCGGCCACGAGACTTACCGTGATTGGGAATTCAAAAGCCATGAGCTATGGAGATATCGTCGAAGCACAGAGGACGCGTGGCACGAAAGACGCTGGTCGGATTCGTAAGCCCAATGGTGCAATCCTGGTTTGAGTTTTCGTGACTCATCTTGCGAGCGTGGCGCCAAAAATTCTTCGCCCCACGTGTACTAATCGCACCAGGTTATTGGGCTATACTTTGTACGTAATCCTTCCACCGTGATTGCGCCCCAAAAAAGCAGCGCTTTGCGAACTTTGCTCCGCCCCTTCGCCTTTTCCTGATAAACCTCAAACCTCTCTCAATTTCAAACCTCTCACAATTCACCTTCTCTTTACGCAAACCCAAAATGACGACACGCAATCGTACGGCTCTTCCACCTTGCTGGACTTGCTATCCCATTAACGCCACTTCAGAGCCTAGCGGTACGGCTCTTCCTTGCTGCGATGGTATGTTGTCGCATTTCTCAAACAGCGATGCTCATCTGACTTGGACTCCACAGACAGCTGCCTCGAGAAAGTAGCACTACGTGAGTGCATCTTGCAATGCGGCCAAGCACAGAATGCAAGCTGCAGCGACGACGATCACGCCACGGTCTCACGCGCTAGGTCCACCACCGCTCATTCAAGCTCTTTAGGATTAGGAGCAACCACTTTCGATCAGCGCAATCTCTCTTTACCATCGAGCCAGAGCCCAAAGCGGAAACGTGAAGCGTGCATGACACATTCACGCCGCGTTCGCGACCACTACAGTACAACGCTCGCACGAATCGGCTGTATATGTAAGGAGCTTGTTGCGAAACATCTTCAGCCTTGTTGTAAAGAGGTGGGCCCTAGCGGCAAAACCACCCCGGCCTCGACCTCCAGGGAGAAGATATGCACGCCTCGCCCGCAGCAGCCTCTCGTTGAGGAGATTTGCGCTACCAAGTGCAAGTTCCCAGGCAAGAAGCTCTGTCAAGGAGGCAACAGTGAATATGGCAGAGCACATGAGTCTGCGACTCCCGCTGCTTTAAACCGAAATGGACACTGCGGCGGGGACCCAAGAAACAACCATTCTGACACTGAGAAGAAGAGAGCAGGCCCCTTCACCAGTTGCAGCGATTCTTGTCGTCTGCAGGACACTCCTCAGGAAGTAGCCGTCATCGAGACATGTGGAGACGCTGATGGGACTGCAATTGGTGCTGGTCGTGATCCTGCTATCTCTGAAGCAGGCCGTCGTTCAAGAAACGGCTGCTCTTCCAGCACTGAGAAATGTCAAGTACTGAAAGTTTTTCCTTCCGAAGACCCGGAAACTGGTATCGACCTCAAACAAGCCACATCAAATCTTCAACATGTTGTCTTGGACGTTCAAGGTCTCACGTGTACTGGCTGCGAGACCAAGCTGTTCAGATCTCTGCAACAAATTCCGGGTATCTACCGTCTTCAAACCAGTTTGGTGCTTTCGCAGGCCGAGTTCGACCTCGACGAGAAAGCGGGTTCCGTAGACGAAGTGGTCAAGTCCGTCGAGAAGGCTACAGGGTTCGTGTGCCAACGATTGAACAATGAAGGCCAAGAGGTTGACGTTCTTGTCGACAGCGACGTAAAGGCTTTCGTGGCGCAAAAATATCCTCACGGCGTCTTTCAGATGACTCCTATCGGGAAACAGGTCGTGCGCATTACGTACGATGCTCGGGTTATCGGCGCGAGGGCACTATTAAGGGAATGCTTCGACGCTTCGCTCAGCCTCGCGGCTCCTCGACGCTCTTCGGAATTAGAGAGTGGAAAAAAGCATGTGCGGAACATGACCTGGATTACCTTGCTCTCCATCATTCTCACTATTCCGGTGCTTGTCATGGCTTGGGCTCCCCTTCCTCATCGACCAGTTGTCTATGGAAGCGCCTCACTAGCACTGGCAACCATTGTGCAATTTGTCGTTGCTGGGCCATTTTATCCCAGCGCGCTTCGGGCATTGCTATTCACCCATGTGATCGAGATCGATCTACTCATCGTTCTCAGCACGTCCACAGCCTACATATTCTCAATCATCTTGTTCGCCTATACGGTGGCAGGGCGACCGCTGCAAATTGAGCAATTCTTCCAGACCAGCACATTGTTGATCACATTGATTATCATCGGACGACTGGTGAGTGCCTTCGCAAGACAGAGGGCGGTCGAGTCGGTTTCTATCAGGTCTCTCCAGGAAGAAACGGCTACATTGTGCTCCACGGATGGCCTTGAAGAGGAGCGGATTGATGTTCGTCTTTTCCAGTATGGCGACTATTTCAAAGTTCGGCCAGACTCGCGCATTACCACAGATGGTGTGGTCGTCTCCGGCACGACGGAGGTCGACGAGTCTATGGTGACTGGCGAGTCCCTACCAGTTGAGAAATCTCCGGGCTCTCCTGTCATTGCAGGCTCATTGAATGGATCTGGTGTTATTGTGGTCCGACTGACGCATCTTCCCGGTGACAATACAATCAGCACGATTGCGGCTATGGTAGACCAAGCCAAATTCTCTAAACCCAAGGCCCAGGAGATCGTGGACATTGTTGCTGGCTATTTCGTCCCTGTTATTTTGGTCCTCACTATCATAACATTTGCCATTTGGATGGCTGTCGGTGTTGCAGTGCGCCATCAAAGCAGCGGTCCTGCGGCTGTGAATGCAATTACGTACTCGCTGTCGGTCCTTATTGTTTCTTGTCCATGCGCCATCGGCCTTGCCGTTCCTATGGTCATCGTTATTGCGGGAGGTGTGGCAGCAAAGCATGGTGTTATCTTCAAGTCAGCATTAACGATTGAAACGGCACGCAATATCTCTCATGTCGTCTTCGACAAAACTGGCACCCTTACTGAAGGCCGACTACTGGTCGTAGAGGAATTATATCTCTTAGACGACCACGGCATCGCCCAGTCCGTTACTCTGGGCTTGACCTACGACAACAAACATCCCGTCTCCGCTGCCGTTGCCACCTACCTTAAGGAGAAGGGCGTTGACGTCTCAAGAATTGAAGGTACCAAGTCGATCACCGGCAAGGGAGTCCAAGGGACAATGAGCGGTGTGGAGGTACGTGGCGGAAATACTCGTTGGCTCGCCGCGGATGAACGCGCTGAGGTCAAAGATCTCTTGGCAAAAGGTCTCACAGTCTTTGGTGTGACCATGAGCGGGAACCTGATCGCCGTCTTTGGTCTTGCAGACTCCTTGCGTGCGGAGTCTCACTTCGTGGTCACCGAACTTCAGAACCGCAATATTGCTGTCTCTATCATAAGCGGAGATGATGCTGGAGCTGTTGACGCTGTGGCTGCCAAGCTAGACATTCCAGTTGGTCGTGTTCGATCTAGATGCACGCCTGGCGAAAAGCAGGAGTATCTCAAACGACTCGTCGCAGATGAAGGGAAGAAAGTTATCTTTTGTGGCGACGGCACCAACGACGCTGTGGCGCTTGCTCAAGCTGATATCGGTGTACACATCAATACCGGTAGCGACGTGGCGCAGACCGCTGCAGACGTCGTCCTTGTGCGTCCATATCTGACCGGTATCTTGGTACTACTGGATCTGTCAAGGGCAGCCTTCTACCGCATATTTTTCAACTTTGCCTGGGCATTCGTGTACAATTTGTTCGCCATCCTGTTGGCAGCGGGGGCCTTTGTCAACGCCCGGATTGAACCACAGTTTGCGGGACTGGGAGAGATAGTCAGTGTGCTACCCGTCATCTTGATAGCTCTGCAGCTCAAGTTTTTCAAGCGACAATACTGACGCTTGGGGTGTTTTGGTGACTTGGAGCATCATAGCTGGGCCAGGGAGTCTGCGAATCGTCAGGTATCATCCGGTTCGGATAGGGGTCCGGCCAATCGCAAGTCGCAAAACTCATCGAGAAGTTTAGGAATGGGAAAGCAAAAAGTCTGAGTGCTATCAATTCTCAGTTCAGCGCAGAGAACACAAGTGGAGCTCATTGTGTCAAGAGTTTTCATGCCTGTGTTAAGCCTCCTGACACGTGGAGGACTTTGGTACACGACGGCGTAATGCTTGGCGACACCCCGCTGAAATCTCGGAGTAGCTTTGTCGAACCATGGTGGAAGATTAGGAGAGGATTCAAATGACAGAGGCGATTGCGTACGTGAAATACAGCATTTACAGCTCCATAATTGCGCTGAGATCTATTGGTCAGATATTGAAGTTTGAGTATTTCCATTATGAGGTAAGCGTGACTCATAGTGGAGCAACACTGTCATCCTTCTAAAGATTTTTCGTGCATATTCAATGTTATTCCTGGTCTAGGGCAATCACCTAAGTACCAGGAATAGCATTTCCTGGTCTAGTGCGCTCCCCACGTACTGGGAATAGCCATTTCCTGGTCTAGTGCTCTCCCTTCGTACCAGGAATAGCATTTCCTGGTCTAGTGCGCTCTCCCTTCGTACTAGGAATGACATTTCCTGGTCCAGTGCGCTCCCCACGTACTGGGAATAGCCATTTCCTGGTCTAGTGCTCTCCCTTCGTACCAGGAATAGCATTTCCTGGTCTAGTGCGCTCCCTTCGTACTAGGAATGACATTTCCTGGTCCAGTGCGCTCCCCACGTACTGGGAATAGCCATTTCCTTGTACAGCGTGCTCCCCTTACGTACTGGGAATAGCCATTTCCTTGTACAGCGTGCTCCCCTTACGTACTGGGAATAGCCATTTCCTTGTACAGTGTGCTCCCCTTACGTACTGGGAATAGCCATTTCCTTGTACAGCGTGCCCCTTACGTACTGGGAATAGCCATTCCTACGATCAATGCTGGGCACATCACGTGACTTGCCTCTTATGGCTCCAGTAGTCCACTAGTCACTTCGTGACATCGACCTAAGGATTGCCTATCCCTTGTCTCGTGGACTGTCGAGGGCAACCTCTGTCGCATGCAGAAGCGGAGTTACACAATGCCAGTAGTTACGGGAACGCGCAGAGCGCAAAATGCAAGTTGCGCTAGTGTCACTATGGTTGACCGAGATTCCCATTTCGCGAGCGAGGCGAGGTAGAGAAACAAATTTCGCTGGGGCATCGGAAAGACACTGAATGCACCATGGAAGGCTGTGGTCAAATTCTCCTTTAAAGTGTCGTGCAAAGTGCTGTGAAGCAAATTGCTGTGAAGCAGAATGCCATGGAGCAAAGTGTCCTGAAGCAAAGTGCTGTGAAGCAGTTTGTCGTGCGACAAACTCGGACATACTCCGGGTGTTTCTACTGGCATTATCCATGGACGAAGGGCACCAAGCGCTGCATGAAACGCCAGCTCCTCGGCAATATTGTGAACGTCACGTGACGTAACTCTGTGCAATAAAGTTATGTCACGTGATATTTCGGGCACGCACATTTCCCCCCCCGGGAACCCTTTGCCGTAATTGAAAGTGAATTCTTCCCCATCACCGTATGGTGACGACTGCAGCCCTGTACTTACCCTCTGCCCTTTCACCACGGATTTTGGTGGTTGGCTCACAGTCATGATTCATCAGGCCGAAGGTATTGCTGATCTTATCACAGTTGGTCTGCGCGACCTCAGGAGACGAACTCGACATCGTCGGCAGTGAGGGAGGGCCCGTTCCCATGACCTGTGGTTCTGGCTTACGTCGTTGGATTGGGGAACTTTCTCGAGGGCCCCTTTTCGGGCTCCAACATTCCCATTCACTTCCAGAGAAAACGGTTCTGTACTATACCATTCAAAAGCTGCGGATTTGCCATTGCCTCCCAAATCGGTTACCTGTATGAGAGAAGGCGATGGGCCTATTTCTCGTCCCCTCTGAAAGAGAGGATATCAGGGTCACGACAAATGAAATCCTTGATACCTGCGGGACGATCGCCGCCGTCCATGCGAAAGATACCTCCTAAACTTCTGTCGCCACAGTCGCCCTCGAATGATGATGTCTTCAGTATCCGCAGCTCATACGACCTTGCAGGCTTTTGAAAAGCGAGATAAAAGAGAAGGAAGCGTCAAAAAAAAGAGTGGTGAGCGAAGAGCGAACGAGAATTTCGAGAAACGCAAACGCAGTCTCCTTAGAAAATGCAATGAGACTGTTGAATTATATGACGCAGATCTATATATCGTTGTTCGCCGGAAGGGGAAGTGTACCGTGTATTCGAGTCGTTTCGTTTCCAGTTGGCCTCCTCATCAAGAAGATATGGTGAGCTTTTACCCTCTACATCGTACGTCCTAACTAAGAATATTGTAGGACACCTACTATCCAGTCCCCGTTGTGATGACTCCGGAAGATTTTCGAAGAGAGACTACGGACGACAAGGAAGCTAGCAGTTTGGGTGAGAAAGGTGGCTTCTTTGACGAGCCGACCTCGTCAAGGCCCGCCGCAAAATCGTCGGTAGTCGGAGGGGGACTCAAAGGACCTTGAAAGCTGTCGGGTGTAGACAGGATGGAGGATGGTCAGCCTTGAGTGTTTGGATGAGCGGCACAGGTAATATCAGTTATCACACCAGCAACTTGAGTAGTGTTCTCAAAACCTCTCTTCCCTTCTATAGCCACACGTCCTGGTACATCAACCTCATCGTCGATGGTTTGGCCGACCAGATGTCGGTGTCGACTTCCCAGATTGGCCATCTCGATTGTGTAGTGCTTCTGCAGTATCTTAATGCAGTGGTCGAGCGGGCTCACCCAAACCTGAGTCCATCTAGGCACATAGGCAAACGGTGGACGAGTCTCAGTCCCCAACCTTAGTTACGTCTATCAGTGCTCGTGTCAAAGCCCGTGGAAAGAGGAATATGGGCACTTTTGTATGAGGGCAACAAGAGACTAAACTCAGGCATGTGAAAATCATATCATCGTCTCATGACTGGGCAACAACTTCCGACACCCATCCAAACTCCAAAGTCCGCCAAAGTGCCCAGAATGGGGTCTTGTTCCAGAAATGAGGAACCTTTGCGTAAGCCGGGCTCGGCAACCCTTGATTGAGGTTCAAAGGTAGGTCAGCTGATTACACAGGTCCATTTACGGAAGGTTAAGCGTCAGCGTTGCGTTGTGGGACAAAGGTTTCTTAGAGCGGGAATGTCCTGCAGGCAACATCACGTGCCTAGCCTGACTGCCACTAACCCCCTTGCTGGGATGCCGACGTGGCCCTTGCGGCTCTGCGAAAGACTAACTACTCATTTCCCGACTTTTCATTCGTCTCCATCCCCACTTGCACGGCCTGGTTCTGTTTCCGCGACTGGCCAGCCGCAATCATGCAGGCCTCATGGTTTTTTTCCGGTTGGAGACATGACATGTGTTAAAGTTTGACATTTCAGTCCCCGCGATGCGGCTCTGCCCGGTAGAGAGCCCATTTCTCCCCCTCCCCGCCCGCCAGCCTCACCTTCGGTAGAGCGAACAGAGCACTGCCCGTTGGCTGATCAGCAAACCGCCTCCCTTCTTTTGTCTCATCGACGATTATGTCCGCTAGTCTTGAGCGACTCCCGTTCGACATCATCCACAATGTTGCTAGCCAGCTCGATGTACGTTCATTTGATAGCCTCGGAAAGGCAGCCAGGTCTCTCTACAAGCATCTGAGAAACGAAAACACCGCGAAGAATGCGGTCAAGGTGGATCATCCCCGAGGCCTGCTTCTCTTTTGACATGTGTGCTAACGGTAGTAGAAGAGTCTGCCGCACAATCGCTGGGTGCAGCTAGCCCTTTCACCTCCCCAGGCTAGTTTGAGGCAGACGCTCGGTCGGATTAATGACTGTCAAGCTGCCCTACAAGAGGCATCTCCATACTCAGCATGCATCATAGCGTACGCCAGCAGTTTTGCCTACCACTCAAGCTTATTGTGTTATGTCACCCGTGGCAACCTTCGCATTCTTAACTTCAATGATCAACGAGGCACCGAGAAGATCTTCGAAGGGAACGTCCTCGTCAATCACCTTGCTGTCTCAGGTCAAGAATGGGGAGTACTAGATCTCGACTCTTTCCAATCACTGCAAATACTGGGGATCGCTGATGACACCACTGTCGTGCATTGTGACTTTGGGGCTTTCGGGCAATATGTGTTTGAGATCGATATTTCCGACAGCACGCCATCGAGTTCGCCAGGGGCGGGTCTTCATCCTCGTGTCCGGCTCTGTGCTCGAGTCCGGTCATCGAATAAGCTCTTCACCAGGCATAATCGCCACTTCCTGGTCATGGGATCTCATTCTGCAACGGGTAGCCAGGGTCATAACGAGTGGTTGTTGCAGGTGTTCAGCCTGGGCACTGCAGAGCTGGTCAATGCAGAACCGTTACAGCTGCAAGGGTTCTGCGGCTCGGAAATAGGAACCACTGCTTGCTTTACCATCCACGACAGTCATTTCTACGCCGTGGCGAATCAGACGAGTCTCGAGAACGAGGAGGTCGACTGGACGAGCTACTATCAGGTGGTCAAATTCCGTCTGGACTCTCACGCGGTATTGCAATCGCCTGTACAATACAGCACAACGAGAGACGCATGAATCTGTGGCCCTAGCGACTCACCAGGAGGGGCCCTAAATACGGCACTCACCGCGGACCTGTGAAATGTGGCGTAGAGCTGGGTGCAGATTTGGGCCCCTCTCCATCGACGGCATTATGGGCACCTCGAATGCACACGAAAGACAATGTCCACTAAGACAGGGTCCTACCATGTGTCCACTGGGTGCAAGATTTGGGCCCCTCTCCATCGACGGCATTATGGGCACCTCGAATGCACACGAAAGACAATGCCCATTAAGACAGGGTCCTACCGTGTGCCCACTGGGTGCGAGGCCATAGATCTCATTTCGAATAGTCCAGGAGCAGTATGTACTGTAGCAGGACAACACCAACGATGAGTTTTGGAGAGGTTCGGCTCTTTCCCGCCTCATGAAATTGATACTAATATGAATTCCAGTCACTTGATCGGATGCTCTCTCATCTACACGATAATCCAGAATACGCATATGAATACTTTTGTCAACACAAGGATAAACGCGATTCGTTTATTTCTGCTTGCCAAAAAGTATTCAATGTCCAGCAAGGTCCTGGCTCAATCACCTTTGAGTGGAATGTTTCTGGGGAAACCGGGACCGCAACTACTCGATGGGAAATGCTTGAATCGGAAACACCGTCGACAGTCGCTCCTGGTCCAAAAAAACGTCGAAAGACAGCCGAACTACCCGCTGAGCAAAACCCTTTCTTGTACTCATCTATTACATTTGACGGCTCACAGACGGGCTTGGCTGATCTGGCCAGGAAAGTACAATTGATCGGGAGTCAGGAGACCATTTTAGCTCTCAGAGTCTTTCTTGTGAATCTAAGACGTGACTCCAACGACGAGGCCCGGTTCGCGCGGCAGGTAAGAGAGCGTTGCTTTCTTAGTGGAGTGAGCAGTAAACCCCTATCCACGAAGCTACGACACCTGAAAGAAACTATTGAATTCCACGAAATGAAGGGCACGTTGTCGAAATGTCTTCAAAGATTTTATCTGGCCGACTTAGCCGGGGCATATTTGAAGGAGCAAGCAAACAGCATTGCTAAGTCGGCCTCCGCGACGAAGTTTGTTAGGGGAATTGTGCCTTACTTTGTGGACACTCTTTTCCCGGAAACTGCCAACTTCGCTCTGGCTGATGCGAGTTCAACAGAAGGGGACATTCGCAAGAAGGCAGTGAAGAAGTTTATGAACTGGAAGTCGATAGGTGGTCTGTGGCTTCAATTTTCTCTCCGATTTGGTGCAGGGGTGCTGCTCATCCTTCCAGATAATCTCACTGACGCAAGGTTAGTGCCGTTTACTCTTGCTCATAACTCCGCAGTTTAGTGTTCATTATGCCGCTAACCAACGATAAATAGTCTTCGAGTCCTCAGCGAGTCTGAGCTGCTTATTCTGCTGGACTTCATAGACCGCATTCACCCACTCTTGAAAGAAAGGGTACATGCCCTGACCTTGTGTCTCAAGCACCTGGTTGAAGAAGGACGCTTGCCATCCAAGCGACTGCAACTAGAGGTAGCGTCAGAGCGTGAAATCCTATCGAAAAGAGCGCGAGGAGAGCCTTCCGAGAAGTATCTGGATTTTGTCAACGAGCAGGAAACCGGTGAACGGGTAGCAACAAGCGCTATTGGAAGTCCCGCGTCGGTTGCGTCCCATTTCGCTTCTTCCGTCGTGGCCTCTTCCGATATCTTGGGCGATCCTGAGTCTCCTAGTGCAAGAAGTCCGGAAGACCGCTTTGTCTCATGCTACGAAAGCCCTGGCCGGCAATCTAGTGAGGAGTCACACCAAGGAGGGAGCAGTCCTGGTCGACAACTTCAGCTGACGCTTCTCGAGAGCGCCATGAATCAAACTACGGGAGGGTCATGAATAGGCGTCAATATTCCCATCAGCCGATGCGGGGGACTATTAGAGGGTTATTTCTTTAGAAAAATCGGCGGCATGTAGTATTGTAATGAATATATCAATATTCGCTCCGTCCTGGAGATAGCTCGACGAGTCGAGCCATTGTATCACAACGGCACTGGTGGGTATATGCGTCCACTAGGTCTCCCATCCTGAACGTGCTTCTTATCTGGTACGTCTGCGCATGGCGCATCTCTAATCAGATCTTAGGCCGAGCGCGGAGGCTCAGACATTTTGAGTGTCTGACCGGGAGCTCCTAGCTTTCCGATCTGCGGATCGCGTCCGCGGCCGCAGAGAAGAGAGGCGTTCACGTTGTGCCCGTCGCTGGATACTCTTTGTCCCAGTCCTTTAGGCTGTGGCAATAACCAGGTGGCCCACGTTCGTTGGAAGGATGAGGCCTAACAGCCCAGCATCTTCCATTGTCTTCAATATCCGTACATAATTGATCGCCCGGAACGGCGGTCTCTTCTTCCAGGGGCACCTTCTCGGGCTTTCGGATGTACAAGCCATAGATCGCGGCGGAAGAGACAGGGGCGCACATCGGCGTCGCAGGCTGCGCTAGAGTACTGGAAGATGGTGTCGGAGATAGTAGAGATAGATGGTGGTCAAAGATCATCTGATATGGCTGTAGTCAAAAATATCGGTGGCACCACTGAAATGCCAGTCAAAGAGAACGGTGAGGGAATCATCGCCAGTCTCAGGAATTTCGCGTTCTAGAGGAGAATTGGAGGTATCGGTGGGCTGCCAAAAGGCTTCGTTGCTGCTGGCCTTCAGCATTGGCGTATTGAATGATGCAACCAAAAGGTCCCGAAAATTCATCAAGTTGGCTTGCTGCTATATGAAGCGCTCAAATAAGTGCAGTCTCCTCACTTGGGGACAGAGTGGCAGACCAGGGCCCTTAAATAGTCCCAATCCGTGGCTGTTGCGGGCCGCCCCCAACTTTCCTCATTGAGTGGTGTTGCGAAGTCCGGTGTTCAGTGCTCTCTCCCTTTCCTCTCGTTCTGGTCAGGTCTGGTTTGAATCATCTCTTCCGTGTGCCATGTGCTTTAAATTCCTGCCCCTTGAGAGTTGAGTCGAGTCAATTCAGCCTATTGTATCCGGTGTGGATATAATTTCAGATTTCGGGATGTTCAAGGTCGCAGGGTTCGGACCGCTGTCCCGTTACGGTGAAACACACGCGGCGTACGCAGATCGGCGCATCTAGGCAGGCAGACATAGGTCTGCCTACCTGAGTCTGCCTACCTACGTTCCATAGGTACGACCCCTAGGCTCCAAAGGGCAGGAAATAGTTCGCGTGCCTAGGTCTGCCTACCTGGGTCTGCCTACCTGAGTCTGCCTACCTGGGCCCGCCCACCTGGGTCTGCCTACCTGGGTCTGCCTACCTGGGTCTGCCTACCTGGGCCCGCCCACCTGGGTCTGCCCACCTTTGGAGCCTAAGGGCGGTGACCTATGGAACGTACCCAAGTAGGCAGACCTAGGTACGCGAACTCCGGGCCCCTTTGGAGCCTAACAGGTTGTGTCCCAGGTCTCCCCGCTCCCAGGCACGGTGTCCTTAGTCCACACCAATGTGTACATTACTTCGTCTTGGTACGCTGCCGAGATTCCTTTCTGATGCCTATCCTTGAGAATGGCATCAACGCCGTCCGCAAAACAAACGTACGCATGTCTTGAGATCCCTATGCCATCTTGCATGCGCGATTTCGTTACACATTCATCTACGCCACCTCCCAGACCCGGTGGCGCATACGTCGATAGTCTTATCGCCAACTTTGGCAATGTGCATGGCAAAGCAATGGAAGAAGTCGAAAAATGCCGCCTCCTGGCAGATGGACCCGATGACATCGTCATACTGCTTGAGCGTCCTGCTACTGATCACGACTACAGTGCACCGTTGGCAGAATTTGTTTCGTGTTCGGAAACGCTTCGCGCTGTGGACGAATTAATCCGCTTTGCAACGCGAGCTCAGCGCAATATTCAGAACGTCAGCGTCGTCGATGTCTTCTCACTCAAGCCTGAGGGAGCTAACGCTCCTTCGGATGATGAATGCCATGATCTTGCAAAAGAAATCTTACTCGCCAAGAAACCCAAAGTAATCATCGGATGTACAACAAAAATCCGGCAATCTCACTGGCTCTACTGCCTCAATGGAAAGGTCACGGGGGTCCCATGTACGAAATATATCGACTTAGGGATAAACGAACATTCGGCTCTCTTCGTCCGGTCATTTCACCCCGGCTACTGCGTCAACAGAGTGGACTGGTGTGTTGAATCTCGCATCAAATTGGTCTACGACTTCGTTTTTGCATTCCAGGCCACTACAAGGCCAGTTGAACATCCTTCCTGGTTATCATCGATCTCAAGTCTTCGAGCAAAACAGTGGGTATCGCCCTACCAGAGTTGTTTTCCAACGCTAATTCCGCCTGTAGGTCACACAAACGACCTAGCAGAGGCGACGATCTTATCGACCTACTCTTTAACCTCCGGCGCATCCACCGGATTTCGAGCAGGGATACCATCGTCCTCGAAGCGCGAAAGGAAGGATTGTACTATACTGTTATGGTCGAAGAGATCTTCGACCTCCTTTGGACATTACCAGCAGTGTCGGGGAAAAAGCAGGCTCTTATGATTTCGAAAGCCCTTCGGGCTTGGCAGCTACGGTTCCCAAGGGATCCTTTGCAAAATCACTTCACGGCGCAGCTTATGGCGCTAGGTCACCTACAAGACTATTTCACGGATGATCAACACATCCTAACCAGCGGATTGGAGGATTTGCAGCTTCGTCCCCTCAAACCTGAAATTCAGACTACATTGTCAGGAACACAGTGGGAGGATGAAGTTCCTGAGCTCGAAAATGTTGGCCAAGCATGCCGTACATTACGATATGGCGCTGGAAATATACCGAGGGCGGTGCTACTCTTCACAAACGCTCTGCCGGAGAATCCCGACTTTATTGACACAGCACGAAACCTCGTGGAGACCCTCAAGAAGAGTTGGACGAGCCTTCAAAAGTTCGTGGGACTGGTGTCGGCGCTACCGACAGTTCTTGAGGGTGGCCCAGGATTATTTCTGGAGGAAGAGAATTCCGGTGAGCAGCCAATTCTCCGTCGCCGTGATGCACGGACACGTGTTCAGGGACTTTTTGAGCATATATTGCCGACTGCTACCGATATGTTGAAGAGAATTGAAGGAATGAAGAAGCTAGCTCGCGAGGGGTTACCCAGCAGCGTTGTGGACCATATTCCTGAGATCGACGAACTCAGAGAACTTATCGAGCTCATTCGCAAAGATGTCGGAGCCTTTGAGAATGAACTTGAAGAAAGCATTCGGATCTTCGTTACTCTCCGAATATCACTAGCGGGTGTTTGTGGTCTTATTGAGGGAGCTTCGCCATCGGTTCCGCTGAGCCTCGAGCGGGATAGGACGCTGAAAGAAATTTATCAACAAGACATTCTGCCAGCAGCCAAGCTCAAGAAGGCCTTAAGCAGAGCGTGGAAACCATGACAGCGTTGTTGTCTCACGCATTCTTCGCAATCTACGGTTAAACTTGCTTTGGAGGGTTCAATCAAGGGAAGCTAGTGGGGATGGAAAATAGCCCGCTGGAGCCTCCCCAAAATATTGTTTGAGACCCGCGCTCCCAATTTTCGTAAGCAGCGGTCTTCCGTATGGACCTTATGCCCGGATTTTCGTCCAGGAATGCGCAGTCACATCTGAACTGACAAAGCGCGGTGTTTAGCTGAATGTCCGAAAGACATCGTAATTGTGCATACGAGCTTGATGGTTCTTGAAGTGCATGTGTCCACGGAGGACGACGGCGGAAGCTTGACATTGGGGGTCCAGGCATGGGATGTCATCATTTTCCTTAAATTGTTTGAGATGGAGTTCGACATGATCCCGAGTTTTGTACACGGTCGAGAAGTTGTGCAGTCGGACTTCGCGTGGCTCTCTGGTATTCCAGAAGCAGAAGACGCACTGCGTGGTTGTCGGAGCCTTGGGAAAGGGCTGGCGCTCTGGAGATTCGCATTTGTGTCGGATTCCCCACGTTCGATCCGGTTTGAGTCGTGCGGGAACATCCTTCTTGCGGCACAACGCCACAAGTGCATTCGCGGTGCAGATCCTGTGATGGATCTTCTCTCGATCACTCACGAGGTCGGTGTCCTTGCAAAACAGGTCGGCAAGGATCTGTCGTTCTTCTAACTTGTGCTCCACCTTTTGCGGCTCCCAGTCTCCCTCGTCGAGATCGAGCATGGAGAGGTCAAGTTGTTTGTTGATCTCAATTGTGCTGATGGTATCGAAAAACTGCTGTCGAGCGGCTTTCTTCGCCGAATTGAGTGCTGTCATTTTTGCAGAACGAAGCGCTCTGTCGGCTTCCTTGTACATCTGATAGATCTTGGTCCCCTGCGTTTCCGCCTTCTTCAGGGTGCCGGCTTCTTTGCGAGCTTCACTCGATAGTCGATCTCTCAGTTCTCGAAGTTGAACGATCTCGGGGTCCTCTTTGAGAGCGTTGACTTCGCCTACAGTCGGGTCGGTCGGCGCGCGTGGGTCGGCATGACGGCTCATATGGGTAACTGCTTTGAAAAGAGCGGTGGAAGAAGGTTGGCCGAGGAATGCAGCTTGTACGTCACACTGGACGCGTTGATTAATGTAGGCCTGGTAGATACCAGCGTCCCGATGGCACATGACTTGTTGAAGTTGAGGTTGAGTGGCGACGCCTGTACGGCCTTAGCATCACATCAGTCAGCTTGGACAAGTACCACGTACCTTCGACCGCCTCGCCAGCTCCCCGTCGGAGGACATACCCTCCAAGGATTTGCATCAGTCCCGCCTGGAGACCTAATCGTTGAAGGAAGTAGAGGTAGGTGTGGTAGCGTAATGCCTTCACAGGCGATGTTTGAATGCCAGTGGGCGTGCGCTCGGCCTGCCGGAAAACCGGCTTTTTGAGCATGTTTGCACGCCACTTGAATTCCAAACTGCGTCGTGGCGCACGAACTCGAATACGGATTATGTCTTCCATGGAGCTGACGTTAGACTCAAACGCGTTGTCGAGGATGGCTATCGTTATCATGAGCAGGATTGGATCAAAAATAAGGGTGTCAACTTCAGTCAGAATATAAGTCTTCCTGGAGAGCTGTTAGCAGGCTGGCACCGAATCACGGCGGAGAAACCCACGGGTTCGGCTTCTTCTGATACCCTTTGGTATACTTCAGGGTGATCTCCATGGCAAGTAGATCTCGCTTCGCCTCCGGATTCGGGAGCATCACTAACGTCACATCCTCATAGCAGAGAGTTTTGATATCCTCCCAGTCCAGATCCATTTCATCATGGTCGCCGGGGCCATCGTCTTCCCATCCAAGGTAGTGCTCTCTTTGCTTGGTGCGATTGGTCGCCTTGTACACCAAGGCCGCCGGCCTAGTTGCCGTGTACGCAGAGAGCAGAAGTAAGAAAGCGAGCTGTAGACGTTGTCGTTCGTCCGGGAACACCGATGTGTCCAGAACCCAGTGATGATGGAGAACGAGAAACACGTCATCAACGTCCATGACTGGCTTTTCCCGCACACCCGTGTCGAGGTTGTACTTGATAGTCAAGTATCCATCAATGTACTACCATAAATTAGCGATCAGTCCCGAAGAAAGGCAATTCTTTATCCTCACATCGCGGACCTCTTCCATCACTTTAGCATGCAAGCCTTTGCCAACAGACTTTCGATATAACATACACCACACTCTCCAGTATTCATCTAACGTACTTCTCTTCCGGACTCGAGGGTGGACGTCCAAAATCCACTTCAGGAAGGTCATGATGTCTTCCTTGGTGGCACGCACAAGGAAGCTGAGCCTGTCTTCTCCAAGAAATTCACAATGTCTAACTGTGTTAGTATCGGTGTCTCTTCTCGGTGTACCCATAGAATACCAATCCCTACCTGGTCCATTTCATCATCACACCCCAAATATTTTCTTTCGTTGAGTCCGCATGCCGCTTTTTTACAGTACCCTTCTCGGTAAGTTGTTGTCGATGGCGTCGATAATGCTCAGGCGAGAGTTGGGCGACTGTCCTGCGACCAAAAGCTTGTATGGCCATTCGGCCTCGCAGAAACCACTCTTCTCTGCAATTCTTTGCCCTTGGCAATGGCTCACAGTGCGGGGTGGTAGCTTATACGTAGGATAGTATAGCTGGTAGAGGGATTCTGCACGGAGAGCAGGGAGAGACAAAGGTCGCGGTCGCTGGCCTAAAGGTAGAGCTTGGTTGTAGTCGGTCGTGTACATAAAAGATGGGTGACGAGACGCGGTTCGAGAGGACTTCGTGAAGGTTAGAGAGGGTGCTCTTCTGTGCAGACTGTGAGAAGATCCATCGAGATCCTTGCTGCGCGTCCGTTCAGGCGCCATACTTGGGGCAGTGAAGGCATCCATTCTGTCGGTGAATGGACGATTCCGTTGTGTCTGAAGGGGGACCGTTTCTGGGTCCCACTGAAGCCGGCTTGGGTGGAGTGTCAAGTCTGCGAGGAGGGGAGACTAGGGTCAGTCATTCTTGGCACCGAGGGAAAACCACCTCCAAAAGCGGCGGCGCCTACCGCCATATTCGGAGGGAAATTTCCCTGCAACTTGCGTTGAAATGTAAACTCGTACTACGCACGTGACTCCCATTCTTCCCAAGAATGGGTATACGCACATCACCCTTCGCAAGATTGTCGTAAACGAGTGCCGCCCAAGGCTCTGAGCATTAGCTGAGAAGCCGCTCGGCGCAATGACTGTACGGGACTTTTCGCCCCATGACCTCGACCATGGCATTCCCTCCCGTAGCGGCCATATTGTTTGCGATAGTTTCCGACATTTCCTCCTAACTGCGCTCAGTTCGACGACTTTGCATGATTGTTCATGTCTCACGGATGACGGTGCTTTGGTGTCACAAGGTTGTCCCACTATCTCGCGGCTTGTTCATGATGTCTGCAGGGACGCCGAAGCATTCCTTCGAGCTCTTCCGCTCACGCTTGGCGCCAGTTCAGAACTAAGACACGGGTCTGCTTCAACCAGTGCCATGATTGAAGATGACACGCGTGTTCAAAAAGATCATGAGCTCTCTTCAGGCGATTCAACGGCTGTTTTAAATCAGCTTATGGTTGAACACCCGCCGAGGCTTTTGAATGGCTGCCCGATCCTCGAAACGGCACCTCCTTCTCCAGCAGGAGCCGATGGGTCTCTGATATGTAAGGAAAGTGGGGCGTTCAGTGTCTCGGTCCTCGCACATGATATTGAACGATCAGGTAGGGGTCAAGCTGATGGGCAATCAAACATGGTAAATCCGGGTACTTCAAGCCGCGTGGAAGAACTACCTAGATCAAGCAGATTGAGTTCGGAGATCGAAGCTGACTATGATACCGCCAGGGGACTGGACCAAGAAGAACCAAGGAGCCAGCTCGGAAAGGACACCGAAATACAAGCCAATGTAGAGCAGCCTATAGATAGAGAGGAGATAGAGGAAGGTGGTGTGGAAAAGAACAAGGAAATCGACGAAGAGGAGGAGGAAGCAGAGAGGGAAATAGTGGCAGAGGAGGAGGAAGCCGACCAGGAGGAAGTCGAGCAGGAGGAAGTCGAGCAGGAGGAAGTCGAGCAGGAGGAAGTCGAGCAGGAGGAAGTCGAGCAGGAGGAAGTCGAGCAGGAGGAAGTCGAGCAGGAGGAAGTCGAGGAAGAGGAGGAGGAGGAGGAGGAGGAGGAGGAGGAGGAGGAGGAGGAGGACGACAGCACAACCAGAGCATTGCGCGCAAGAAAGTCGAGAAGAGCGCCCATTTTACCCACGACAACGCCGTCAAGGAAAAGACCTCGACTTGGCACTCCTACACGGACACCAAGCAAAAAACTGAAATTGCATGACGTGGACAAACTGGAGGCACAGTCCATGTCCTCTCAACCACTAGCGACGGATCACTCCCTAGACTCCGCTTTCTGGGATGAATGGGATATGAAGAGGGAATCTTATGCACAGCAAGAAAAACATGCCAACCGGTCTATCAAAGCTACTCGAGTTTGGCGGCGACTCGCTTCTCTGCCTTCCATACCCTCCAGTGGCAGGCTTCAGCAAGGCGTCTCTCCCGGCCGTGTTAATACATTGGTCAAGATGGTGCTGGCGGTGGCTAACGGCCACGCTTTTGGAGCCTTGAAAGAGGTGATGACCTTTATGCAGCAGGATGGAAGAACAACGGTGGCTGGAGTGTTCAGCCAAGACCCTAAGGTCCTCGTCAGTGCCGTCAACAGTGTCGACACAGCGGATAACTTGAACGGCTATCTACGAAGGTTCGCGTTGGCTCGATTGGCCAGACTCTATTCCAATACGGTCGCGAACGGAGGCCTTTTGGGGCCCGACAAGGATGGTTCCCGTCTGTCCCTGCGGACATCAACAAACAAGGCTTACAAGGCCGAGGCTTATGTGTCTCTGATCCAGTATATCTGGGACGTGGCCTTTCCTGCTCGATTTCGGGGGAGGAACAAGACCAGGAGTGGCCTCATCGACTCCGACGAACCTGATGCCATTCGGTGGAACCGTCACAGAAGAAAGTTGAGCAAACAAATCGAAGCTGGTCAACGATGGCTCAAATTCGCTGACAAATTCGGTTGGTCGGCTCTAGGGCTGGTGACCCGAGACTGGTTCATTGAGGAGAACAAGGTGCTAGCAAATGACCGAATGTGAGTATACCTGAGTCTGTCTTTCTTTCTCGGAAACGTCGACTCACGGGAACAGTTTCGAAGAGATCTTGGCAACATCGGAGCATGGAACACTGTTGGACGAAATAGAGGCTGTGAAAGGACGATTTCTGCGGCAGCTGAACAAAACTCTCGGTGGAAGCTTGTTTGACCTGCTGGAGGATTCGAGCCGCGCACAAGCATTGCCTCTGTTGAAACTTGATGACCATGATATCATGACGCGGCCGGACTGCGACCAGTCGTGGATTAATGACTTTCACTTGGAAGAAAAATAGTAAGCGAACCAGGTAACTAATCCATGGCGCAGATCTTATATCTTCCAACACTCGCGCTAAAAGCCTCGCTGCTTCTTCCTTTGTGAGCACGAAACTCGAGTCACGGCTGCCGTCTAATTATAGGCAGTGCTGCGAGTTGATTGAAGATCAGTGTTTCGACCGGATCATGATATAGTGATATAGAACTGCATAGCAAAAGTAGTCGCTCGAAGCTGCGGCAGCTGAACTCCATGTCAGGCTTACATGTTTTCAGTTTAGCGGCAGCTTTCTTTTGTGGCGAAGGATTCTCTAACGTATATCGTTTGCGCTGATTGCCATCCTCCGTCGCCACCACATCGCCGTAACAACATAATCCTGCACCACCACGTCGTTTCACACATTCCTCTGTTACATCTTAAGCATGGTCAACATCATCTTCGAAGATCTTTCCACAGCTCAACACAGCCCTAACCACATCCGCAAGTTTGTTGGGACCCTTGATTTATGGCCACACAAGCGAGAGCTAGGCTGTATCACCTTAAGCTCTGAACCTTTTATGTACCAATGAAAAGCGCGAACAGGACCCAGCGCACTTCAGTTCTTACGTATGTGACAGGTAGATAGAGCAAGGTGGTATTAGCGAAACATCAGACCACCAGTTCTCGTCTCACTGTTGTGGGATGTAGGGTTAGAACCAAAATCTGAACACAAGTTCTAGGCCTTGATCCTCTCATTTGCCTATCCTTGATCGGCTTTAGACATGAAGCACTAATTGGCTGGGCCCAGACCGGATTCGTGGTTACCCCGCCTCCACTCTGAGGGTCAGTTTCCTAGCATTTGGGGTCAACACGTCTTTCCCAAGGTTCACATCGGGGGCTACCGGTGCAGACTCTGTATCGCATACGAACAAGCTGGCTCTCCCTACAACCACCTTGGAAGCCCATGCTCCTGTGTTGGAGTCGTACTGTAAGCGCCGGTGGTTTCAATTGCAGTTTTCTTTGTCATCCTCTTTGTGTTCGCGATGTGTAATTGAGTCTACATCCTTCAGCTGCCTTGAAACCTCGTTCCGTCAAGGTGGAGTGATGATCATGAGCATGATGCAAACATTCGCCGACTCACATCCTGGCACGTAATAGCAGAGAAGGGTGGCCGCTGTTCAGAAACTGCTGTACACACAAGCTTATTTTCCGCATGTTCCCTCGGAGGAATCGTGGTTTTACACCGCAACATTGAGCCGTATGTCGCGCTTGTTCAGATGTGACCAGACATCTTCCTCAATGATTATGTCTTCTTTTCGCTCCCCAGCTATATCCGGCGATTCTTGCAATATGCCTAACCATGGCAAAAGCTTCACAGAAACACCAGGCTTCTTGTCCAGGTTGGAGATGATAGAAGCTCTTATCCAGGACGTCAAACGCAAATTAGTCGAACACTGTCGGTCGGCCAACGTCACGGAGACAGTCCCCAAAGACAAGGAGGCAAGTGAAGTAGATACCATCACAACCACTCGCACAGGTCCGACTCACCGCTACATTCACCAGCGCCGAAACCAATTACACGATGAGGGTATGGTACGGGCACAGGAGAACAGTGAACGCGTGGAAAATTTCAACCACGAAGGCGTCTCAACGGTATCTAATTCAACCCATGACAGATCGGCGACGTACCCTTGGGTCGACGTAGCGACCTTGCCCTTTAGGTCAATCCTAAAACTTCCGGAGTTGTGCGACCTGGTTCCTTGTGACGCCACTTGCTTTCATTTGTTCAGACAGTATCGGGATAGCGCGCATTTCCTGTATCCAGGTGTCGTCGATATTGATGGGTTTGAGACTGATTTGACCCAATTTCTCGTCTGTCGATCTATACAACGGAGGGAGACGAGTGCTTTCATGGATGGATGTTCGACGATCTACGGCAAAAGTTTGCATTGGCTTGGTCTCCTCTTTTCGTGTTTGGCGTCAGGCTGTCAAAGTTTGCCAATCCGACTGGAAGAACAATACCTACCTCCGCGAGTGTACGGTGTGTAGTCCCCCAAGCCTATGGAGCTCCCAATTATTTCAGGAATACGTACTAATATGATCTAGTACGCTGTGCGTATGAATGTTTGGTCGCTGCCGACTACCTTTCACACCCGACGGTGCTCGATATCCAGAGCCTCCTAGTTTTAGCCGATTCTATTGCTGTGACACACCACGTGGGGGAGGCGTGGTCGTTACTAGGCAAGTAAGCATAAGATCCTCATCTTAATGGGGTTTCTTATACGTTACAGGGCTCACGTCCCGACTGGCACAAATGATCGATCTTCGGAAGCCGTTTCAATCGTCTATGTCTCTAACTGAAACCCTCCTACGAGAAGAGATCTGGTGCGTGTGGGCCTATTTCCAAATAGGACGGGAGCGCGTGCTCACTATTTCCAGGTGGAAAATTCTGTGGCAGGATACCTTCCTGTCCATGACCTATGGTCGACCACCACTAAACACGGGAATGCCTGCGCAAAGCCCTCATCACACGCAAAACCTAGGTGGCGAAGGGCTTCCGTACATTGAATGCATGAAGCTGCTCTGCAAAACAGCTCTCGATATCCTTCAGCACCGGTCACTCCGTCCAAGACGCAGCCGTCCGCTTCCAGAGATACTTGAACTTCACAACCGATTGATCGACCTATCAGGGCACGCGAAAATCCATCTAAAAGTGCTTACTGCGTGCCGATCACACAGAGACCATTTAGAACACTGGAATTTCCTGCTTCACATGTCCTATACCTCAGCCGAATTGCTCCGTCCCCGTGTGGAAGGGGGCGACCTCGACATAGGACAAAGGTTTGACTTACAGAGCCTGCGTGTCGGCCACCTGACTGACGTCGTGGACGCTTTTCTCGGCCTCCAAAACGTGATGCCGACCATGAAAACCATGCAGGTATCTGCACAGAATGCTCTAAGCTGTGCACTTATGCTCAGCAACATGCGAGAGCTTTCAGATAGCCCGGCAATTAGAGCAACTCTTGCAAGATTCACGAGCCTTCTTTCGAAAGTCCATGCCGGTCTCGGACCATCGCAGTCATGGAGTCATGGAGTCCTCTATCAAAGTCGATTGCGTCTATTCCTAAACCTTCCCTTCACCGGCATCACTAGGATCCAATAACAAAATTCGTCTAAGCCTACAGAGTATTAAAATCCAGCTTCGCGCCAAGCTTCAGAGACGACCGAGATACTCGAATAGGAGGTAGAAACCGCTTCAGAACCTACTGTAGCACGAGATCAGCCGATCTGGCAAAAGGTTCATTCGTTGATCCCCGTTACGCAATCCGGACGTCTTGCACGCTGCATTGTGTGACATGGAGAAAACGGCTTTCTCCTGCGCCCAGTATCAAGTCTGTGTGTCTGGTGCCTGCTGTGCACGTGGCCAAGAACTTTGTGGAGGAAGATGTTATGTCTCTGCTAAATCATTCTGCTGTGAAGGTGACGCGCGAGCTTGCCCGGGTGGCACCACTTGCATGGAACGCGGTTGTTGTCCATCGGAACACTAGATAAGCGGAGTCGAGTGCTATAATCCTTTTATTCTGCAATGCTGCAACTCGGAACCCTGTGATGGAACCTGTTGTGGGGAGTATTGCAGCTCGCCAAACGGATACTGTGGAGCTGACGAGATTTGCGTGACGAAGTCCATGACCAACACGGTGACGGTTACGAGTGCTACGTCGGTCACTATAGCGATTTCGACGTCAACAGACTCGAATTCGCCGGTGCCGACGAGCAGTGCGGCTCCTGCTGCTGTTTGTTCTATATTGAGGTCGAGGATGTATCTGCTCGTGGCATTTTAGCAACGGCGATTTCACCGGGGTGCGGCGTACATCGAGGGATTGAATGAAAATCTCGTTTTCCGGAATCTCTTCTTGGTTCGTCGTCTACGGCACCATCCTGTTCTCGGCCATCATCATTATCCAAGATTTCGATGTCCTCGGAAACTTGTATACCGCTGTCCCACCGCACTGCGTTGGTTGATTACTCTTTTCGGCTGCGGTTTATTTTTAACTGGCTCTTTGGGAGCACAGAGAAGGTTCACCAGTCTAGATTCAGACTTGGAGAGTCTTAAGAGGTAAGGCCTTTGCTGATATCGCCATTTTCATCGTGATCCTCATATCCTGGACCCTAAAGCAATGCTGGAACAGACGCGTCTTGCTGAGCCATCAAGCTTACACTGGACAAGCTATGCGACATACCACGGCACCGCAAGGAACTTGTACACCGAAGAGAAGGATACTGGAAATGACGAACGTTTTTCTCTATGCAATATGTCGTCCCTTACATTAGCGTCCTCCTGTGGACCTCGGCTGCTATCTATGTTGTGTATGGCCTTTCCACCTCCCGGAACATTTCACCTGTGATGAACTTCGACGATATTCTGTTCTCCGTTACCTTCGGACTAATTATTGCTGCTTCAGCACTGTAAATTGGTATACGTGTGAGCTTTTTTCACGCCTGGGTACAATTATCTCTTCCTTTGCACGTGGTTCTGATCGGAAATTTCACCACTGACCCCTACTCTCTGACGAGCTGGCTCATCGTCGCATTTGACCACTGTCTCGTCCAACACTTACTACACAATCGCAAACAGCGACGTAACTGAGTTATAAAAGCACCTCGGCCTTCTGTGGGAACAGCTGCAAGTATGGCGGAACAGGGAAAAGCCCGATTCGACCCCTATGATCAACATTACTGGGGGAAATTGAGGACTCAGGTTCAGTCTGCAGAACCATTCAGTGTATGATAGGAAGGACCCTTACCACAAATGAGAGTAACGCACGACGCAAGGATGCACTCGGGTGCTGATTATACACCAAACCTGATGGAGACTGGATCTAGGTCTTGCCTCTTTAATAAATTTGGAATGCGACTTATGCGGGATCGAAAACCAACCAGTCCTGGATCGGCCATTCACATGTCTCTTGCTGTTCTGAGCTAAGTTGGTTCGGTTTCTTCGGGAGCGTCCGAGAGGACAAGGATGTTTTTCCACGTACACCTGGTAAAGTAGGTAGGCTTTGTGTCCCGAAAGGGGAAACTGCATGGTAAGTCGCGGTCAGCATGAGACCACAGGCTCCGTCGCTCTCAGAACTGCGGTCGGCTTGACGAACGACAAGCTCCTCCGGTAGCATCTAACCGCGCAAGTCCATCTCTCGCCGGTATCTGATTGTTTATCCCGACTGAAAAAGTTGTCAGTAGAACAATTCTTTGTCGATATTACGGCGACATAGCATTTTCATCGAGGCCGCCGTTGCTCCGCTTTCCCTTGACTCGCTGCTGATACAGCTGCTACAGCTGGGGAGAGACACAATTTGGAGACCCATGTTGGTGAGAAGGTGGTGCACGGTGGTCGTATTCGGTATCACAGGAGAAAGACATCCCGAAGATCTCGATAGGATGGCCGACAGGGAGTATTCAAGGAGAACACTTGTGGGTGCAGGCATTCAGCCTCTGTCTGTGGTATGGACGGCAGAAGAACCGAGATTGTTGAGTTGAGAGACATTGCCTCAAGAAGTTGCGCCGTGTCGACATGTGTCCCAAAGTGAAATAGACTCGGTTGCCCCGCGCCAAGATTGCGCGACGAGGTTTCGATGTCCGAAATACGAACCACATCAACGCTTTAGCAGAACTTCGCACGTTTGAATACGAAATTCTTGAACCATCATCCTTAAATTATGCCGGATGTCGCGGTGAGAATCGAAGGCATTGAAGAAGTACTCAAGCAGTTTTGATTTCGGTGGATACGCATGAGTCTTCCAGCAGGCGCCCATCTGGCGCCAAACCGCACAAGCGACGTCAATCGAATTGGAACAAGATCCGGTGCATGATCAGTGAGCTGGCAACAAGTATCCAGGATGTGAAAGAAACGGTGGAAAAGTCAGGAAATAGTACGCGCCACCATTGAACTGCCGGAGCTGAGGACCAAAATGCTACTCCGGAAGCTCAATTGCCCACATCAGGTCGACCTCCAGACGCAAGACAGCTACCAAGCCAAAACGCTTCAGGTACCCAAGAAGGCCCTCAACTTGTTGGACCAGTTTCGGTAGATCCCAGCGCAAAAGCATCGTTAGACGATGCCTACGCCGCAGCTCACCGAGCCGGCGACGCACGAGAATCATACTCGATCCACGATTCCTGATCAATTTTGCGCTGCACCCACCGGTTGTTCGCACTGGCGCCGAAGGCTCGAGGCTTGACGAAGTTGCCACGATGGGTGTGTCAGTATAACATTGCTCACACCGTCCTGCCACTGCCGTTCCTTCTCAGTCCAACCACTGTGCACCGAGCATTTCTGAAGTTCCTCGCAATCACGACAGCACCGTCCCTTACCACGAGGAGCACGGCGTCATTGTCCTAATGCCCTTAAATATGGATCAGTGTCGCGATACGCCGTTTCTTTTTTCTCAGGCCGAGGCACTTAGTGCACGTGAAACAGGAGTGTTTAACTACGTGCTCCCGAGCGACTTTGAAGCAGGTGCCCACGCCGTCCCTAGCATTACAACGCGTATGTCTAAGTTTGGGTCTCGCCTCGGGCCGGACGACATCTTTCACATTTCACGGACCGAGGATCCGGAGACGCTTGAGATCAGCGAAACCAGCTTCACACCCACAGAGCCAGACGAACTATCAGAGATATTGGAGCATCGTCTGGCCGATCCTGAGGCGATGAGCAAGATATGATACTGTACCGATCTTTCGGCGCAGACTGCCGAAGCTCGGCGACAACAGGGCTTACCCGCCAGGGTCCCCCATCTGGCCTCTGAAAGGTAATCTGTTGGATCGGACCAAGTACCGTATCCCCGGGCTCCACTGGCCGTATGGATACGTGTCGGGCGATGACGGATCGCTATTCGTCATACACCGTGAGGACGGCAAACTG
Organism: Rhinocladiella similis; assembly: GCA_024082115.1. NCBI lineage: Eukaryota > Fungi > Ascomycota > Eurotiomycetes > Chaetothyriales > Herpotrichiellaceae > Rhinocladiella > Rhinocladiella similis. The sequence goes on from JAMRYE010000005.1 coordinate 4,450,015, forward strand.
GCGTCGCTGAACGTCCTACATTGTGGCAGAGAGAAACTCTGGTATGTTGTGGCTCGGAAGGATGGCTACCTCGTCGAAAACGAAGTGAAACGCGGGAAATGTGAGCAGAAAGTACGACACGCTTCGCGCTGGATTCCGCGGTCAAAGCTCAGAGCCATGGGTGCTTCCTTTGTCACATTGGTCCGGCGTGCGCGGGAGGTGGTCGTGGTATGGGGAGATAGCTACCATCAAGGCGGTACTATTGGTCCCACCGTTACCGAAGCCGTGAACTATGGCGGCCCTGATTGGAGCATCGAAGGTTGCTTCGAGTGCACCCCCAGTTGCGATGGATTTCCTATCCCAAATGCGTTTTTGCAGTTCCGAAACATTACGGGTAGCTAACGAGTCGGCGCAGTGTGGAGGACGCCAACGTGTCGCAGGACACGCTTTCCCCCGAGTCGGCAAACTAGGGGTTACGGAAACCATGACGAACAGAAACCTTCAAAAGAGGCACAGAGCTCCGTCACCCATACGAAAATTGTCCGGGAAAAGGATTCGGATCATGCAGAGTCCATTAAGCACGACCATACTGGCCGAAAACAGCGTCTGGAGTGCTCCGATCTCGCAGATGGCGAAGGCTATCTGCAGTACAGCCGCCATTCAGCAGTTGTTCGAGATTGTCCGCGGTCATCGGGACCTCGAACCCACGGCGTTGCGAATGCACCCTAGTAGAGACCAGTCAAGAGGCCACGATCTAACCCAAAGGCTGAAGAACGACACAGATGATCAATGTGTTCTCGCGCACATCGGCCTTTCATGACTTTCTCACCCGATTGTACCAAGCCCGTCTGGCTCAACATGCCGAAGAGGTGAAGGCAGCCATGAAAGGGCTATTAAGAAAAGCCGTGAAAGGATCCAGAAAGGTGGTATTGCGAAGATCCTCCAGGGCACGGGGACGGTCAAATGCCAATCTTTTCACCATCGAGAACGAGGCGCGAAGTGGCGGGAATACTGCAAAATGTTTCCTGGTATCCTTGGCTTTATGCTCTTTCAAACTCAAGCATTCGGATTTTCCTCAACAGACTAGGTCCTCCTTAGAACCACAGACTTTAATTCTCTATGTCGCCATCTCAACACCAAAGATATTTCTACTCTCTGCTGTGCGGGGAAGAAATTTAACGAAGACTCTCTGGACCTCACTGCCGACGATGTCGAGTTCGTTGGGGAAAATCTGGTATTTCGCTGGACAAAGTCTCGCAAACAGGTTTGGTTTCCTGTCTGAGACCCGTTCCGTCCACAGACGAGATTATATACTACCAGAATGCATACCCAGATTGGCCGAGACTCGAGGACTGGCCGGCCGATTTGGACTGGCCCACAGACCCGACATCTCTGCCTCCCACCGGAAGGCAGTGCGAGGAGTGTGATCAGGACGACTGTGATTGCGCCAGTCGTCGTCCCGAGATACAGCCTCGTATCCGGATCTACGAGGGCAAAGGTCGAGGTCTGCAAGCTGTCGCGCAGGAAGCCGGCCATGTCGCATATCGCAAGGACCAACGCCTCGGCTGGCTCGCGGGAAAATTAGCACCCCGAAACACGTACCGCAACGGCAGGTGTTACGCGTTGTTCAGGGATGACCTCCCTTTCGAGCCTGAAGTCGTCCAGGTGAACTGCGCTGAAATCCGTAACGTTTTCAGACTGATGAACCATGGCTGCAGCCAAATGTCAAATTCAAGGGCATGAGGACGTCGAGTAAATACCGAATTGCCATCGTTGCTACAACAGATATTCGTGATGGGGAAGAAATCACTGTCGGTTATGGGAAAAAGTTTTGGGGAAAGGAAAGATGTCCGTGCCCGAAATGGCAATCGCGTGCCATAACTCCGCCGACGTAGTTGTGACGCGTGATGTTCTAGGCTTACCGGTGCTTTACCGAATACAGGCCAGTCGGGTTTTGCTTACAATGGGAAATAGCTTGGCAGGTCTCCAACATCGACAGCGGTGTTGTTACCTATGGAAATTGAAAGTATTAGATCCGTTATGAAAGCTTCGGAGGTTGTACTGGTTCTGTTTTGCTCTCGCCCGCAAAAAGGATGGGCTGGCGTAGATCGATTGTTTTGTTATTCTGTAACCATGCAAGAGAGATAGAGTGTTATTCTACACGCCTTACATCAATTGCGGCATATTGTGCAAATATCATGCTTTAATTTCTTTTGCAGCATCATGCTGCCGTGCATCTAAAGCTTCAGATAAAGCGTCAAAGCATTATAAACAATAAAATTACGTCGACTCTGACAGATACAACATCTTTGCTTCCATCGTCGTGTTACCATATATTCCTCGGAATACCAAAATAGCACCTATGATGATTATGGTAATGCATAATATAGTCTGCCAGCGAGATTGGCATAGTCAAAGTGGCGAAGATTCGAAATCTATTGGTTGGTAATACCTGGGCGAGCGATGAATTTAGAGAATTGTCGCGAAATGTTCAGTCGACATGGACACGTCCACAGACGGAGTTATCTTTACTGTGCTGGACAGAAGGCCGAACCTTGATGCTGAGCGTGTAAATACCATGCGATATACTATCTCCACAATCTCTCCTTGGTAATCCTCAATAACTCTTTCTTTGCGAGCTCTCTATTTAGCGTGAGCTATTAGGGTTCTCGGCAGCCAGTTCGCTAAGTCCCTGGTTTGACACACTATTATCCTCACCCATCTCAAGAGGATAGTCGGGAGCGTGGACTGGCTTCCGGGTTATCGGGCTATCTAGGCCAAGCTCTGCTCGCATATGGGTCTGAGGCAGAACTTTTGAGGGATCAAGTTCTGCGTTCTCGTAGTTGACTTGGTTTTGGTTTTCTGGAGGAATCACAGTCTGTCGCAATTGGCGCCGACGACAGACGAAGAGAGCTATAACAATCAAGATGAGGGATGCTCCTACGCCCGCTCCAACTCCGACGCCGATCTTGGCACCTGTAGAAAGGCCGGGTGTAGAAGAGCCGTTTGGTGAAGGGTCACTTGTAGAAGAACTGTTTGTAGAGAGGGTGTGCGTAGAGAGGGTGTTCGTAGAGGGGCTGGTCGTGGAGAGGCTGGTCGTAGAGAGGCTGGTCGTAGAGAGGCTGGTCGTGGAGTGGCTGCTTATAATGGTTTCACTAAAGGTAGATACTACGGCGATCTGCCCGATAAGTTCGCTGTTGGTGGTGTACACCGTTTCAACGAATCCGACCTGTGCGCATCCGTAGCCGCTGAGGTTTGGATTTTGAATCCAGTATCTCGTGTAGCAGGCTGCAGGACTGCGGACGATTATTAAAGCTCTATTTATGTAGCTAAGGGTCCCGTACCATTTTAAGATGAGAGGGTTGCTCTGAAAGCCACTGTCGCAGGCTGTCGCTGCTGCGGCAGCTTTTAAACATGCTGTGGGAATAGTGCATGGAAATCCAGGGCAACAATAGTGCACGCTGTAGGCAATGTTCACGGCGCATGAAGACCCCGCGCTGCAGACCGCGGGCAAATCTACGTATAGATCAGTGAGGCCTCTTTACCACAGTATTTTTTGCTCAACTTGGATCGGCATCAACCCAGCCGCACGTCTGCGGCAAGGCTTGTCTCCTCCCAAGGTGAAGTTCAACATCAGCAGCAGTTGGCGGGTCAGTCGGATACAATCCGGACAAAATAGTAGACATCTTTGCAACCATGAAGGCGACGCTCACATTCACACCTGAGCTCTGAGTTGCAAGGATGATCTAATTTTTGAAAGGGCGCAAGCTGAGGCCAGCTGACTGCCGCCCTTGTTCGACTCCTATTGGCTCAACGATACTTAGAATTGGGAGGGATTGCACAATGCCTTACAGCCAAAAGAAAGAGGACCGTGCCCGAATATTATGCCTCTGAGGACTCTGCGCAGGTGAAGTGAGGTGGATCGGTCCTGATGCCTCGACTTAGGTGGCTTTGCAGAACACAGAGGCTACCTTTACACAATCCGTATCATAACGCCACAGTCTCGTAGTGAATAAGCGAGGAAACGGAGCAAGACTAGCTGCGATATACGAGGTAGCTGATCAATCAATTCCCTGCATGTTGAGGAGGAATGGTAATGTCACGCCACGATTTTCTGGAAAGTTACTCTTGCGGATTATATACTCTGTAAAATGAAGGTGGAATACTTTCAGCCAGCCACCTAAATGGAATTGGACCCGTAAATGGGCTTGAGCGTGACCATAAATTCTTTAAGGTTTAGCTCGCTGTATGAGAAGTATGCGCGGATCTGGAGCCGATTCTTTCGCCCTTGGCGCACGTGGACTTTGATCATCAACGACCACTTCCCAGTCAAAGCGGGTGTGAGACCAGCACTCGGATTGTCATTAGCCTGAGGAGGCGCTGAGCTTAATTGAGGCACTATCGACTGTCATTATGTTTGCAGTCCTGTCCAATCCCAGGCTGAAGATGTCAACGGTTACCTCGTTGCTCAATGACGTGAAGGTACAATTTGAGAGATAGACAGGCAAAGTTTAGTGCGTAGATATCTAGTAGGTCCGCTGCAACTTATCAATGGCGGTACAGGCAGCCAAGACGATGTTGAAGACAGGAATTCTGGAGCCATTCGGAGCAGTGCCGTCCACAGTACTTCTCAACGTCGTAAGCGTGGACTTGTGATTATTGGGAGACAGAAGTCAAGGAGGGTCTGGAAAGGCTTCACAAGTGCATAGACAGGAAAAGCCATCAGAGCTATGAGTAGAGGTGGTACTGCGTGGAAGGGGGTAGTCGTATAAGCTTGGACATGATGCCTTAGTGGTACCCTACATAGCTGTCAAATACGGCTCGGACAGAATAGTTTGAGATGAATGCTCAAGGAAGGACAGAGATACAATACTACGTGAAGCTTTCTAGCTTATAAGATCCTCGCACCGCCAATTACCTGTAGACTCATTCCTGGAAAGTCGGCATCATCTCACACGTGGTACCGTGCCAATCGGCCTTCCTAGCTAGCTCGGTGTATGTCGCCGCACTGACCTTCATTGGGTTCACGGAATCACCTATTCCTCGCCTTTCGGTAAGGAGGTGTGAATTGCTGGGGTTAATCGAACGTCCAGATGCGGATCAACCGCAGGAACGTTTCGTGGCCGACTGGCGGGGTTTATCAGGTGCTCCGCCGAGCTGCATGGCTGCCAATAGACACCTCTGAAATATGACCAAGGCTGAAGATGCATACAGGGTACATAGCGAAGTTTGAATGCCGTGTATTCCGGCAATCTCACCGAGCCCATGTCCCATTATAGTTCCACGTATCCATAGTCGCCTCCCCAGCCACAATCCACTGCGACAAGTAAGAGAAATTGATATCTCCGCTCCACTCGTCTGTTGCTAGAATGGCAATGATGTCGTTGGTGTTCAACGGCGCCGTCACTGGCACCCTCAACTGAACTGCCATTTCCCGGGATGCATTCGCTGACAGGGCAAATGCGAAGAAAGCACCAGGAGTACCAAGGCCGATGTTCGAGACAACGATACCACTGCTCGCCATGATGTATCCATACCCAGCAGCGACCGTGACATTCATGTTAGTGGACTAATTGTGTGGATTGGACACCATTATCGTCAACGTCCTGTTGCTGCCAGGGTGAATCATACCGGTGGCGGGGCTGAAAGGCCGGTCGAACCCGTCGTCACGGCTCTGGGGACGATACGCGTAAAGTTATGTCCCCGGGCATCGGCCCCGGAGACATATACCATGAAATCGTTATTATCGGTCAGAACATTTGTGTCACTAGCAGCCGTGTAATAGGTCGTTTTGACCAGTAGTTCGCTCATGTTGTATCCGTAATTGGTGTCATAGACCGTTGTCAAGTTGAAGAACTGCGGCAAGGGACGGCTATCCAGACCCCTGCGCGAGAATTCGACAGACATTGCGTTAACAGGAGACGAGTTTGAGATTGAGGCCATGACATTCAGTTTCGCGCCTATGGCCGGAAAGCCTCGTAGTGGCATCATACCTTGATGTCCGGACCGGCCAGAAAGCTCTCGAAAGCTCCAGTCGACAGCTAGGTCACTCGCACCGGTACCCAAGACAGATACGTTCGAAAATTCCCGATTTGGCAATTCCAAAGTCCACAAACCGATCGTAGGGTTTTCAATGGTTGCAAAGACCCCAATTGACAACAAAACTGCTGTGGAATCCTCGAGAGACAATTGACTCTCATCCTGTCTCGTTATCGTGACATTCGAGGTCCCTAATACTGAAATCGTGATATTCTTTAGACTGCCGTCCACGTGAAAGTGCAATTGTAGTTGGCTAGGATCGGCCACCGAGGCGAGATCGACGCTATCATGTCGTAGCAGAGTATTGCTGATCTTTTGCAGCTTGGTCGCTCTCGGAGTTTGATAATATGAAGCCTTGGCCGCCTGATCGATGGCAGACGTAGTACTGATCCTGATCGACCGGAGTGACGTCGTCCACGACGGTGATGAAGGCGAAATACGGACCTCGCGCGGGATTGCAAATACCCTCCTACCTGGCTGATTCTACCGGAAAGAGCTCTTGCTCGGAATCTCGTCACTGTTGGTTTGAACGATGCTTGCTGTCTCATGCATGACCTTTGTGAATGAGGTCACCTTTGACCAGATGTTTGAGGGCATATACAGTGCAGCCGAGTAGGAATGTGCTCGGGAGGAGCATCCCTCGACGCTGACTAGCATGAGCAGCCTGGCCAGTGCGCGGAGCTGTCAAGGGAAGTACGAGGAGGCGGACGAGATGCTTCGAGCGACGTTGAAGCTCAGGAAGACCGTGCTCGGGGAGGAGCATCCCGAGACGCTGGCGAGCATGAACAACCTGGCATACCTTCTGGCGTTACGATCCCGGTTCGTCCAGGCTGCGATCCTCTTTGAGAGAGCAGAGGCTGATATCAGCGAGTTCTCGGACCCGATCATCCCACCACGGCGGCGTGTACGGAGCAACACCTCGTTCCAGAGTTCTAGGGTCATCAAGGACTAATTATTTGCTGATTCTCGGTGCCGATGAGGACTGTTGTATTGAATGATACAGTTTCCGGGCTACCCTGCCATACACGGTCTTTATCAAGATGGGATAGAGTATTCTTTTGGGCGTCTCAAATTGCTGGGCGGTCTAGCCAAAAGTCGGATATATTGCAGCTCTTGAATTACGTTCCGAAATTCATGGAATGGTGGGTGAAATATTGCGGGTCTAATACTTTGACTGTCGAAACTCGAGGACTCAAGGACGTTTCTATCAGTGGCGATCTTAACAGGCCAGAGTAGACTGGATGTGGTAGCAGAAGGCTTGGCTTCGTCCGACTGGTGGATATCATTTCACAATTACCCCAGACCCAAGAGTCTACAAATGGGCAGACCCATCTCAACCTGAATCCGGGGTAATCCTCTTCGCAGACTAAACAAGTATTTCTAATCTACTATCAAGCGTACAGTCATAAGTTTTTCGACATATTGAAGGCCTTCTTACAGCACAATCCACATGCATTTCCACCACCAGTATGTCTACATCGCGAAGCTCATCCACCTCGTCAACGCAGGCAGCTCCGAAGGCCGATCGTGGACTATATGACCCCAGTGGGTAGGGCTCCGAAATGAATATATGAATACGAATATAGCCCATATTCATGTTCGCCTACGCGAATACGAATAAAGTGAATATTTATTCACGCGAATATGGGCAGTATTCATATTCGTATTCACATTATTCATGTAGAACTTGAATGCCGTAGCTCTGAGGCCCATGAAGACCGGGCTGGCCATTAGTTCGGGGCGGATACGAGCCAAAACCGTCGATCATGTCGTGGTCGTCCCAGATGTTTATCATGGGGATACGAGCATTTGCCACGCTGAAAAGGCCCCGAGAAAACCATGTGGCATAATGCTCCAAGAAAACCCATCTAACTCATCTCCCATCTCTGTGCTGAACTACATAGGACGTTTGCGACGTCCCTTCCTTATCTGGAGCCATTCCCGGAAATAACGAGTCTCGACGGTGCACTTATCGTTGTATAGTTGATCGCTACCGCCGATAATTTGGATTTCGCCGGGCAATCTGCACTCTCGCTCTTAACAGTTCAATTCCCATCTATTCTGGAGCCAACGTGATGCTCATTGTGCCTTTACTGTCGGCGGGGAGCCGATTGCAGCCTTGCTTCAATAGCGTTTCCTGGAGCGATGATCGTATGCAATTTCACAGAACCCCCTTGACAGATTCCATCGTGGCAGCCCAGATCAATCGCGCGGTGGACGATCACTGGAGGCATTTCGTACAAGGCAGGATAGGCCAGATCCAGCGCATCGTCAACCACGAAAGCGTCCGACAAGGTGCGAGGCTGATGGAAACCCTGTGGGAGATCGCCGATGCCCACAAGCAGCCTGTTGTCTGTCAATCACGAAGACCCATGTATTGGATGGATGTCATGAGTGAAAAGCGGTTGGAGACTTTGTTGGGATGAGAATCCGCTCACAGATTTGGAATAGCCTGCTGTGCTTCGATTTGACCCTCCCAGGAAGGACCTGGGCGATAGCAACTCTTCAGGCTGACTGCCGATTGTTTCAATCGGGGACTTCTTACTCTCAAGTCCACGCCGCGAGGTACAGCATCATCCATCCCAGAGAATATATCTTCTGGGACCTTGTAGGCTCCTTCGAACCTAATATTTATTGAGGGTTAGGGGGAGCGCCTGGGAGGACGTAACGTGTTAATTACGTGTAGCGTATATATAAAATAGCTGAGGCGGGTATAGATTAGTCTACGTCCGACATGATCGAGTCAGAATATTATAACTTGCTCTCGACACCCGTGCCATGAGCCATCCCTGACAAAGAGTCAGCTTATATCCTCGGTCGGACGCAAACCGCCGTATCCGCACGGACCGAAAGACTGATACCACTTGGTGGTTGCTGAGAAATTTAGGCAGTTCAGCATAAAGTGCAGGAACGACCGATGATGGGGCTGCGGAGCTGCGGCTTTGGCGATCAAGGGGTTGTTCTTGATGGAGGTCAATTAGACAAATGTGCCCTCAGGATTCTGGACCAAAATGCACGTCGTCTCTCCCCATTGTCGTGGAATTTTGATGGCATCGTGAAAGCCCTTGGTGTTTGGGAAATCTTTTCGTAATCTGGCCAGCTCTGCTTCTGCGTCGTCGAACAGCAAGGGCATCCCCCGGGACTCGCTTTGGTTGAACTTTTGGGGCCATCGAGCGTCGGTCACAAGATTGTTCCAGCTATATATCCAGATATGCATGTATGGATCCCCCGGTAGTCTGATTGCACGGACTACATCGAGATCCTCACGCTGGATCCCTCGTGCAGTGAACCATTCGTTGGGAAGTTTGGCCCCCTCAACCGATTTGCCCCCTCTGAATTCAAGTCAGCGGGTCACTTCCGTGATAGATGAGTTGTAGAGCTAACAGCGGTATCTACACAGAGCCTAGTCAAGAGCTTCTACACGAAACAAATTGTCATAAGTGGAACATTTCGTTCGAGGGTATATCATTCAGTGGAAAATGCCTATACGTTAGGTTAGCATCTTGTAGCGGCTATCTGGCACAACGGTAAAGAGAAGTTTTTGTAACCGCAAGACATCGATATATAGAGTATTCGAATGTTAAGCGTGCGAGCCACGCCGTCACCTTTAGATTTGGTAAATCTAGCACAAAAATTAAAGAAAGTGCTGCAATAAAAGCAATACCGTGTCCGTAACGCCGTTGAGAAGCCTGGCCCTTTCTCAACGTCTAGGCTCTATATTGGTCTCTGCGCTGATTGATATCAAATTCGGATCCATCCTAGATCCTTGATTGCGTCCGAAAAATCAGGATTTCGCCGCCGACCTAGTCTACAACCGTGGTAGTATCTTGCGTGGCCTATATGCCAGACCTCTTGTCATGGTGTGATTGGGAATGTTAGTGCAAGGGGACTTCATGGTTGTGTGGGTCTCCCTTGGCCCAGCGACATATACAAATACTGTCCTGGCGCTCTACGAACTTTCCGATTTAGATAATTCCCTGTTCATCTGGTTCCTCTCACATCGCTTGCTATTATTCTGTTGAGATATGATAAGAAGCATGACTCACAATAGGAATAACATACCACCACTCGATCAGCGGCGCGATTTGCTGTATCGAGAATCAGCCCTCTTCGCAACACCACCGATCTTCGCTGTCTCCGATGTGGAGAGGGAGCCATGGCTGATTCTCGAACAAGAAGCCTTTGAAGGGCCGCACGCTTGCACCTTCCAGCAGCTGCTAGTTATCCTCCTCCTCCATCTCGTTCCTGCTGATGGCATCCAATGGAGCTTGTTGCACGAGGTTTTCCATCCTGGATACGACTCTCGGACTCAAAGATTGAAAGTCTTACGCGCCCTTAGCGAGATGTCACGATCGTCTTTTATGGAAGACTTCCAGATCGAGGCAGAAGCATGGAGGAATTTTCTCCGTCCGATTGTCAATCAGGACCATCCCCTACTCAAAACACCCCGTTCCGAACGTATCTTTCGAGCAGCATCAATCAGGGATATATCGGCCATCCTCGACCGTCTAGGATTACATCTAGACGATGAACCGCTTTTAGACTTCCGATATAAACTTCAGGCCATCTTACCCCGCCAGCTACTTCGACTGTCGATGGTTAATGTTCCGCTCTCTCTAGAGTCTTGCTCTAATCTTATCCCTATCTTGCAGGAGATGGGGTCTGAACTTGAAAGCGTGGACCCTAGATACATCGCCGTGATTGCCTGGCACCGGTCCAAAGGTCTATTCCTCCCAAATTGGGTCCAAACACTGGATGCTGCATATCTGGTCCAGGACGTCGTACAAAGATTCGGAGCCGAAACTTCCCAACTGAAGAGGGTAGTGCTACTCCTTGTTGGCTACATTATTCACCTCCACCTCTTTGGAGCAATGAATACCACAGGTCTCGCCGAAGATACGCTTAAACAGCTCGATCGTCTGCCCGACCACCTGCACCGGGAAGGAGTTCGAACATTCGGAGAGGCACTATCATCCTATGCGCAAGTCTCTGGTTTAACGATTATGCTTGATTCTCTGGTGCCAGGCAATTCCTCGAGCCTAAATATATCGGCAAAACAATGCGAAAAGTGGAAACACTTCTGGAACGAGAGATTTCTCATAATGCCTCGCGACGTTCGATCATCGGGCACCATAGCAGAGGCTCGTCACCGCCACCGCACTCGTCACAAGTTTTGGGGGTTTCTCCGAGCAGCCTTTACAGGTAGCAAACAAGGTGGAAGCGATCACTCGACTCAGGCAACAAAAGTAAGGAAAAGGGTGTTCAATCTTGCTATGGATAGTAGATGGTAAACGAGAATGGTGAAAGCACAATGAGGTAGACAGCATCCAGATTATACTTCCACTACTATTTTAGATCACCAGTGTTATCATAATACAGTATGAAACTAGGATGGCCCAGTCCGTGCCTGACAGCAACCCATTGATCGCCTCCCTAAAGGTACGTGTGAGACTCACGTTGACAGGAGTGCCTACGTATTGATGTCGCAAGCTCGAAACCACACTATCTCCACCTTTTCCATTCACATGATATAACTTCGTGCGCGGATCTCAACATTGGAGGTGTAGTAGGACGGCACAAGAAAGAAGGAAGACGGAGGTTTCTGGCTTCAACAGCACATTGATTGTTATGGTACTTCTCGGGGGGAAAGAGTACTTATGGGCCTTGATCTTATGATCATTGAGATGGAACAACAATCTGACTAACGGGCACAAGAGGTCTTGAGGACAGAAGATCCTAGAGATAGGGATGCTCATTCAATGAGAAGACGTACTTTCTGGAGTTGCTTCCAGGGAAGAAATGACCCGCAATGAAGAGTAGGCAGATTGAGTTAAGGAACGAAATGGCATTCCGGTATATCGCGCCTCGTCGTACAGAAACGAACACGCATAATAAAGGCATGCATGGCGTTCTTCAATTATTGCTCGCATCGCCGCCGAAGGATTCACCCTCACGTATGGCAGTGGTTTAGGGTGCTTTTTGTGCATAGATGACGTGTCTAGAGTATACGTAAGTAGAGTGGAAGTGGTAGGATAGCTCAACTCACAGATCAGACATCGAGTGAATATCCGGCCTGTCAACATCTTTCCGCACCTCCGCGAGAAATATTTCGATTTCTTCACGAGACCAGCCAAGACCTTTACTGAAAGGCTTCAGCACCAGGCCCTGTAATCCTTTCAACAATTCAATTCTTCTCATTCTACCGTTCGATTTCTTTGGAAGTATCAGGACAGAATCTTTCGTCTGGACAAGATCTTACTTACCAAGCGCGCATCTTTTGGCCAACCTCCAAGAGGGACCTTGATTTTGTCATGCTTGATGTTCTGGAAACCTTGCTTGTGAAGCAGTTCCTCTATATCATCTGCCACGGCCAATTTCCGCCCCAAATTGCCAATTGCCAATGATAAGTGCTCGAACAGCTGCTGAAGCTTATTCCCACGATTCATAGTTTTGTCTTCGCTATAGTGCTTCAGATCCAGCTCCTGCCACTCAAACCATCCTTCAGGTTTCATATGCCTGTGAAGAGGTCAGCATGATGACTTTAGTTTGGCAAGCGGGTTCCTTTCTCATGAGATTGATTGATTAGCTTGCCCCAGTTCTTCACGCAACCGGCCAACTGACGGCAAAAAATAAAGTCAAACGATTCTCGGAACGTCCAGTCTTGCTCGATGTCAAAGATCTGGTATTGTTCGCTGGGACTCGTCCAGATCGACTGCATGGGGGTCACATCAATGCCGATTATGTGACTTTCTGGATGATCGTCGCCCACTGCCATGGGCCACCTTCCCGTCCCTGTGCCAATGTCAAGGACACATTCCAGACGAGTGATGGGAGCGCAGAAGCATTTTGAGCTGAGAACGAGGGACATTAGTGCATGAAAATATTCCAGATGATCCTTCTCTTCCTCATCATTTGGAAATAAAGACTCTAGTTAAGTCAGTATCAGATAGTCAGAAGACATTTAAGGTACACACCGTTACTGCCGTACGCAGCATACGAACGTCCATATTCTTCGATATCATAGACTTCTGAGTTTATCGTCATCAAACTGCTGCGAGGGCTGGTAGGATATTAGAATGGCTCATTGGTACGTGTGTAATCCCTACCCGGGGCTTGCATAGGTAGAATCAATGATGCTCGGGGACTGTTGCAGTCAGATAAGCGGTAAAACTCCCGGTACCCTTATCCCTTACCCGAAGATCCAAGCTATTGTCCGGGGGGGAGTCGCCGTCATTGTTGCTAGGCAGCCGCGTTGTATTGAGAGAAAACCAAAGGGGAAGGGTTAAGACTGAGGAAGTACATATAAAGTCTCTCTAAGTTTGAACTGGAGCCACTAAGACGGAAAGGGTCCTTGGCAACCGGTGACGAGAGCCCGGGGCGGAGCCACTGATCTGATAGAGAAGGTACCTCAACGAGGCATTCGTGGGCTAACGAAAGGATTCGTCTGACTGGATAATCAGGTCGTCGAAGCCACGAAGCAAATTGTTCATCCCCTCACTTAACAGGATTGCGTCTATGAGACAAAGCTCCCACATTTAGATGTACGGTGATACTAACCTACGGCAGGGAGAAGCTGTGCCAAAATGACGTTCATAGCCTGGCACTGGGCACAAAGACGAGTCCACGTTCTTGATAATGAGAGGGCCATCCCCATGGGACCTCGTTGCTTCAAATTTCTATCTGAGACATCCCGCCTGTCTATCGATCCAGAATCAAGAATCGAAAGTGATACGGAGTTGGCCCGAGTTATGGAAGGGCAAACTATCATTTCCATTGTTCTCTTCATTCTCCTCGTTTGGTTTGCTATCGTCCTCTATTGGATCTGTGTCGTAATTTCGAGTAAATGGTGGCAGTAAGTGACTCCTCTTTGAACCTGGAGTTGTGTCGTTGACAGATTCACGCAGTGACAAACAACAGAAAGAGCGGAAACACCATGTTGATTGAGAGCGAAAAGCGGGTGAGCTCTGAAGGATTTGAACAACGGGCCCGAGAAGCGAGCAGAGCGCTACATTATGAGACTATCCGGACGAAAAATGCCAAGTAGACCATCAAAGACAAGGACGGAAAGCTTCTTGTTGCTCATTCTGTGATAACTGTACGTTCGAAGGCGATGACGCCGGGGAATACCGTAGTCAATTCTACCGTCCCCCGTGCAGGGGCCTGATACCGTGCGTGGCCAGCTCATCATAGTCCTTGAAACGCAGTTCCACCTTCTGCTCTCCAAAAGAAAAGGTTCCTATAACAAATGTACCAGAATTTTCGGTGCCGCTCACTATGAAATTCTCGATAACTCCATCAACCTCGCCACAGCCCGAAAGTCCAGGTTTTCCGCTCTTATCGACGCTGACTCGAAATTTCATCCCATACTCGGCGTAAAGGCTGGACAAAAGCTGAAGGTAGGTCCCGTAGCCTTCAAGGTGTAAATAAATATGCCTTTGAGATGCTCTCCATTGTTCGAACTCGATAACGTTATAAAGAACGTGCATCACTGTTAATTGAGATGGCGAAAGGGCCTTTGCTTTTCCCATGGGCTTCCCATACATCAGAAGTAATTCATGTAGCGGCAAGGCCAAAGAGTTTGTTCTCTGTAAATGTGGGTGGCAAAGACCGTATACCATTCCGTCGTCCATCATGACAAAAGTAAGCGCGTCGTAAACGGCGACTAGCGGGTTGTAATGCACTCTGAGAGTTGTTTTCGATAGATCAACTGTCATTTTAGGCCATAAATCGAGTGGAGTTACTGTCGCCAGCATCTGTCCAGGGAATCGACGTTCTCTGTAGAAACAGGACTTGATCTTCAAGTTCCGTTGCGGCATTGAGGAGACTGCGAGTTGTGGCCAGGATAGTTCAGCAGGCATTCCGTACATCAGAGTATCGTTGTCCACCACCGAGGTCTGGAAAACCGCTGGCGATCCATAATTGTGAGTAAGGAAGTGGTCTGTATCGGCTGCGAGACTGGTGGTTGTCTGCATTGGGATTTCAAAGATGAACCGTGCTCTGAAAGCCACGGTTTTCCTATTGGTGATTGTTGAACGTTGACCGCGATAATCCACGCCAGGGCCTGTAAAAGATAAGGCAGTAAAAAACGAACGAAAGGAATTATTCGGATAGGGACATACTTTCAAACGCGTTGCGTGGCTCTGCGGACAAAGATCTAGGTTCTTCCTAAGCTTATATATCCGCTTTTCACGTTAGGACAATACCCTGTCAACCTCTAACCATATTCGCTCCTCAATCTCGCTTGCCTCTTCGTCTTGTGCCTACCTATCGAGAACTGATTGGCAACTAGCCTCCAAGCCCTTTCACTAGTTCATGCAGCATAACGAACGGGGTTGAAGCTCGCAAAGTGGCGATGGTCGCTTTTCTTACGCAGCACTCTCTGGGGTCGTCGCCGCGACGAGGAGTTGACACGTAGAAAGGTTGAACTCTTCCTCAGGTACGCCTAGATCAACAATACCGTGACTTGCTAGCTCGGTGAGACTGGGTAGTTATCTCCCTCCATTGAGCTTTCCACTTCTAAGAAATAGGTATCAACTACGTAGAAAGCATCGATCTAAACCATTTTTGCCGGAAAGACAGTCTAACATGCCAAGATAGATCTCATAAACTTCGAAACGAAGGTTGGTTACAAAATCCCTCAATAGAATCCAAACTGTATGTACATACTGACAGGAACAGAGCCAATCATCAAGATACGTATGCCAATTGGAAAGCCTTTGGCGGCATCGCCTCCTGTGGAAGCACGAGAATCTTGCCGGCATACCCAAGACCTTCACAGCAGAAGAAAACACCCTGCTGGTTGAGTTCCGACATGTGATGCAGGATCTGGTACTTGGGTTGCATGTGCTTCTTCTCACGTTTGTGTGTGATGGTGAGATCTACCGACGTTTGTGTTTCCGTGGTCATGACCTGGAATATTTGGCCGTATGTCCAGTCATACAAGTGGTCTTCGAACCAAAATTGAATCAGCATCTCGGATTGCTCTTCTACTTCCTTTCGAAGGCACAACGTGAAGATATGCAATTCGCATTGTAAGACTGGAGAGCGGTCTCGAAGCAGGGTGAACGCCGGATGTTCAAGTCTCTGCACGGCGTACGTGGCCAGAATTCGGACGCACTCCTTGAGGGCAGCCAGTTCTTCAGGAGAAATACTAGTAAGTATCCTATCGTCGGCTTGCAAGAAGCAAAAGACGTCGGTCAATTTGAAGTCCTTTCCCTTGTCGCGTTGGAGCTTGTAGCGCTCAGCCGACTCATACCAAGCCGTTTCAACTTCCTCGTGTCGGGTAGAGATGGTGAGCGCGTCGTCCCTTGTCAACTTAAATTGGTAAAGGAGAGTCTGTTCTCTCGAGTCCTCATGTTGAAGGAGAGGTCCTCTTTCAGCCGGCCCAGAGAGAGTGGCGATGATGTTGTCTGGTTTCCAATCCTCCCAAGGAAGAATGTCGTGCTCATAGGGAGCAATAGCATCGATGTCAACATAGTCGTCTTCAATGATCGTATGCCCGTCGCCATCAGAGTTCGCAGTTCGATCGTTTTGAAGATAAGGCATTGCTGACGCTTCGACCAATCGCAGCCTCACCACCGCCTCGGTCACCGCGGCACGTTCCAAATTTGAGTGAGTGAATGTATCGGGGAACTCCAGCAGCTCTTCGTGCATCCAATCAAGCGCCATCAAATCAGTAGCCCTGGTAAACGGTTTTGGCGAACGGCTGGAGTGAAAGCTCGCCAATATGACATTGTTATCGGACCACTTGAACACATATGTCGATTCGCCGCTGAACAAAACAGCCACAGTGCTTCCTGGACCTGAAAATCGATCTTTGGCACAATGGAGAGTCCACCGTTCATTGAGGCGACAAGTGCCATCGCACACAAAGGCAGAGTCACCTTCCCGGGAGCATCCACATGCCCAAGCTAACTTCTGGAGAGTGTGTGGTTTGATGGTCATATCGGTCATATTTGCCATGCCACAAGGCTCGGAGGTTTTGCAAACGAAAGTGGAAGACGGATTGAGGGCAAAGAAAAAGGACGGTGGGAAGTATTGGAAGGTAGGAACGTCAGGTGTTTTCTTATGTCGAAGAAAAATTCGGAGGTAGGGAATCAGCTGGGCTTTTCAAGTAGATTTTGAAGACCGTGAATCGTTGCCCTGGCCAGAGCCACCTCTTACACTTCCAGCAGGGGGCCTTAATAGACTTGCCGCAGCTTGCCGGGACTATACAATCTTCAGAGAAATAGCTAATGTTTGTTGATATGCACAAGATTCAGAAGAGTCGCCAGCAGGGCTCCTAATCAACCACTATCGATGTCCGGGTCGAACGTGTGGCTCACTAGGCTACTGGCTAGGCCTAGATGTCGCCTAACCTGAACAAGAGGCGTAGAACCAACCGCTACCCCAGCCAGCTAGACTCAAGTTCTAGAGTCGAGAGCGAGGGCTCACCGTCTCTTCTTTCCTTTCTCCTATGTAGGGTAGAACGCAGTATAGGATATACCCATAATACGGTCCGATAGTATACCGGTCGCCATGAATAGCTCGTAGTGCGCGTCCCCGGAACCAATCATGGCATAATTTTCTGGCCCGCACCAGTCCAAAATATTTCACATCCTCGGGATCAGGATCCCAGGGGTTTTGGTCGACTTCCAAAGATGAGCCGGGGTACTGTCGGCAGAGGTTACCCTTCAATTCAGTAATGCACCCTTTCCACACGAGCAGTTCCCAACGTCCATTGTTTAGCTGCATAATATGGGCGACATTGGAGAAGCTCTTGGCCACTTGGTCAAGGCCCCGCAGCGCCACTGGGTGATGTCCGGCATTGAAGCGTACGACGGTATACTGATCGTAGATGGTCCGGGCCACAACTGGACTGCAAAAGTTAGATCGCAGGAAAGACACAAGATTGCAGAACCGAAGCCATACGAGAACCATGATGGCGCTGGGGGCCCATGCCTGCCGGAAGGGCACAAGCTATCATCATTGATCGTCTCGCCCCATGAGTCCGGGAAGTGACGGACGACACGTTCGACTGTGATGGTGATAGCGATATCGACCGGGGTCTCGTTTTCGCCGTCGCAACCAGAGGTGGGCTCGCCCTTCACTTGGCGGCTAAAGTCCCCATCACGAGGTGAAGGGAAGGGCAGTGTCAAGTTGGCCCGTGGCCGGAAGGCGGCGGTCGGTATGACGGGATGCATAGGCCCAGGAGGGGCAGCGGTGACAGTTGGGCTGAGACCATGCAGAAGGTGAGACGCTGTCCCCTGGTTGGGGAAAGAGATCCAAGGGCCGTGACAGCGCATCAAAGATCGAATCAGAGAGCACAAGGCCACAGAACCGGTGAGAGAATTCATACAAACCGGGCGTAAAAGACTGCATGATTATATGCCAATAAGTCATAGATCGTGTTCCAAGTGCCTGTAGAGCCAACGCCATATTTACGCCATCAATGTGAAGTGGGTGCAAAGAATATTGAAATGCCGAAGAGCTCCAACTGGAGACCATGAGCGCCCGACCCCGTATTTTTTGGTGAACTCACGACTTCACCAAAAAAAGCGGGGCCGGGCGCTTATGGCTGGGAAACCTCCTGAGGGCCATACCCCGAGGGAGATTTACATCTCATTTTCTTCCTCTCACATGGTTCTGGAGGAAAGGATGAAAACTATGCACGTAGAGCTAGGTGCATTGTCAGAACTTCATCTCGAGGTCTCTCGGGGCGACCTGGTCCACGAGCTGTCGCCCGCCGACGTCAACAACGCCTCTGGGTTGGCGCGGTACGGCTACCAGCAACTTCGGTCGATCTTGGAGCCCGGAAGGACCTTTTTCGATATCACTCTCCCCTTCGACGAACATACAGGGAAGGCGGTGATTCAGGTCTTGACCGTGGTCCATCAAGAATCCGGACACTTGAAGACCGATGTCGTTGGCGCCTATCAGCTTTGTTGTGACCAAGTCCTCGACGAGAGGATTAGGTCAGATATCGCGTTAGTGTACAATTCTTATATTCGAGCCAACCGACAGACGTTTAATGATGCTTGGTGCGGTCTACCATCGTCGCGAACTTGCCTTCGCCGGAGCTGACGGAGATAGCCTCGTGAAATATCCCCCGAGAACCAATTCTCTATCTTGCCGAGGATCGTGCCTCTCGCCGACTAAGCTACTCAGTTGCCACCAGTCTCTTAGCCCCGGGAAGCCCCCATCGCCGCAGACGCTGGGGATTCCTCGGAGGGAAGAGATAGATTATGGCGATGACAACGACGACGACCGAGAATCTACTTCGATCGAGAACTCTAATGTCACCGACCTTCCGCCCGAGAAGGAAACAGAGAAGGAAGCCGAGGGAACCAGCAAAAAGAATGACGAGATTGTCAAGCTGTTGGTTCGCCAGATTGAAGTCGGAATGAAGAAGATGACGAAGAGGAAGGAAGCGTTTGACCCTTTGACCATTGATGCGTCATACTTTCTAGGACAGTCCGAGGAGATTCGTGCGCTCTTTGTGAGTATTTTCGCGAAAATCAAACAAATCCAAGCGCAAAACTTACAACGTGAGCGCGGGGCGACTGAAGATGTGTGCGGTCTCGCCAAGCTCTTCGAGAATGGGGAAGCCCGAGGGAAAACAAACGAACGAAAGGCACATGTGTGGAAGATGTGGCGGTGGTGGTTTTGGTATTTCCACTCGTGCTTACGCATAATTTTTTTCAATTGGCGACAGATGGAGAGAGATCGCAAGGCCAATGGAGCTTACGTGATGCATTTGATCGTGAATGATCTTCTGGCGACGGAAGGAATCAGTGCACTGGCCGTGATCGCGGCCCTGGCAGGTAAGGCACGAAAAATCTAGACCGCGACTAGGGAAGCTCACCGGGCGCAGAACAAACCCATTACCTGTACCAAGCTACTCATCTATCTTCCAAGAGGCAGTTGGAGATTAGCATGGCAGTCGCGAATAGTCTTCGGGGCAAGCTGACTCCTCCACCACAAGACTACCTCATACCCATGGTAGTAGGTTGGGTCAGCGCGGTCACCAAACTCAGGTACAGTCCCATATCTCGAAAGTCGCCAAGGGTGGTCTGCTAATCGCGAACAAAGCCATAGGGCGGTGTATCACGACCTAGGTTGCCCCAATCTCGCCCTATTGCAGTTGGACATGGTTGGGAGACCCGAAGACGGTCTCAAGTTTTCTCGGGAGTATTCCTTCCTGTCCGACAAATTGAAGCCCTTTGCGTCGATGCAAGAACAGTTGAGCCGGACAATTCAAATGCGCCATCCGGATATGTGGGTGTCTGCATCGGAGATACAGAGATTCTCGATGATGGTCGAGGAGTGGTGGAATCAGCCACCACTTTCACATCACAGTCAGCCACGGTCACTGAACCATCCAGAGGCACACTTCTTCATAGGCTCCCCATCCGAGTCATCTGAGCGAACCAGAAATGGCTCAGAAGAATCCGAGAATGAAGAAATTTCCCCTCCGCTCGCTCCCTCATCCAATTCCGCCGAAGCCAGGGTGGATATCAATGGGATCATGCAAGGTGCGACGATGACTGGCGACCTTCGCAGGAGAAAAGAAGACGAGATACGGACGGTGGTTGCTTTACGAGGTATGTAATATCTTTTGATGACATTTCCAGGGCTGATTTGAGCTCAAGATGTTGAGTCAACGGGCATATCGATGACCGTCCCCAATGCTTCGCAATACAGTTCAGCGAGACCTTCCACGGAGGTTGGTGACGGATGGTCCGCTCCAGGAGATATTTTCCCAAGAGATCAGATCCATTTTGAGTCCGGAGAAATCTCTGGCCTATCTCGCGCAAGGGATTCGAGTGATACCGGAGGCTTCAACCCGGTGGGGATTTCCGGGACGAACACGTGGGATCTGGCCAAATATCAATCCGACAATAACTCACTACGCCTGTATGTGTCAGATACCATGTCGCATGGGATGGAGCCGCGACACAAGCGTCCTCGCCTAGATGAGCAAATCACTGGAGGCGAGGCTGTGCTTCTAACTACTTCTACACCCACTACGATCGTCCCAATGGCCATGACATCTTTGCCGCAGCATGAAGCCCCGGGAGAAGAGACGAGACATGATCCCAGTATGACAATGCCTGTCAATGAGTGGGACTTCGTGGAAGGTTACTCTGCTGACTTTTGGAGCTTCATATTTGAGTCTGGCGCTCCTCCCGCCACTTTTACCGGCGACATAGGCTTTCAACCAGCAGTTACAGATCAAGCTGTCGGCGACGATAACCCCTCGTTTCCAACATTTTGATCCTCATCCAACCAATCATACACCATCAGCATTCCCGAAACACCACCAGTCCTCGGGCGAAGACAGTCAGGTGCATCGAGCTCAAGAATGTCGCCTTCTCCGAACTCGAGAGGCGACTCGATGGGCTCGCCACCGCGATCAGTCCCGGTGGAGACCGTGGTCTCTGCTTCTTGTCTGAGTATCTCGATGATGGTCTGCCACGCTGCAGGCAATCCTCCTGGTTCTTCGGTTCTTGGGGGAGCGATGTCGTCGATAGTACTGTCAACCTCCTTCTCATTCTCGTCTATCACGGGGAGTCCCTTGATAAGGTCTGGACCAGTCTTCTGATGAGGCTTGACACTACCATCCTGCAAAGATTCATTCTCAGACAAACTCGGGAGGGTCTCCTGTTCAGTCGCAGTTTCATCACTTTCATGACCTCTCTTCGGCGTCGAATGGGCTCTATTCTCTGGTTCGGACGGCTTTTTTAGTCCTATATTCACGATGAACTGGTTCGCATTGATGCGTGGGGTATCTTTCCACCACAAGAATATTTCCGGACCCCGAGCGAGAGCGATGCGCTTTCCCGGTTGGCGTAGATGTCGACGTTGAACAATTTTGCCAAACTGTTTGCCGGCTCGTTAATACGGGTGTAGCACGCAAATTCACCTTTTCAAACATACCTTTTTCTCATGATATAGCCAGTATAATCGCTTCATCTCTGGGGTCTGCAAGACAGGACGTTGTTTAAGCGGCAATCGATAGGCCCCTATCCGTCCTTCCACCGGGATCATGTCTTCGGCACGGAAGAGAACAGCCTTAGCAGCTTCCCAGAATTCTGGATCATCAGCAGCGCGCGTGATGTGCATATTGTGGAAGAAAAGGTAGAAAGAAGTCGTAGAATAGGCTCAGTAGAAAGGGTTGAGAAAAAAAACCTTCCAGTGTTTAAATATGAGGTTCGGTGTCCCAGGATAAGGGTCGGATATGGGTTAGTGTGCAAAATGGTCGTTTTGTTCGTTGATGTCCAACTTTTATGTTGTTCGCAAAGGTTCGCCCTGGTATTAGGGCAACAAAGCAGAAGAAGACTCAGTGTCATGCGGCGACTGTGGTCATGGTACCACGTGACCCCGTTGCCGGCTTCTCGATGTTTACGTGGTGCGAGATCCGCTCGATGTGGGTGGTTGCGTCGGAAGTGTTACTACTCCAACGTAACCAAGGCACCAGGTCCCTTCTCCTACCAATAGTCCCCCGTAACTGTTAGTTCGACTCTGGCCCCGATTATGATCCGTTAATGATTTGTCCTAATCCTGTACCTATTGCTACTGTTTAGCAGTCGTGAAAGAGAGACTAAGGCGACACCCAGAATAGGACCTCAATTATGATCCTCCTTCCACATCCAGATCTGGTAAATAACTATAGAGGACGACAAGTATTCATCCTCGGACAATGAAAAGATCCTTGAGCAGACTCCCTCCAAGGAAATGTCGCCTCAACAAGTAAAGACCGCCCGTATTTCGATCAACCAGCTATCCTCCAAATCAAGCCTTCCAAAGATACATCGGCAAGGACGTAAGCCTCTCTAAGAGGGCGAGTGTCGACAAACGTCTTCTCTCCAGAGTAATTCTTTGTGGAATCCGAGTCAGAACTGAAAACATACCAGGAAAACATGAAAGATAAACAGGACCGGTAGTCCTGCAGGTAGTGGGCTCTAAAGGGAAGGACATATCATACTTTCATTATTTATTCCTCGATGACCCAATACCTTCTACCTTACCTAGGTCAGGAGTCTGAACAAAGTCCCTCCGACCCAGAAGGCTGTCTAACTCCGCTCTGAGCAGGAGGCTTCTTTGGCTTTCCGTTGCCGCCCGCCTGGGGAGGGTTTGTCTTTGGGGGGTTTTTAGGGGGTTCCTTGGGAGGGTCTGTGCGATTTTCTGACATGATGAGCGAAGGGTCAAAGGTAGATAATGGTAAGAGTTCCTTTGAAAACCAGATGCTCGAGATGCAGCGAGAACAGGTGTGCTGAATTGAGATGTCTCTCCAAATTTTCGGAAGCTCTCTAATTGCATCCCTATCCTCGAGGGCAGCAAGAAGCTCGGGCGGATCGTTCGACGCGGAAGAAGTCCATTGAAAGGCTTAACATATGAGCCTAGAAAGACCCCACTACATTGTTTGTCGCGACATGGGAGGCATAAGTCGTAGCTGAATCATTCAGTATTGTAAAGTCGAGTCCCCTTGAACATAATTGCTCAGTTGCTTGACGTCTCTCGTTTTCATGTATTCAACAACGTTGTATTCGCCAAAAGAAATTCAATCATGCCAATAACTATTCGATAGACCTAACAACAGTCATGATTATGTAAAGGGCTCTGAAAGCTGCAGATGCTCAGGAAGTATGAAATGAGATATGGGTCCTTAGGGAGCTTGAATTGACTATATCTTCGGAGAGAATGAGCTGTTCCATGCATCACGGAAGTAGCTGCCTTCTTGGTTATCATCCGTTAAGTGTAGGTGAGAGCAAGAAGTATGCGAACCGTGGATGACTGAGACATCATCGACCTGCTGCTGATTCGAAATGCCCAATGGTCTTTCAGGAGGTAGTAATTCTGGGTTCAGGAGCTTTTGCTCAATGCCCTTCTCCATTGTCGAATAACCATGGCCCTGGCCTGAAACAGACCGAGCCTCAGCGTGCCAAATTTGGTGGCTACCGGTGCTTTCCTCGATATTCCTCCGGATATCCTGACTTGGGCTTCGGTCGACCCGATCTGGGTTACACTCGACATCATGCAACCTAACACATGCAGAACTTGACTTGCACACCCTGTCACTGGTTCGCCGCTGGCTGGCCAGGTCGTTCCAGTGCGAGTGATTCCTGACTTCATTGATGAAAGTATCAGCAGGAATATCCCGATCCTTCCACGCATGCTGTTCCGTGGCGCGTTCAACCATTATGTCACTTCTATGTTCACCTTCCAGGTGAGATCTTGACGGAATTCTCCTGGAAAACGCACCAAAGCGATGGGGTTCGTCTTCTTTGTGGTTGTACTGTTGTTTCTCAGCAGAATGATTGCGTAGCTCTTCGACTGGCCCCTTCCCAGCTGCCGCATAAGCGTCGAAATCAAAGTAGGCAGAGGTCGGCGAGATGGTTTCCTCGAAGACAAAGCCGGGGCTGACGGCCGGCTTTCCAAGCTGAGGACGCGCGTTGCGGATTGCAAGGCTTAGGCTAAGGGCCGCCCTATCAAGTGTAGACACATTCTGAGGATGTGTGAACAATCCATCGCTTTTCCCGTATGTTGCGTTGCGGGCGCTATCTAGACCGCTTAGATGATGTGGCAACTGGCCTGTTTTCCTACCATAAGGAGTCCCATGAGTATCGCCCCGAGATTTGGCTTCTTTAAAGGGCATCCTGAAAGGTTCCCGACTTCTAGAGAAAGTCGACATTTGTGCCCTAGCATGAATTTTGAGTAGCATGAGGGCGTACCTAACGGCTGTGGGGCTCGATAGCCTATATCTGGTATCCAGCGGTCAGGTTGCTTACCTCTCGGGGTGGAGCCCATCCTGCCTCAAATATTGTATTGTACTCGGTGGGAGATCTGGGAGGCTCACATTTCCGCGGCTGGTCAAAGACCACGCCATAAGTTGGGCGTATCGGAACCATTCGGCAGGCATCGCAAGCATGGACACCGACGTATTGGTCAGTATTTGACGTACACAATACGTTCGTCTTCTGACTGTTCTGCTGTTGTGCTGTACTGTACAATACATAAGTTAGTATTTATCCTCTAATGTACGAACTTCCGTCACTTCCAAGACGTTAAACTTTTCATGATCGCCAGATCTTAGGAGTGGAAAATAGGTTAAGAGAGACGGGTGCTTTCCTCAGCCTGGCCAAGACGGCCCTGCAGCGCCACGTCCATCCTCCTAGTCGTCGGCTCTCGGGCAAGTCGCGCAAGCAGACTCGGCTGCGCTGGGCGGAGGCCCTGTCTCCAATTGTTCAAACTATGAACTCGAAGATATCACAATCGCACTGCGGAGAGGCTTGACCCGTCGGTGACAGTCATGGCCACAACGTCAATGAACGAAGGACAGAACAGGACTCTCGACTACGGATATCCGAACAGCCACAGGACAGAGAGCAGCACCTGCCTCAAAAGACTCCAATCCCGGCACAGAGCTCCCCAGACGACGAATCATCCGCTGCAGTTTCAAAAACAACTAGGCAGCCGAGAGCGGACAACCTTCCGTTGATTATTACAAACCCTTCGACACGACAGCACGACGAGTCGAATACGGCCCCACAGACGCTTCTTGTCGCAACGCCGTCTTCTCTGGATTTCGGCCAAACTGAGCCTATGGAAGCTCGGCGCGAGGCAGTCGTACATACAGCTCCAAGTCCAGTTGTATTAGGATGACCTACGCTTGGAGAGCTGATCGTATCATTTTG
The DNA here is from genome assembly GCA_024082115.1 of Rhinocladiella similis. Classification (NCBI taxonomy): domain Eukaryota; kingdom Fungi; phylum Ascomycota; class Eurotiomycetes; order Chaetothyriales; family Herpotrichiellaceae; genus Rhinocladiella; species Rhinocladiella similis. The sequence goes on from JAMRYE010000005.1 coordinate 4,475,709, forward strand.
GATGATATACGCTGGGAAAAGATGGAGATGTCTCGTGCAAGTCGTTAAGCTCTGCTTTAACAACATTGTGACAAACGAAGCCAATTAGCATGTGCTCGTGATGGTGCGGACGAGCAGCCGCCTCGCAATCCTCGCTAGAGTGACGGCTAGTGCTGGAAAGGACACTCATCCTCACAGCCGAGACGAGATAAAGGATTGAAAATGCCTGGGGATGGTCGTTGACCCCGAGCGAGCATTGGAGGCACCACAGCAAAGTGTGGTTCATACCACTATTGTTCTAGGCCCGCATCATGGATGAAACTTATCTGAAACATGCTACAGTATGTGAGGATATAGAAATTGGTGATTTAGCTCTCAGTCATGGTGGTCGTGGACAATGCGTGGAAGAGCGGCTTTTCGTGGGGTTTGATACAAATGCGGATATCCATACCGACGGGGGCCCCCAGCAAGAAAAGCTACTGTAACAGAGTTTCTTGGGACACGAGGTCTCAGGACAACCATACCTTTGGATGCTTTGAGCCTTCCTAACTATAAGAGCCCGTGTTGGTAGAGATTTAGAGGTATTTTAAGCTTCCGTCACCGCAGAATATTATGGTCATCTAGCTTTTAACAACCACAGGATATTATGGTCATCTAGCTTTCAACAGCCATAGGATATTATGGTTATCTAGCTTTTAATAACGACGGGATATTGTGGTTATCTAGCTCTTAATAACCATGGGATAGTGTGGTTATCTAGCTTTCAATAACCACAGGATATTAAGGCTAGGGCCCCACTATATCCGGAGGCATTTCGAATTTATTACACCATATAATATTGTGGAATTTTAGCTTCAAACACCTATAGAAGCCTATCGGCCTTTCGCTTCAGGACCACTAAATTCGGTGGTACTTCAAGTGGATGTGTCACACGACCCCACTGAACTTCGTGGTTATTCTAGGTTTAAGCCGGATACCTTTTTTATATACGGCGAGGGATATAGTATCCGCATTATAAAAGTGTTATACAGTACTATACTATACAGTACTATACAGTACTGTAGAGTACGATTATAGTTACCGTATATTTGATTGATTGATTGATTGATTACGTCATCGTCTGTCCCAGCCACCCTATACAGTAGCTATGCAGCGTACGACTACAAGTACAGACGATTCCCACGTCTTGCTTCTGTAAAACAAGCCGTTCCTGCCCCGAACTGCTTCTACCTCCGCTCATCGTGGTCGTGCCTGTACCTGTAGTCCTAATTGCTATTCTATCTCTGTGAACTTGTCAGGCCTTTCCTGGACCTCCTTTGCTTCTGTGTGACCATGTTCACTCGTCTACGCTACGAGTATGCAAGTACTGTGGACGGCACTGCCCGGAATTGCTCCAGGAGCCCAGTCCTCAACATCATTTTGGCTGCACGAGTTATCATTGACGAGCTGCAGAGAACCTGCTTGATGTCCATGCATGGAGTCTTGCCTGCCCACATTTTCTGTCGTTCTTCACACCAGTTGCGGCATTCGAGCAGGACGTGTCGCACTGTCTGGCGTCCATAGCCGCAGTCGCATTGGTCGGTGTCGGCCTTGTCGATCTTGTGGAGGTAAGCGTGTAGGCTGATTTTGTCAGTGCGCATTTGTGTGATGACGGAGCTGATTGCTCTGTGTGTGTTCATGTGTGTTTTGAGTGTTCCTTTCTCGGGTCGTACTCCGAGTCTAAAGAGGTCCCGGCCGTGTTTTGCTGATTCCCAATCTCGTTCCCATTCGGCCTTCATGGTCTGACGAAGAGTAGATTTTGTCGTAGCGATCAAGGTCCGGAGGGTGTCTGGCTCCTGGAGTGGTTCGCGCTCTCCTTGTGCGGACGGTTGGTAGCCCGCTGCTTTTTTGGCTGCTTGATCGGCTGCCTCGTTGCCTGGAACTCCTACGTGCGCCGGAATCCAGCGTAGCTGTACTTCCCAGCCTCGATCGCGAAGTTGGTCCAGCCGTCGTACCGCCTCAATCAGGATGTATTGTCCAGATGGGCATTTGGGGTTGGCCATTGCTCGTATGGCGGCCTGATTGTCGGTGAAGACGGTACAACTACCTGGAGCCCCCGTCGAAATGTGGACGTCCAGTGCTATCTGGAATGCCAGCACGAGTCCTTGCAGTTCGGCTGCGTATACTGTGGAAGTAGTCGACATGCCCATGTATGTTGTCCTCGTGGCCTGGACGTCACGGAGCCGAAGAGCGGGAGCGATTGCAGCGGCACCGACGTGGCAATTGATGCCACTTCCGTCAGTGTACACACACAGCGTCGTTGATGGCGTGGCATCGTGTTCTTTGATAGCCTTTTCTGGCGAGTCAGCAATGTGGACAGATGGGGGAGTCCACCACGGAGGGACCACGTGCGGCCAACGTTGCTCTAGACGATCGACTTTTATGCTGTGTTTCTTCTCTAGTGTTTTGAATAGCTGGTTGATCGGGCTTTGAACGTCGTTGTAATCACTGGGAAGTGCTACGTCTGCATAAAGCGGGGACGTACGAATCCGCATCGCGGCTTCAGTCGCTGTCTGCTCAATTTGTTGCGGTACTGGTAGCAGGTGCGCCTCCACGTCGACCGCGGCTCCGGCTGTCGTTCGAAAGGCGCCGGTGATGATCTGCGCTGCGCGTCTCTGGATGCGTGTGATTGTGTTGGTCATGCCGCTGCTTCGGCCCGTGTTCTTGCTCCCCGGCTTGTGCCACGCTGAGCATCCGTAGAGCATTTGTGGGACGATCATCGCGCGGTATACTTGGCGAAGACTGGTCAATCCAGTACCCCATGTCGAGGACGCGAGGGCCGACAGGGCCGACAATCGCTGAGTGGCTTTGGCTTCGACCTTGTCCCGGTGGTAGGACCATCCCAGTTTGGAATCCATTTCGACACCCAAGTACCGACATGACGGCGATGCCTGGATAGTGGCATGCGGCAGGCGCAGAGGGTGACTCGTGTTAGCACGGGGATCTCTTGTGAAATGGACAAGCTCGTATTTTGCTGGTGCGAATTCGGATCCGTGTTGTCGTGCCCATTGCTCAGCCTTGCGATGCATGGCTTTCAGTGTCTTGCAATTACGTTGTGCTGTCTTGCCGACTGCCAGGATCGAGACGTCATCAATGTACCCAACTGCCTCTGTGGTCTCGCTCTTGCAAGCCTCAACGAGGCCAGGGTTATAGAATAGGTAGAGTGTTGGCGAAAGCGGCGAGCCTTGGGGTATCCCGGTCTGAATGGGGGTGGAGGGTGCCGTGTACTCCTGGAGTTTAAGGGTCGTCGATCGATCCCTTAGAAAAGAGTCTATCCATCGAACGAGCGTGGGGCATATTCGTCGTGCCTTGAGATTGTGTATTAGTCGCGTTCGGGACACGTTGTCGAAGGCTCCCGAGACATCCAACAGAAGCAATGATGCCACCTCGCCGTCCGCCCAGGCCTTGTGTATACGCTGAAGAAGCAGATGTATGGCGTGGTCAGTGGATGCGAGCTTCCGCCCTCCTGTATGTCGACTCGGGAGCAGCTGATAAGTGTCGGCGAGGTACGTTAGGCGATTGGCGACAATGGCTTCCAACACTTTGCCTAGGGTGTTGAGCAGGGCAATCGGCCGGTATGACTTGGGCTTAGTGTAGTCATCTTTGCCTGGCTTGCGAAGGGCGACCGTGATGCTCTCTCGGAAATGTGTTGGACAATAACCCAATTGGAGACAGGCGTTGTAGAGTATGTGAAGATAAGGGAGAAGAATGTCTATCGTCTGGTGGAGGATGCCGTTCGTGACCTCGTCAGTGCCCGGGGCTTTGTTCGGGGCCGCCCTGCGTACTGCTCGCCCGATCTCCGCCGAAGTAATATCAGGGCATTCAATCGGGGGAGGGTACTGGTACCCATCGATGTCGGACAGATCAGCACTTAGAGGTGGTGGAAAGAAGGAATGTCGGAGCGTCTCAGCTTTCTCTTCGGCCTGGGTAGCGAAGCCTCCTCCGAGCCTTTGAAGTGCCGGTGTGCATGTGGGTGTCGGGTTGTGTCTGTTCTTAGCCCACTTAGCCAGTCTCCATAGCCCGGACTCCGTACTTGATGCCTCCTCTACCCTCTGTCGATGGGCGTTGCGGAGGGTCTTCTGAATGTGTCGTCCTTTCTTGTTACGGGCCTCGCGGTAGGCCTCGTAATCCTCTTCAAGTCTTGTCCGTTGCCATTGTCGCCGCAGCTGTTGGACTTCGCGGGAGATGTCCTTGCATTTCGAGTCAAAACCTGGTATAGAATGTGGTGAGGGATTGGACCATGGGGTCGAGGCGTCGACTCCTGCTCGCAGAGCATTGATGATTAATTGCACATATTCGTCAATGCTGTATTTGTCCTTGAGCTCCCTGGTCTGTGCATTCGGCTCCTTGGCCAGTTCTTCCTTGACCGTTTGCCGAAGAGCTAAGAGATTAGTTTTCGTCCACAATCGTTTCCTGGTTGGGACAGCTGGCTGCCAGTCCCAGGTGATGGCTGTGGCGATGGGAAGATGATCGGAATCACAATCTCGGCTGGTGTCGGCTCGGCAGTAGATCGTGCGGGATGCCACCCCTTCACTGCCGAACGTCAAGTCGATCGTCGTCTCTCCATCCTTCCACCTGTGGGTAACGGTGCCCGGCACGGTCAGCAGTTGGAGTTGAAAGTCTTCGATGATGGCGAGGAGAGGTTGGCAGGCTGCTATCCCACGATTGGCTGGGCGATGCGTTGTCGACCAGAGGGGATGGTGGAGATTGAAGTCTCCAAGCAGCAGTATTTCGTCCTCGGTACTCAATGTCGCGATAGTGTCTCTCAACTCGAGAAGCGTGCTAGTCCCAACCTCGTTGTATACATTGACGATGGAGAGTTTGTGGTGTAGGACAGGGTGAGTGATCTCCAAGCTAATGATATCCTTGGTGACGAACGACACGTTCCAAGTGCTGGGATCAATTCGTTTGTTGACATAAAAACACACCCTTGTTTTAGTGTCATCCAGATAGATCAGCTGAAAATGCGCTTTCAAGGGATGATAGGAGGTAGTGATGAACGGATTTCGCCAGGGTTCTTGGATGGCGAGGATGTCGTACTCGGTGATCCAACGGTCTTGGAATAGGCTTGCCATGACGACATCCCTTGATTTTTGGACATTGTACTGTAAGATACGGAGTTCTTGGCGTTCTACCATAAGTCAGGAATCGTATTGGCACCGTTTGTGTTCGTGGCCGGGCTTCTGCGAGTGGTCCTGGTATTGCTGAGGGATCCTACCCGTGGTTTGAGCTTCCAGGATGGAGTGGTGGAGCTCCCTCTCCCCATTGTCTCTCGAACGACACTGATATTGTTCTGGGCGTGTTTTGCGGCCTTCAGGTGTAAGCGGAGTGACGGTGGCCTGTGGCAATCCACACCACAATAGACGCATACTGTCATGCATTTCGCGATGGTCAGCTCTGCATCTCGTGTGGGCCAGTCGTCGTAGAGGTGTTGATGTGCCGAGCACTTGCATCCCTTGAAGATTGTAGCCGTTGCCGCGCGTGGTTCTGTCGCCTCGGAGGTGAGTGGTGATAGTTCAGCATGTGATGTGTCCGGTAACCACTCGTTGTCGTCGTCGTTGAACATATTGTCAAGCCATGCGTCGGCGTCCTGTGTCTCTAACGTCCCCTCCGGTTCCATTATCGGCTGTGTAGATTGTTGCGGCGGGTATGCCTCAGAAATCTCTTCAAGGGGAAAGGTCCCTTCCGTGAGTCGCGGGTCGATTGATGGATCCAATTGTGGATGTGTGAGCTCTTGTTGTGTTGCCGGCGTTGTCCATTCCTCGTCAACGGATGGAATCTCGGCTATTTGGACCGCGATAGCTTCGGTAGATTCCCGAGCTATTATCGACGTTTGTGTCATTCTAGATATGTGCTCCACGGTGGAAGGTAGGTTTTCTGGTGGTTCGAGCTGCATGGTCATAGTTTCTGTGGTTTCCTGCAGCCTCTGAATCGTCACTTCAGTCTGATCGTTTGGAGGCGCACACGTCTCTCTGAGTTGCAAGGCCACGCGGTCGGTGTCGGTGTCGGTGTCGGTGTCGGTGTCGGTGTCGGTGTCGGCTGTGTTGTTCACTCTCGGTCGTGTGGTGTTCGCTTTTGCAGGGACATGCCAATAGATACTCCGGGTCTGCTTGGCTCGTTCCACTCTTTCCATCTCCTTCTTTCTTGCTGGGCAAGCGTTGCTCCATGCGGTATGGCCACCTTTGCACACCGTACAGCGAGGGGAAAAGCCCTCCTCGCTCTTCCGCCGACAGTGTTTTGTCTCATGCAGTTCGGCACAATAGCCACATGTTTGGGAAACGTTACATTGAGTGCCGATGTGACCGTAATGGTAGCAACGAAAGCATTGTTTCACCCTGCAGGCACGATCATATAGCTGGCATTGATGCATCTGGCCTTCCCACACCATTCCCGCGTAAATGATGGCATTGGCGGCTTCAGGAGCCGTGAATTCGACAACGAGTGAAGACGCGCGCTTGAGGGTGGCTTCTCTGGTCAGCCATCCGACGTACGTTATTACCTGCTTGATTTACCATGGCATGTTTGTCCGCGTTTTATTGTGGTCTGGGAACTGCACCCTTAAATCCACCACATTGAAGTCGTAGGGCCATTGAAAAGTGTGCCATTGCGCGCTCACAAGGGTTGCCGTAATTCTTTGGGCTCAATTGTACATGGAGACAACTGGTTGGAAAAGCGCCCGCCTACAAGAAATACTCAGGCGCACTCGAGTCTTATACTTGATGATATCCACTCATGAGGTGTTCTGTTTTCTCCACGACAGTCTTTCCAGCATGTCATACTTCATTCATTCTGGTATCTGGCTATTCCTTTGGCTAGGCCTTGTCATCGGCGATTTAACCTCGAACGACATCGCATATTGGGACAGACCTCGAGCGGCTCTGATCAGGGACAATGTCTACATAGAGGGTGGTAGGATACAAACGGGGACTTGGAAGGATGGGGGATGGGATATCGACTCATTGACGACAGCCAATTCGTCTAATGGAATGTTGTTCAAGCTTGACATGCATAGTCCATTCTGCATATCGACGGATGAATCGCCTGCGATGTTCGAAAGCATTCCCGAAGATGGAGTTCAAAACTACTATATGGACGGTTATATGTTCGCCAATTATGATGAATTCTATGCTTGGGGGTAAGTCGTTCGTGCTATGAGTAGAGAGGCCGTGACTGATGATTCGACCAGTGGCATAACCCTTACTTCCGCCAATCTCGGTCAACGTACAGTGAGCCTGCCTTTGTATAATACAATTCAAACTACAGACATTCAACTCGGTGTACCAAATCTCAACTACGTTCCTCAAAATGGGTCGTTTATCACAGTCACGAACGGCGCCGGGGCTAATGCCCCCAGTGAAAGTGCTGGGTTCTACTTTGGAGGTTTCTATAATCAGAATGGGACTACCTACTCTTATTTCAACCAGCCTGCCGACCAGTCTCGTTGGTTGATAGCCGTGCATATGACCGAACTTGGTCATGCAACTTGGATTAAGACTCCCCTGGGCGAAGGCGCGACCTGGCGAAGTGAAGGCGGTCTTGTCTGGGTGCCTACTTCGACAATGGGTATATTGATTTCGGTCGGAGGAGTATTGAAGCCAGCGGACATGAATTTTGAAATTCCTCAGGACAACAGCACCGAGTCAATAACTTTCTTGAAAGAATTTCCCGTCTACGATATAGGTACTGGTACTTGGAGCCTACAAATGCTCGATGAGGGTTCCCCTATCCCAGATACACCTCTTGCACAGTTCTGTACTGTCGTGGCCTCGGATCCAAGTGGCTCGCACCATGAAATATTTGTGTACGGAGGCTGGGATAGCAATGGAGGTCAAGCATTAGATACCGTTTGGATCTTGACGGTCCCTTCATTTACGTGGGTCAAGGCTGACAGCCCAGGACGGACCGGATCTGCAAGACAAAATCATATCTGCGTGGCTCCATACCCTGATCAAATGGTTGTTATCGGTGGTACAGGAACTAGCGAAGCACCTCCGGCATATAGTAACGCGGTCGATGTTTTCAACCTTAACAATTTCAATTGGACTGGCACTTATGATCCGGACATCTATGATGATTATAAGCCTCATCAAGATATCCTAGACGTCATTTCAGCTACACCGACGGCCGGCAATATGCCTAGTGAGGTTGCGGACTGGTTTGACACTAAGTACGACATGCAAAAAGTCAAGTTCTACGGGCCATATCGGAATGACTGCACGGCTACACCCCTCGGGAATATGATGCGGAGAGAATGAGACAAGGCATTTTGCGAGTGTAAGCAGCCTAGCTGTGGTCGGCCGTTATTGAACGGGCGCAGTGATGCCCTTGCAAGACTCAATTTCACCTCTTGAAGTGGGATTTTGTAGCGAGCCTCTGTCGAAGAAGCTATTAAAACGAACTTTTAGTCTTCGTTGAGCTCTACAATTCCTAAGTCGTAGTTTGTTGTCTTTCAGATCGAGTAAAGGATTATCAGCCTTGATACAGTATACTTGACAGTATTCAGCATCCTTACGGATGCTAAATAACGCTCTACCTTGTTTTAGTCCGTTACTATACTAGAAAACCACTATGTATTAGTGCGTAACTAACAAGTTATAAGTCGGAGTACCATGGAACTCTGAGGTATGCAGTGTACGGTATCCCCAGCACCCTGTGACGATGAAGTTTCCTTGTGCACATCATCCTGTGGCACGAGAAAAACAGCACCCATAGCTCAGATCAAAATTTTTGAAATGCGTAAATTTTTGTAATTCCTCCTGTAAACCTACGTTATCTTAGGCCATTATCACGATTGACGCGACAAAACGCGTGTTTTCGTGGTAATGGCACCTAGATGGCCACAGGTTAACAATGGTACCGAACACATCAACGAGCATGCCACATACCTCCGAGAAGAATGCACCCAACTACAGGCAGCGGACAAAGGCAGGGCCAATCAAATACCCTAGCACATAATTCAACCTTACATCGAATCCACCCTCGCGCTCATTGGCAAGGTGCTGCAGCAGCCGTCCGTGGCGGAGGTGCTTTATCAGATCCAAGACCCGGCGAAGGAATTCAGACCATTCTCTATAGAGCCCTTCGACTATGCACCACCGGTATTGCTAAACTTCAACCACTTTTTACCCGTCAAAATGGCATCATAGCAGAGCCTTCTCCCAGATCACAAGATTCTTTCTTCCATATTCTCTGGGAGTACCCATATCAAGCTGGAGAAATGCAATATCATCTACAGTACGTTCGAAACCTGCTCGTTTAGTGTGTATTGCGAAATCGATTGTCTTCCCGGATGTCCCAAAAAATCTCCTTGTTCGACTAGAAACGTCGAGGCGTCATTTGACCAACGTAGCCGTCTTACACCGACTGGCACATCTTCAACTACCTGATCTGATCCCTTTGCTATTCGATGTCGGCTCCGCAAGAACCGAAGACGGGAAGCAACTTGCATATTCTGTCACAGCGTATTGTGATGAAACAATGGCTCTGGAGGAAGAGTGGGACACCCTTCATCAAACCGAGCAGCAAATGCTGATGGAGTCAGTCGTTCAATCAATGCAAAAGCTTCAGGAATTGGACGTGAAATGTGAAGAGGCGAGGCAAGTTCTAGCAGAAACGTTCCGTGTTCCAAGGGCTGATGCTATTGATTAGCCGTTGCCTATGGACGCCTCCATTGCGGGCCTGGGAGGGGAACGCTTTTCAAACATCAAACAACTCTTGGGCCGCATTCTACTTGCCAATGGCCCGAAATCATCCAATTGCACCCTTTCAGAGAATGTCCTGAGGCAGTAAGTGGGCCGCGCGCTCTTTGAACAGCCTGTACCACTGGAATGACAGATTCGATGATCCGAGGACAATATCTTTAACACCATATTCGTAAGCAAACGGGCAGAAGCATGCCATTTCCCAGCCGATGATTGCCGCTAGCTCGTAACCCCCACTCCGACTCTGCTTGACCAGAAGTTACATGGCTCGAGGTCGCTGTGACAGAAGACGATGTTTTGCTGCGGTTCGTCGAGATCTGAATGTGTAAGTTCAACTTTGACCGATCTCATCAAATGTCGACTCTACCACGATCCGTGTAGTGCGTGCACGGGCCACAACTCCGTCGAGGTAGTTGTGGCCCGTGCACGCCCTAGCCAAGGGCAACTTATTGTGTGCTCGAAACAAGGACACAATTAGTCTTTACCCGTAGGGGTTTCCCATTATCCCCGAGTCTCACTCTGAATCCGGCGAGTGATTCCCACGATGAAAACTTCTCAATAAATGAAAGTGTCAGTCGGAGAGTAGATGCATCTGTGCCTCTATGTCATGAATTTCTTGTTTGTCCCGGCTCCTGATTGTTCAAGCTTTAGTACCGAGGAGAATATCAGTAGGGCACTCGGGTGCTACAGCTAGAGTCAGTCCACAGCGAGAGAGATGGACTTGACTGGACTTTGTTGATGAACAGCACCTTTTTCCCCTCGCTGTAGATCCGTTGGCTCAATCACAGCTATCGTAGAGCTCTTGTAGCGTTTTCCTCAGATCATGTAGGCCATTTTCTTTTGCAAGCTTGATAAGATTCTCATATACTTGGTTTTCTTGCTCATCTGTCATCTCTTCCTTGTCTCCATAGTAATCATGTAGCCTCTGCCTTCCTTCGTCGAGCTTGTCTCGATGAGAAGCCTATTGAAGCCAGGTTAGGGGAACTAGTGATATAGTGTTCATTGGCGGAGGCCGTACCGCTCGGAGATCATCACTTGTGTTGTTGAACACTTCACAGATGGAACAAGCACACGACATTGGTATCGAATCAACTTGGTGCTGAAGGTATTTGTGAAGATGAGTGAAAGGCAATCGAGCTGAAGGACAGGAACTAGAGCAAGGAACGGGAAATGTCCTGCCTGGTACAATAAGTTACCAATATTTTGATTTCCTTCACAATACATTCGCTTGCCGTAGCTTGAGGGGATTATTGAACAAGCAGATATGGCTGGAAAGCATTAACTCCTTCTCTTTATCCTTTTCGCGATTTTCTTCGTGGATGATTTCTGTTTAGCCCCGCACCCTCTAGCTGATCCTACTGGCGGGATTGGGATAATTTTACGTTGACCGGAAGACGCCGTGATACGTGATAGGATAAGACTAGCGTGACGCCCATAATCATGCATCATATCAGCGCTGGCTCGGATAAGTTGGCTAACCGGTGAAGAGATCGAATGAATGAATGACCCTTGCCGGACCAGCTGGCATGCTTCCAATGATTCACTCACACGTAGCGACTCCGTGACCCCCGCCCTCCGAGGTGCGAAAAGTGTATGGGTGAAGTCGGTCTAATCTCAGCCACATCCCAGGTAGAGGACGAATCCGTCCAATGAACTTATTTGAGGATCCGTAACAGTATGGTCCAGTCAGCATCCCTTGAACCTTGACACAGCAAAGCTCGATATGTGCTCAATACAAAGGTCCGTCGTTTTCATTGTGCAGGAGTGCAGCCGAGAAGTAAGCAGCCATAGAGCGCGAATGTTTAGAGATAGTGACTACAACTAACAGACAAGCCCGGGAAGGCGAATTTCAACGCCTTTGTCGATAGCCGTACATAGCTCAGTCCTCCCTACCTACCAAAATGGTGTAACCTAGCAGCCGGCAAATCCAGGAATATACTTGTCGCAAATATTGACGGCCTCAGTTTCCGGAATTCAATATGCTCTGCACAACTTCCTGGGCTCTAAAAGCCCTGACATCTTCAATGTTCGGATAATTGCTTTGAAAGCCCAATGAATACACAACAGCTCCAGGCCCAAAGGCTAGGGCGTACTTCTTCAATTGCCTTTTTTCGGTCGAACTCACAAATGGATTGTCAGGGAAGCCGAAATAGTCTTTGAATTCAAGCCAGTTGCACGGTACCCCACGGATCATCACGGATGAGGTAAACCTTATATCTGGTGTCTGGCTCGCACGCTGCCCAAGAAGCTCGGCCTGTTGCCGCTGCTGTATCTCTGTTGCAAAATCGAAGCCCTGACGACAGAAATGGTCTATGAAAGCGTCTTCTGCTCGTTGTGCCTGTTGTGATCGTTGACGTTGTTGCTCGGCACGCCTTTGAGCATCTTCACGACTCTCAGACAAGGAGTTTAGACGTTCAGCCGCACTCAAGAGCGCGGTGACGATAGGAGTTTCGAGGTTTGTGCCGGATGCCAGAACGATATCCTGGACACTTGGGTGTTTTCGTCTCAGTCGGAGAGCAATTTCGAATACCGGTGTGATTAAACATGGCGAGATGCCATTGTACTCCTTTTCCTTGTCGGTCTTGGTGCTCACTTTGACCGGCTTTAAACTGCGGCGGGTGATCCAAAGGTTGTTCAACCGCTGTCGACTGTGGACTTTAGAGTTTGACTGATGTTGTTGAAGAGCGTCTTCGCTGCGGAAGTCTCGATTGCAATCATCGCAATCGAAGCTCGGAGCGTGCGATGGTGAGTCGCGGAGATGCTGTTGGAGGGCGTCTTCGCTGCGGAAGCTCCGGTCGCAATCGTCGCAATCAAAGCTTGGAGCGTGAGCCAGCGAATCGCGGAGGTGTTGGCGTAAGGCCAATCCGTTTGGGAAACCACGATCGCAGTCGAAGCAATAGTCCATGATCTCTACCGCCTCTAGGGATTTGCAAGGGAGTCGCGACTTTGTGTTGGGAGAGCTATGGGAGTCGCATGGGCTGCCACGGAGTATTTATGAGTAGGCTGCCTCAAGGAATCTGCCTTTCATGTCCATTGCTCCCGCCAATGAGGAGGCCCCACGTAGCATGTCTCTCATATCATGAGGGCACTTGAAGACGGTCCACGTTGATCCATCATCCTACGCCAGTCGCGCCAGTAGCGCTACCAACGTCCTTACCCACCACTTAAATCTGTGTGCACGTCTAGGCCCCGGTAAGTAGCCGATTTTGTCACACCGTTACCCGCCCACGTCCGTCACATCCTAACACACATCGAAGTAAGCAACTAAGAGAGATGCGTATCGTCCCAGCTACGAGATGTGGCAAACGAAGAATTAAGCTGAAATATGAAGATCTCGCCCACAAGATAACAGCTCCGAAGGCTCACTGAAATTTCAGACCTCGAACCGCCCTCGCCCAACTCGACCTGCTGCAGTTTTGTACAACGTCGGTGAGTGTTATGCATCCCTATCGCACATGCAGATTGGCCACACCAAATATGTCTTGCCGTTGCCAATGGTCTGATGTTTACGCCAGGATGCCCTTAGCTCGCAGGTGAACCCTCTCTTCTCGCACGCTAGCTGCTGGGTGCTGCCTGGGTAAACATGAGAGAAGAGCCGGAGTGATGAACACAGCGACGTGCGGAGTAGAAGCGGTGCTCTTTCCTCCTTTCGTCTTGCAGATACCCGATTCGTCCTCGAGTGCATTTTGCAGCTGGCAACGCATTCTTTGCATGGCGAGGTGGTGCCGCGGTAGAGAGGCTGATCGTTATCGGAGCATTCCTAAGAGCGATCAGTCTGTCGGGATGGTGTGCCGGAAGCATAACTTTTGGCAACGATCGAATGCCGGCATGGCCACCTCTTATCTAACAAAGTATGCTAGCGACGGTAAGTAGGCTTCTCTGCTAAATTTTGGGTCCGAGGTTCTGGCGCGGTTATCTTATGAGCTGGCAAAGTCCTGTTACGGTAGCCTCGACGAACTTTAGTCAATATGGGCGATCAGGGAGGACTCAGCAACTACAACAACGGGATCCATTCAATACAAGGGTAGCATCTCCCCCTCTTGTATCCAGTTGACCCAAGGCGCCTCATCACCTTCTTTGCCGCTGCGTTTCTTGGTCCAGGTGTCGTCGGGGTGCGCTCCCAGGCCGTGGACGGCGACGACCCTGCAGCACGTTTGAGAGATGGAGCAATCACGCCAGACATTACGCTTGCTCGATGATGGTCTTCCCATCTTGGTCCGGGCTCGATGTCGGCTCCCGCAGCGCTGTCAGGCCGTATCGTCGTCTGTGGTCGGTCGCTCCTGCGGAGTTTAGAGCTTCAAGTAAAAAGCAAGGCTGAAGAAGATGGGAAGATACCATGATTGGTCCAACAATAGCATGCTTAGAATTGGTGCAGAAGTGCTAATTTAGCCGCGTACAACCAAGGGCATATTGTCCAGTATCTTCCGCGGGTAGAAGAGTGTGTTCGACAGGGCCCTGCGGGTCGCTATTTGAACGGCCATCTCTGAGGCTGAGTGCGAATCCCATCCTGCGTCCTAGCCAACGTGATACCGGCGCCATGTGAGGAATTTCTGAAAGAGGAAAGTAAGTCCAGAACTGACACACTGAGAACATAATATCCGGGCCTTAGTGAAACAATGAAGACGGGTGCTAACGGACTGACGAGATCCGTGCGAAGCATGGCCGAACTTGCTACAAGTTCGCCAAACCGCCAACATCCTTATCGACGTTACTGACTAGAGGACTAACTGCGGACCTTTGAATGCTGCCGAGAACTATTACAGTTATTGGCATTATCACCCTTTCCCGCGCGTTGCCATAAGCCCACGAACGCACAAGCAGCTTTCGTAATATATTTGAACATCAAGGAAGCATCAGACAAATACGAGTCGACCAAAAGATTGCGACGAACACAAAAGCTTGAACCAGCCGCTGACTTGCTAAATCAATCACCATAAATATTGCAGCACTGAACCTTGCCTAGCTAGCGCCCATTTAAGTGAACCATTGACTGATGAAAAACGCACGCATCGACTTTGGTCGAAGTCGTTCAGCAAATCAAGAAACATTTCCGTCACTAGCTGTCGCTTCGTGCGCCCTTCCTCTTTGGACTATCGTGTACAACCCCTGCATGGTGCAGCGCGAATGAAAGTGCGCCACATCATTGATGGCAGCAGTAAATGATGAACTACTCTAAGGAAAAGCGCGTCGATTGCCATGGCCTTCAAAGGTCGCGGCCGGTATCGTGCCAACCTGGATCCTGCATGATTGGCATACAAGATGGCTCCGTCCCTAGGCAATCCTGCTGCCTCGCTGCGATCATTCATGCATGGCATCCCTGTCGGCCCAGATGATCAGATCTTTTGCAATGTCGACGGGCAATCCTGGGATAATGCATGTCAATCTCACGAAGAAGTTGTGACTGGCTGGAAATCCGCTTGCCCAATATGAGTCTCACTTGCCCTCACGACGCAGGCTGCAGTTGAAAGTATATGTAGTCGACTTAAATCCTCCTTGATCCGTGCTAAATCTGACCCACTCTCGGAATCTAGGTCAACGCTGAACAGGACTTACTGAACAACTTTATGACCTCAACGATGTCTAGCCTATTTCAAGAAGGGAGCGACGACAGTCATCTACGGAAAGGACAAATGTGAGTGTTGTGCATATGTTGGACACTCTTCTCACCATTTTCAAATTTCAAGAAACGTTGATGCGATCGAAGCTGCCACTATTCCGCGATCAGTCACCTACCGCGCAACGACTAACGTGCCAGACGGATTTCGAACGAACCACCAAAGATACCTCCTTACCTACTCGCAAATAAGGTTAGAGACCTTCAAACTATCCGAACTTGGTCAACACCTACTTTCACTCTTCCCCTAACCAGCTACGTGTCTCCTTGCAGCTAAAGAGAAACATCGAAACGGCGGCGATCACGTACACATATATCTGGACGTCGGAATAGTCGTTCAGATTCATAGCTCCCGCTTTTTCGACTATTGCCAACATCATCCGCACATAAGGACCATAACTTATACACCGCACAGAGCCGCTGCCTATGTCATCAAAGAGGGAGACATCTTCTTCAGACATGGAGAGGTGCCCAGAGAAACAGACGTCAATTCAGGTCGGCAGACGGGCGCCACTAGCAAGCACGGGCGCAGACGTCATGGTGCTGTTAGTGCTGTTACTTTGGATAGAAATTTCAGTGTTTCTATGGAGGTGCTGAACAAAGGTATCGAAAGTTTGATGCTAGGTTGAATTGTGGCAGCAGTACTGAAATAGCAATATCTAGACGCCACTGACAGAATTTAGAAGTGAAGTTGGTCCACTGCTAACACGCCCCCCGAGCTTTGAATTCTTGTTGTACTCGTCATTTAATGCTGTATCTACCCATCGTTGACCACACAAGGATCATAACAAGGTCTACATCGAGATTTATGACTACATTCGATTTCTGGTTGATCTCACAGTCAGGATGAACGCCGAAATGGAGTGCAAGCACGAACTTTTGAAGGGTCTTTCAAGGGAAGTTACATAAAGTAGCAGATGGTCAGTCATTAATGAGTGCAGAATCTCCCAGTCGGGAAATTTCACCGACCTCACCATACGCACAAAAGCGAAACAATATGAAGTTCACCGTGCCATTGTCTGTTGCCAATCTGATGTTTTATCCCGCATGTGTTTGTCACCTTTCAAGGTAAGCCGAGGCTATACGTCCAACAGGAGAGAAAAATCTTGATAGTTGTTGGTCTAGGAAGGACAGTCTCAGATGGTTGAATTACTGGATGACTATATAGACGCTGTTGACTGTATGATCCGCTACTTATATACTCTGGACTACGAGCCGGAGATGATATTTGGACTTGGTGGGCTCAGGGCAACGGTAGAAATAATCAACAAAACCGATACTGAGCTCGAGATTGGGGATCATCGAACCCCGGTTGAAGAGATTGCACTTACTCTCAACTCAGAGGCAGGAGATGCGCAGCCCATGTACCGGCACGGGCTTCCTGGCTGAGAGCTTCCTTGACCAAGGACTTGGCGTCTTCCTGAAAATCATCAAATCCGGGTATTCGCAGCGTCCGAGCGATATTACGATAGCCGTTTTCAAAAATTGTAAATGTTTGAGCTGAAACCCAAAAGATTGAACAAGCTGAATCTTGGTGGTGGAGCCGATATATGGCCTCAAGAGCGATCTGCGTCTTTCCAACTCCGCCGAGACCATGGAGTACTGTCCTCTGACAAGTGTCACAATTAGAATCTGGTGGAATCCTCGTAAGGAGCTGGTCCAGGATTGTTCTGCGCCCCGTGAAATGCTCATTCCGCCCAAAAGGGACCACGAATTGTACTGGATAGATGTCTGGATGGACAAGAATCTTGCTGTTAGCGAGAACACTGATCGCATGACTGAAGCTCAACTCACTTAACCTCTGGCCCGCCTGAGCACAATAGATTTGTTCTCGTACATTCGGCGAATTTTGGCGGAGACTTTCAAGAATGAGGAATCTATTGGACTCGCGAACTTGTTCATATTGGAATGGTCGGCTAGAAGTCCCAACTTCTTCCAACCGGGAAGAGATGTGGACTTCTCGGACACAACCTGCAAGCGCCAGCACAACTGAATATATGTTCCGTGAGCAATCCCATATTGCACCAGTCCCTGAAAGAGCCCCGGAAGTCCAAACCGGGTTCCAAAGTCCGTTTGATATAGTTCGTAAAAGCAAACTATCTGTATCGGTGTGGTTTGTGCCAGATGATCGAATTCATACACGCGCTAGAACATTGCCATACGAAGCTGATCAAAAGTGATCAGTATCATCGACGAGTCCAAGAAGAGGAGCATGATGCGGAACGTTGGCGTCCGCTTTCAGGCGAAGTGGGTTGAAAGACAGAAGATTGCGATGTCCGTCGATGCGCGTCGTGGTTGGTCTCGGAAAAAAAAAGCGTTATGATTCTCCGTTGCAGCCGATCACAATAGCGGGCGGGTGTGTGCTTGTGAGGTCGCCCATCAATTTCGAAGAAGACTGCAAGGTCGCCGGAGAACAACTGAAGGCGGCTGTCTCGGTCCAGAGGGCGCATTCTCATCCTCCTTGAACCCTCGGGACCTGCGAGAACGGGACAACACCCATATCGTCCGCTCATTCTCCAAAAACGTCGCCGGGCTCCATCCCACCCTCAGGAGAGCTGCAGCCCCTTGTCTCTCATGGTATTTCGTGGCATGGCCCGCTCCACTTCGTTGCTATGATGGCCCTCCCTCTCCCCCGCTTCACGCGGCCTGGAAACACGAAGAGAGAGACCTTTGGCAGGCCAGGATTTAACTCGGCAGTTGTGAAAGACTTGGGACTACGCCTTGTGAGGCAAGGGAAAGCACCGAGAGCGTTGGGTAGTGCTGAACGTCTATTTGAATGGCACCGGTTTCCTTACTATTCCTACTGTCAAACCCATTCTTCTGCTTCACACTTCTCGGAACAGTACACATTTCACATGCCACGCGAAGACTCCCCTAGAGTTCTGTCTTTCTGAGAGCATGGTCATCCGAATACCACCCCCATTTCTTACAATGCTCACTGATCGGGCACCACGAGTTAGGCATGCATGCATCATCACCCATACACAAGCGGACCCTAGCAAGCTGCGCAGCTCCCCTCGACGCGGCAAACAAGTGATCCTTCGACCCTCGCAAGTAGTCCTGAGCTACGATTTTCTCGTTGTCTTTGAACCTATCTCGGATGATTTGTTGGAAATTGCTAGCCTTGACATGGGCGCCAGAGAGGAGCAGGAGATCAAACATGAGCTCGTGGTCGTGCAAGAAGTCTTCAAGTGCATGCCCCACCCAGTCCCAATCCATGGTGTTCGCTTTGGCATCTTCATCCGCCCAGAGGAAACTGACGGAGCCCGGCATGTGAGGGAATATACCGTCATCGCGTATCATTGACCGCAAATTTAGAGAGGATCGATCGAGATGGACGGAGAGTACCGACTGTATGTGTCTGCCTTTGTATTTTTCGCACTCTTCGTCAGGGACCTCGGTTACCGGATCCAGCCAGATTCCAAAACAGTTGTCCAGGTTATAGATATGTAAAAGTGAGAGCTGGCTTTGTCTTTGGAAACTGAGGCGGTCAAGTCCAGCCAATTGGAGAAGCTGTCGAATTGGCCGGGTGAAGGTATCACTGGTGCTATTTTCAAAGTCTGGGATCGCCAGGAATACCAAGTTGTTCGATAGTGGCACCGATTTATTCGCCTCGGAGAAAAGTGTGCCCATCATCTCCGCGATCGGGATGAGTTCCTCGTAGGTGGCCTGAGGCGAGGTTTCGGCGCGGTGCTGTAGCCGCGCCTGATACCACGATCGTAGCCGTTCTAGGAACGGAGGGGCAATGCTCGTCTCAGAACTTGGTACTTTAGCATTTGGCGCAGACACCTCGACCAGGTGCGGGTGCATGTACTTACTTATTCTCGAGGTCCAGAAGGGGGGTTCAACATCAAGATGGTCCCATAGCTTCATGGCTCGAATATATGCTTCGGTTCCGTGTATCAAAGCAACGTCGGAGATCGTACCATTGGCAAATTGAATGCTCGCGGAGCTGAAACAGATCAGAAAGATTTTCCTTTGCACTTCCTCTGTCTGACGGTGCCTACCCATAACTAGGTGCTAAAGACAAGCCAACACCTGAGAAAAAGCACCTCAGTGTCCCCTCTCTGTGACTTGGGGTGGATGATGGCACGGCCCTCCGCAACACATACCTGGGGCTTCTTGGAGACTAAGCGGACGGCAATCATCACAGACAACTGTGGCGTGAACGCAACTTATAAGACCAACCAGGATAAAGATGATCCATCCATGGCTCGGCGGTGATGGAGGGCTCGACGAAACCATGTTGAGCAGTGGTAACATCACCTAAAGTCGGAAATATTACTTTTCCAAATTGAATTAGCAGGCACGCTGAAGATATCCTCCTTGAAGCTGAAACTCACATTGCGGTCAGGTCAGCGAAGGAGTATTTCAATGTGTCCAAAAGGCACTAAGCTACCATCGGGCTAACAAGGCCCTGACGTTCCAGTACCCGCGCGGCTGGCCTAGGTGGGCGGGAGGGTGCCACCTTCAAACAATTGAGATTGCCGCAAAGCCTTTGTAGGGCTTTCTCGGGACAGAAGCGAAATTCGTGAAATTGAGGATGAGTTGGACTTCAGCGGAATGGGACATGTTTAATGATGAAGGACCACGGGAAAGGTCGAAACGCCCAAAGACAGATCAGCCGCCGCAGATAGGCGCCGGCCAAAGTCTCCAGCGCTAGCCCGCTGCACCTGCCAAACCTGTACAGTCTCCTGACTCTGTAGCATTGTCCCGTGATATCCGCCAAGGCGCCAAACTTGTCGACGTTTTAAGCTCAACTTCCCTTCAGAAAGTTGCACCTCAACTCCGACCCCTGTTCAAACACAGTCGACAATGCTCAGTGGATGCATTTCTCAGCATCTGAGAACTCCGCCGACCGAAATTAGTCAGGAGATGCAATGTATACACTTTCACGCGCTGTAGCAGTACACGGGCGCGAGACGGCTTTTAGTCGTGAACAGCTTTGAACAGTTATTTTGGCAGAGCGCTTGGTCGGCCGCTACAAATTTACTCCTAACAATGTTGCAGTCGGCACAGCCATATGGCCTCGAGCAGGCCAGTCTCATCGTGAAACTTCTTCACCAATATTTTAAGAAATATGCCTTCATGGCCGAAACCAGACCATTTTCATGCGACGCGATGCCGACCTCGAATCCCTGCGATTCTAGTCTCAACAATTGCACACGTTCTTAGCACTTGTATGACTATATATGTGAGCGAGAGCTACGTCGAATACCTGTAGAACGCAAGTACCGACTGGAAACCCGACTTTTCTTGTCGAACTGTTATTCTTTGCACTCAATGGCTCCGGCCTTGTCATGGATTCTTGCTTACTTACTATATGTCGCTTTCTTTCTGCCATCAAGCGATGGGCATCCTTTCACCGAGAGGCTTCAGCACCTCACAGCACGCCAAAACATTTCTCCACAGGATCGTTCTCAACAAGTCCGCGGCGCAATTGTTGATGCAGGCTTCGAATTTATTGAACCGACGTCATTCTTCGCTGTCAGTGGAAAGTGCAAGACCGATACCAGGAATATCGACAGGACAAAGTGGGCGAATCGTTTCGATTTCTACAAACAGGCAGTCCAGGATGCCACGCAAATAGCTCAAGGCGCACAGAAGTGGCCCCAATTTGGCACTGATGCTTCTGATCTATATTTTCGGAAGGGATTGACTGATGGCGACAATAGCGCATATGTTCTAAACGCCACTAGTATGACCCATCCGTAGCTAATTCAGCAGAACGTGAGCTAATCAAGCAGAAAACATCAAAGCAGCGGCTAACTGGGAACACCCAAGATGGGGCTTCGATGCATACATTGTGAGTCCCTCCTTGATCCAGAATTTTGCATAGCGTTTTGCATGGTGTATTTTTCTGACGTGGATTATTGCAGACTCTTACCTGTGGGTCAATCAGCTTTTGGCAATGGACATCACTTACACAACTGGGCAGGCGACGATCCATTTAACAGTTGCAAAAACAAAGTTAGGCAAGATCCAAGGCGAGTCACATTTCCCATGGAAGTTTGATGCAGTGCTAACTCACCTAGATCTGTGGGTTGCTATGTCAATAACACAATGGATCTGTGGGGAACAGTCTCTATGATTTCATGCTGTGACCCATTCTTCACTATCAATGACAACAAACAAGCATTCGATTACGGCATGTCTCGAGACATCAATAAATTGGGACTAGACTGGATGCGGACGAGTGGCTCATACCTTCTGCACGAAATGATGCATACCGTCAAAATCACTCAAGACCGACCACATAGTGAGTTTCATTGGCATCCTTGAACACCTACCAGCAGAACTGATGTGTCAATAGTCGTTGATAGCTTTTTCGACGGTCAAGGCAAAAGAGCCATCTATGGGCCCAGGGACTGTGCCAGAGCTGCAAATCCCGCGAATGGCGTCCTGATCGATGATGCGGTGAACAATGCGGACAGCTACGCTGAGTTCATGCTAGCCATGTACTGGAAAGATCTCTTCAATGGAAAGCTTCTGCCGCCAACCAGCACGCTTTCTATCACAGAAGCACCTTCGGGAATTGATCAGAGCACGGGCGACCTTGAATTAGTCTCTGACAACGATGACAGCTATGTTGACTTTACTGCTCAAGTTACCCCACCTCAGCTCACCTGCGCTGGTGACCTCACTGACACACCGCCCGCTTCCCAGCCATGGATCGCTGCACAGATCAATGACTATTGCGCCCAGGTCACTAACACCGACTGGATCGTCAATAGCACCCTGGGTCAGTATGGTCCTAAGGGCTACGCAGCAGGCGACACGGCGCCAGAATCTGATAATGACCTTTGGCTATCGGTATCACATGATCCCGGTTGTGACGTCAATACAGCTTACGAGGTGGAGCTAAGCCGCTGCCAGGAGTTCTTCGGTATGGCACTCAAAGGGTGTAAATGGGGTGGCCAGGTGCAAGCGAATTGTGCGCTGTGGAACATCACTACAAGGTCTGGACACAACATGATGCCACCTAATGGATACCCACCAACGAAACAGCAATTTCCAGTCGGCTAGGTGCAACCTTGGCTGAGAATTGCAGTTGCTCTAATGGGCCTATCATTGTTTGGTTAATATTCGATAAGGACACCGCTTTGGCCTCCCCACCTACCCAACAAGGCGGGCGGCGCATGAGAAGTTGCCCATCGCGAGGGACAATCATGTTTATGCCAGCATCTACCTCAAATGAATCCGAATTCGAAATGGACGGCTGTGAAGAGATACTAGGAGCTGACGAGATATCAGACTCGGACTCGCAAATTAGTTACAGTGGTAACATGGGAAACCGTGGTGGTGATGATTTCCTTTTTGCCCTCTTCACGCTGCACAGGGCTTCCGAGCCAGTTAAGTACAGCGGAAAGTACGATTACAGATCCCTCGGATAATGATGCAATGGAAGTCATCCATCTCTCCAGCGGCTTCCATTTCCACGCGCAGAGCCCCAACGTCCTGACCGAGTCTGACTCTCTCCATGGCGTTTTTCATCAATTCGTTGCCTGATGCAATCGTCCCGTACCAGAGCGCCGGATTCTCATCTTCGCGAGCAGGTCTCGCCATTTTCCCACCCGTGCATGAGTTGCACAAGCCGGACGAGCTGGTGTTGTCACATCGTGGCCAGTAGAGTGTGTCTGTCTCCCGCCCTGGAAACCGTATCCGTTCTACATATGGTGCGTCATCGTCAGGAATTGCTTGGCGGAACGTGACTGGACAGAGTGCTGACGCGACAGAGTTTCGGAGCTCCCATGATGATCTGGCTCGCACTATTCTTGAGTCAGTAATCCTAGAGGATTATACCTCATAGAAGATTCGAACGTCACGATGACCAAGACTCTCAACGTCTAGTCTAGACGTCAAAGTTGGGTAGAGCCGCTGGAATGTAGGAGACGAGATGGGAGAAGGGACGCGGTTCGAGTCGATTTTGTGAAGGTCGGTCAACGGCCTCTCTGTGACGGTGAGGAAATGCAGAGACCGTCCCCGCCAGGACCTCGAGGCGTCATGGTCAGGGTAGCGCAGTCAAAGGCACCCATCGTTTTCGAGGAGTTGGACGGACCCCTTACTGTTTTTCTGATCCCCAGTGTGGTACACGAGAAGGCAAGTCAGTAACAGAGACGAGAACGGCCGAGTAGGATGGGGGCTGATGTTGTAAGGGACCAGGGAAGAAATCTTGGCATCGGGGGAAGAAACCCTCCAAAAGCGGCGGCACTGACCGCCAAATTCGGCGGGAAATTTCCCTGCAACCCGCGTTGTGCTGTAATGTCCGCCTGCAGACAATTCTGATTCTTCAAGTCAACTCAATATATCTATGTCGCTAAATGAGTGGATTTCCTGCTTCTCCCGAGTTCGCTGCTCTAGATTTGTGGCTATTCGGGGGGGTATCCCTTTCTACTAGCATAAGCATCAAAGTAGACTTCCCATTCATCATTCTGGTCTTCAGTCATTTCTCCCGTTATATTTTCAGCATCTTTATATGCTTTTAGTATAATCGCCTTAAACTTCTCTCGAGTCATTTTCTTCTTCCCTTTTGTAGAATCTTGATCTGTCTGGGTCTTGTTTCCTGCCTTCTCGTCCAGCGGTGGCGTAGGAAGTTGTGTCTGACCAGGCTTCGGTACTTGGGTGGTTCCCAGAGGCGGAGTTGGGGACATGGATGTCGTTGTGGTCCTTGTCCTGGTTAACGGCACCGTGGTTGGTTCTCGACTCGGCGACCTCTTGTAGACCCCATTTTCGTCGAAGTCATCCGGCTTGATTGACTGATACCAACGAAGAAAACGGTCCGCCTGATTGAGTGCCATGCGGTATACCTCATCCTCCGCCTTGATCTGTTCCTTTCGGTATAGTTGTCTAAATGCGGAACCTAGTTCCCATGAAGTTGCTTTCTCGCCGGAGTCGGTCTTCCAATTCTTCTTGAACTGAAGATGTATTTTCACTTGAGGATATTTGTCTAGCTTATTGTGCCGGCGTTCTTTCTCGGTTGGGTAGATATCGGTCTGCTTAACCTTTCGGGGATTCAAGAGTTCTGCCGCCTCTAACGGATTACCTTCAAGCTTCCCGTAATCCCAGACTATGTTCAAGTACCCTTGCACATCACCGAGTCTAGGCTTGGGTTCCCCCTGTCGTCGAGGATAATCCAAGATGCGATCCATCTTCTCGGAGACATTGACCAAGTCCTTTTCTTCCACGCCGTCGGGAAGTAACAAGGTCGTGCTAAACACGAACCAGCCACATCTACGAGGCCCATAGCGATTTAGGTACGTTGGTGCCTCGTCTCTATATCCTCTCGTGCACTTTTTGGCGACCGTCTCGCAGGGAGCTCCTGGAAAGAGTTCGGAAGTGTCGCTGCCGGCTTGGAAGGGAATTGCAGCCGGATCGCTGTCTTGATCATCATCATCGGTCGGTATCTCGATCGACGCCCTCGGGATATTCGGGTCATCGTATTCAAAATCCATGAAGTTTTCCGAGTCGTTCTCCATGGCCTTGAGATCAGCGTCGATCATGACAATATCCTTTGTTATTTTTTGCTCCTCGGTCCGACGACTCTCTGTTTCATCTTGTTTCCGTAGTTGTTCGAGCTGTTGTTGAAGAGACTCTTGTTCCTTCTTCTTTTTATCATGTTGATCCTTTTTGTCGGCCTTCCATCTTTTTCTTTTCTCTTCATGTTTTTCCCTCTGAGCCTCGAGCCTTTTCGCCTTGCTTATCGCATCTTGCGCGTCGTATGAATCTCCCTGCTTATCTGCATTGGTCTCTGCAGCCTTTCCATCGGCGTTTCCTTGTGGATGGTTCCCAGTTTCAGACATATTCTTCAAAGAGAATTTGAATGTAGGAACTTTAAAGACCGATAATCGTGCCCTTGCTTCTTTTATAGGATACTCCTAGAAATTCGGTCAGACATACCTCGGGAAAGGGCGGTCTCAAATATCGGTGGCCAATAATTCGAGACCACCACTCAAGTCTTCGGGTGCGAATATTAGGAACCATACTGTGGCGAGGAGCCTTTCAACACCTGGGTTAAAATGAATGGTCTTTAGTTATGCACTGGAAGCAATTTGTCCCGTAGGGCAGAATCAAAGATGCGAGCGTTCACTCTCATCGGATGGTGGTTTGTGCTGCTGCCTTCTATGTGAGTCTGGACCCTACGCCTCTATAGTACAATGGCTAACGGAGTGTTAGTTGGACACAGTCGATACCGCCATCAGGTTTCATTTCACTGGGAAGCTTTTGGCTAATGTGGGGACAAAATGATGTAGCGGTCACGTCAGTAACGGAGTCAGAGCAGTCATCGACTGTTCCTAATACTTTGACTGGAGACCCTGCTAGCCAGCTCTCTACTCCAAAGGTTACCCTCATTACCACCAGCACTACCGCGACAGCCACGACGGCTACGACGACAGCTAGCAAAGCCGCCGTATCTTCCCAGACTACAAACCCCCCTGGATCGGTAGTGCCGTTTCCGCCCCTCGCCAGTGCACGCCCCTCGGTCGCGACCACTGATTCTGGGAAGGTCTCATGCTCAGGAGGAAGTGGAAATCGGTTTACTGGCTCTGGATCTAACACACTCACTGGAACAGGTATGGGCACGAACACGGTGACGGCTACGGGCGTAGGAACTGGCACTGGGGGAACGAATTGGTCGAACAGCACTTTTCGCTGGACCGCGCCAATATTGCAATCTCCCGCAGTATATCATTCGTCCGGTAGCAGCAGAGGTGTCAGGGTTGTTTGGGTTACCTTGGTAATGGGAATAGGCATTCTATCTCTACTGTCGTAGATAGCTACTCAGATAGTGAAAGACGAATTCGATTCTGTCACGTGGCCTCTTTCCATTCAGGTATCATAGACTAGACTTCATATTTGCTCTTGCACAGAGAGGCGTTCTGATTCGCCAAATAGCGCTACTCTCACTCCTCTCAGAAACGCGGCTCGATGGCGTCCAAATTGATGAAACTGCTCCAAGAGTCGCCCCAATTCGTGGACACGAAGGAAGCTCTGTACAGGTCGCAACGAATCTTCCGAATCTTCGGAGTCTGCTGGCGTCACTTCACCGCAAAGCTGATTTGGTGTGATCGACGGATAGGTCTTGTCCGAATCTTGCGTTTGCGATTTAGTTTTGTACGTTATGCGTCGAACGGTAGGGTCAGACAGCTATATAATGTTAATCAGCTCGTACTATGCTGGAGTTGGATTCATTTTACCAGTCTTTGCCAGGAATATGGCCATTCCTCGGAGATATCTTCGGAACTAAGGAAATCGGCACGACGGTCATCAACCACAAGTAGGAAGACCTTCTTGTTACACAACGAGTGTAGTTCATTGGTCTTCTTTACCACGCACCATTGTCGACGCCTTGCCTGCTCATATTGTGCCTTAGATTC
This sequence comes from Rhinocladiella similis, assembly GCA_024082115.1. Lineage (NCBI taxonomy): Eukaryota > Fungi > Ascomycota > Eurotiomycetes > Chaetothyriales > Herpotrichiellaceae > Rhinocladiella > Rhinocladiella similis. The sequence continues at coordinate 4,502,417 of JAMRYE010000005.1, forward strand.
CTTTTCCTCTTTTGTCTTGGGGGGCTCTCTGCTGCTGAACTTCGATCTGACATTAGAGCGTTTCTTGCTAAAGCGTGCCATGGCCGCAATTTCTTATCAATTATTCCTCATAAAGAACCGAAGTCTTTGGTGGTCCGACGAATCTGGAGATCTCGAGCCGCAAGCAAAGTTTAGAGGCCCAGAGGCGACGAAGTAAAAAATGTGGCATCTCTTGGACCTAAGTTCATTTCTACCTTCACCACGCCTTGCTGTGGGAATCCGTTAGCCATCGTTAGTACTGTAGTAAATTGTCTGGCAATAGATGTTTCATGTTATCCTAGATGTAGCGGATCTGTCCATGAGCATCCCGCCGTCCTGGGATCATCACCACTGAATTCAGAGGTGCCATTTTGTTCCATCGGCTCCGAGACTTTGACGGCGGAAATGCAATCCCGCGACTCATCGGTAATAGGACAACAGTTTGTCACTAGCTTTGCAGTAAAACCATGGTCTGCTTCATTGTGAATCGGACCACTTAGCCGCATTGATAGCTTCGCATCGGACGGTAAAGGGAGCCGCTTTACCGACCACTGGATTCCATGTTTGCAGAGTGTTGGTACTTCAACAAGTCATTTCAAGTCAACTTTAAGTCCACATCAGATGTCTAGCTTCACGCGACAGGCACCTGAGAGTATGGAGGATAGCTTTTTTGACCCCAACCTTTTTGGGTTGGAACAGCCCGCAGGCAGTCCACCTGTCACTCCGACAGTCTTTCCAGAGCATGCAGACCTTTCTCAAGGAAGGCTTCAGAGCAACCTGAATCATGGGTGGGGGAACGCTGCCTGGGAGCCAAGTCGTAGAGCAGCGAAGGAACCCCGAAGGGCCGCTGCGCAGCAACATAACGCCTCTACAGCTCTACCGCCCAGTGGCTCGAAGTCCGGACATCTCCTGGTGAAACAATTCCTCAATGTAGCACAACGGGCGAGAAGCACAGCTGATGAACATCTCGAGGAATTTGAGCAGAGGTGAGGGCAGGATGGTCACGGGTCGTGTTTCTCCACTGACTTTTCTCTCCCGCTCCAGGCAAACCCATCAAATTGAAGAGCTACGAAAGAGAGTTGATCAATGCTGTCACAACATTTCTCGGATCGAATCCAAATTGGCTGAGTTACAGAAGGCGCTGCAGGAAAGTGAAAAGGGCAGCGAGATGATGATGCAGGTTGCCCAAGCGGCTAGTGTAGCACTCAATTCGATCATGGGCACCACCGTGTCGTCGAACGCAACTGAGTAACTTAGAATACTTTGTTATACTCATAACGACGTCAAAGCCGTGCAAGCTCTTCGCTTCTTCCCGAGACCGTTCTCTCTGGTCTTGAACATTATGGGACTTGCCAGGCATGACATCATCCGCGCTCCCACGGGAAGAATCTAGGTTGTACACACCTTTTGTAGGTCTGCGCGGCGAATATGTAGAGGGACCTTCAAAGCGGGAACATTGAGGTAGATCGTGATGTATTCCACTGATCCTTGGTGAGGTATGTGCCTGGATTTAGGCCGACTCTCTGGCTTCTCTTCGCTATTTACTCGCTGTGACGTTGAGTCCCGCGGACGAGCAGTAAGAAGTCGCCGTATAATCGCAAACCTCCGAGGAACTGCGATCTCAAGTGGCGACCGTGAACTTATGGTGGAGATCACCCTCCCATTTCTAAGCCGAACATAACGGCAGACATCTTTGCTTAGAAGGTATCCTTCTCGACACAACAGGGGATTTCTGTCAGTTTGAAAGGGTACCATGCAAACTCGGCACATATCGATATGGTCCGAAAAGTGTGCCATGACAGAGTATTCGTCGTCAAAGGGTTGACGACGCATATCTTCGAGCTGATCGTGGAAGTGCACTTTCTGGGGACGAATGCGTTCAGGCATAGTTGGTGGACGTTACTGGTTCAGGGTACGGACACAATAATCCGATCTGCCTCGACTTTCGAAGGTCTCGCGTCAAAGCCCCTACTTCGCTTCTATAATTGCTGTTGAATGTTACAGTACTGTAACTTCATTGCACCGCTGATTTTATACTGTCACTGTTCGGGACCACAGCGACGTAAGTACACGTTCAATTTGGTAGAAAAGGGACGGCCACTCGAAGCACCATGTACAATATGCAGGAACCCGTGGACACTGCACCATCCTGGAGCTTTCAAATTAAACCTTATATCTGAAATAATGGCAGTCAGATGCAACATGTCATCGTGTCCTACCCATGGGGCTCTCTCTAATCCATTTACATTTGTCAACTTCGCTCATGGCATCACTATTTGTAGAGATTACGGTGTATAGACTGCGATGCCACAAAACAAAAGGCTTCCGTCTGTGGTCTGGCGTGTGCCCTGGACGACACTTTTGTAGATACCCCATCTAACCCTACCAAGCTACTGGACAGATACAGTCAGAATGCTCGCTACGGACAAGGTGTGCTAATTAGTATCTCCGTGAATTGAATCGGATATCCTCTGGACTGAACCATGGACGAATGAGGTCCTTGAAAACGATCCATCATATTCATGCTCGAAGTCTCTAGTATAGGGGTTATTGAGAGGACTACCTCTCATATTATTGTGTTGCTCCTGCTCTCGTGTTGCCCCCTAATTCATCGCTACCCACCGGTCCCACGAATTTATTGCCACACATTTACGCATTCAGGAGATATTGACTTCTCACAGGCGGCATGCTGCCAACAGTAATGCAAAATAAACGGGCTGTAACCTTTGCCAACCAGTATAGCCTGGCATCCACACAGTTATATTCCGTGTCGTCAAAGTACAGGACTTGATGGTACTGCAAGGGAAATTCTCGTAAGGGTTACCGTATTAGGTGAAGAAAGATCAGCAGGGACTCATACGCAATCCATAGCAGCTATCTATCTCAGTGGCGCCAAAGCCCTGTTACAGTACCACCGCGTTATGCGCTCATTTGGATAATTATCCTAGGACCCTCATTATCTCATCCTGAAAGGTATTGACATAATGTTGGAAGTCTCTGAATTTTGCTAAGGCTGTGGCGATTTGTTGTTCAAATTCTACTATGCTCCTCTCTCCCTCTTCTTTCTGCGTCCGTAGGCATGCGACAGCATCGTCCCTTTCCTCGATTACCTTTCTGGCTTCCGTTAATTGAGAAGACTGGATTTTCGTACGCTCGGTGAGCTCCATGATGATGGATGAAAAACTGCGAGATTTTGAGGCTTCTTGCAGATTTTGACAGGGAGCATTTCCAGTAACTTGAGTCACTACAGTGGTCGACCGTGGCACGCCACGCGAGGTGGCATAAATGGATTCTCCAATCTCGGCAACGATCTCTTGGCATGCTGCAATATTGTGTTTGCTGATCTGCTTTTGGAACAAATGCTGTCGCTCTGGCAAATAATCCCATTCATACAATGAATCTGGCTCGGGAATCAACCGAACCTCTATTGGTGCTACTTCAATGCCTAAGTGTGTTTCTGTGTTTCTCAGTCCGTGTTTGGTACTGCGGCCTTAGCAGGATATAAACGCTTACGAATATGTTCAGACAGTAGCCGGCGACATCTCTCGCGCCATCGAGCACGACGTTGATTCGCTGGCCTCGGAGCAGCCTTGTGAGAATCCATGGAGCCACGGAGGACGATTTCCAAAGAGCATTGGGTCCTTTTGAGGCACAACTGACAGTCTCCTCACCTAACGGTCGTTGCTATGGGAGAGCCATAGAAATTTGTGAATGGTCGTTACCCACAGAGTTTAGAGGTTGAGGTGACTAATATCTCTGCACAGCTACATAATTCGGAAGTGGTATAAATGGATTGGCCCTTTCACATTTCCATGTCATTCTAAGCTTAGTCTAGCTCAATTGAGCAACAATGGCTGGGAACACCATCCAGCATTCTGATTGTGGCGGGTGCAACACATTGATGCGAGAGCTTGCCAGAGCGAAGTGTGACCTTCAATGGTGCTTTGTCCGACTCAACCAGGGATATACTCGAAATCTCTATTTGTCCTCCAACGTTACCTCACTGGAGACCACTCTTTCGGAGACCCAGGCTACTCTTCATTGCGCAATGGATCTTCTCCAAACCTTGAACTCGCAATATTGGAACGTGCAAACGGTCGGAAGCATATGGCCTGGACAAAGTTCCGACGGATCTGAATCTTCCACTGCGACGCCACCGCGCGGCGACAGACAAACTCAAGGAATTGGCGAGAGATCTCTGCGTTCTGACGATCGACTCGAGGCCAAGTAGGAGCTCATGGTGATGAGGAACATGAGGACAATTGTATTATTACGTGCAACAATGCCCCATTCATAAAACCTGGAATTGACACCTGTCTACCAAATGAAGCGGCATATCTATCGTATACGGATTGGATCTCGGTTCAAGAAGCCACCACCCCAGTAAATGGGCGCAGGGGCTTGCCGACTATTCAGGGATCAGTCTATGTACCCACCGCAGCAATGAAGTTTACGGGAAACTCATCACGCATTTGGTCATCGAGAATGAACACTTACAAGTGGCACCCCGAATAGTCACGTTCTATTCAGCAGCTAGATATGGTCAGAATCTACCGGGTACCTCGTCAAGAGAAGCTCAAGATGTAGTAAATTTGCACTCTTGAACCACCTGACTAGCAGCAGAATTCACTGTCGAGTGAATCTTAAGCATGCGAAGCTGTCACACAAGAGAGCATACAGTGAGCATACAAGCAGTCAGGATCAATTATTCAGCCAACTGCAGAGATGAGCATATGCAAGCCTGTGATACTGTAGAGAAGAGGTGAAGATTCAAATTTTCCGGGTCCTTTCCTGACCCTGACAAGTATCAGACGACCACAATAAATGGTGGTAAAGCTGCCGCTGTCCTGGGTCTGGGCTTTATCGTATATGAAACACTATCTGAAACAGGCTAGATACGAATAGAAGTGCGGGTGGTCCTTCGCTGGTCATATAAGCCCTCGGACAGTTGGGAAGTGGATGTCCTCCCTGTTGATGCGGCTTAATGAGCCGATCACGTAGGTGCCGATAATAAGAGCGCCCAGGATTTCGGTTGCTTCTCCCGCACGAAAAGATGCGGAGTTCCTCTCCATGGACCCACAGTAAAAGACTAACAAAAAACCACAGAATAATGCGGCGCTTAGAACCCGAAACTCAAACAACCATGGAGTACAGTGGTTGCGTTCGAGCGCTATCCCCCAGGAGTTTGTGGATGGAAGAACTCAATATCCCATAGATCAGAGTGGCCTAGAACCTAATTTTCTATGAAACCCTACAACACAGTATCATAGAATACAGTGGTCTCTGGCGTAACGTTCCATGATCCTTCATGGTTTAGACCCCAGAGTACCACAGCTCTAGTATCTGACGTGCCCTATGAAATCTCAGGTGGCTGGAAGCTTAACCATAGAAACAAGTATCGGGGGATTTTGAAGTACCACAGAGCATATTGGTCCAAACGTTCTATGAAAGCTTGTGAGTAACGAGTTTGTATCCTAGCGAGTCCAGTAGGTGGAGTTACCATGAAATCAAGTAGGCGTAGAAGGTAAATTCACAATGAAAATCGTGGGAGTAGGAAGCGTGGATCTTACAGTAACGTTCTTACTGTATCCTACAATGTCGCTGATGCGTAAAGAAAACCTGCGACATTACTAAGATAACGCTTTAAAGTCTAGGTAGTGTAAACTTCATGTGCTGAACGTCTTAAGTATAAAGGCCATGGGGTTAGCTTGATGTATTCTGGCAGCAACATCAACGTCACTTGTTAAACAATAAGGGAAACAACGGCCCAAATACAATGCTTTCAACCACGCGTGTGACCAGATTTACTTTCCCTCTCCTTCTCTCTCTACAACTCATTCTAGTGGCACAAGCTGTCTCGGTTGAATACAATAAAGAGGAAGACACCGATGTCGACAAACGGATCCTGGATGACCTCAACTATTCTTTGTCACACTATTATATCTGGACCATACTGGGAATAATTGGAGTCTTCCTGGTCTATAGAATCTCCCAAAGCGCCACTGTTTATATGCGATTTCTAGTGTCGATCAATGGTGCAGGAGGAGCACGGCATTACTTTTCTTCCGGATCTCCCAGCACCTCTTTCCTCAAAGCCAGACTACTTTACGCCCCTATATTTCGCAATCGAAAAGCCCGGGAACTCGCCTTGGGTCGGTGGATCGTTCTAGGATGTCTACCTACGCGCATTGAAGCCGCAATCATACTTATCTTCATCGCCGCTAATGGATTTTACCTCACGTGGAAATTACCGTGGACCAAATCCAATGCAGAAGTACTGAAGGCATCCGCAAACCGTGCGGGAACGCTCTGCGTGGCGAATCTGCTTCCAATCATGGTTTTATCTTCTATGAGGAATCCCTTGATATCATTGCTGAACATCTCATACGCTACATTCAACATGATGCATCGCTGGGTGGGACGCTTAGCGTTCCTTCAAGCTCTTGCCCATACCACCTGCTGGCTGATAGTTAAGGTAGAATCCAAAGGATGGGCCGCCATGCGGTCCGCCACACATACGCCTTTTATTTACAGCGGCTTAACTGCCGCTCTCGGATTCACGGTCATCTTGCTGCAGAGTTCGAAGGCTGCGAGGCATTTGGCCTACGAATTATTCTTACATCTGCATATCGCGTTGGCGATTTTGGTGTTGGCATGTCTCTGCAGGCATCTCGAGGATTTACCCCAACAAACCTTGGTGATGGGAGCGGCCGTGGCTTGGGGTGTCTTTCGCGGCCTTCGATTGCTCACCTTGCTGTATCGGAGCTTGGGCAGTAAGGTTACTACAGCCGATGTTGAAGTTTTACCACATTATGCCTTGAGAATCTCCATCAAATGTCCGCGTCCCTGGAACTTCAGACCCGGTCAATCTTTGTATCTAACCCTTCCGGCCATTGGCTTATGGACTGCTCACCCATTTTCGGTCGCATGGTCTGGAGAGTCTGGAACTTTGGATTCGACCCTGTCAACCGGTTCACAAGGCGTTGGAGGGCAATATTTCGATCAGAAGACCGTCTACCGCTCCGGGACTTCCCCAGTGAAAGTCATGTTCCTGATTATCAAGACACGATCTGGGCTAACTAAACAGCTCTGGCGTCGAGCTACAAAGGCGGACGCGCCTCTTCAAACCATTGCCCTTATCGAAGGATCTTACGGTATAACACGAGATTTGTCTAGCTACGGGATAGTGATCCTTTTTGCTGGAGGTGTAGGGATCACTCATCACCTTGGACACATAAGGAAACTCATTCGAGGCTACGCCCTGGAAATGGTAGCAACCAGGAGAATCACGTTGGCATGGGTTATTCCTAGCATCGGCTGCCTTGACTGGATCCGACCATGGTTACGAGAGACCTTAGTTATGAAAGGTCGAAGCGAAGTATTGCAAATTCTTGTATATGTCACCCGAGCTGGCTGGACTGAAAGCGTACAAAGCTTAGGCGGGACCATTCGAGTGTCAAAGGGCAGGCCGGACGTGGAGTCCTTGATGAACCAAGAAGCTGCTGAGAAGTTGGGATGCATCGGGGTAAGTGTTTGTTCCAGTGGAGGGCTGGCCGACGAAGTCAGGCGCGTTTCAAGACTGATGCTGGATAATGGTGTAAATTTGGATTTCGTCGAAGAAAAGTTCGGGTGGTAAGCGGTAGAGGGACAGGGAAATACTCAGACGTATAGGTATCTCTGAGGAACATCTAGCCAAATCATTCTCCGTCCTTCCAAACCAGGACCTGACTAGGCGAGGAGTATCACATACCCCAAGAGTGATAAGATTGTCTATCAGTCTACGAAGCAAGGCAGATTCCTGGGAAGTTCAGCAGCCTCAGTACTAGCCAACATCCTTGCCGGTATAAGTCGAAATCGGTTAGTATAGTTAAGTTCAGAGACTGGCATCTTGAAGCCCCCGATCCACTTTCGAATCAGCACACCTGCTGACCAGGCCCCTTTATCAGTCGGATTGGCTGCCAAAGTCGAACGATTAGTCTCTTATACTACCTTGAGCTTCTAGTCTGAAGGAGGTTCGCCACCGCGTGACCATGCTTCTGCTCGGCAGCAAGTAGTGAAGAAGACCTGTTACTAATGAGTAGAGAGTGCGAAGAGTGAATTGATTAGGGCGCTTCTGGGGCCCGATGTCTGGATGGGCTTTGACATGGCTCGGTGATTCTTTCTTCTCTTCCAGCCGATTGCTCACTGTCCGTCCACAAACAACAATGGGAGAGGATAGTGTTACACATGGCCACAATGAGCCTTTACACACATCACCAGAGATTAGCCAAGGAGGTACATCTTTGCCATCTGGGATATCACAGCTTCCGCATGGCTGATGACTAGGCTTTTGACGGCTTCCCTTTCTCCTATTTTGGTTTCTGGTGAGCTATTTCTGCCATTGGGTTATTGTCCTAACCGAGCCAGAGCGCGGTGCGGACGCAGGGCTACGACGGCTTGGCCCTTGAGGAGTGCTACCAGCCCTCATACGGGCCAGGAGGGAAGAGAGGTGATGGTAGTCCTCTGGCTCTGTTTTCAGATCTTGGAGGGGAGAGATATGCGTGTGAGCAGAGAAGAAACCGCAGGGAGGCGCACCTGAGAAGGCACAATAAGGTCATCACCAAGAGAGAACAAGAGGAAAAGTAAGACGCGACGAGACGGGGCTTAGAGACTAGGATGCATGGTCTACAACGTAATCCTTGCTCCCACCCAGCTCAGCGGCATTGGCACGATGGGCAATGACAGGGATTAAGACAAGAAAAGAATGCACCGGTGATCACAAAGCACTAACGGCATATTTAAAGGTCTCATACGGCCCGCCATCCTCCTTTCTCCCATCTTTCTACTTCTCTTCCTCATGGATCGCAAACGGAAACCTACCAGAACACGACAAAAGTTGGAGGAGTACAATAAGGAAGAGCTCGTTACTCGAATTTCCTCACTCATAGATGATGAGTATCCTGCTCGCACTCGGAAAAAAGCCCTTTCGAGACAGTTGGGCTGTGAGCTTCCCGCTGACCGTTCTGAATTGCAAACTCATCTCCAGAGTGCCACGAAGGAGAAGCTTATCGAATACACGATATCCCTTCAAACCAGTCTCGAGTTGAGAATGTCGAAACAAAAACGGAAGCGGAGGAGTCCGCGTTGCGTCCGTCACTCGGAAGTCCAGCCTAGTACACCCTCGGAGTGGTACCAAGCTAGGGAGCGAAGATCAACAGCACAAAACTTTGGCTCAACGGAGGAGGCGTTGAGCAGAGCCAAACGCGAACATACTGAGCGAGGAGGCAAGATCACCAAGGTCAGGAGGCATCTCATGGAAACGGAACAAACTGTCACTAGTCAGACAAGCGAGCTCGCAACCCTAAGGCGACGTCTCCACGAAAGAGACCAAGCGGCTGAGCAGGAACTTCACAATTACAGGCAGCAACTATCAGTGACCAATCAGAATCTGGTACAGGCCCAGCGTGCCGCAGAATCAACTATGGAAGAGCTGTTGTGTACCAAAGCCACAAAAGAACAAATGGAGAAGGAATTCACGGAAGTCTATCGACAAATGAGAGAGCAAGCCACCACTTACAGCTCAACCGAAGAAGAGCTGGCGGAGGCTCGACGAACCATGATCGAGCAAAAAGGTGAAGTCTCATCGCTCCAGAAACAACTCAGGGAAAGCGAAGCACATGCTAGGGAACTCCTTTCTACATCTAGGGCAGAATCAAAGCAGGTGAAGTTGGCATTGGATACCGTCACACAGCAATTGCAGTGCAACACGCCGAGGCAGGCAGATTTTGAAGCGGAGCACTCCGACAGCGGCCAGGATAAACTGCAGAAACGAGAAGCAGACGGTGCAAAGCGTCAGATGGTCGAAGTACCTACCGTCGCGGCGACAGAAGTGGCTTCAACACAGCTTGGAGAGGAACTTGGAGAATGTCTTGACGGTCGCCATATCTGGAATCAACCCGAGCAACGAGAACCACGTGCGAATGCGATCAATGATGTTCAAATGATATTTGGCCAGGACCCTGGTGCACCTGAGATGGGCAACGACTGTTTTCACAATTACCAGCCAGTGGACCAGCGGGGTATGCAAGGCCCTTCCAATGCAGCAGATAACGTGATACGGGTAATGACTGGGATGACCTACCATCCAAGATGTTGCCAACAGGTACCGGAAGCTACGACTAATCAAGGCTGCATACTGTGTGCGAAACATTTCGAGGAGTTTACGTGGTTTACCGTGTCAGAGATGGGAACGGATTGGTTGCCCGGTCTCACGTGCCCGGCATGTGGTGGCCCACAATGTGCTCGTGCACGGGCGTTGACTGATTCTTTCGTTGAGTTCTAGGTTCACCTCTTAGAGGCTATGCGAGAATGTATTTCTGATGAATAGTAAACCCCATAGATAAGTACGGCTTACTTGATCCCCTGGAATTATGGTCGATCTGAGACAACCTAACAAGGTTTCTAAATTATAGATGATATAGGAAGCGACTATAGAGCCAACATTAAGCTCTATATACCATACCTCCGGGCAACTAGGATCTTCGCTAAGTCCTTACTACCCTAACCCGATGTAACACTACACTTCCCAATACGCTTGATGATTGTACTGTAAAATATTGCAGAAAGAGTAGGCGAGACGTAATTTTCATGAGTATAGAGATGATGAAAGGAAAGCTTGGCGTACTAGGCCGTCATCCGTCCCTTTATGAGATACATGTAATGAACAACGCCATGTTTTACGGGTGTGGCTCGAGTCAGGATACCCGTGATCACATTAGCTATACTAGTTGGAGCGTCTGTTCTTATTGCGAGACCCTGGCGGTCTACCGCGTGGCCGCTTCAGAGCACAGCCATCCAGGGCGTCCGTTTTGGTTGGCGCCCTCGGTCTGCCTCGGGGTCGCTTTTTGGGTGGATCTCGACTGCTTGAAGAAGGCGTCGAGCCTCGATTCTCTGTGGGAGAAACAAGCTTTTCCCAGACCCACCAATCAGTTGGTCGAGGTGGAATTTCGATCGTGATGTTGCATTTTCTCTTTTTTCGGGTGCCTTGTTGGTCGGCATCCGCTGCCAGAAATAGCCGTTTGCCCTGCCGCACACCATTTCTTTTGGCTTCGAGGAGCGATATATCCTGTCCAAGCAAGCGGGCTACTAACCGTCCGGGGGTTGAGCCCACGCTGCCTCGGTCCTCGTAACTCCCCGGAGCCTGAACATCGTTTACAGACGCTTTGGGATAGGCCGGTGGCTGTACATTAACACTTTCTCCTTTTTCGATACCATCAAGAACAGGGGACGATGCTTGATCAGTGTCGGATACCTCCGCAGGCCCCGACTGATGACGGTGGTGTTGAGATGATGCGCTTGAGACCTCCACTGTCCGCTCCGGGACCTCAGAGGAATTATGTGGCTTTCCGGTGCGTCGATTCTCAATCTTTTCTTTCATGCACGTGGATGAATAGTTCACGAAATTGTCGCTGCCGTGCCTACTTGCCAAGAGTCGAACAGGATGCCCACTATTAATGGCGGTTGACCGTTTGGCTTGGTAGAATGGCTTATCGGCGTACCCCAGTCCCTTTCCCTGATCATTTTTAGGCGACGGAGTCTGGTGGAGGTCGGCACGGTGCTCAACAAATAGACTGTTTTGGTCGAAAGCCGGCACCTGACGGCAACGAGGGTGTCTGCATTCAAATGGTGCGCCTTGCCGTGGGTAACACCTATGAACATGGTCTTTCCACTCGGTAACATTAAGAAACTGACGCATCCTCTCTGTAGGGGTGAGGATATCATTTCCCAGACAGTTCGGGCAGAGGGCGGGCCGGATAACATTCCCACGGAAGACTGTGAGGTTACATTTCAGCGGCAGAGTCGGCACCTGTTCGACGTGGTGACTAGCGTGATTGTGCCAGGATTCAGCGTCGTCGAGCCACTGGAAGCATAAGAAACAAAATTCAGAGAACCGCCCATTGGCTGCTCTCTGTTTCTTCCGACAACTGTACAAGTGATACCACCAGTTGTGGTTGCTGCTGGTTCTGGCCAGACCACAGGTAAGGCATTCGGTTCGGGATCCGTTGAGAGAATGACAGAATGTGTCAGAGTTTTGTGATGAGCATAGAGCCACAAGGTCCTGCATGACGCGGCACCCATTGGTGTCTCGCAATGAACCGGACATGAACAACGTTGATGCCAGTCGATCACGTTCAGGCATGAGCTTCCTAGTTTGTTGGAAATCAGATTCATAAGGTAACTTTGGGTAGGGAGACGTCCAATCATCAAAAAATGACAGCCGCTGTCGTTGGAGAAGGCTCGCCTTATGCTGTCGTTTCTTCTCATAAAGTTTTTGACCAACTCCTGGGCCAGACGAATCTTCATGTAAAGCAGGATCCTTCATAGCTTCCGAGACGTGACGGTCTAGTTTGGCGTGTAAATTCCGGGGGAGTTCGGGGTTGTAATTGTGGATTCTGTTAATCGAGAAGCCACGGAACATTTCGTGAAGTTTCGTTCCCTGTTTCTCTAGGCCGAAGAATGTAGCCTGACCATCCACGGTGGAGATGCCACTTTGATAGTAACCCCCGTACGTATTGGCGTTGATATGGTCGGCGTGTCTCATCCTCTCGTTGATGGAATAACCGTGCACTTTTTCAGAGCACCAGTCAGTATGCATACCCATGCGGGCAATCTCCCTTGTACAGTCGGTCACTCACTATCAACTTTGAGTAGCCCTTCACGACGGATCGCACCCGGCGTCGGTCTATCACGAAAGCCTGCTCGTTCTCCCAGGTGACCTAGAGCGTTTATCAACGACGTCGCCGGTTCCCACGGGGACGCATATCGCGGGAAGACCGGCCTCTTCAGTAAATCCTCCTTGTAGTGCAACGGAACCCATTCACGGCCACCTGGCTTTTGTATAGCACAGATGTCTTGCCAGGTTTCGAAGTCACGTAGGCCACCGAGCGCCAGGATCGGACTCACGAAAAATCCCACCGTATTATAGTAAAACGGCTGGTCAACTAGTTCGTATAAGAGATGCTCTGGTCTTCAGCCCGCAGTTAATCTCGTGTCTCCCGGTGGAAGGGGAGAACCTACTGTTTACGTGGGAGGTTGGCAAGGCCCTTAGTATGATTGCGACAGAGGTCGATTATAATTTGTGGTTGCGATTTATCTTCAAACCATACTTGGTAGATGGCGGTATCCTAGAGGTGTCAGTTAAGGTCGATGTCCTGAAAAGCTATGGTGAGGGTAGAATGATACACGATATCTCAGGTTCATTACGTATTCCGCGGTTCGAGCAGATGTATTCGCGTGTAGGAGCTGCATCAGGTGAAGGAGGATACGGTATAGTTCGCAGTGGAAGTCGTGCCAGTCGTTTCCCCAAAGTTGACCAACGCAAACTTTGTAGTCTATGACGGTGAAATTTCGAGCCGGACGCTGTACGGTTCTTAAGTTCAGGTAGTTGTTGTCACCCCCGTAGATAAGCTAGAGAGTATGAGACATTGACCTTATCTTCGAGAGATTATCGACAGAGGAGCTTACAGTCTCAATCGTGGTGTGAATATGCTTCGGGAAGGACGTTGTCTCTCGGCGTTGCCACCCTGACATGAAGCTCTTCCAACATGTGTAGACGGAGTCCTGCGTCATTCGAGGCTCTCTCTCGGCGTGATCGTCCCCTTCGTCGTGCCCTTCGTCGTCGTCGTCTTCGTCGTCCGCGGGGATACGACCCTTCCGTCCGTCGCAGTACCATTTCAAGAATTGTTTGAGCGTCTTTAAGTGGAAGGGGGAGGTGCAACGGCGCCGAGCGCTAAACCTAACCTCGTGTCAATACGCTCGCCTCCCAGACCGACTGGAAGTGGCTCACTTATCCCATGCGTCGAGCATCCTGTTATAACTGTTCTCGGTTTTCGGCTTGATGGGCTTCAGCACTATTGTATCCGTAGCCTGGCTTTCCCAGTGGCGGAAATTCCGCTTTTCGCGAAGCCTGTCTTGTTCCGCCTGTCTTCGAGCAGCGAGTCGATCCCCCATAGTGAACCTTGAGCACTTTAGAGGGGCCACTGGATCAGTCAAGTAGGTGGCGGATAAAATGTAGGAGGCCAACAGCTCTTAGGTGTCAACGGGGGTAGGACCGTACCCCATTCGGCCGGCCCCCGATAACCCACGAAAAGGCGAGGCTCTGTAAGGGGGGAAGACCAACCGACCGTCTCAGTTGCAGGCGCGAGCAGATCCCCCCTTTATATGTGGGTGCGGCATTGATCGCTGGGGGAGAACAGTCGCTCGACGGCGCTACCCTGAACCCCCCCGGTCGAAAATGCAGGGTGGTCCTCGTCGGGCAGTGTCGCTGAGACCCTGTTCGAACCACGCCTTTTCGAGTCCCCCATCCCGAACCTGTCACGCCGTAGTTGTGGGTGAGTCGAGGTGAGCCGCAGGTGAGCTGCAGGTGAGTCAAAGAGAGTGGTGGTGGTGAAGCGAGAGTGTCAGAGGTGTGATTGGGGTGAGCGAAAGGGCAAGAGGTGAGCACCAAAGGGGGAAGTCGGCTCCTAAGAATCTGGGCCGTATTACTAAATCTATATTAGTATATTTTATTAAATAATTTTACTAAATAATTTAGTCGCTAAATAGTTTTATTAAATAGTTTTACTAAATAATTTAATTATTAAATAGTTTTATTAAATAATTTTACTAAATAATTTAATCGCTAAATAATTTTATTAAATAATTTTATTGGATAATTTAATTACTAAATAGTTTTACTAAATAATTTTATTAAATAATTTAATTATTAAATAGTTTTATTAAATAATTTTACTAAATAATTTTATTAAATAATTTTATTAAATAATTTTATTAAATAATTTTATTAAATAATTTTATTAAATAATTTTATTAAATAATTTTATTAAATAATTTTATTAAATAATTTTATTAAATAATTTTAATACTAAATAATTTTATTACTAATACTCTTTATTTTATACTTTATTTTATTAATTTACTCTTTTATATTTTATTCTTATTTTTAATAATCTCT
The DNA here is from genome assembly GCA_024082115.1 of Rhinocladiella similis. Lineage (NCBI taxonomy): Eukaryota > Fungi > Ascomycota > Eurotiomycetes > Chaetothyriales > Herpotrichiellaceae > Rhinocladiella > Rhinocladiella similis. Next base: position 4,517,427 of record JAMRYE010000005.1, read on the forward strand.
TTTCTCTTTTACTTTAAGATTATATTAATAAAACTTTTCAAACTAACTTAATTTAAGTATTATTATATTATAAGTTAGTTTAGTTAATAGATTATATATAAATTTATAACTATAGAATATAGGTCAGATCGACGGTCGTGCTGTCCAGCCGAGCGACCACCTGCAGCGCCTCGTCCTGGCTCAGCCCGCCCTCAAGCTGATCGCAGGAGTTTATCTTCACGCCCACGGGAAAGCCTGGGCCCACGATGTCGCGAACCGCACCAACAGTATCTAGGAGCAATCGCATACGATTCTCGAGACGGCCACCGTGAGCGTCGGTGCGGTGATTGAACAGCGGTGACAAGAACTGGCTGAGGAGGAACCCGTGGGCAGCGTGGATTTCAACTCCGCCAAACCCATAGTCCTTCGCGAGTTGTGCAGCTTGTGCAAGGCGCCTGGGCACTTCCAGAATCTCTGCGGGTGTCAGCTCGCCACACTTCAATCCCGGCAGGTCCAGCTGGCTTGGGCCCTTGGGCGTGCTGATGGGCGGATCTGCCATTGCTCCGGCGTGGCCGAGTTGAACCCAAAAAGAAGTGTTGTTCACTGATCCTGCCCGGGCGAGCTTCGTAAAGTCCTCGCTTCTGGACTGCCCGTCTAAGATTAGGTTTCCGGGCTTCTCAGCAAAGTTCGGATCCGCCTGGACCTCTCCGGCGATGGAGAGCGCGACGCCTCCCTCGGCCCAACGTTGATATAGATGGATCTGCTCTGCAGTCGGATTGCCGCGTCCGTCACCGAGTGAATCGGACATTGCAGCTTTCGCAAGCCTGTTCTTGAGGATTTTTCCACAAGGCAGAGTCAGTGGCTTGAAAAGCGTTAATGCGTCGAAGGCCGCCATTGTCACCTTGTTTTGAGTTTAATTGGCGGTCTTTGCAGCAGTCGAAGTTGTTCGCAGTATTGAAGCACGGGAATGTCTCGGGAATGGGTCTTTTCTCACACTTTATACTTATACACACCCCTCCATACCTCTGGTTTGATTTGTCAGCAGCACTCAACTAAGCTTGCCGTCCCGTGAACCTAGATTGGCCCCTCATACTCGACTGGCACCCACTCTGTGACCTCTGGTTCTCGCCAAGAACCCCGATTCGGCTTATCTAGATCGACTCGAACTGCTCAAGTCAACATTCAGTCAACTAGTTGCTAGTCAACCTTGGCTGCATGTAAAACAGCTTTTCCAAAACACCCGTATGGGTAAGAAGATGCGACATTCTGGAATACATACTTATGCTTTTCAAACAAAGAAGCCGTCATCAATCCTCAAACCATGGCTCACCCCTTGCCACAAACTCCTCCCAAGTCGTCAACCTCTCCTTGATAACCGTCCTTTTGTCGACCTGGATACTCTTCCTCAACTAAAAGAACTAACTGTCTTGGACCGAGGGTTAGTCGACCTAGCAATAACTCAGCCCACCAAAAATTTGATGCTCGTGGATTTTAGATCAAACTACGGACCAAAGAACCTCGACTGGCTAGAGTATTCAACCAAGAGCCTTCGGCATCTTGTTTTATTTAACCAACATAATGGCCTAAGATCTTCCGAATAGGATAATGGTGTTTGACTCTGTTGAAACACTGGAACTGCATTGGTGTACTTTCACCACCTTATATCCGAAGATGCAGTTTCCGGGTGTGAGGTATTATTCTGAGTCCTCAGAGATACTACCGAGCTCAAATCGAGATATTCTGCACATAGCTAGAACGTTTTTAGACCAACTCAACGTACTTGGTCTGCGTTTCGAATATGACCGCCGCTCTAGGAACCAAAAATATCTTGATACTGGGGCTCTCTATCGCAGATTGGAGCAAGCGAAGGATAACGGCCGCCTGCAGAGGTGCGTTATACAGCGCGCTATAGTGAAACCGCCGGATGCGTACAATTCATGGATTAGCTATCACGGGCGCCAGGATGACTATGAAGAGGTGGAGTATTATGAATGGGAACGAAGAGTTTCAGGGATACGTCAGGCACTTCTCAAGCTTGCGGATCCTCATGCCGGCTTTCGGGAATCCCAAGAGCCAGAGAGTTTTCGGAAACGCGGTCCTTGGATATAAAATCTATTGGTCGGCATTGACTATTGGTGTACGCGGTGTATTGAGAGCTCAGATTGCCAAGGCGAGTCTCCAAGGTATCATGGAGTTTCCGATGAAGCACAGTGGAAGGTTAACGAATAGGAACCAGAGATAGCCTTGGTAAATATGGACTCACGACAGTGAAGGAAGATAGTCGTCCCTAGCGAGTGGCAATCGTTGGTCAACGTGAAAACAAATTGGGACCTTACGTCCTCAGTCTATGTCTCTCGTCCATCGCTCTCCTGCTCCGACTGAAAGGGAGATCCCATTCTCGATCTCTCCCTTTTGATAAGAAATTGTGGCCAATGTCACCACGATGTGCAACCTCTGCCAGTCGCTTTATGTCCTCGGCGCCATCGCCCGCAACTAATCGAAGCCCTCCCAGACGGACACCAAGTGAAATAGAGTCTCCTGTATCGTCACGGTATGCCCGTGCACGCATAACCACAACCACCGTCTTCTTTTTCCGCCTGACCATGCCGAAGATCTCCTTAACTTCGCCGAAGATGTCTTAGATCTGGCCGACAGATGCCTGAGGTTGTCGTGCCTAGCAACCGGCGAACCTGCGAATAAGCGGCCCTTGTAGCTCATGCCGTTGCACGAAGGATGCCATCAGGCATCAGCGTAATTATGACCTAGTGGCTACGTGGCCGTGAGTGTGTAATCCAATCAACGTGCAGCCTTCGATCCGTGATACGAAGAACACGAGTGACTTTGAAACATTGGAAGAGACTTTGCGAGGCTTCCTGATGATGCCTTCGCAGTAGAACCAAACAATTTAGCTTCTGGGGGGTAGGACGCCAGGGCAAACACAACTGTTAGCCAGGTCACGAGGATCAGATACGTCTACGCGCCGATCGCAGATGCGTAGCGCATTTTGTCATGCTTCTGAGATCCTCGTCAGCCTCCCGTTGGCAAAGTGAAACTTCAGTGTTCATCGAGTTGATATTGGGTTTGACTCGATACTTCTCATTTTGACCAGATCAGAAGCAGATTGTGATGGTAGGAATTTGAACTATCATAGGCAGCGGAAACCCTAACACTATTCTAGTCTGAAGTGACGGTCATTTCATATATAAATTTGGTCTTGGCGTTGCTAGCGTGACTTTCATTTCACGACTTTCATTTCACTAACAAAATATTAGCCACTATTTATCTCACTACATTATTATGAAACCATCGATTATTATCAGTTTTGGCTTTGCTATTTATTAAATATGTCTACGAGTTTATCTGAGCTCAATTCTAGCACTTCTCATCCTAAACGTGGATCGATAGATATGAATTTATCTGTGAACGCTATCAATGCGGTCCAGCTCGGCGCTCCTATACCCGTCACTTCCGCACCTGTCACTTAGCTACGGGCACTACCGTAAAATGAAGTATTTCTCTATACTAAGCATTAAATATATTTCACGTTAGACTAGCATCTATATTTATATATACTCCGTAAACATAGTCTCACTAGAAAGTTAGCTAAAGATATTAAAAGCTAAATTCATAATTAAAATATCGCGCTCACTATAACTTAGCCATTTAATTATAGCCTATTTATTAATTAGCTTTAGTTCTATTAAGGATTCTTATGCGTCGCGATAATATTATATCAATTTTTATTAACTAATAAGAGAACAATTTAAAGGCATTATAGTAAAGAGCATTATATTAATATTTAATGTCAATAAAAAAAAAGAATTAATATATTATTAAATTATAGTTAAGTGTTTCTTTACTAAACTTAAAATAATAAATTACTAAATTATATAATATAAAGATCTAAACATTAAAGTCACTTCGAAGAATGATATTTTTAATATTATTAGCTATTAAGTTATCTTCGCTATAAGATATATATATAACTTTAGTTAATATAATTATAATGTAACTTAATCTCTTACGACTCAATTTAATAGCGCGATTAAAGTAGATAAGAATCGCTATTAGTAGCTTAGCGAGCCTAACTATATCTTAGAAATCACGCTATAGCTAAGAAAAAGTGCGATATATAGACACTTAGCGGAGCTTTCTACCGAGGCGATAGCTTAGTTATATATCATGCTTAAGGCGAGTGATAATAACTCATAACTTCAAGAAATTATTTAGTCGATTATGTGAATACTTCATTAAATATATAAGTTAGTGCTAGATTTACTATATATTGTTGACTATAGCCTATTGACTATAGCCTTGCCTAGGCGCCCATGGGCAGGCACTCAGCCTTGCTAGCACAACAAGGAACAAGGCTGAGGCCCCTCACGCATGCGGGGTCAACTGGTCTAAGATAAAAAGGGTCTAGAACAGTGATTTCTAGGCATGAAGTCATGCTTAGAAATCAACCATTCTATCTTTTTCTATAGGTCTCTTTTAGCCGCCACTTAACGTCTATATAAGGAGACCTTCTCCCTACTATAGAGTTAAGTTCTTTAAGCTTCTCACTCATTATCTATCTATAGTCTCTTATTATATCTAAAGGTTATATGCTACTCTCCGCTCCACTATCCACTAATAGCCTGATCCTCTCGACATATATTAATGCGCGAGTATTAAATATATTTTAGATTGGCACCATTACTTAGAATCCATTTTAGATACTATAGAATAAGTTATTATTTTATAATTATATCGCTATTTTTTAAGTATTACTTTACTACTACATTTAAGTATTTAAAGGTTATTTTAACTAAGAAATATTTATTATCATTAACGCTTAGATAGAATCTCTTATCTTAGCGTTAAGTATATCTAAGAAATTGGTGAGATTGCGCGAAAAAGACTCTAATGAGAATACTAGTAAGATTTCTAGGTTTAATACTTACTTCAATCTTAAGTTTAAAGAGTAGCTTAATTAGCTATTATCAGAATTAGATTATTATCTCTTTATATTCTATATTATACTTATTTAATATAAGATTATTAAAGTATATAATAGCGCTATTATATTATTTCTTGCTATCTATTCCACTATTATAAGCTATAAAGATAACACTATTATATTTTATCTTAAGGCCTAAATCGCTAGTTTATTAAATAAATTGATCTATAGCTATGAATTAATTCTACTTTAAGATATCCACTATATTAAGAAATTTTAATAGCGAGATAATATAGAGATCCCACTTTAAGAGCTCTATTAGTAGTGGGTTATTAATAACACTATCTATATTATATAGCACTTTTGGCCTAAATATCATATTAATTCTTAGAACCTTTTTCATTTTTATAGGCTATCTAGGCCAAAAGGTATCTGGCCAAACGGCGCTAGTAAAGGCCTTAGCGCTGTTTAGCCCAAACAGCCTTTTCACGTTTGGCTCAACCATACTCCTTAGCGCTGTTTGGCCCAAATAGCCTTTTCACGTTTGGCCCAATCGTACTCCTTAGCGCCGTTTGGCCCAAATATACTTTTCGACACCGTTTGGCCTAAATAGACTTTTCACGTTTAATCTAGCTATACTTCTTAGCGCTATTTAGCCCAAATATACTTTTCATGTTTAGCTTAACTATATAGACTATAGCCAAATTCCCCTAGCTCTAAGATATATTGCCCTTTTCTAATAAGATCTAAAAGTTATAAACTATAAGCCTTAAATAAGTTTTTTTTAAGATATTATTTAAAAGGAATAAAATATTTTGTCTCTCTTAATAATAAATATATCTTAAAGTTTTTATAATCTCTTTATTTATAGTTTTATAAATTTAATAATATAATATCTTTATTAATATTTACTAAAATAAACGCTATTTATAGTTTTATAAATCTAATAATATAGTGTTTTTATTAATGCTTACTAAGATAAGCGCTATTTATAATTTTATAAATTTAATAATATAGTATTTTTATTAATGCTTACTAAAATAAGCGCTATTTATAATTTTATAAATTTAATAATATAGTATTTTTATTAATATAAAATAAGCGCTATTTATAGTTTTATAAATTTAATAATATAGTGTTTTTATTAATACTTATTAAGATAAACGCTATTATTCTAATAAATATACTCTATAATTAATAAAATATATAGTTTAGAAGTAAAAATAGTTATATTAAAGGCCTTACTTTCTATTTAAAATAATTATAAATCTTAATTAATTTATATAATAACACTATTTAATAAATATTACTATATAGCTTAGCTTTAATATTAATATTAACTAATTTATATAAACTATTAAATAAAGTTTTTATATTTAGCTTAATTATTAATAAAGATTTATTTTAATTTTATATTATACTCTTTATTTTTAGCTATATTTTTTTAATCTCTTTAAAATTAAAAAGATTAAGAAGATTAAGAATAATATTAAGCTTTTTATTTAATATATATTTATTATTAATAATTATATAAATTTTAATCTTAATTAATTTAGTACTACGGCCCAGATTCTTCGAATGTCGATTGCCCCTTTCGGCGACCTCGCTCGCCCGTTTGCTCACCCCAATCACACCCCCCTCACAGTCGACGCGTTCCACGGCTCACCCGCCGCGCACCTCGACCTCACCTGGCTCACCTGTGACTCCCCCTCGACTTGACCACGCCGTCACCGGGCGTCAGCGATCCTGATAGGTCGACCTGGGTCCGGGAGAGGGCGTCAGGCTACGTCCCCCTTGCTGAGGGCGTGGGCCAATCCGCGGCGGCCGTAAGTGATGAGAGTCGATGTGGAACCGAAGGGCAGAATGGCGCTGTCTGTACAGGACGAAATGACACACTGCAAAAGGTATAGCCATTGTGCCCGTGGACTCGCCAGAACCGTAGGACCCCGGCTATGCCAACGTGGCCGCGCAGCTGTGGATTTGTTGCTCGCTTCCTTTCTCCCCTTGCCTCCCTGAGAGAACAGGGTAAGGTATTAATACTCGAGGCTGGCCCTCTCTTCCACGGGAAGCCCGAAGTTCTGTTATTCTGTCCTTGTGAGCTCCGGTGATCGTACATCTATCTGAGACCGACGAAGCTCTTCGCATCGTATGGCTGTCCTTCTGACGCCGCGAGACCTAGAACGCAAGAAACTACGGGATTCTGACGGATTCGCGGACGCCGTGCGGACGACTGATGATTCCCTGACCCTGAAACCCGTCGTGGATGGTACAGCGAACAGCTACAAGACCGTTTTACACGAATGGGACCTGTACGCGTCGTCTCAACGTCTTCGGCTCCGGGACACTCTCCTCTAACTCTTCACTAGGTTCGCTGAAGAGTACTCAGAACTCTTTCCAGGATGCGCACCGAGCCCCTTGCAGGCCAAGACGGCGAAGGACTTCCTCATCTTCTACAGGAGAGGAAGGAAAGGTAAAGGTCGAGTGGCCAAGGAGCGCAAAATCTTAGACTCCTCCGCGAAGACATTCTGGAAAAGTTTCATGACCGCCTGGCAGCGAAAGACGGGCGAACATTTCCCGAAACCGCTTCGTGATACAATTCTAAACGTACGTTGAGATTTATGCGCTGTTGAAGGCGTTGAAGCTTAGGACTTTCGCAGCTCATTAACGGAGGCGATGATAACGTTCTGGACCTGTCTAAAGAGAGAAGATCGACCAAAAACTACACTCTTCCTGACTTCGAGGCCGTTTCTCGTCAGCTGTGGCAGAACGACTGGCATGATTACTACCACGAGTTGTATCGGTCGGGCTTGCACTGTCTTCAACTGCTACACTGTGGGACATCTGGTCGCGCCGGCGAGTTCGAAAAGAATCTTCGTTTCCGTGTAGGGAAACACCCTCTCCGAAATTTCAAGATATACTGATCGCCTGATGCAGGATGTTAAAATCTATCAAGTCTGGATGACCGATCAGCCACAAATCGTGTTTGATCTCCGGCGAGAGAACGCGAAAGGTCTTCAGAATCTACCTCGAGAGCAGTAGGTGCCTACGAAGTCTAGGAGATCCTTCTCGGCGCTGACTGAACCCAGACCGGAACACTTGCTCTACGAGTTGGTCGGTCAGCCGTTTTACTATAACGTCGTCCTGTTCGTGATGGCGCGGGTTCTCTCAGCGGGAGCGTTGCGGCATTACAAGACATGGGCCGACATCTGTTCTATGAGTAAACCCCGCGGGCGGTCCCATCTTCCACTAGACTATGAAGATCACTGTCTAGGCATGCCTCTTTTCCCACGTTGTTACGCGGATGGCTCAGTGGATGAAAGTCTAACCTCTACGTCTCTGGCGGATCACGCGCTCGCGGACGCGGGTTATCGCACAGGCTTCCGCGACAGCCTTACATTTCACGCATCTCGTCGAGAGGATCTGTTCAAAGTGGACAGTAAGTGTGGCCATTGTGGAGGTTTGGCCGAAACATTGACGGTACCAAACCAGATTATGGATATTCCATCAATGAACGCATGCGATTCGGAGGCCACCGCAATCAAGGCACCTACGCTGCGGCGTACCAGTCACGGATTAGCACAGTTGACGGTCAGGCCACCTTTTTCGAACTCGACCGTCAAGACAAACGTCTCCATGAGCTCTTTCGCGGGTATTCTTTACGTCGAAACTACAACCATTGGCCGACTCTGCCGGAATATCGAAGGCACGAACTTGAAAAGCTCGAGCCGGCTGCGGCTGACCAGGAAGCAGATCCGTCGATGGATGAACGCGGATCTGACATGAAAGTACGACAGAGGGTCTACGATCAGAAACGCCAGACACGCGACCGGGCTCTGAGGAATCATCAGACCTGTCTACAAGCAGAAACCTTGATACCTGATGATTTTCTCTACGAGTCGGACTTTGTATACACGAGGAAGTTGATGCCCGAGCGAGATCGGCTCGCCGAGAATCTGTTCAAAGAAGGGAGTCTCCGTGACCCGGTCGGCATGACCATCATGGACGACCTGGTCCGACTTCTCCAGACTAAGAAGTCGCAAACGTACTGTCGGGGGCTCAACAGCTCTTTCGATGCGTGCGATACTTGCCACCAGCAACGCATTGGGTATGTGACCGGTTTATCATTATCACGACCAATGAACTCCACTCACTTTTGTCATGCAGGACTAACCCAGCTACATGGTGGTCACACGTGTACCGATGCCGAAAGGCAGCAGCAAAGAAAGTCGGGAGAGTTCAAGAATTCTGTTTCCCGTGCTTTAGGTGGTTCAGTAATTTAGCCTCTTGGAAATACCACGCCGCTAACCATCTCCGACCTGATGAGGAACTGGACCCTCTGCCCCTTAAATGTAACATTACACAGTTTCGCAATAATATTCTACGGCCGGGCTTCTGCCCAGAATGCCTTGGTGACAAGAATGCCGACCCCGAGCTCAGGTTCCGGCAGTACACGAACGTGAGCGAGTGGAAAATGCATGTTTGTCGTCACATGAGCCTTCGCGAGCGTGGGCAGTGGGCTTGTTCCCATCCACGCTGCACAAACTTTGCGAAACATGCGAATTGGGAGGAGCTCTTTGAACATCTCGCCGATATCCATCAGATCGCTTTCACCTCGGCAGAAAGAGAGCAGATCAAACGAGACCAATCGACCCGGAAAGAAAATCGGGAGAAGCGAATATCTCGGTATGTTTCTAATAGAAGAGCTAAAACTCGCTCAAAGGGAGACGATGGCTTTGTAAACCAAACATTAAACTCTATGAAGCAGCAGCTCAATGGTCAGGCCACTCAAGGATCGAACCTCGGGTTCAAAGTTCCGCGCAACGGAGGTCCACCTTTAGAGACGACAGAAGGGAAGCGACTTGAAGTACACGACTCCCATAAGGAAGTTCCGGTGAGAGCGTCTGTGGCAGACTATGAGAAGATACCCGTCATGGATAATAGTCCTTCTCCACAGGCGACGCGACGCTCGGAGGTCGTGTCTGAAGACACATATACACCCCACGATTGTTTAGAATCGGGATTGAATTGTCGAGATGATGTTTCCTCGCGCGGCTCGCCCCACACAATACCACCTCGAGCAGAAGGTGATAACACGAAGTGGCCAACACTTGACGCTGCCGTGGTCCCCCTCCGATCCACTCAAGCAGAAGGAAAGAAAAGACAGATCTCGGACTCCTCTTCGGCGTTTGCCAGAAAGAAAGCGAAGTCTCTTGAGCTCTCAGAGGCAGCAGGCCGCAAGCGACAGGTCATAATTACCGTCGAGATCCCGCCCCTACCGGCCGATTGGTGGACCATGGAAGAAAAGGGACATCGTTCTCCCCCGATGGCCGAAGGACATATCTTGACCCGGCGTACCCAGGAAGGGCCAGTGGTGCCGTTGCCAAAGAAGCATCCGTCCAAGAAGCGGGGGAAGGCACAACCTACTAAGAGGCCAAGAGGGAGGCCAAGAGGGAGGCCAAGAGGGAGGCCGAGAGGAAAACCACGCTGCGTTCGAGACCTTTTCCAGCCTTGTCAGCCTCCTTCTGTCGACGATCATTGTCTGAGCCCAGTACAATCCCAACAACGAGCCCGAAATGCTGCCAATGTGAATCTGAGCGATCAGCCTGATCAGGACGAATCCGCAAGTTCTACAGACTACCTGACCCTCGAGTGGAATATCTCTGATCAAGATGGGTCTTCGAGACCAACTTCGGAGCGTGCCTCATTATCGATTCCTTCCGGGGGCTTGTCATTTACCTACCCCGGCCTTCGAACGAAGATTCCCACCACGAATCCAACCATTTCCCCTCGAGTGCTATCAATTCTCACCTCACCCGATCCTCTGGTCGAACGCTGCTCAGACCGCCCTGCCCCTCAATGGCTAGAGGGTTTGCCAACATCTCCTCTCGACGAAGGGGAGTTCCAGCTCGATCCGAGAGTGATTCACCAAGAGCAGCTTTGGCAGATGAACGTTCATGATGATTGCTTATCCTCTCAAATCTCTCCTGGATTTTCTCCAGTCACCTCTTTTACCAGTTTTCCCATTTTTCCCATTCCTAGTGATGGTACTGGTGAGACGACAAGCGTGGAAGCGTTCCGGGAATTTCCGGGCCCACTAGCAGACACTTGTGATTTCGATCGGTATCTTCGCTCACCTTCACCGCCATGTGTATCAATCTCGAAAAATGGGCACAATCCGTCTCACGAACGAACGCCAATTGATACCGAATAAGTCCTATACAGTAATATTGTATCGCAGAAATACTATCAACAAAGAACAGCGAAGGCTCAACTCTGAAGCATATGCGACGGAGAGAGAGAAATCCGAATAAGTAACGTATCGCTATTGTGTCTAACAAGAGTCCCGCGGGCGGCTGAGCAAACGATTTCCAAGATTAAATCGACGCTCTTCAGGGTTGCGTCCTGGCAGGGATGAATCATTCCTAATTTACATCGAGAAGATCAGCAAGTGGATAGACATCCTGGTTGAGCTTAGGACTATGCTTGAGAAGTTACAATGATGGATGGCTTCTTCGTCGTCGGACTCGGAACTTTTTAACCAATGGTCGAGAAGTCTGGCACGATTCTGAGCTTTAAGTCTTCCATTCCGGAGCGATAAGGAGATGAATAGGTACTATAGGTTTACTAGTCTATCTCTTTTAGCAATACTACCTTAGCTGGATTCGACTTCTCTTAATCACACCGTGACATTTATCTAACAGCAGGGTATCATGACTCACTACGACGATATATCGACAACTGAGAAGTTAGGTAATCCGGTATACGGATAGTGTATACGCTGAGCCATCGGTTCAACCCTGATCGTCTAGGAATATCAAGGATTACGGAAGCTAGAGTTTAATTTCTTCTGACTTATTCATTCTATTCCCATATTGTATTCTAGTCTATCCGTCTTTACTGGGGACAATGGCAACTTCGAGGGTGGTTGGAGAAGACAGAGAAGTTTCAATGGAAACTTTTCATTGAGCAATGTGCAGAACCAGCGTCACCATAATGCACGTATACATATTGAGATGAACAATTAGAAATACATTGTAACTAATGTCACATAGTGACCTAGTTATCATGAAATGCAGTTATTTAGTGTTAATGAACGTTGGCACTTGAATCAGGCACATCGTTATGGCTTCTCATGTGACGGCTATGTAGCGGCGCGCATTCCTGCTGATAACTCCGACGCTCAGCTGGTTCATCAAGCCTCGATTACACGACGATGGTAATGCAAAGTTCTTCGATGATGTCCCTGATCTTCGGAGAGGTATCCAAAGAACGTCGTATCCGACGTTTCCCAGGAGCACCGGAGACTTGAGCCCGCGGGTTCCAGGATTTGTCAAAGGTGACGACAGCACCCTTCACAGGAGTAATGTCTTCTGTAATCAATCCTCTACTCCGTTAAAAGGTCCCGCACAAGATCTATCGGTTTCGACATAAATCTACGGCACAGATACTCAAAAAGTTGTGCTTGCAAAGTATTTTATCTCAACCGGGAAGTCGTGACTCGAAGTTTTTCTCCCGACGGCGCACTGCTTTTCGATAAGAATTTGATCCGAACTTTGTACGTGTACTATACCATACAATGTAACAGAGACAGGAAATAGAAAGTGAAAAAATGAAAAACTACCATCCTCCCGCATTTGCGCTGGAGGCAAGGGAAAAACCCCATCATTCGGGAAAAACCTCGCCTGGAGGAAGAACTCTCCGTCCATGATCAAACAGTCTTTGCAATGCGCCGAGCTTCTTCGAAGCGGCCGAGTTTTTCTTGCAAATCTATCCTCATGGTTGTAGTGCTGTAGTTTTCTGCAGCAATAGCCCCAAGTTCGTCGTCAGACAGATTGCCGACAAACTCGCCGTCGAATATTGCCACGAAGCCATGAGGGCCTAGCCAAGACCTCTCCACCACCCCAACCACAACATTGTCCATGAACCGTTTGATGGCCACTTTGTAGTAGGCTTTAAGGATGTCATGGATCGAATATATCGCTTGGTCTTCGTTGCTCAAGTGTGTCGCTTTAGTGAGAGAGGCGAGATTCACTGAATAGGCGAGATTATCGTCATCGACACCCAGCTTCCGCAACCGTGAAACCACACGCTCTTCGCGTGCCGCGGCAAGAGTGTCAGCAAAGTAATGATTCACGGTTTGTAGTATACCCTCTCTCTCGTCTTTCAGAAACAACCCGAGGGTGTGATAAGCTTGACCGGCCGAGTCGTCCAATAGTGGAACCAGACGACCTCTAAGGCGATCTTGAACTGTGGTATCCACAATTAAGGCTTCGATAATAGCGATAAGGAAATCCTGAATGGATGACTGCACTTTTTCCAGGTGCTGTTCTGCAATTTCCTGCCATTTGAATGTCTGTTGCCGAAACAAATTCTCGAGCACGGCCGGATTGACGCATCCAGGTAACTCACTACCGCGAGCTTCAAGATATGAAGTTCGAATCCAGTCATAGATGCTACTCTTTTCGGAGCTTTTGAAGTGGTACTCCGAATCTTCTTCGTCATCCGTATTTCTGAATGCTCGGGTATGGCCTTGTTTCGACATCTTTTTGGCAAATGCATCATTCAGATCTCTTATGTGCATGCGTAGCTTGAGCGGATGGTCAGAGGGTAAGTCAGCATCGTAAACCCCTCTAAGATAATCAGCCAATTTTTTCTGATACCGGCTAGCTACTTGAGTCAAATATTGTCGCTGTTCGATGGTCGACTGACGGGGTGGTCCCAGGTCTTCAATATCGGCCAGAAGCTGTTTGCAATGTTTCTCGATCTCATCAACCACGGCAGGGAACTCGCGGCGGATGTGTTCATAGAGAAGCTGGGCCAGAAATGTACTGAGTGCAGGTATACCGATTCGATCCTTGCGAAGTTCACTCCACGGGGAGGTCATGAAGAACTCCCGCTCTGTCGCATGACGATCCTTCATCGAAACTCCTGCTTTGATCTCGGAAGGTGAGCGATTACGAACGGCAAACCATCCATGTTGCAGTTTCTCCACTAAGTTTTGCGCAATGCGAATCACCTGGACGGATCAGTTTAGGTCAAGTCTCGAGAGATGTTCAGAAAAGGTCACCCCAGCTTCATCGCCACTTTGGACAACGTCGCACTTCGTGATGATGCCGACAGTCCGATCTCCCCGCGGATCAACTCCACGTGCCATCTTGAACACCTCCTGGTTGGCCAAGTTGTTCCTCGCATCCATGACCGCCCTTTAAAAAAATTAGTCCTTTCTCATGCTGTTCGAGTTCAGCTCTTACAAGATAATGGTACGGGCATCCGAGATATAGTCCATGATCAGCTTGCGGATGATTTCAAGGTCCTCCTTGGTCTGATAAATGGTTGGATCTATTTCTCGATAAGCGTCTCTTTGAAGTTTCTTTTCAGTCAACCTACTGTGAAAAAGCCCAGGGACATCAACGACACTTAGGTGGTTGTGCTCCGGACCAGAGAGCTCGACCTTGAGAACGTTGTCGGAGAATCGCTTCTCGATATTGTCAAGACCTGCAGCTCCGGCCCGTGGAAGTCCCATAACCTCCGAAGCCTGACAGAGTTAGATCTCACTCACTCATACCATAGTATGCTTGCTCTTCTCACCTCGTCGAGAATACTCGCAAATTCGCCGGCTCCAAAGGCGGTGGTCTTAATGCAGCGGGCGAATTTGCCCAAGCGTTCTTTTTCACCGGCATTGTCGATGCTGCTAGGTCCCGGAATGATGGAGATGCGTATTGCGGCTTCATGAGCAGACACTCGTCGTAGAACAATCTGTGTCGCATGCCGGGTACACAAATCACTAGCGACGGGAAAAGACAACCCCGTGAGTCCTTCGAGAAGAGAGGATTTTCCACTAGATTGATCTCCAACAACCACAAGCTAGTTTGAATTAGTATCGCATACCATCAAGGATGTCCTTTACAGGGCAAGGCACTATACCTGGGGCAGTGACAAGTCTTCTCCAACGCCTAGCTCTCGAAGCTGATCCACAACAGCCAGATAAGCTTGACGTTTATCTTTGTCGAGGCTGTGGAAAGCCTCGAGATTGAGAGAAGTCGGCTTCTTGACCATGATTTGCGGATTAATGATTTTGGGCAAGCTCTTGAGGTGTTGCACCCGATTTCGGGTCGACGACCACTTTTATAGGTTTAAGTCTTCTTCCTTCTCGTCCTCCTCCTTTGGTTCATTTGAAGTGTGTGGCTCGGGCATACCGAGGGGGTGCCCGTGTCTGTCTGTGAGCATTGACATGATAATCGACGCTTTCAGCACGTCGGAAAAACGACACAGCCCGTGCGCTGGACCTGTCTAGACTTGGGAAGCTAAGGTATGCCGGAATGGTGTCAATATATGCCAGTATTAATTCATTTTATGGGAAACATTGACGTGATTGTGTCCACATTTCGGCTGAAAAGGGTCGCTTTTGCCAAAGATGTGCGGCCCTCCTCCTTTCTCTAACCCTTAGAGTTCCGGGTCCCAGTGCCTTGGGAATTTCGACCATTCCGGCGGCTTACCGCAAACGTGTTCATGCCTCTCAAGACTGTGGAACGGAGTTTTGAGATACCAGAGCCTCGCACTTCGCTCTTCAAGATGAGATTCGTCGCTATTGCAACGGTCAGCTTCCAGAGGAATTCACGCGAGGTGCGTTGATCGGGTTGCTCGCATTTGTAAATAAATTCTGGATGGAAGCTCTTCACAATCCTCCCTTCCGCACCCGATGGCCAAGCCAACATTTCGACATCCCCAGCCTCAGGGATCCAGGACACAAGCAAATCGGTTGTCCGCGAATTGGGAGTCTCAAATCGACAACAATTGCAAACAAGTACCACGCTGGGTTCGACTAATTTGCAGATGTCGTCGATCACACGGAAGCCTTGGCTATCGCGATGACGTCGCAGTGATCGAGATTCTCTTTGCTGGAAGCCTCGGCTGCGAAGCAATCACTGTAGAGCACGGTCCAGGCTGCGGAGAGTTCTCGACCCCGCCACCATGGGCTCAAATGGCAGAGTATCTGCTTTATCTGTTGGTTCGGTCAGGATGACGATCATGTCTCGAAACCCCGTTGCCAGATTCTCTGCATTACTCAGAGTCCAAGAAGGAAGAGAATAATTGCCGGCGTAAGCTTTGATGAGTCTGAGATGTTCCTTGGTGGTGGCGCTCGAGGTTTTGGGGGCGATGGTGAGCAAGCTCAACGCTGCTTCAAGTTCGCCAAGTTCGTTGTAATCAAACTGTTGCACAGCACGATTTGGGTTGAGGAACGTGGAGGCCATCTTCCTTGACGGTGCAAACGATCAATGGAATCATGCCACCCACAAAGATGGTCTGAACAATGTCAAAGAGATTGAGCAGCTTAGGCAGCAGTCGAGAAGATTTTCTAGGGCCTTGCCGAGAGAGTATCTAATATATTTGAAGATCAAAGATCTCTGTGCAACCGTGCGGAAAGTAAAATTGCTCAGGGCGGACTACATCAATAGCATGTGATTGTGCTGGCTTGACGTTTCATCGTCGCCTCGGAAGGGTGGAGAAGCTCTGCCACAGTTTCGGCACAACTGGCCAAGCTAATGTGACCTGCCTGATAGCAAATCAACTCCCGATTCCTGTATTGGAACTGTCGATCGGGATGTGTGTTCTCTCGCTTTGTGCTGTGGGGGTTGGTGATGTTACACTACGGATGAGCGCCGCAGTCCCTGTTCCCGCAAAATCATAAGCCATCAAGTTGCGAGATCACCCTCGCCATCGCTTTCAGACCTCGATGCAATCTCTGTCGGCGCAGAACTTTGTATCGCCGTATCACAAGACTGTATAGCTTCGTCCAAGGTACCACCGGCCATAAGAAAATACTCTTTATCTGCCTTTAACATCTCTTCCACAACCGATTGCTCAAGCTGATCCAGTTCGAGCTTCTGATCTGATATTTGTTTCAGTTTCAAATTGAGCCTCGATTCAAGGAGATCCTTGTTCCGTTTCAGTTCATCGATGCTAGTTTGCGTTTCTCTCCGGAGTCGTGCTAATGATCTTGTACTGTGGTCATCGTGAAGTAATTTCGCTAGAGCTTCGGCATCGGCCAGAAACCGCTCCAGTCCGTTAGCATTGATCCGAAGTCGGTGAACTACAGTATGGCGGAGTTGACTGATAGAGCTGGTGAGCTCAGAGAATGGCTGTCCCAAGCTTTCTAGTTCCACCGGCTGAAAAAGATCCTTATTGATGAGAAGGGTTCGGGCCCACACGTTCAACTCGACACATTCTGGGCAATCCCAACCTTCTTTTTCAATGATGTCCTTCATTTCTCGTGACCCAAAGTCATAGCAGGTATTTTCGAGAATACCCTGCACCTTTGATAGCAACCGGTGCTGTGTTTGGTATGGCAGATATACTGGATAGAGAGAGGGAACTTGGACGCTGGTCTGTGGAAATGGCCGCTTGCGAAGAGCCGTTCGCGCCTCGTGGAGATCTACTGAACGTTACTTTCAAAGCTAGAAGAATTGCACGAGAGCAACCAACCAGTCCGCGATGCTTTGTCGCCGAACAAGTTCATATGGTGGCTATCTCCAGTGGCCGTGTTGTTGTTCTGGTGTGCGGAAGCAGACTTGATGGCGTCGGCCTCTAATCTTGCCGCCTCTGCCTCCGAAGCAGACCGTTCAGCGCTCTGTGCGGGAGAAATCTCGAAAACCTCAGGGAAGCGAATTTTCGCCTTCAGAGTAGATTCAAAGATCTGCTGTTCGAGAAGTGTTTTTGTTACACTGCAGACATTCTCAATATTGTGTTGTTGGATCAGATCTCTCACATCGATGTTGTTTTGCGCCTTCTGGACGATCTCGCGTACCTTTTTGGCCTTGCGAACCTGCGCGTCGGCTCCTTTGAAGGATTCTTTCAGCGCGAGGTACACCACCCTTTCATCGGGGAAGTTGTTGGCCATCACAGGTACTGAGGGAGAATTGAGAGATGTAGAAGTAACCGACAGAGGTCGATGACATTACCGCAATGATGTGGGGCTACCCTAGATGTCATATACCTAAGATCGCCACTTATGTCATGAGTTGCAGAGCATTGGCGCCAGATTACCTTGCCGAGTTTTTAGTATACCGTTGACAGATCAGTGCCGAACAAAAAAGGTTTTGCATTAGAGTCCTTAAGAGCTGTACTGTACTGTATGCACCCCGGTATACTCCTTGAATATATGATCGAAAACCCTCCTTGTGAAGAATTTTCTTTTCTGGCTGCTGAAAAATAAAGCGAAAGACGTCCAGCTCGTCAGAGGGTGGTGGGTCTGGCGACTAGGGAAGCGTTCTGATTAGACAAATTAAATTAACTCTAGCAATCCTAAACGCCGCCGCTATAAATCTGATGGAGACATCGGCCATCTTGTACATTACCTTATACACGGTTACAGAGCAAAAGATTTCCCTTAGAATACGGTGGCGGCACGCTCATAATATGTCTAGGACCAAACAAGTAACCCCGGGATAGGTTCTGCCCGATGGGGACGACCAATAATATGTAAGGCCTATTTTATGAACCACTGTAAGTACTTAGCTGTGGGGATGATGATGCTATACTTATCACCTTCTCCGGCGAGCCCTTACAACGCTTACCACTAAATCTTGAGGGGTTACATTCCTGATAATACCGTGGATTTCTGTAAAGCTTTTCCTGAGTGAGGTACAGTGTAGAATCTACATAACTATGGTACAGTGGCATGCAAGAATCTCTGTGGCATTTTACGCGCCAAGAGATGTAATCCTTCTATGAGCTCGCCTGATGCCGGCCAACCTCCTCTATCACCTCCGGCAGATCTTCGAAGCCAGGCGGCGACGGAAGCTGATGGTGATTTGTTTCTCATCCTGTACAGTGCTGTAACTAATACAACAGTTCACCAAAAAAAAAGAAATCCCCTGAGGAATCGAACCCCACACCGAGACTGAAAAGATCAGAACCACAATACAACCTAGGCCGGATACAGTACAGTACTCGAGGCGATACAAACGAAAATCCGAGACTATCACCGCGAGTACTGAGGAGAAAAGAAAGGACACTCACATTCACGAACCCTCACTAGAAACGACTCATGGAATCACCTATTCTAGATCTATTGTACTGTAGCAATTCAACTAAGCAAAGACATTAGCGAGTGCTCAAAGCAACATTATAGGGAATTTTACTTACAGAAGCAAGTCTCACGCCTCCCTCCCTAACGCGATACTAATAGGCTGCACTCATACGGTTCAAACAACTATTTATCGATGCCATTCCTACGCTGTCACATCAACACCTAGTATTCCGAGAATGTTCCACGAGACGACTCTAGTATCCACCGCTTCCGTACGGAGTATGTCCAGCATGTACTCTCCACAGGCAGTCTGCTCGCCAGCCTCAAAACCCGAACCCACACAGCGAATCCCCAGGCCTCCATCGACTCTTTCACCCAATCTAACTGGACAGGATTCCTCCCTCCTTGCCTGCCATAATCGACGCCAGTAGCTCGTATACTCACCCTAGGCTTGGATAGAACCTTCAGGGGAGCTAGCTGGGGGTGTGAACACTATCGGTGAAAAATCCGCGCATGCCTGTGTAACCTGGTCCCATCTATAGTTGATAGGGTGACCGTTGTGAGGCGTGATACTGATCAGAATCTCATCGGCAGAATAGTGTGAGAATGCGCCGTTCCCAGCTAGACGAGATAGAGTTGTCCTCCAGAAGAATCGTGCCGGACTGCCCATTGTATAGACTTCTGCCTTTTGCGATTTCAATATCATGTTTCTTTCCCACCGGTCAGTGAAATCCTTTGCCACCTCTTGTGCTTCGTTTATAACGGTGTCAATAAGGAGTAATCCATAAAAACCAAAACGTTGAATATCGACCAGAATATTTATGGCGTCATAAATAAGTATCGCTGCAGACGGATGTGGAGTAGGCTTGACTGCTTGTAGTTGTGAAATAGCATCATAGAGAGCGTCTTTAAAGGTCACTGTAGGGGGATACTATAGGTCTGTATACTACTGAACTCGGAAGAAAGGCGATACTATGGTGACGGCTAAGAGATGAATAGAAATAGTCTCGATAGTAAGTAGACAGTAATTTGAATTTTAAGAATGGAGATCAGGACTTTATACTTGTATTTTCATGATAAAGTTGTATTCTTAAAGAGAAGCTTGGGCGAATCATCTTTAATACCGGAGGATATAGAACCAGGAACCTTCATTAAAATCCAATTGACACAAGAGATTTGAAACCTAGTGCTTATGTGAAACCCAACGTCGTGATCGTGCCTCGCTAACCTGCTCAGATACTGTAGGTAGGGTGCTTTGAACTTTAAGCATACAAGGCTGCGGCGGTCAAAGCTCCGGTAGTGGTTTCACCCGGAGAAAGAACCTTGAGAAACATAGGAGGAGAAGACACCCAGATGAAACTACTGTAGGAGCAAGCATTAACGTCAAATTTTGATTTGTTAACTGGCCGCCCGCTTTTGTTGACCAGCGTTGCATTGACCCTAGAGAACACCCTTTTCAGCGCATAACAGAAGACACCTCGTAAAGGTACGAAGCTAATCGCAGGTAGTCTTCTCCAGTTCTGGATAGTCTAAAACCCACTGCCAACAACATATTTCGTAAGATATTCTCAAGGCCTGTCTAACATTGCGGCAGGAAAGTGTCCTATCTCTGATTATGTCTGCTTCTGATCCCAAGGATACACTTGATTTAGAAACCGTAAAATACTTAGGTCACGTAGCTATGGCGCTCTTGCTGGTGGCATCGATACTGCGATCACGCACACGCTCACCGCGGCACAACAGGCACAAGCGATCTGCCAAGCGAAGAGATGGACTACGACATTCGGCGGCCGTACGATTGTCGCGCGGGAGGAGGTGGATAAGATTGTGGCATGGCTGGACCGGTTCAAGAATGTCGGAGACTTGGCTGCCAGTGCTGATCCGGTGCATGTCGGGCTGCCGTGGGCGGGCATTCGTCTTTTGCTTGAGGTGAGTGCCAGACAAATACAGAAGGTCATCGATCTCATAAGAGTACATTCACGCTGACGAGGCGCAGGTGGCCACTTCTGAACACAACCAGACGGCGGCCCTTCTTCTTGGAGTCGAAACTGCTCTCTACCTATCAAACCGCTTGCGTGTGTACATGGCCTTCTTGACTAGGTTGGCAGATACGCCGGCACGTCAGAACTTCGAGGCATGCCTGGTCGAATTTCACGCGATGATCCTTCGATTCCTGGCCCAAGCGATCCGGATCTATCAGTAAGGAAGCATGGCTCGCGGATTCAAAGCGTTTTGGCACGTCGAGGATATTTCCCAGTTCGAGGACAATTGTTACGAGATAGCGAATCGGGCCGATATTGAGGCGAGCAATTGCGATCGAGATGTGGTCCAAAAAATCGAAACCCAGCTACAATCTCTCGAGTTGATTCGGAACGGCATCGACAGGATCCAAAGAAAACTTGACAAGCCTCAATGAAGTTTGACCTCAAGCTTCCTGTGGCCACTGGTGCGATTCCTATTAAGATGAACTCGACGCGCGATGTCTTCCGGGTACTCGAGTCGATCTCCTTCAATTTATCGACGATTGGGCCGACAATGACAGAAGTGCGCCCATATTTTGGCTCAGAGGCATGGCCGGCACAATGATTTACGGGCACGTGCCCACCGCCACCTACCCAGTCATGGCACGTGCTACCGGAAGCCAAGTCTTATCACAGCTGAGCGACCGACGAAGCATAAACCGGCAGAGTAAGGTTAACTTCTCTTGGTAGAGGCATTCCACCACATCGGGTTATCGATCGCAAATCTCGGACCATGATATTCAGCGCAGGTATACGACCTATGCCACTGGAACCGATGGTAGGGCTCATCCTTCCTGATCCATGTACTCAGAAATGTCCAGGCACTGTACGAAACGAACACGGTAGACTGTGGTGAATGGCAGAAGTGCACCCGGCCAAATGATATAGGCGTCTGACATTCACACGTGACATGATCACCGGGTGCACTTCTGACATTCACCACAGTCTACCGTGTTCATCATACAGTACGGCATACAGTACAGTTTCTTGGTTACATTCACCCCTGACGGCGTCCCTCACCGTGGCAGGGTCTGCACTCGCCTTTCACTGTGATAAGAGCCTGCAGATGGGCTCCGACTTTACGATGCAATCAATTCTCTCTCTCTTTAAACTCTGCATCGTGCTCTGTTGGCTTCCCTTCTGTCTCGGCATTAACTTCCCGACTGATAACGGAGCGTCACGGCGTTCTCTTAGCTCGCTCTGTAATGGGCATGCGGAACTCTGCAGTCGCCGATACAGCAATGTGACCTACGTGACCGCCCACAATAGCCCGTTCAATCAACTTGGTAATCCCGGAAGTAACCAGGCAGAAAGTATCGAGACGCAGCTTAATGATGGCGTGAGGATGCGTACGACGCTTGCCACAAACCGAGCAAGTAAAGTGTCGCTTGGCTGACATCTCGACAGTTCAATTCCAAACTCATTTTGAGAACAATGAGCTCCGTCTCTGTCATACGAGCTGCAAGATCTTGGATGCTGGTCTTCTCGTGGATCTGCTACGGAGGCTGCGAGTCTGGCTCGCGAACCATCCGAATGAAGTTGTCAGCGTCCTCATGGGGAATGATAACTTCATCGAGGTCGAAAACTACACCGCCCCAATTGTCAACTCGGGCTTAATCGATTATGTATACCACCCGCCCGCCGCGAACCTAGACCTAGACACATGGCCGACCTTAGGGGATATGATTCAGAATAACTCTCGAGTGGTGGTGATGTTGGACTACAAGGCGAACTTTACCCGTGTGCCATATATTGTTGATGAATTTCTCGTCATGTGGGAAACGAAATTCTCCCCTACAGACTCAACCTTTCCGTGCACCCCGGAGCGACCACCTCATCAGAGCGACGAGATCCGGCGGACAAAGATGATGCTGATGAACCACAATCTCAACCAAAACTTTTCTATCAAGGGTGTTGAAATTCTCGTCCCCTACTGGGCTAAACTGGACATAACTAACGCGGATCATGGAAATGGTAGTGTCGGTGACGCAGCACGTCACTGTGAGACCGCGTGGTTCCGATCTCCAAACTTTTTGTTGGTTGACTACTATAAGGATGGAAATTACCCTGGGTCGGTGTTTGCTGTAGCGGCTGAGGCGAATGGTTTAATGTACGCGCACTCCGGTAGCTCTCATCAACTTACAGCTAAGGTCACAGACGTGGTAATCGTGTATCTTGGCTCCGTCTTGATCTTTATGCTGGTATGGGGTTAAGCATCGAGATTTTGAGATCGGACCATTGCATTTCTACTGTCTACCCAGATTTCCATCTATGTAATGATAGCCTAACTTCGATAAATAACTGATTGATATACAATACTGTATGTTGTAAGGGTTGCATGGCGTTTGTTACACTTGGTAGTCGAAAACTGGGACAGCTAAGTGGTGCTGTAAACTGAATATGTCTTCCTAACATTTTCAGCAATTTTGGCATGCTGGTTTTTCCAACACGCCCGCTACCGCGGAGGTTAGCATGATTTCCAACTATATAGTGCAATATTCCATGAAGTAGATGTGTTTTTCGTTTCGAATGTGTTACGTAGATATTTCGCTTACCGCGTGCGACAATCCGGAATCCTGATCTACCCTTGCATTTCTATCTCTTAATCGGTACGGACGACCTCATCGGAGTGAGAACTTTGAGCTAACGAAGTTTCCCTTAACTGGACGTTGATTTGTGTATTCGATGTTTGGTGCAGAATGGTCATGGCGCATTGAAGAGTAGCTTGGCTCTCCGCGAGGGTCGTTTCCAAAAAAGCAACGTACGAGGACAAATGCAAGTTTCGAGTGCGTTCTTGGTTGAGCCGGATTAAGCACCACTGAAGATCACAGTTTGCTTTGGACAGATGGGACATCAAGGCGCTACAGCTCCCACAATCAGATGTTGTCTCGGACATTTCGGCTTTGTGGAATAATGCTGAACTGAGAAGAAGATGTTTTTGTCCGTGGTTTATATTCTGAGAATTTCATAAAGTGGAGCTGTCCAGAAGTCTGATGCAGTATGTAGCCTTTCACAACATGTCTCAGAGTATTAAGGAAAGCCTGTTCATTCTGACCATGGATTCCTGTCGAGTAATACCACTCATGAGCTTTTACGGTCACAGAAATTCGACGAGCTTGGAACTACGGGACCTACATAGAAGTAATTCATATAGTCCTCCCAAGCCTATATCCATGAATTCTAATGCTCGGAGGCCAGCAAATCAACGCAGAGCCGATTGGCGCGCAAAGTGTCGTAGGCTTCTCTCAGAACACATTAGTACGTGCCCATATCCTTGCTGAAGAACTTGAATTGATAACTAGAAACTCGTCTGGGCGTCGAAGTGACGCCAACCGACGTACGCCTAGTTCCAGGACCGGACGCCGTATATGAGTGGGAGTTTTTGCCCGAACGACAACATTTGTTCCAAAAACAAATTAGCAAGCACAATATTGCGGCATGTAAAGAAATCGCCTCGGAGATCGGCAAATCCATCCACGCTACACCACCTGGGGTGCCAAAGCCGATGCTAAACAAGCACGGAATCTCAGGCAATTCCCATTCTCGAACCCATCGAGACCTTACAAGTCCTCGAAGCTTTTCATCTATTATTAGCGAGCTGACTGAGCGCACTGAAATCCAATCTACTCAACTGATGGAGGACAAACAGTTGATCGAAGAAAGGGACGAACAGCTCGCAACCCTTCGTCTGCAATACGAGGATCGCGGGCAAGAGATAGCAGAACTCAATCGCCGAATTGCAGCGGCACGTATAAAGCTTGGTGATTTTCAGAACTTCATATCCACCTTTGGGGAACAAGTCGCATCGATATTGTAATCAGAAGGAGATGTTAGGGACACTAGTTCATTACTCATTGAGATACACTTAAAATCATCAACAACATAATCATTCAGAAAGAATCCGGGATACAGCAATCATTAGAGTTGCCCATAGTTTGAGTGACGTAGTGTCACTTCAATTGACCAGAAATTACTGAATAAAGGACAACTCGGTTTCTCTGCTGATCTATTGACGTCAACGTAGGTCATCTTCAAAATTCAAGGAAACGATTTCGTGCTCGGATCCTCAACATAGGAAGCATTCAAAGCCGTTGCAGATTTACAGCCTTGGTCGGAGCAGGCTGGGCAACAAAACCCTGGCCACCAAGCCGTGCCCATCTGCTGAGGAGTCATCGTGGTAAATTGTAAACAGTGTTGGTCGCAGAGAATGCAGCCCCGATTAGTCAATGCATGCGGAATCCGGCCACAGCATTTAGGAGTAATCCCCCCCAAGATGCTATGAAGATCACCGCTACCGGAGTCGATGGTGTAGTGGCAATAGTCTCCCAATCCGACATCATTCAATAGTCTCTCATGTACTTGTTGTGCTTCCGCAAACATTGGCGTACATTGGGTGTTTACAGCGACCGGCTCCGATGAAGTCATGTTGTCTTCCACCCACTTCGAGGTTTGAGACATACCAGCAAGTATTCTTGCTGCTGATGTTGACGTGGGAATCGAACCCGACTCAGCAATACAATGGGATCGACTTGGTTCCGCAGGGTAGCTTCCATGCAGCGGCGTCGATTCGACCGAGAAAGTTGATACAGTGGCTTTCTCAGTCTCTGCGTACGCCTCTGAGAAAGAATCGGCAGAGGTAACTGACGTCCGTCTCTCCACGAATCCCTGCCGAATCTCTTCTTGAACTTTGTCGAGCTGAGTTTTGAGATATTTGATTTCGCCACGATTTTCATTGATACGATTTTGGGCCTCCCTTAGCTGTTCTTTGTTCCGAAGCATGGCAAGTGCCTGCTCTTCCATATGGTGACGGATGTTTATGAACTCCCCTCCTGCCAGAGCCCGTATTGTAGGATTGGATTGCAATGCTGTTGCGGCCGAATCGATGGTCTGTTGCGTGATCGCCAATTTCCCCAGTAGCCGCTCTTTGTAGAGTTCTGTTTCCCTCTTCATGTCGCCAATCTGGGCTTCGAAAACAGTGAACTTGTACTGTTGCATGTGCTGCACGGCCAGTATCCTCTCTTCGAGATGGCCAACGCTAGTTTCCTGTTCATTCACCATATCAATCTCGACATCCATGCTTTGTCTAGGTTGGGCAAGGTTCGGCGAGCATTTCAGATGTTGGCCTGTGATTTTGACCTTAGTTTTGCGTCTTGTTTCTCTAGCTTGGCGCTTCTCCTGACTGGTCTTCTGTTTTGTGGCTGACGGTCGCCTTCGATAGGACTTTCTTCGTGACCTTACACTTGTGCTAGCTTCTAGCTCTGTACGTAGTGCCGTAACACAAGCGATAAGACTTTCTTTTGGGGCCTCCTGGAGGTATGCGTTCAAGTTGGAATCGCCATTTGGGAGCTCTATCTTCAGCTTGGCCGACAAGACTGACGTCCAACGAGTAGAAAGCCCTTTTTCCCCTGCAAGCGAATAGACCTCAGCTATAAGCGCGTCTGACGACCAAGGCGCCAGGAACTGTTCTGATACGGACGTAGAGACACGAGGGCAAGACATGTTGTATAGGGCAAGGAAAGAGAGTTGTAGAGAAGGAGGGTGGGCGACGTCTGAGGTTTAAGTAGCCATCAGGACGCCAGGCCTTGACACAACGATGACGTGGCCACCCGCGTGACTGTACCACGCTGTCGCTGCTGTCTCATCTCGTGGTGGCCCTATTGGATGGTTGAAGTGTCGCCCTGTGGCTATGAAGAGACTAAACCTCTTGTCGGCCGCCTTGGTGCATGTGGGAAGTCGAATCAATGGTCTTATCAGCCTGCTGAGGGACTACCTGTCCGTTGGCTACAAGGTCTTGCATCGACTCCTGCAACAAGTTCGGCCGTGCCGAAGGCGGAGTGGCGTTCGCAACTGATGGGCCATCTTCTTTACAGAAGCCTCGAAACGGAGAAATCTGTCCAGAGCGTTACAGTACAGTACGACGAACACATATTGAAGCTCCTCGCCAATGCCGTTTCCTTTGAAAGTGAACCAGATACAGTAAATGGGATTACACTCGAACAATACAGTAACTGAACGTGAGGTGTTCTGTAGCCATGACCCACGTATAGTCTTGGTGAGAATCTTCATACTGTATCGCTGGGGGGTCTAATCAAAGAATGACTTGGAGTGAACGTTAGCAGTGAAGGTCAACTTTCATATGACAGTCATGCTGAACATGTAGCGATTGCATTAATTCTAACTCTAGCCCGTACTAACCAATTGCTCTCGCTACATGTGTTGTTACCTGGCCTACCTTTGTCTGCAACCGCCGTTGTGGAAAGAAGTGGGCCCCGCTCTTCTACTCCGGGATTTTTATCCAGCCTGCGGTCCGTGACCAGGTCCAACTGACAAAGGTGAGGAAATTGACGGCAAGTTGACATGAAAAGCCTGTGCCTAAGTCGCCAACACTAGATGCTCTAGCTTGGCCATCCTATATCAAGTTAGATCCCAGATCTCTCTTCTTCTTGAGATTTAATACACACTTGTGAGGGGGACAATGGTACTATATCTATACTGAGACAATGTTACAGTAGATAGGTGATGTATGAATGGAGTTACTGGACGTGCTTATCGATGGCTCACGTACTTTGCCGGGATGTGACTGGCCACTGGTGGTCAATGAACAATGTACTACAGTACTGTATCGTACTGTACTGTATAGTACTATCCTGAAAGTCTCGGATAGCAAGATCGGCGCGCTACCACAGGCCTAGATGGGTCCACATTGGCCGACGTCCTATGCACTAGCCCCGAAGAATTTACGTCTGAAACCGTGCTCGAACCTATCCTGGCTATAGTTAGCGATTCCATGCCGAATATTAAGGTTGCTATGTAAGAAAGAAAAGAAAGTCGCCGACGCCACAGAATGGAGAGGCACCAGCGATATCCTACCATAAACCTCGAAAACGGGCGGTCTGTTCATCGCACAAGGCACTAGGGGCATTTGCCCTGTCGCCAGGCCACTTCTCAATCCCACTGCATGTTGATTGGAGTATTTTAAATATGACCATTTAGCCATCCTAGATAGACTTTCTTTTCTCATTTGGGGCTAAGGCATGCCAACCAAGGATTAATATGCAAAACCAGTTTCCACCCTAAAGGTCAGAAATCAGTATGTTTTCGGCTGTGGAAACTAAGCAAGGATGATCATTCGCTGCAACGGTCGCGATGGGCCAGTGCTGATAGCCAACCACGTCTGACTTAAGTTACATGACATAACGTTGTTATGTATTGTTGCTACGGTACTCCGTAAAGTCGGACGGGACTGACACTTTAGAATCGATTGTCTTGTTCATTACCATTAATAGAGCAAAAGTTAGTCTTCCAAGCAGAGTTCATGTCATACAGTAACGTGCGGAATTGGCGTCCCTGGATAGAGCTGTATAAAGTATCCACTGTACCCACTGAGCTTTACTGATTGCAGTTAAGCGCGTAGCGTGCCGACCATCCAATCATGTTTAACTTTAGTTCAGGATACTGTGAGCTCCGCCTCAATTTTCGCAACAATAAAAGACGTAACCACAACCGCCTCCAGTCTAATAGAACAGAAGTAGTAAAGCTAGGAGTGTAGTGGGCACGATCCACCTTGCTCGGAGTAATTCTGTGTATATCTAGGGTGACGCCTATTTTGCACGTTACGATAATGCGGACATTGAAATGAACCTTGAATACTGTACTGGCATGGAATTCCATACAGTATAGCTGATTACAATACCGGTATAGCACTCAGCAGAGGAATTACAGTATAATGACTGCTATTTTATCTGGTTAAGTGAAAGAACGCGAGTCGTTAGATAATGGTGGGTACACCCTCATCAGAATGTTGCTGTTCGAGCTATACTCCTGTAGCGGTCTTTCAGATACTTGCGATCATATGCTGACATTGCAGTAATTGACCGTATGTGTCAGTGGGTCAGCAAGATTTCTAAGGTCCACGACAATCTATGTTTTGGCGACATGTTCCTGGGAGCTACTTTTGGTTGTGCTGGGCATTGAATTAGCTCCCAGAAACTCCTAAATCCGTTCCTGGTGCACCAGCAACCACGCTCTAGGAACTCTTCGAGCTCCCAGGCATACTAGAGGACGTTCCCAGGCGCTCAAGTCATCCACGATAAGCCATGGGATCAAGTATGGACTATAAGACTGGTGGTCTGCTACATGGAGCAGGTACAGTACAGTGGAAACATGTGCGATGGCATCTCAAGTCTCCGCCACTGCGTACGATCGTTTAATCTGCTCCCTACAAGATCGCGCTAAGTTGGGAATCTACCGCATTCGGCTGGACAATATCGAACACCCTCAGATCCCTCAGAACCGGTTACCGAACGTCAGTCGGCTCAAGAAAACCTTCCTCATCCAGAAATGCTTGCGCCATAGCCCGCAGAATTACATCACGGCGACAATCCCGCAAAACGTATTTGAGCACCGCAGCTCGGTCAAACAAGCAAGTGACGGGGTGAATGAACTGTTGCTTCGCACAGAGGACAAAGTCTATTGTTTACATGGATCCTGCCGAATTCAGGCCGCGAAAGCAGTCCTGCGTGACGGAGATCGATGGTGGACGGTTACACTTTATAAAGACAATATTGGTGGGATTCCGAGATAAATTTGGGAGAATGTATTAACATCATAATAGATTTGAGAGCAAATAGGAATTTTCGCAACGCGTTCGCCAATCAGCTATCACCTCCTGACGGCACGATATATGTCAACCTACAAAAAAGTCTACAAGACAATGACTTAGCCGAGACGGAACAATGGCGCGCATACTTAACCACCAACAAGAGACGCTATCTTCGTCAATTATCCAACACTCACGGAGGCATCATAGATGCTTTTAACCAGTTATTGTTTATGGAGCCCTTGTTCCTAGGAAAACATGCATTTCACATTGGGATTTTCCACAAATTGGTTAATCTTCGTTGTGACGAAGTACCGCTCGCATTCTGTCGTGATCTAATTCTGTCACTGACCAGGATATCAGAAATTAATTAATTACATCAACGACACATTACACTTCTGGTCCGCTGTCAGTGATCGCGGTGCGCATACTATCAATGTAGAATTCATCGAAGCAGTTCAAGGGCGTTGTCCCAGATTCTCTCAAAGAGACCATGAGCACATCCAAAAGGTATTAGAACCAGACGGCCCTCTTGGCGAACTATCACATCAGGCACGAGAACATATTTTTCATATGACAGTTTTGTATACGCGCACTATACCTTCACTATTCACTTTTTTTCAAGATTGGAAATACATTCAGATTTGTTGTGAAGTTCTGACCGGATTGCTCGCTGTTGAAGATCGACCCGTGCGACGCGGCTTGAAGGAATGTTTCGATCCCCTTTTCCGCCAGCCACAGCACATGGTTGTTCAAATCAATCACAACACCTTTCGAACATGCTCAGTTCAGGATCGCTCAGACTGCTTTCGGCTTGCCTATTGGCAACTGTGGCTGTGCGCGATGCGACTGTGGCCCTATTTGCTTGTGCGACGTGGCCGGAAGCGTCGCAATTCGGTTGACGAATGCTTCACCACGGCCCACCGAAAGCCGCATTGGTCCCTTATCGCTCGAAATGCGCAGCGGCTTGGCTTTGATTCACCCCATATACAATCGCTCTCGGCGCAAAGCCACTCTGGCGCGCTTGGTAATTTGCCACGATACCAGGGATTAACCGGTGACGTTGATAGCAGTAGCCTGGACCGTTACGGCACACCCTTTAATGACAAATATCTCTCAGATCGAAATTCCCTGTTCCTTCCTAATCTTGTATTGGACTCGAGTGTGCTGGAGGCAATCGGAATTGGCGAGGATATTACCACTCTCCTTGTGCGAAGATCCTTGTTCTTGAGAATTTTCCCTGACTGCCAAATGCCTCGGCTAACCTCGACTGTCGCTTCTGAAAACAGACAATCAACTCCGCAAGGTCAAGGTGATTCAGCTTTACGGCAACCTTCTGCGCATGACCACCTCACCTCACCAGATATGGATTGGACAACTCAGTCTAATATGGGTGGGGCAACTCAGTCAATGGACGTACCGTCTACGTCTATCGGCGTTTACTACGTTGACGTTTGGAACGGTGAGCGAGGTCTCGTAAGTCAAACCAAGGGAACGAAAGAGGAGTGGATTGAAGATCTGCGAGGCTTTTTAAGCCATAATTTCACTCTGTGGGATTCCGATATCCTGGTCACTGTGGATCCTGAAGGACTTGAGATATACCCTAAGACACGGATAATAGCTCTCCCAAGTGGCTCTAACATCGATCCACTTCGTCGGGCTCGTGGTATGGCAGCGCAATAGTCTCAATTTGTGTTCAATCAGTCCCAGTCCCGACTATTGTCATGTTCAGCTTTCCAGGAGCGTATCTTGTGATGACACAATCCATCGCCTCCGGGTCATTGGAATCTCCCAGTCCTATTTCGGCGCGCCGTCGCCGGGCTCAAGGAACTGCCAATGACACCAAGTCGTATGGTCAGCAACACTTCTGAGATCTTGAATATCTAGTGGCTGACATCGGAGTCGGAGGAATGCATGCTGAAGAAGAGTCAGTGGATCGCGCAGTCGAAGAAATTCTGAACACACATCTCTCAAGCTCGAAGCAGGCTGCCGACGGGCACGTTCAATAAAATCTATTATTGTTGGAGACCAGTTGTGAGGCTCCCTGACATGTAGCTCTTGCTCTGAGCCAACGATGACGCTTCTTTCAATTAGCCGCACTATGAGGTTTGCGAGCGCGGCTGTATCGATGAACTGTTTCGATGACGCAGTAGATCGCCAGTAAGGTGGGTGGGCTAGTAAAGATCCTGAGCCGTTTACATCTCGCCCATACCAGGAATAGCACTTACCTAAGATAGGCAAGCAGGAGGGAGGGATTAGGACGAAGGATGAATCAAGTGAGCCATGCACTAAGCCCTGTTCCTCAAGCAACACGAGGCTAACCAATATCTTCTGATGTCAATGTCTAACATTATGTGACGTCCTAGGTTCAGACTCACCTCTTGAGCTATGAAGGCTATTTGTGCCTCTGTCGGACGGTCCTGACTTGTAACAATTTGCGAAAGACTAGGTTTGACATACTGAGTTACGACGAACAGTGTCCCAGACCAGTCAAAAGTCTCCCGAACTTGGTCAACGCCTCTCCCCGGGAAAAGACTCAGTTGTTGAATGGCACGTAGATGTTTGTCCTTTTCTGTTGAAGCAATACTTCTAACAGCATAAAGCTGCTGATCGGGTGGGATCGAGCGAGCCATGATGGCAGGACAACCTTGCCGGACTTGAAGAAGTGGTTTAAATTTCTTCCACGGATTCTGGTTTTGTGGTACTTGAAGCTTCATAATCTCGACAGACCCATGATGAGTCCGAGATTTGGTCGAATTTCGGATCGAATGTGACGTGGCCTGGATCGAGGCTGCATTGGGCTTGAAGGCGACCACGTCCACTTCGTCAATGTGTCTTTCTCCTCTGCCGTCCACGTCATCCTCTTCCCCGTCATTTGGCCTCGATCTTTTTCGGTCGAAGAAGAAACGTGTACCTCGTCGATCTACTAACGACATTGAAGCTGCCCTTGTTTCGGTTTCGTCGCCGAGTGCGCATATTACGGTTTGCTCAAAGACCGACGGTCGACAATAGATTCATATAGGCCCTATGTCCTTAGTACAGAATGTCAGTGTGGGAGCGATTTCACTTTTGCCCAGACACCAATAGTGTGACGACAGGCCTAGACTTCCAGTAGGTCTGTTCCAACCGGAAATCGAGCATGTAGGAGACTGTGTGAACCGTGATTTAAAGATACACCCGAAACTATACGCTTGAGAATGCGGTGTGAGGAAGTGGAGAGATCAAAAATTTTGAGCATGCGTTTGACACTGTTAAGGGTTGCAAGGTTTCGAAACTCCATGAGAAATAGTGGTTAGGGAAGCTGTTAGGCCTGGTGCAGGAATAGGCACTAGTTAGGGGCCAAATAGGATGAATTGTCGAGTCTGACCTCAATAACTAGGAGGTCGACTTCTACCTATTTTTATAGGCAAAAAGGAGTGAGAATCTCCGCCTGTTTGAGGCTTTCCTCGCCGCGGCATGAGGTGAGGTTCTCGATAGACCTAGGTGGAGGTCCGTCGATAGTTGCCCTTCAACCTCACACAAGCGTTCCTTTTGACAGGCAGTGATATAGCTAAGTGAGTGACTATGTAAGACGGTGCAATGAGTGACAGATAGACTAGAAAATAATGAGGGTGGTAACGAGAATTGTAAAGACCTAGGCGGCGGAGTATCCCGCAACTCAGCCCGCTCAACAGAAGCCGAAAATGTGATTTCGGTGGGAACTGTGGTTGTAGCGGGGCGAATAGAATTAGATTGCCTACTGTGACGAGAAGTGAAGGAGCGTTTAGCCGCTATATATACGTAAGAGTGCGCAAACCACTTGTAGCGGGCGGAAAATAGTATCGCCGCGACTGCAGGATTGCTTCTTTACACACTAGCCCGCCGAGGCTGTGAGCCACGATAAGGGGACGGTCCGATGCATGATAGCGCGCTCGATCGGTTCAGCAAGGTCCGCGGCCACAGTTCGGTGTGTCCCTTGGCCGTCCCTGTGGTGTCGCGATTGCCGGTCAGGTCGTGGACGAAGCAGATGTCGACCGTCGCGTCACCGCCGTCGTGGAGCACCCTGACTCCATCGGGGAAGAGCATGGTGGGCGCCTGACTTGGTCCAGGTTCGACAAGCAGGACACATAGGTAAGCATGGTCCAAGTTATGAAAAATACATCATATGTCCGCAAGACGGTACAGTAGGCAGGTTTCGGGAAGAGTAAATAGATCGCCTTGTGGTACTGTAAATGCTCACTGAAAGACTCGACGGAGGCGTTCAGCCATGATTAAGTACCGTTGATAATCAAGCGCTCTGTCCTTTGTCAGATTCGAGGTCTAATTAAATGTTAGACCACAGTACAGTACAGTGCTACAGCACAATTGAATTTTGTGTATCGGATCCTCAGGAAGCCACACGCTTACAGTGACTACAATCACTAAAGCTCGGTCTAGAGTGGATACTACTTAATTTCTATACCTTGTAATATGCTCTGTGTTCATTAAGGGTGACGCCAATTCCGCACGTTACTGTACTCGAGCACCGGCTGATAGATGTTCGAAATCCGTGAGATCAAGCTTCGTGACGATCGGCCCCATTGGGCGAATGCTGCCATGTACTGTAGTCTGGTAATGAGGCAACGCCTAACCGGTAACGAGGCAACGCCTGACCGGATGCTTTTGTCAGGCGTGCCCAGATTGTGTTAGTCGTTAGACTCCAGACATACAGTACAAAAAGCACGTTCGAATACTGAAAGATTTTGAGATTTCCATCGATCTCCAAGCCATCTGTGAAATGAGCTGCTGTTGGGGCCCCACAACTAGCTGTGGCTCTCGTGACATAGCAAATGATGTACTGTACGGGAATAATAAAACAATCACTAAAATGAAACATACGTCAAAAGGGCCAGTTGCATTGCGTTTTGCTCATTCCCTTGCTCTTTGTACGAGAAGTCATACTCCATCATGGAAATTCATGCTAGTGTTACTCAGTGGTACGGCATCATTGCGGCCATCATAACCGTAGCCTGGCAGGGTTTTCGGCTCCTCCGTGTGACTCTCCGAGTTTGGCTTTTGCCATGGTCTATGGTCTGTATCAAGTGGCTTGGAGCGGCCCTCATGCGTACTTTGCCATGGATAACTATAGACGAATTCAACCTCCTCTTTGTCTCTGGATATGTCACGGCTAATGTAGTATGCATAAGCCTAAATGCGAAAGACTCAGTTGAGGTTGCCGCTCGATGTGGAAATCTCGCCACCATCAACTTGGTTCCTCTTCTGGTGGGCTTGCACCTTTACGATGTAGCAGATTTTCTCGGGATGACCGTTCGTATACCAAAGATCATACATCGCTGGGTCAGCTGTGTGATGCTCCTCGAAGTCATCGTCCACGTGGTGATCAATGCATTGACTAGAGGCCTGAAATGGACTCCTGTCGAAATATCTGGCACTATCGTAAGTCGATACTGGTAAAATGAAAGGAGGATAGACAAAACTGACCATCAATGTATGCATCCGGGGCACTGGCAGCTGCGGCCCTATTGACGCTCCCCGGGGTGAGAAGGTATTTCTACGAGTTATTTTTGTGTCTGCATGTCGTAGCAACGGGTGCTGCTGCTATCGCTTTGTGGCACCATCTCTCCATTCGCCAATCTCAGGCTCGCTTCTACATACTAGGAGGCCTTGGGTTCTGGGCAAGCTGGTTTCTCATCGGACTCTTCATTGATCTCATTTACAACATAAATCTCGGTCGCGGTAATTGGCTCCCCAAGGGAAAGATCACCACAGTCTATCGCACAGATAGCGGTGAGCAAGTCGTGATGTCTGGTGCATGCCACCTTGAGATAGATGTTCACTATCACTGGAATGTGCAACCAGGTCAATATCTGTTTGTTACTTTCCCGGGATTTGGGCTACCCTCGACGTTTCAACGACATCCGTTCTGGATTGTCTGGTGGGAGACCGATCCGGTACGTAAGGTGACAAAACTAGATCTGCTGGTCCGTAAAAGAAGCGGTTTCACCCGTCGACTACTGTCACACCGTGATGATGAGTACGTCACTTGGGTCAGTCGCCCATTTGGTCGATCCGAGAACTTCGGAGACTACGGGTCTATCCTGATGCTGGCCACGGACATCGGCATTGCGGCCCACCTCCCTTACTTGAAGACGCTCATGCAGGGCCGATTAGAGGCGTCGATTCGGACCAAACGGGTGGTGGTTGTGTGGCAAGTGAAAGACAGCAGTAAAATTTTCGCTTCTGTTGATTGCAGACCTCTCTAACTAGTTGTAGATCATGACAAGTGGGTTAAGAAGTGGTTTGACAGGTTACTTCCCAGCGACACGTCTTTCGTATGTTCGACGCACCAAGGCTCAATGATATGTCCTCACTTTTACAGATGTTGGAAATATGTATTCACAGCCCTGGCAGTGCCAGCTATCATCCTGCCGACGGCAGTAGCAGGCCGATAAAACTGGGTTCGGGAGAGGTTCTTACTGCTGGTACACATGATTTAGTGAGACTCATTGCTCTGCCGGCTCGCTTTGAACAAGTTCTAGAACAGGAAACGAATCGAGAAGGGAGAGGAAAGCTATTGGTATCAGGTAAGAGAAAGAATCGTTAGTCCGAACAATTCTGACGTGGCGACTAGTTTGTGTTGACGCGAGGTCGAGGGCGGTTGTGAGACGAGCGATTGCACAGCAGGAAGACATCAAGGTGCAGTATCATGAACACGAGTATCAGGTGCCCGAAAAATCTAAGCGTTCTGTGATGTTTGAGGACAAAGATACTTACGACTTGAACACGATGGTAGCAAGATGAGAGAGCCTCGCTATTCGACCCCTCAGTCAAGGTCTGAGCCCAGATATGGTTAGCCTGTAAAGAGAGCAGATTCCTCCTTTCTACGTCTATCCTCCTCTTAGTTTGTATTGGTCTTCAGGAATCTTAATTCCAGCCTGAGCCTCTTGAGAATATCACAGTTACCAAACTCTTCAGAAAACTAATATATGTATTCATGGCAAGGGCCCATTGAAGGGCCGGATGAGACGCCCAAACACCTAGGTTGTCTTTGTATGGGCTGGGAGAGATACAACAGAACCCTGTGAGGGAGCCACATTCAGTGAATCCAAGAGCCATTTTCAGTAGCCATACTTCCAAAAATCCTACAGGTAGCTCCGTTGTGATGTCCAAAAACGCGGAATTTCGTCTTCATAGAAAGTAGTATTTATAGGTAACATCCACTGCTCAGACTCTTCATCCGCACGGAAGAGCCACCGTTCCATCTCGTTTTCTCGGTTGTCAGCACCTGCGAAATGAACCAGAAATCCACCGTATCGAATTTTGCCATCGTTGGCGTGTTCAGGCGTGTCAGTGCTGTATGCATTGAACCAGTGCTGAGGGACAAATTTTGTCTTGCTGGAGAATTTAGGCTCGTTGAGAATACTTTCCATAGCGGACTGATCGCGGAATGTAAGATGTTCCTGCGGATGGTAGTGTCGGTAAGAGACGATCGCAGAAAACAGTTCGACGCTTAATATGGAGACTCTTGTGAAGAACACTCCGTTGTTAAGACCATTAAAGTCACTCGTCACGAGGGAATTAATTTCCTCGTGTTCGGCTGGAGGTAGGAATATTGAGAGTGGTACAAGGGGATTCATGACCACTGTGTCTGCATCAACCCACGCCAGCCAGTCTAACCTATCGTGTGCTGGCTTCTTCAGTTCTGTTAAAAGTAGGGATAGGACGAAAGCGGGCTTCGTCCAGACGTCATCTAAAATTGTGTGTTGTAAGAGGTGAAAAGCATATCCGTGCTGGTTACAATGATCTGCATGCTTTCTGAGTGCTCTGTCGTAGCTTGCGCTATCTCTGTTGTAAAGCATGGTGCATTTCCCGATCCTAGGACTAGATGAAGCATTCAACTGCGGTAGCAAGCGCGTCAATGTTTGGTGCGGTCCGTAAAACTGGAAATGCCCGAAATTGACCATCAAAACTACAAAATTGAGACTCAGAATAGCCGCCATCATCAAGAATTTTGGAGCCATGATTGTTGTTGGCTATACAGTACAGTACTTAAAAAGAAGGCCCTGCTGGACCTTTTGTACTGTAAGCGTTCAGGGGGACGAGCTAACGTATGTACTATCATGCCCCACATATCTTACGTATCGACAATTACACTGAAAAATGTGGATTATACTGGATGTCTGGGGACACCTATTACTGGAAGAAATATCGTGAGGAAAGAGATCTTCTATATTTGGAGTACTGTATTGGATATGGGAAGATACTATAAACGTGAGTGATCCTTAGGATCAAAACAAGGCTAGAGTTTGGTCTGAGATGCTTAAGTTTGCAGCCTTGTGTTTTGACTTAGCTCTTGCCTTTTTGCACATGCACCAACTGCCTGATCGCACTGGACCATCTAGGCAGTATTGGGTATCAAGTCGCGGAAAAGAGATGGTCTGTGAGGTAATGCTACAGTACTGTACACGAACTAATCAGAACAAACCCAGCCTCAACAGCCTGGAAACCCGCACAAATCCCAGCATGTGATTAGCGTTACACTACTGGGCCTAAGTCTTAGTGGGAAATATACATATATATTCCAGTGCTCTCCACTGATCTTTTGTGCGTCTCATTATTTCTTGAGTAGAGGATCAATATGGCGCGTACCAAACAAAAGGTCAATTCTCTGGAATCGTCGTCAACCACGCTTCTGACTTAAGGCAGGCAGTCCTCTCTATTGGTTCAACAGCTTCTCACCAGCGACTTGGTAGACCACTTCGCCAACCAATTACACGAGGATCAGTCAAAAGACTTCCGCAAGTATTGACCGGTGGAGGTAAGTTTCGACTCACGTCCTTGTTATCGAGCTAACAGGCATGCAGTGAAGAAACCTCGTCGCTGGAGACCGGGAACTGTTGCTCTCCGAGAAATCCGCAGATATCAGGTATCTATACATCTCATCTGCCTGTAGACAAGAAGTTGATTGCGAGAAAGGGCTCGACAGAACCACTTATACGGAAGTTGCCATTCCAGCGACTGGTACGGGAGATTTCCCAGGATTACAAGATCGACCTCCGCTTCCAGTCGACCGCAATAGGAGCGTTACAAGAATCCGCAGAGGCATATTTGGTGTCACTATTTGAAGATACAACTCTATGCGCTATTCATGCCAAAAGAGTTACCATACAGCCGAAGGACATTAATTTGGCACGTCGTTTACGCGGAGACCGTCTTTCCTGAGACGTACAGAGGGATCACTTTGTACTGTATGAGTCTCCCACGGGTCAAAGTTTTGCAACTGGGGGGTAGGCCATTTTCGACCTCTATTTCATGAACTGAGAAGAATGGAAGGCAACTGGGAAGGCAACAAAGCACTATCTTCAATTTCATGCGTTGATCGACTTTCAACCCTAAGCTGAATAGTCAAGACGGCGAGAATGCGAGCGAAGACTCAGCTGACCCATCTCCACTAGAGGCCTGTGACCCTTGTCCTGCTTCGCACCTTAAAAACTTTGGTTGACCGTGGGTGGTGACATCGTATCACAAGCAGATAATATATCGCCTTGCATTAGCAGAAACAGGGCCGAAAGGGCGAAAGGCGGCTCCTTACTCATGTTAAGTGGTCATTGGCTAGATTAACGTGGAATCGACTGTACAGTCTTTCTCGAAACTGCCCTCCCCTTTGCTGATACATTGCAACTTTTTTTTTACCAGAGGCTAGCGGAATTAGTGGGGTTACTCTTTACCGATCTATTCTAGTCCGACCAGCATAGCTACGAATCAGAAATGAGCTTATTTTACGACCGTATGTCTAATACAGTAATAGCTATGGTAATATAATAGCCATTCTTAAAACTCCCTATCTTATCTGTAAATTGCTGCCTAAAATCTTGGCGGAAAAGCCAGTAGACATTAGGTATGAAGCACGACATCTCTTCTGTTCCACTAGAATTATTCTTTCCGGCTTTTTGCCGGGTCTCAAATCCAAGTACTTAGTCCTCTGCCTTGCGCAGCTGACGTTAAGAGGCGAATCCAACCTTGAGATTACTGATGAATGGCGGATATCGCTTTCGGAGTTATCGGCGTCGTAGGCGTAGCCTTGGACGCTTCGATCACGACTTACAACTTCTTAGCGAATATTGCAGGCGCCCCAAAGGCTATTAAAGTGTTGGCAAACCACATTAAAACCCTGCGGGTATTCCTTGAGCCCTTTCACGAGCTAATATCGAAACCGGCGATCCGCGACAGAGTCCAAAATGTCAGATTCATTCCAAGTGTCGAAAATGCAGTATCTGGTTTTGAGGGCGTGCTGAAAAGTATAGAGGATGAAGTGAACCAGTACGTGAAGTATACAGCGGAGTCTTCGACGTACTCTTGGGGCGGATGGGGATCATGGCGACGAGTAAAGTATACCTTCAAGAAGAGCTCGATAATAGAACTCGAGGCAAGCTTGCTTGGAAGGATGTCAGCTTTGCATATGGCATTAGCACCAATGGACCTGTGAGTGAAAGCTCCAGCTGGAAATGTCAAGTTAATGTGCTTACTACGCGGTAGCTCGTGGACGAGAGATCTGACGAACAATGATCGCGAAACTATAGCTACCCTCCGACGTAGAGCGAACAGCCTTGATACAACGGCGGCTGACCGAAGAGGATCAAGATCGAGTCTGGCGTCTCAAGGATCTATCTGGAGCTGGGCTGGCATCGAAGATGTTGGCTCGACAGCTAGGAATCCTTCGCCGGTGACAAACGTTAGCCCGAACGTGATCGATCAAAGTGAAATCTTCGAAGAACCACAGAACAGGCCCTCCGAAGAACCACAGAACACCGACGACGAGGACGACCCTTTTAGGAAAAAGGTTGTCGTTTGGTCTGGAGATCATCAGCGTCCTGCTATTGCCGCCATCGACACTGCTAGCGATTTTAGTCTTATCAACAAGAGGTTGGTCCTTGGATTGGAGGCTCCAGTGAATCGGCTAACAACTCCGGGTATCCCCCTGAGAACTATTGGCGGTAATGAGATCATGACTGAAGGATCTGTCATGCTGGTATTGAAATTTGAAGATAGCCCCGATTATAATGAAGTTAGGTTCCACGTCCTGTCCTTAGATTCTGGATTAGACGTCGATCTTCTGCTGGGGATGGACTGGCTTGCGACTACAATAATGTACCGAAGCGCAAGAGAAGGAATTTGAAATTATTTTCTGGAATATCTATGCGACTCTAGAAAAGTCATTTTATTCTATATATCGATGAAGATTCTGCAGAATACTAGGGGATTATATCTAGAGAAGTACAATACGGAATCGAACCGAGGACCTAGAGTGGTGGCGCTAGGTTCTAGTTTTACTACTGTACAGTACTGCGTGACCTCAACATTTTACTCGACAATCAATCGCAGCTCTTACGGCAATCTCTTCGCCATTACAGTATCTTCCTTTAAGCATAACATTCGTTCTCAAGTCCATATTTAGTTTGATTGAAAAGCACAACATCTAGGTCCCGCTAGGACAATGGTCTCTTCTTGCTCGACCGTAAGTCGTATCCCTTGCGTTAACGTTAGTTATTCATCCCTTTTATTCTCTTTAACTCCTCCAGCACGATACATCGCGTCGTTATGTTATGGCAGTAGGTTTCAGAACCCTAGACCGAATAGCTTCTAAGAAAACGCATCGCTTCCTGTCTTATTATCCTACTCTTGATATAGATTCAACTAACAACATCGATATGAAACCCCACAAGAGTACTGTACACCTATAGAAATCACTGCGCCACGTTGTTCCGAGGATGTTAGAAGACCTCGGTCAGAACTGCGCTTGGGGATCGGTTATTGCGATTCGAAGGAGGTTGGAAAGGCTGTCGAATGTGGCCACAGAAGCTGGGCCGTATATGCTCAATGCAGCTAGGCAGTCGCCCTTGCAGGCATAGTTGGGAATGAAAGTACACAGCTTCTCCTTAGCTAGTATACCCAGAAGATGAGGTAACCGATATTGCACCATAGCTTTCGAAGGCTAAGCGGCGTACGGAGGCCTCGCTAATACGTGGTGTGTGGAGTACACAACTACCGGAACGATATGTGTGGTTTATTACCGGACTGCTTTTACGGTATTCGTGTGGTATTGTCATGCGCAGATTAGAAGAAGGGCCGTTTACTGATTAGGCATGGCATAGTCGGCTAATATTTTAACTTTCCGTGGGAGAAAGTTGCAATGTGTCAACAAAGGGGAGGGCAGTTTCGGGAAAGACTGTATCATGCTATGCCTTGACAAACTGTATAGACTGCAGCTGATATAGTAAAAAGATGCTGAACCATCTCCTTGTATCTTCTTGCGTGATCCTCAATTTGTAGTTCAATTGAAGAAGTAAGTCCCGTTCCAGAGAGTTAACTTGCCTCACCGTGAACCCAAAGCTCCTGCAGCTTCTCGTTCGTGACCATGCCGCCCAATGTGTTGCTTTTGGAGACACATCTCGATGGTATTTCAAGTATACAATTATCGATGCCAGAAAGACACGATGTGGTGTTGAGCACAGCCCTTCAGCATTTCGTGGGAGACTGCATTTGAGTCGATACATGTATTCTGTGCAGAACAGAAGATCGGTCCACCCAAGCTGGCAAGAACAGGCGATATCTTTAATAAATGTCTTCAGGTTCGGGGGGTTCGCTTGGGGTGCTGTGGCCTCCTCAGGGCAGTAAATGACATGAGAAGCAAAATCTGCAACGAGTGAAATTACCAACAGCTTCTGTGAGCGAACGGGCTCGTCCCGCTGTCGGACGGCCTGCATCTTTCTAGACCGCAATGTCCAAATCGGTAGGTTTGAACCTTTGTATAGTGCTTTAAACTTGGACACAGTACACCGTGGAAGGTGATTTAAGCACTTTTATAGCTAGATCTTACTTTTCCAAGATAAATCTTTATGTAGGACGACTACGTCAGTATATCCTGGTTGAATCTCAAGATCTCCCTATCTAAAAACGTTTGGTGTTACATGTGATTTTGAGGTAGAGTTATGTAGGCTAATTCATAACATTCCTGGATTCTTCTCCCTCGCTTTCGTCTCAGCTGTGCAGAATAAGGACGACTGCCAGTAATTAGTCGCACGGTTTTTCAGGACTTTTTAAGCAGTGGCACTTGATATTGTATTGGATGCAGGCTATCTGTCCACGCTAGCAGCGTAGAGTTTCCCCGAAATCTCCTCCATTTGACCCCGCAGGGACTCAACTTCGCTTTGCAAGCCTTGAAGTCGTGCTTGCACAGCTTCTAGTGTGGATTGAAACCGTGTGAGACCTTCTTCCATCACTCGGTTTTGTCGTTCGATCTCCTCGAAAGTCCGCATTCTTTGGAATTGCTCTGCTGTCCTCTGTTTCAATGCCGCCCGTAGTCGTTTGACTTGGAGACCTAATGCGTCTTTATCTTGACTTTGTGGCTTGCTCTTCTCATCCCCTTCTATAGAGTGCTGATCCTTGGGCCCCTTACGCCTGTCGTTCCCAGATTCCTCAGTCAGCCGTAACGGAGAGATGATCGCCGTTTCGAACCCCTCCATCGTTACTTTTGCTACTCGGCGCCCTT
Source organism: Rhinocladiella similis (assembly GCA_024082115.1). Lineage (NCBI taxonomy): Eukaryota > Fungi > Ascomycota > Eurotiomycetes > Chaetothyriales > Herpotrichiellaceae > Rhinocladiella > Rhinocladiella similis. Next base: position 4,560,522 of record JAMRYE010000005.1, read on the forward strand.
GTGTTGTAGATGGTAGTGATGTACAATAATCTCTGTAATTGTTCAAGTTGAATTATTTTTACGTTCTTTGAGGCCAGACCAAGTGTTTATTAAAGAGAATTCTGAGTCCCTCCTGCGGATCGCTCCTCCCGACAAACCCTGTATGACCATATCCACAACTTCCGGTGGCTACGGGCTAGTTCGAGTTTCAAGAGCGCCTGGCGGAAGAATCCCGTTGCCGAAGCCGAATATACGACCTCTTGGTGGGCAAGGCAGACTGGTCTTAGGATGAAAGGCCTACGGTTTCCGTGGGTTACCTGGCTTCTGGTGCCAGCACACCTTCCGAGAGCCTCACCTTTGCTGCAGTATTCGGTACTTTAGTAGCTGCATGGTTTGCAGCTCAATCCAGTACGAGAAGGCTACAAAAGCCATCCGCCCTTGCGTAGAAGGCTCATAAAATACAGGCTTGGATACAGTATTGCTAGAATCAATAAATGATAGAAGTGAGTTGGACAGAACGAGAAAAAACTATAACCGCATCACCTTTCACCTCTTACAGTAACTGATGCCGTACAGGTGCCCAGTAGCTAGGACAGGCGACCATCCTGCCAAATCCTCTGCCCATCAATTGCCTTAACCACAAGTTGCTTGCTGAATGCCTTGCGGGGGTGCAACTGGGAGGACCCCCTTGTCATCGATAACAGTCACAACCGCTCCCTCGAATCCATAGAATGTACAGGGGCCAGTGCCTTGAGCGATGCCAATTGCCGATACACTGACACCGTCGCATTCGCCAACTGCGACAGCGGGGATCTCGAAGCACTCGATACTCCCCAGATTGTAGGTTTCGCCATCCTGTGGGAGAAAGAATCCCAGGCTTTCTGTGCCGGCGAAGAAGAGCGTATTGAATGAGGACTCTTCGCGCTTCCTTTCCAAGTCGTATTCTGTTGTATTCTTTCCGTAAGATGGGAGCCCCTCGATGTCGTTCGAATCACTGGTATGAGGAGGTGGGTGACTGGACTCAGTATGGATTGGGCCACCAAAAGCTGAAGTGGACATCAAGAGGAAGATTATTGCGGCGTATTGAATATGCATCGCAGGCAGATTGTACAGGAATGTATCTTTGATAAAAAGCCAACAGCTATGGAAGGTGGTGAGTTATCTCTCGAGAGATTTCTATCGAGGCATCTAAATAGTATTACCATGGCATGTTGATGATGTGGTCATTACAGTAGAAAGCCGCTTCCGTCAAAGTCTAGTAGGACAATAAGCCAATGCTCCTCGGCGCTTAAGGAGTGTGCCTTGTTCGGCGGACCGACGCTCGACGGCAAGGCAAAGCCGCTTTTACGGCCCAACATCGAGGCTATGCCCATTGATTGGCACTACATAGCCCGTACTATAGTCGGATAGATCAGAGTGTTCAACGTACAATGCTCTGAAGCGCCCGGTCAGCTCTGTCGCCACGAACGGCACGACGACCACGAGTTGCATGTCCGGTCGCTAAGAAACTTTGATTTTGGTGACCTTCCGACAGACCACCTCTTCGTAATTGAATATTCACCAGTGTAGCACAGAAGCATGTAGATGACCCCCGTTTAGTTACCACGGGTGACCTGAGCAAGGCCGAGGGGGGTTTCAAAGCTGCAGCTACCTCCAAGTGCAGGTCGAGGGGCCCTATCATAGATTGTTGTGAGAGTGTCCTCTCCTTCCTTAGCTTTCTACTGTACCATCTACTGTAGCATGGTGAGACAAACTAGGTTCTTGTTGCGGCATCCGGGATCAAAGTCTGTCGCCACCGAAGGTCGTGACTCCTGTTTGACGGGGATGAACCTTACTTCCCGCGACAACCTGTAATTGCGGATGAATGTAGAGACACTATCTCCTCAACTCAGTCAATAGCCCATGGTTTCGAGTGGTCTGAGCTCAGTGTCGCGGCATACCCTCAGAAGTTCCGGTAGAACCCTGCCACAAAAAGCGCAGTGACTATCTAAGTGTGAAATACTATAATACGGGCGTTCGAGGAATTGCGACGTACTTTACAGTACATAGCGCTGCAGCTAGACATTGCCTTCGAGAAAGAACATGCCTTCTTATTTTAGGGACACCATCATTCGACATTTGGAGGTAGAGATAATGCGTGCAAATGAAAGAACTGGGCTATGCCCGAAGCACCACGAGATTATGCCCAACGATGCGGATGCATGTCCTTGTCATGGAAAGGTATATTGGAATCTCGACCGTCTCGACGAATCCGTCCACAGGCTCAAGGATAGACACTGTTCGATATTTTGGTGGTATATATGGTATCTGTCATCCTCAACAAAGACTCCGTGGTTCCCCAAGGAAAGCATTCAAGTCTGGAACCAAGTAGGTCAGCCCATTGCGGCGTGGCAGAGATTCGGCGTCGCGAAGAAGAACCCCGACCAAAGCTCGAGCCATAGAAGAGGATACATCTACTACAAGAACTCACGGGAAGTATCTACTAGACCGGCCGCAGCCACCAATACTGAATGATTTGAATGGGAAGGTTGCAGATGATCTGTGGTTGACGGCATGGGATGGCACTTTTCTCCGGGTTGGGAGCATTTCTGTCTTTAGGAGCGCTTCTGGGCCTGCGTGGCGACTCATCGACCTCTTTCCGGCCAAGCAGACGCACCATTCTGTTTTCTCTGTTCCAACTGCGTTGCCTAGATATCTGAGAAGCATCATGTATCATAGAGAACCTTACTACACATGATCCTACGATGTCCGCCTAGCAGCTATGTCGGCCTTGGTGCACCATAACCGCCGAGAGTTATCATGTCAAAACCTCCGCCTAGGAGGGTTGTACTAGACTAGGGATTAAGTTCGCCTAGTAGGCAGCCTGAGTATAGTGGGGTTAACATTCCCAATAGGAGCTCAATCCGTAACCGCGATCGTCCCACCCACCTGCGATTTTGTGGGGCGACCTTAGCTGCACTATAACCAGAGAGAGGGAGGGCGCTTGCAGTTCGAGGTTTACGAATGTGTAGACCGCCGAGGTCGATTTATCGTTTGTGCGATATAGCGGGGCTCGAAAGACATAGCCCTCCGCTAGGCGTTTCAGCATTAGGCCTATTCTTAAAATTTATCGGCGGAGAAGCTGAGGTCACATACACTTTTCACGAAATCGTCAGCAGGCGTGTGCTACACCTTGTCGAAGTAGACGCAATGGTGCGACACGAGACCAGGCATAGCACAAGAGTCCCACTATGTATGGTTGAGGTACGGAACTTCAACGGTGCTGGAAAGCGGCCGCATGACAGAGTGATATCAACGAGGAACTTTCTCAGCATCCGTTGTTATCGGCACACCTTATAGGAATCGAGGGAAAGAGGCTCCATTGTTGGCGATACAACCACTACCGTTTTTCTCTAGAATCACTTCTGTCCCTGCACTAGAGCGATTCGATTGAAGTTGAATTTTCAGTATCGTGTGCCCATATGGCAAACGCTTCACAAAAGCATCAATCTGGTAAGGGACGCCGGCCTCTTTCCAGAGTCACTGTAGCCTGCAAGCTATGCAGGAAGCGGAAACGAAAGGTTTGACCCCGTGCCACAAGCATATGGCCACGTTACTGACTCGGGGCAGTGTTCTGGCGGCCCATTCCCTTGCAAGCCCTGCTTGTTGTCTCAAACCCCCTGCGATTACGATGTCAACAAGCCACGACATTACCCTTCTGTGAAGCTTCAGAATGCCCTCGGATCTTTACTGCGAAGTATTAAGTATAGTTCTCCAGAGAACCTGCAGCTTCTAATCCACACAATACGCCACGACTCCCCAATTCAGGAAGTGGTCAAAGCTTTTCGAGAAAATATGCAAGGGCTGTTGCGTGCAGGTTACGTCGGCAGAGATGAAGTGGTCAGTGGCGAGGAGGTTATTGCCGTGGCTCTCGAGCAAATTCCTCAGCGACGGTCATGGCCTGAATGCCTAGCAAGCGGCGGTGCCTCGGCCTCGTCAACATCGAATCAGTATGGTTCTCCTAGCTACCTTCACGAACCCACCGACGCAGCCATCAACGTGGGCTTAGGTGGTACCTTATATGAGCCAAGTCAAGCCATTTTTGACGATATGTTCCTGTCAAGGGCCATGGGCAGTTCACTTCAAGTCGAATCTGCGCCAATCGAAGCCTGCGAGCCGCCTATCAACATTCAATATGATTATTGGCCCAGCTTCTCTGACTCTTGGTGCTTGTCCCAAGCTGATTCCATGTATAATCCGACCGCTGCGCCAAATGATGCAGCAATCACGCCCATACCACCACTGACTCGATATGGAGCTGATGCGGATGTTACTTGGAGTCTGACGTTGTCGGAGCACGAGGGCCAGCACTCCCCTTTGGGGGCGATGAGCAACTTTCCATGACCATGGAATGAGCGCAACGAATGTTGAAAGCCTTAATAGCAAAGCCATATGGATAGTAGGTCTTAGTACTAGCGTAACCACAAGAACACATAATGATACATTCTGTCACAATGTAAATCGTTCATTGCTCCAATGTCGAATGAACGAGTTTCAATTTAAACCAATCACCCGAAATAACCTGGCCAAGGTGAGCACTTTCGCGCACTGTCCTTGGTTATAATAACACCTCTGACAATTTAGATATTGGCGAACTCAGAGTAACAACAAGGGGTGATACCAATTCTCAACAAAACCATTGTCTCGATGAGAGAATTGCATGGCAGATCGGCCGTGGGAAAACCCTTTCTTAAATCATGGTGCTCGACAAACCGACCGGTGACTGATGCGGGTTTACTGAGGCTCGGGTTGTTGGGATACCTTAATGGTCAGCACTTCTACTGGAGATTGATTCGGTTCATACCTTGCTCTTCTGGAATCATGTCCACATTTGGCCGTGGTCTGGCTGGCACAGGTCTTGATCCTCGAGTAGGAGTCATTGGGATTCCCTGATCCAAACCAAGAGTTACCTCCTCTCTATCCGACCGCAGATTTTGTGTAGCTGGCGTAGGAGGCCGTAGAGTTTCACCTGTATAGTGACTAGCAGGCGCCGTCACGGTGGGTTTGGACGAAGGAGTTGTTCGAAGCGGTAGACCTGAAAATCTCCTGCTCTGTCGTCGATTTCGATCGTGCGCCCGGAGTAGTGGAGAGAGTCTTCCATTCCCTCGTTCGATATCGTCGTCTTCCGTTAAGAACGGCAGAAGGCGGGACCTTTGCTTCCTCCGACCACTGTCGGTTTGGGCCGTGCCGGCAAATGGCAGTCGTGGTAACGGCTTGTTTATGTAGCTCATCGCTACTTCTGCTGAGTTTTAGTTGAAGCCTGAAAGAAGACGAAAGACGTACCATTCATTAGTTGTGGCGGTGTCTCCTTTTTTTCTCGGATGGGACGAATAACCATAAGCAGCAGGACGAGAAGCCCGAGAAAGACAACAAGGAGAATTGCAAAGACTATGCCGACGATGATTAGAGTAGACGTCGTGTTTCCCAAGCCCATTTTGTTCAGATACTGTGGTACATGAGGGAAAGCTTCCATGACTCAACCATAATGTCGATTCATCAACGACATTTTATCCACGGCCTTGAACATCTCACCAGTTGGCGAAGCGCCCTGGTGGAGCGAGGCGCTGCGAGCCTCATGAAGGTCGAGACAATTGTTACTGTATGGTGGTGTGTGGGAAGCTCAAGGAAATAATAGCACACTCTCACCGCGGATACAGTACAGTAGTCGATAATGAAAGTGGCGAGGCAATCTAGGACCAAGGTGTGTTGTAGTTTTGGCCCCAAAAATTTGTGGAAATCGTCCGCGCTGGAAGCGCCCACAACGGGCCGGAAGGTTGACGTGGTGTGGCAGTGAGCGGTAGCCCAAACATGCCTGCCGAATGCACATAGCCACAGGTTTGTGAGGTGATTGACGCCGACAATCAGCACAATTGTCCGACCACCGAGAAGTCCACAACCCATGACGACGTCTGACCTTCGTCGAATGTCTTCAGTTCTAATCCTATTGTACTGTAATGCTCAAGACTATAAGAGTGGCGCCTAAAGTCAGCCTAGCCAGCGCACGTGCCCCAAGTCCCGTGACTCAATAGTCGCAGCACATGGAAAGAGTCAAAGACACCCTGGCCTTCGAACAGACTATGAACGCAGCGGAAGAGCATCTGCGGGAGCTCACGTATCAATGTGGACGTCTCCTCCGACATCATGGTCACAGACTGGGGCGGTACGTTCACTTAACTCTCAACATTGCGAAGGACCAGGAAGGCTCGAATCCTTGGAACAGGATTTCTAGTGTCTAGAGTGCGCCATGCCACAGATGACGATGTGCAGACTCGGTTGAGAGCAAATGGAATGTCCAAGGAGACTGTTGACCAGTTCCTGGGGATTGAAAATTTTACGCAGCAGCTGGCTTTTCATGTTACCCCTGGAAGACCAGCGAGGCTGCTCACTTCGCATCAGTATCAAGCAGACTCAACTGGATAAAATCACCTCGAAATGATACCCCAGAACACCTCCTTTGCAGGCTCAAGAATTCGGAGACAAGAGAATGTTTAGGTATAGTTCAATACCTCGGCATCCTACAAAGACGCTCAGAGGGATTGGTAACCGTCACCGCAGTGCGTAAAACTCTGTTAAGGTACTTTACACTGCAATTACACGATGAACATAGGGACCATGTCTACAGTAAGACTCCGTGTGTTTCTCGACGTTACAACGACATTGAGGTACTGCACTGTTCGCTAGATACAGTACAGTACAATCCATACATAAGGCGCTAAACATATAAGTATGGTACAGCAAGGGAGTTCGGCGTTGAGCTCAAGATGTTAATTTGCACTCCGCCCGCGGATGTAGTATTTTCTATCTGAGGAACTAAGAAGTGATTCATATAGACAATTTAATAGCCTTTTATCACGGTTTTCTTTAGCCATTTCCCTTCCATACTGTCCCATCAGTATCCCCGCTTCTGGGAATAGACGTCGTAGTAAACATCCCATGCTTCTTCTTGCTCTCCAGTCATTTCACCCTTTATCCCCTCAGCCTGTCGGTAAGCTTTTAGTACAGTTTCCTTGAATTTCTCGGGACTCAGTTTCTGTTTGCCTTTTGAAGGCAACTGTGTCTTCTCAGTTTCCTTTCCACCTTCCTGGTCAGGAGGAGGTGTGGGAAGCTGTTTATTTTCAGGCTTGCGTGACTGAGTGGCCTCGGTAGTTGGAGGGGGAGACGATGAGGTGTCTGGCTGTTTGCGCAGAGGTTCTGCTGTCGGGTCTCGGCTCATCGATCGCTTATATCTCTCGAACCCCTGAGGTTTGTTGGACTCGTACCACTTGAGAAAAGCCGATGCTCTCTTGCGCGCGAATTGGTAGATCTCTTCTTCAGCACCAATCTGATTCTTTCGGTACAGTTGCCTAAATGCGGAACTCAACTCCCAAGATGGTTTCCCCCATGTCTCGTTGAATGCAAGCTGAATCTTCACGGAAGGGTACTTATCCAACTCAGTCTTATGAGCCCTGCGCTCACTCTCCGTCTTGTACAAATTTGATTTCTTCACCGTCTGAGGATTTAAGAGCTCCACCGCTTGCAGAGGGTCATATTCAAGACCGCGGCAATCGAAAGCCAGATTCAACTTTCCTGTCACATCACCGATCCTGGGTTTAGCCTCACCCTGACGGCGGGGATGATCTAAGATGCGGTTGAACTTATCAGAGATATTGATCAAGTCCTTCTCGGTGGAGCCTTCCGCGAGTGCTAGGGTAGAGCTGAACACAAACCAGCCACACCGACGGGGCCCGTAGCGATTCAGGTACGTGGGTGAACCATCCTTATCTCCATGTTTACACATTCTGGCAACGCTAACACGCGGAGCTCCTGGAAAGAGCTCAGAGGATTCCCCTCCTTGTATAGGAACCACTTCAGGGTCTTTTTCGTCGTCTCCTTCCTCTTCCGTTTGATCAGCTTCACCCTCAACTGTCGGCATTGGTGTGTCTGGATCTGGAAGGTAGCTTGTTTCGTCGTCTTCGATCATTTCGATTTCTCTGTCAATGGCCTTGAGACTTTGTTCGACTCCTTTCGAGCCGCCATCGCTCTTAAGTTGTTCCTTGAGCGCTTTTTGCTTTGCCTTCCTCTCTTCAAATCTTTTTCTCGCTTCGGGTTTGAATTTTCTCCAAGGCTTTTGACGCCCTTTTCCCCGTCCCTCCTTCGTTGTATCCGCCTGCCCGCCTTCTACGCCCTTCTTGCTAGTCTCCCCATCGGATCCGTCGCTCGCAGACTCTCTCTCCGACATTTTTGAGAGACTTGAAGAAATGGGAAAGAAGTTGAGTGAGTGACGAAGTTATAATTTTATAGGCCGTCAACCTCAGAATACTTTGGTTTCAAGCTCAGTGCCGCGGGTCCCACTCTTTTCAGCCGACAATTTGAACCACGGTCCCCCAAGGGGCTTACATTTCACATAAAATGCTTGCTGAATATCAGCACAAACATAAGCAAGCTCTTCGGACCAGGATCGACATGCAGCCACTTAGTTTATTTGGGTGGTGGCTTCTCCTACCGCCTGTGTAAGTCGAAGTAAGAAGCACGAACCTGTAACTAATCTTCAATAGCTGGTCTCAATCAATCCCTCAATCCGGCTCCATCTCACTGGGAAGCTTTTGGTTAGTATGGGGACAAATCAATACATCCTCGACGTCTACTGTAGGGTCGGAAGGCTCGATCCCAACGTCGCTCGCGTCGAATGCGAATACCCAGTTGCACACCTCGACGATTACGTCCTATTCCACTAAATATGTTCTCCCGACCGTTTCGACACAGGGAAGTAGTGACATTACGGTCATGCATTCACTTACTGACTGGCCGTTCCCTCCTATGCCAGGGACAAGCCCGATAGTGCCGATTACTAGAGGGGGCGGGATGCCGTGTACGGGAACGAGAGGTCAGAATTACACCGGTAAAGGAACAGTCCCTCGCACAGGAGCTGGCCATGAAAACGTTACTGGGAGTGTTGTCGCACCTCTACAAAATGGAACATTTCGATGGACAGGCCCAACGTTGCAATCTCCGGCGGTATATAGCACTGCCAGTACCGTCACAAGAACCAGAATTATCTGGGGAATTGTTGGCTGGATAGGTCTGGCTATTTCGTAGATAGAAAATGGATAGCTCGCCCCAAACTACTGTACGAGTCTTAGCCCCGCCAGCGCGGCCAAGGTATCCCGACAGGCCCCAACGAGGCTGAAAGATCGCGCATGTAACCTAGTTCCATGCTGAGTGGGGATCATAGGGTCGTTTAGAATAGTAGTAGCCCGGCATATCACTCCACACGGAGAGAGAGGACAAGGTCGATGATACACACACACATACACACACACACACACATACTGTACGATTCCTCGGATAGACCACATTCTATGTTTGTGGATGAAAACACATCAGCGAGGTGATTTCACATATTCACCCATCGTCTCCTACGTTGCCAAACAGAACCCGCCGCACTCCTTTCAAAAAAGCCGCGTGACTGCGCCCTATATGATGAAACCTCTCCATCAATTGCTTCAGCTCGTGGGCTTTGAGAAAGCCCTGTACCGGTTGTAAGTCCTCCGAACCCGATGGCGTAAGCTCGACAGCCTCTGGACTTTCATTTTCTATGGCCGGAGAGTCATGCTCACGGGAGCGTCGAGCTTGTGGCTTCTGTCCGTATGTAATACGTCGAATTGATGGGTCAGACATCTAAGACATTTTTAGTGCATTTCAGGCCATTTATGTGTATCTCTCACCAGTCTCTCCCACGAATATGGCCATGCTTCAGAAACGTCCTCCGAACTTAAAAAGTCGGCATGACGGTCGTCAACGATGAGAAGAAAGACCTTCTTTTTACAAAGTACGTTGAGCTGGTTGGTCTTCTTTATTACACACCATTGGCGGCGTCTTGCCTGCTCATATTGAGCTTTCGCCGCTTTTTCTTCGTCAGTCGTGATTTGACTGTGGCGAAGTTGAGACTTTTTAGTTGAACGTTTCTTGTTGCGTGCCATGAGTTTACATGTCTTTTGATCTAATTGTCGTACTTTAATATTCGGGTGGCTAGTACTCCAATTTGACAACAAGGGAGAGTTTCCTTCTAATGTTCATCTTCACCATGGTCTTCTGTGGGAACGTATCAAAGTGGAGTCATGACCTATAAACTATGTGTTTCATATTCTTCTGGTCTGCGGCAAGCACATCCGTCTAGACTACGGATTTTACCTGGACTTCCGCTTCCTACGGGAGTGAAGCCGCGACTTCTGGTGGGTGTGCCATCCAGCGTGTTTCACCATTGAAAAAGCAACTTCACCTTGATATTCCGTGTCATCATACAAGGCTACTTGAACCAGCAATACCAGTCCTGCTGTGCATTTACTGTTTGTCGATTCTCAAATCGCGCCTCAAATGATGGATGACTCTCTCTTTGATGACTCTCTGTACTTTGATCAACCACCAGTCAGTCCACCCCTGCCGTCGGGGGCCATCACAAACAACGCGGAACTTTCTCAAGGAAGAATCCCGAGCAGCGTGAGTCATGGTTGGCCTTCCGGGGGGTGGGAACCCAATCGTCGAACAGGCAAGGAGCCTCGGAAAACCGCTGCTCAAGTACTCAATCCCTCCGCCCCTATCTTGCCCTCTGGGTCAAAACCCGGACATCCTCTCGTCAAACAGTTCTTGAACTTTGCGCAGCGGGCGAGGAACTCGACTGATGAGAGGCTTGATGAAGTCGAGAAGAGGTGAGTTTGAAAGGCTTGCAGGTCAGCCAGCGACATTCAGGTAACTTGCCCCAGGCTAGCTCGTCAGATACAAAGTCTAGCTCGTCAGCTAGAAGAGCTACAAAAGAAAATCGACCAATCTGAAGCCCAGCAGAAAGAAGTACTGAAAAAAATTCAAGAGAGTGAAGACGGCAGTGCGATGATGATGCAGGTTGCTCAGGCGGCTAGTGTCGCCCTTGATTCTCTGTTAGGGACGAACATGCCATCCAACACAGCTGAGTAGATGGCCACAGATTCCGTCATCGAGTTGAGAGGAAGTTGTCTTGTTCTGCAATACCTGGGATCTGCGACGCTGATCTAGGAGTCTGTGTGAGCATCAATTGTAGTAATGGCTTCAGGTCGAAGACAGGTCTCGCAAATCTGCGCGCCGAAGATGCAGGGGGATTGTCAAGGCAGGAAGCGTAACGTAGACGGTTAGAAAATCTCCCGAGTTCTTAGAAGATAGCCCTGGAGACTTCGGGCGACTTTGACGGTATTCTGCGTCCATGGGCATCTGTTTCTTCCCTGTTTTCGAATCTTGTTGTTGTTCACGAAGAATGTGCGTGCTGACCGCAAATTTTCGAGGTATCGCAATCTCCAGTGGGGATCTTGAAGGCAAGCTAGAGACTACCTTTCCATTATCTAGCCGGAAATAACGGCAGACGTCTTTGCCTAAGTCATAACCATCTCGGCACAGTACTGGGGTTCTGTCCATTCGGGTAGGTATGAAGCAAGCTCGGCAGATGTCGACGTGCTTCGAGAAATGCGCCATCACGGAGTATTCGTCATCGTACAATTCGCGAAGAGCGCGGCGTCGCTCCCTGAAATGGACTCGTCGTTGGGGAAGGTGTTGAGACATGATCAATCAGCTGAAGCGGCGCATGGACAAGTTTAAGTGGATTGCCGAGAGATATATTCTTTATAGCTTCTCTGAACCATTAGTGCTGGATCTGCCATCCCTCGTAAAGTAGCAAAATTTGTCTCTATTGTCAAACGTTCGAAGCTGTGGGTACAGTATGACTTTACTACAACCACCACTCTGGATGGGAGTTCCCTTGATTCTAACGGCAGAATGTCCCCCAGTTGGTGGTACATCGGGACCCGAGTGACTTGCAACGAGGCTCATGTTCCGGGTGGGTTTCAATAGCCTTCTAAGTGGTACACGACGTTCTGCAGACGACATATATACAGTACAGCAACCTTTACCCAACAAGCCAAGTCATCGGATGAGAAAGAGCATCCCGCGGATGTCACGCAATCTTCCATCAATTCAATCCTTTGATAGGAACATACACAGATTGGGAGGATCGACTAGTGCGCTTGAAGTCAGGAAGGAAGCCCTTCATTCAACCAAGCGGCATCGACTCTGGTCTCAAGAGCAAAGGGAAATTGATCTTGTTAAACAGCTCTCTGCGTTGAAACGAGAGCTAAATTTCTTTCGACCTTGCTATGAGGCTGCACTAGCCTTAACATCCAACATTTATACGGTTTCACAAGAGATGTATCTCAATTATTACCTACGTCCCACAACCTTCATTGGCGAAACGAAAAATGGAATCTCCGATACCAACTGGTCTCATCTGGCTGATACAGAGTGGCTAAACAGAGCGGATGAACTTGTAAAGCACTTAAAAGACTACGAACGTACGGTCAAGCAAGCCGAGGGGGAATGGATTGAGCTTGCCCAGTATCAATGTGAACGCGACCGCTCACGCTGGATTTAGAACATTGCTGAGATTAGTGGGTTTGTGAAACCAGTATAACGTTATGTACTTTGCAGAACCGTATGTTTATTTGAGAAGAGATTGGCTTTGCCATGCTGTTCGAGGACTGTCATTCCCACTAAGCTCAGTAATTAGTCCCAAATGTGAACTACAGAAATAAGGTACAGTACAGTACACGAAACTGTACTGGACTCAATCATCATGATGCTTAATCGTTGGAAAGAGTGTCAGAATGACCACGGGTACTGACTGTATCGCATGAACTGCTCAATTAACCAACGGCTTTAGAGCCCGTCCTGATAGACTCCAATGATGCCCACCCCCCGGAATCTGTGGACATGTCAAGGCGCTGAACACCACAGATCCGGGAAAATGCGGGCCGCCGCCGGTCATCTCAGCCCTGTAAGCTTCGTTTGAGTTGTAGCGGAAGCATCACCCGTCCGGCAGACAAATGTACAGTAAATGGCTAGACTAAATAAACAGTGCAATTTCGTTACGTAAATGTCGTAATAGAGGTGGACGAGATGCGGAACACGGTGAGAAGAGGCCGCCGGAGCGGTAGCAACAGCCGGAGTAAGATACTACAGTATTCTAAGGGAAGTAGGCTTTGATTCGTGAAACGGATGGGGACCGGGTGGTCATTAAAGAGGTCGTGACGATCGAGACGGTCGGTGGCAAAATCCACGAAGAACCGTGGTAAAATGTGGAACACTCCGCCGTCGTTCGCTGCCCGTGATTGGATGCTCAAAAGCCATCGAAAACCGTGGTAGGTGGTCATTAAAGAAGTCGTGACGGTTCGCGGGCAAAATCCACGAAGAAGCGTGGTAAAACATGAAACACTTCGCAAACATCCGCTACTCGTGATTGGATGCCCAAAACCCACGAAGAACCATGGTAAAATTTAGAATATTCTGCCAACATCCGCTACTCGTGATTAGATAATGAAAAGCCATAGGAAACAGTGAAAAAGGTCACTAAAGTGGCCGCGACGGGCCGCGGAGAAATTCACGAAGAAACGTGGTAATGCGTAGGAAAATGTGAAACACTTCGCTAATATCTATTGCTTGTGATTGGATGCCTAAAATCCACGAAGAACCGTGTTAAAATATGGAACTTCGTCAACGTCCGCTGCCCGTGATTGGATAACGAAAAGCCATATGAAACAGTGGTAAGAAGCCGATAAAGAGGTCGCGACCAAGAGTGCACATACATAGTTTTCTGTGGCAGGATTTGGAACGCGACACCAAGAGATAACCGTGTAGTCTGTTGCCCCGCTCACTTCATGCCCAATAGAAAGTTTTCTCGCTTGAGACACCGTACTGTACTGTATGTGTGAGTTTCAATGAGCTAAGCTCTTTGAATACTGTAAGGAGCTGATCCTGTACAGATCTTCCCGAAACCTGCCTACCCCCTCGCAGACATATATTGCACTTCTCCAACTGGAACCACACTTACCCGTGGTCCCGAGTTATCCAGATCGGGAATGGTCCGCTCCATTATACCCACGAATCAGCAACGAATACCTTGCACCCCGGTATCTTCAATACAGAACGATACAAGCCTTCGTAAATCGTGGCGAGCAAGTAGATGTGCATGATGCAGCGTCAATCTAGAAGCGGCAAGAAAAATTCGGTCACGGATCTGCGAATGTGTGTATACATTAGTACTGTAGCTCAGAGCTCTAACTTAATCTGTCGTTCCTTCGAAAAATCTCGAATTAGGAGGCTGGCTACTCATCAAACGAAAGAGATCATTGCTCCATCCTCTTCAACAGCGACGATAGATGTTCTCGACAAGCCGCTTTACTAGGATGATGTGCTTCTAGGACCCTATCGTAGCCTGACACGGCACGCCGATAGAGATCCAAAGCCTGCTGAAAATCACCCTTGACATTAAGTAGATAGGCGAGACAGTAGACGCTCGTCAACGTGTCGGGATGATCCACCCCTAGCTCCTTGTCCCGTCCCGCCAGTGCTCGTCGATTCATCTCCTCTGCCTCCTCGTACTTCCCTCGATATCGAAGCTCTACCGCGAAACTATCTATACTACTTAAGGTTTCAGGGTCGTCAACTCCAAGAACCGCCTCTCGTGTCCCTAAGCTGCTTCGCGCCATCCTCTCGGCTGCTCCATGTCGCCCAGCTTCCGATGCATACCACGACCCCCGGTATAGAATCGTCGCCTATGTAAGTCGATGCTTCTCGCTGGCCAGCTGATATCCTGTTATCGCCTCCACGTGCGGAAACAATGCCTGACATATCGGCCAATTCGCGTAATCTCCGGTCGAAAAAGCCTCGCCAAGAATATCGACATATAGCTCCTGCCACCTCCCTAGCTCACTATGCAGCTCGAGCCATTTCTTCGTCGAAAATTGTACCAGCCGGTGCATATCGAATGAGCTTTCTCTCACGCCAGGGCTAAATAAATAGTACGCTCGTAACGTCGTAATATCCTCTTCAAAGGCAATATGCCCACCTCTATCTTCGACATACTGTCCACGAAGAAGGTGGTCTGGAATTGCTTCGCGATCGAAGAGACTCATGAGCGACAGCAGTCGCACCGCCGAGTCCCGTGTCTGCCGGAGATATTCGAACGAGATGTGCCACGTCGCGATGATCGAGCTCGATGCCCGGCCGTCTCGCCGGGGATCGCGAATGTCCAGCTGGAGGAGTTGAGCTCGGTCATCGTCACTCCCCGTCAATGTCTCGAGGTACGTAGATAGGGTGATGCGTGGTGCACGTTGATTAATGTAGGCAGCGGCTTGGGTGATGGCCAATGGCATATAATCCAATTGCTGGACGAGGTCATCGAAACTGCTCTGCGCCGTGTCTGCGCCGTGACCCTTGAGCTTCTTCCTGAGAAGCGTCACTGCCGTGTCTCTGTCCATCGGTCTCACCTCGAGAATATTGAGTTCATATTCAATCAGTCCTTCCACGACTTGTTGACTGCGTGACGTGATTATGATCGATCCATTAGCTGATGTGGGGAGATAGGCGGACAACGAATGCGCAACAAATGATGTAGGCGCTCTTTGTGGTCCGTGTCCACCCGTCCCGCCATCCCACGGCTCGAACATTACCTCAGAGCTGTCCGCTTTATCCACCACCATCGTCCATCGCCCGTTGTTTTCATCCGACAACCATCCATGGACCATGCCCAGAATGTCGGCTTTCGGCTCGTGCCATCCCGCCAACTGCACCCGCTCCGCTATCTTTTTGTAGCTCTCCGCAAATCGAGCCGCGCTACTCGCATGCGCCCAGAACACCCATCTGTCTGGATCCTGTTCTCGAGTGCGATAGGCACACTCGATGGCAAGCTGTGACTTCCTGGTCTACACTTCAGCTCATGCGCGCGGTCGGCACATCCACACTCTTACCCAACGCCTCCTAGTCCCACCAGTCCAATACGTGCCGCCGGTTCGAAGGCCCGTTGCCAGATGTCGTTAAGGACGCCGCGCTCGACGAAATCGCGATCGCGGCAGAAAGGGATGATAGCCGATGGGGGAGGAGGCGGTCGTGGTGGTGGTGAGGCTAGTACTCGTCTCAGTCACTGGCATTAATCTCAGGGAACACTCTCACTCAATCCCGCCGCATAAAAGTGGTTAGTTTGTTGACTGAAGAAAGCGCCTTGTTGAAGACCACTGTTTGTCGTTCCTTCGAAGGTGGTGTCAAAGGCCTGTACCGGTTGTTGAGCCATGTGGAATGACAGCCCAACACTGAAAGGACAGCTCTTCCAACATTGTTCTGAATTACATGAATAGCATGAGATTTTGCAATGAGCCTGCGATGACGGGCGATGGCATGTCGATATGCTTGTGGTTTATATGAAGACTAGAGTGCAGGGGCAACATCCCCTTACTAGACTGTCCTGTAGTGATCTATCACCTCAATTGAGTGGATTCCAGAGCCGCCCAGGAGCGCCAACCCTCGAAGATTGCCGCCGTGCGAACACGAGTGCGAAGCTCGTATTTATTTTCAGCTAAAACGCGCATCTTATGTCATTGGTCGAAACAATGCGCCGGCGGAATTATCGGCCGGCGCCCACGTGAAACTTCCGTTGTCTCCCCTCTATGCGCACTCGCTCTATTCGATTTTCCCTCTTTCGCGGACGCCTCAATAAACTGATCATCCTCTTCAGATCCCAAGGTTGGAATTTATAGATATCAGAAAACGGGAGAAGGCTCAGATGGCTGAGGCCGCTGGACTCGCCTTCGGCATCTTGGGCGCCTTCAATGATGCCATCCAGTGTTTTGAATATGTCCAACTGGCCCGAAACTTCGACCAAGACTTCCAGACGGCCATTCTCAAGCTCGACATTGCAAAGCTCCGACTCTCTCGATGGGGTCAATCAGTGGGACTAGATCAGGTCGTGGAAGGCATGCAATCTCTCCCAGGCGTGTCTGGATCTGCCGATGATCATGAGAAAGCCAAAGAATTGCTCGACCAGATTGTGGGACTGTTTGAGGATGCAGAACACACGTCGGCCAAGTTGAAATCTCCAGGAAGTGATACCAAGGTGTATGACACCACCCATGATTTGGATGAGGCTACAACGTCGCTCCACAAGAGGCTGGAGATGCTCTCACTCAAGCGGTTCAAGCCAGGGAATGTATTGAAGAAGGCGAAATGGGCTCTGCACAAGGAGAAATCCTTCAACCGCTTGATCCAGGATACGACCGAACTGGTCAGCGGGTTGATTGAGCTTTTCCCTGCGGCCCAGCCAAAACAGAAACATTTATGCGAGGAGGATGGGTCTGAATTAGCATCGGACAAGAACGCGTCGCTCATCGCGCCCATCGTCGCTGAACAAGATCCTGAGCTCAGTGCTGCCATCAAATCTCAGCATTTCGCGGGAGCACAAAACTTTAACATCACCTTTGCTGGGAGTCATAACTATGGCCTTCAGCAAGGCTACTTCTCAGGCCAACAGACCAACAATTTCGGAGCTCAACGTTCTTGAGGGACAGTCTCCACACGTTGTGCGTGTCTGGATGGCAGGGCTTCACGGTCGACTGGTCTAGTGTAAATTGACCGGTTTAATCACGTATGCGCCGTCGGATAAAAACCGAACCGTGTCTGTTCCGGTGGAATGTTGAGCAAAAACTTAGAGTGTGAGATAGCCTGTCGACCAGACAGCATTGACCCACCCATCTCGCTCGCAGTTCCCCGCACGGTGGGCAGATGTCGAGCTCCTTGGCAAAGTCGTTCATTTGAGCTGAGGAGGGTTTCGGAGGCCCATCCTTTACAGTCTCAGGCGATCCAGCTTTTATGTGCTGTCCTTCTTCCAATGCGATCACTTTGCCAGCGCTATTAATGCTCCAGCAATCACGTTGCTTTGAGCCAGCTCTAACTCCCAACAGAATAATGGGCAACGGTGGTTGTGCGGTTAAACACCAGTCCACATGAAGCCTACTGTTTCCGCAATACACTTCGCAGACACGAGCAACTATGGGGCTCAAATTGGCGAGAACCAAGGCACAATTACGAATTATTTCGGTGCCGGTAGGAGATGCCCATCTCCGAGTTGACAATATTCACTGAGAACTTCTGCTTTCTAGCCTCACCGCCTTCACGCCCGCCTCCTCCCCCGTCGGCTATCATCCCTTTCCGCCGCGATCGCGATTTCGTCGAACGCGATGTCCTCAACGATCTCTGGCAACGGGCCTCCGAGCCGGCGGCACGAATTGGGCTCGTCGGTCTCGGTGGAGTCGGGTAAGAGTCTGGGAGTTGACATGTCACTACGAGGCTGATACGGCGACCAGAAAGACGCAGCTAGCGATTGAATATGCCTACCGCGTTCGAAATGAGTACCCAGACAGGTGGGTATTCTGGGTGCACGCGAACAGTGCGGCCCGATTCGAGGAGAGCTACAAAATGATTGCGGAGCGGGTGCAGTTAGCAGGATGGAACGAGCCGAAAACGGATATTCTGGGGATAGTGCATACATGGCTCTCTAACGAGGACAACGGGCGATGGGTGATGGTGATGGACAACGCGGACAGCCCTGATGTGATGTTCGAGCCGCGGGACGGTGCAGGTCGTACGCCCGGGCAACCGGCCACAGCCTTGTCTTCCACCAGCCATTCCTTGTCAGACTATCTCCCCTCGTCAGCGAATGGGTCGCTTGTGATCACATCCCGCAGCCGAGAAGTCCCCACGGGACTGATCGAGTACGAGGAGGATATCCTGGATGTGTCACCAATGGCTGAGGCGGAGGCGGTCACTCTCCTTAAAAGGAAGCTCAAGAGACAGGACGTAAGCACCATCTCCCACGGAGACTTAAGACGTCTCGTGCGGCGGTTGGACTACATCCCGCTAGCCATTACCCAAGCAGCTGGTTATATCAATCAACGAGCTCGGCGCATGACGGTGTCTAAATATCTAGAGATTTTAGAGGGCGGCGACCAGGAACAAAGTAAGCTCCTACTGATGGATATTCGAGACCCGCGACGAGACGGTCAGGCGTCGAATTCGGTCATTGCGACATGGCATATCTCATTCGACCATCTATGGCACAGCCGACATTCGGCGGCGCGACTTCTCTCGCTCATGAGTCTGTTCGACCGTGAAGGCATTCCTGATTATCTCCTCCAAGATCAGTATCTCGACGATCAGTCGGAGGAGGCGGATTTTGAAGAGGATATCGCGACATTGACGGCATACAGCTTAATTGGCGTCGGCTCAACAAGCGACGTCTTTGAGATGCACCGACTGGTGCAGTTTTCGACGAAGACGTGGCTCGAAGTTCGTAACGAGTTGACTCCATGGCAGGAGCGATATGTTAACATTCTCGGAGCGGTATTCCCCACCGGGGACTTCGCCAACTGGCCGACATGCCAGGTCCTATTCCCACACGTCGAAGCTACGAACGGATATCAACTGACGAGCAAGGAGCATCTTCTCATGTGGGCGACCATTCAACACCGAGGGGCATGGTATGAACTGGAAGTCGGGCGGTATGGAGTGGCGGAGAAAATGGTGCGAAGTAGCTTTATGGCTCGAGAGGCGATTTTAGGGTTTAGTGACGCTCGAACGTTAGAAAGCCTAGACTATACGGCAAAGGTGCTACGGTACCAAGGGAAGTATAAGGAGGCGGAGGCGATGCATCGACGTGCGCTGGCGGGAAGGGAGAAGGAGCTAGGGGTGGATCATCCCGACACGTTAACGAGCGTGGACAATCTGGCGTTGGTGCTGCAGTATCGAGGGAAGTACGAGGAGGCGGAGGAGATGAATCGACGAGCACTGGTGCGACGGGAGAAGGAGCTCGGGTTGGATCATCCCGACACGTTGACGAGCGTGAGCAATCTAGCGTTGGTGCTGCAGTATCGAGGGAAGTACGAGGAGGCAGAGGAGATGAATCGACGAGCACTGACGGGACGGGACAAGGAGCTGGGCGAGAATCATCCCGACACGTTGACGAGCGTGAGCAATGTAGCGTTGATGCTGCAAGATCGAGGGAAGTACGAGGAGGCGGAGGAGATGAATCGACGAGCACTGGCAGGATATGAGAAGGAGCTAGGGGTGAATCATCCCGACACGTTGACGAGCGTGAGCAATCTGGCGTCGGTGCTGCAGTATCGAGGGAAGTACGAGGAGGCAGAGGAGATGAATCGACGAGTACTAACGGTTTGCGAGAAGGAGCTAGGGGTGAATCATCCCGACACGTTGACAAGCGTGGCTAATCTGGCGTCGGTGCTGGCAGATCGAGGGAAGTACGAGGAGGCGGAGGAGATGAATCGACGAGCACTGGCGGGATATGAGAAGGAGCTGGGCGAGGATCATCCCGACACATTAATGAGCGTCTACTATCTCGCCTATCTACTTAATACTAAGGGTGATTTCCAGCAGGCTTTGGATCTCTATCGGCGTGCCGTGTCAGGCTACGATAGGGTCCTAGGAGCACATCATCCTACTACAGCGGCTTGTCGAGAATATCTATCGTCACTATTGAAGAGAATGGAGTAATGATCTCTTCTGTCTAATGAGTAGCCAGCCTCCTAATTCGAGATTTTTCGAAAGAATAACAGATTGGGTTAGGGCTCTGTGCTACTAATATACTGTATACAAATATTCGTAGATCCGTGATCGAATTTTTCTTGCTGCTTTCTAGATTGACGCTGCATCATGCACACCTGCTTGCTCGCCACGATTTACGAAGGCTTGTATCGTTCTGTATTGAAGATACCGCAGTGCAAGGTATTCGTTGCTGATTCGTGGGTAAAGTGGAGCATACCATTCCCGATCTGGACATCTCTGACCCGCAGCTAAGCGTGGTTCGAGTTAGAGAAGTCTAATATATGTCTGCACGGGGGTAGGCAGGTTTCGGGAAGATCTGTACAGTAAAGGACTTTGCAACAGCACTCGGAATTTTGAGTACCTGGTCCGAGGATTCGTGAGTTCGTAGATCCCATCGATAACCATCTTCGCATGGTAAGGTTTTGTTAGGCGCTACATTTTGTACTGTAAATACGGTACTGTATGTGCTAAAGTACAGTACAGTACAATATCAGCTGCTGCATTTGATCCACAGGGAGAGAGTTCGTAAGAAATCAATGGCTCAATCAGCCGCTGTAGTAACCACTTAAAGATAACGTAAACCCCGATCCAGGAATCTATTTTACATCTTCATAGAAGGAGATTTAGTCTTTGATGGATTCTCCTATGTCCTAAGATGGTCTTGTCACCTAATCATCGTTTAAGGCTTCGTGCAAAGGCCAATCCTCCTCCACTGAATTCCTACCCGAATGTGATTCACAGTTCGCCGTTTCCATCCTCACAGGATGAGTCCCACACCAGTTTTGAGTTTCAACAAAAATCTGCTCCAGAACTTCAGCTTTGTCTGTCGAGCCAAGCTGTGTCCGAAGGCTTGACGCTAGGGAGGTGATTTTATTGAGAACGCCCTTCAATTTTTGATTTTCTTCTTCGAACAGTCTTTCGCGTCGACGTGTCTCAAGCAATGTATTCTGGTTCGCTCGAATCATATTTTCCTTCTCTCTCCGCATGAAAGAATTTTGCATTTGCAGAGTCTGGGCTCTATCAACCAGGACTTGTTTTTCGTCTAGTTGATCCACGAGATGGCGACTGAGGCCAACAACTGTTTGATAGAGACGGTGAACGGTGGTGCTAGCCATGTTTGAATAAGATTTATGTAATGTGGATCAGTTGTGTCCAAATATTTGGCCTTCTACATAACGAAAGGTTGGACATATATAAGCCAACTACCATACAATCTAGTGGTTATAAAAGTCAAACGACCCCACAGAACCTGTAATAGTGGCTGTCTAACTTTCGGGACTTATTGTATTCTGAAGCTGTGCTGCTGCAAAATACCGTACAGTACAAGCGGTCAAGACTTCCGACTACGAGCCATTGTCATGCTATTTATCAATATGCCTTGGAATAGTTCGTTACCGTCGAATGACAAGGCTATTAAAGCACAAAGCTTCTCTCTTGCTGCTCTTCTATCCTCCATGAGTGCTGCCTCCTTTGCTTGTGTGTTCACCGTCGTGACATGCCTGATATTAAGTAAATTCGACTGGTTTGACCCTATCCTGTACTTATCTCCGCTAAGGTCGCAATTCATCTGAAGCTAATCAAAGTACAGGGAACCACGAATTCTTTCCCACACTAACATACTCACGGAACGGCTTCCTCGTCAGCCTTGGCGCTTGTTGCGTCGCTTTATCACGATTTCGAGCTCAAACATAGCACATGACTGCGGTATCGAGGCCTTACTTTTCGATCGGTACATTCAATTTTTGCTCCGGTTATTCGGGTGGTCTGTGCTGATCACTCCAGCCGTGATGGCATACAGCTATTGCCTGGGTTCCGCTGATGGAGTAATAGATGCTCTGGACAGACTTAGTTGGTCCAGCTTGGATCCTGAGCAAGCTAGGTTCTACTGGGTCTACGCTGTATGCGTGCCCTGTTTTGCTGGATACGTTTTATTTTTTATCACTCGTGAGCTCCAGCGGGGCGTCTCGCTGCGCTCATCCTTGATCCAGGAAGGGAGTAGAGGGGCCGATCAGTGTCCTAGTTTCTTTATCGCAGTGACCGGAATCTCCCCTGAACTCCAAAATGAACGAGGACTGCGGTCGTACTATCAGAAATGGGAATCTCATATACGCACAGTAACGATTGTGGGCGGTAGTTTCGAAAGGAAACTTATGGCAAGGCGAAACCAACTCATCCAGAGCATCGAACGGTGTGAAGTGGCCTTTATTTTCAACGAGATCAAAGCATGTGCCGGAGAAGAGATTGACATACAGCATCGGGTGAGGGAAAGAGTGTTCAGCCGCTACAGCTACTCGACCTTGTATGATTGGGGATTCTCCAGGAAAACATCACAGGCTATAAGCCGATGGGTTCCGTACAGTGTGCAACCAGTCGAATGGCAATATCGGTCTCTTGGTATCGTAAATCGCGCAATCCGTCAACATCGGACAAAGTCCACTGGAAGTGCAACTTCGGCGATACTCGAGATCGACGATTATCTCATTGCGAGGGCTCTCGTGGCGGCGAAGACATCAGTGGACACACCGTTCTCAAGTCTACAATATTTAGGCACGCGTCGATCGCATATAATCCCTTCGAATATCCGAAGTCCACTCAACCTATTGCAGATCCGAAGGGGTGCGATTGATCTTGGTATTCTTGGCTTGACAACATTGTGGACACTTCCAGTTGGTGCAAATGGTTTTGTGTCTCAGCTGAGTGCTGGGCTCTACCTTATCCAACGTGCTCTAACACTACCAGCATGGATAATCGGGCCACTTCAAGGGGTAGTACCTCAGTTGGTGACATCAACTCTAATGAACTGCTACCCCTACCTTCTGTGCCACCTTATACGCTGGAAACAATATCCGACGGCGGAGGACTACTATCTCACGTTTCAGTCATTCTACTTTCACTTTCTGTTCATTCAACTATTCATTGTCACTTCTGTTTCATCCGGACTCATCCCCAGTCTTGTCGTTGTGGTTGAGCGTGGTATCACGGAGGTACCGCGTCTCCTCGCGCAGAATCTACCCTTGGCGAGCAACTACTTCTTGTCATTTGTCGTTCTACAAGCCATGTCCCTGGTAATTTCCACCATCTTCCGAAGCTCCGCCTGGCTTCGACTTTGTTTTGATCCCAAGGGCAAGCTTCGAACGCCGAGAGAATTGGTGGACCGGATTTACGAGACCCACGACCAGGTCGACTGGGAAAGGGTGTACCCTCTATACTCTACTCTTGCTAATATCGGTGCGGTATTCTGTCTCCTTTCGAGAGCCGAGGACTAACTTGCGTGGCCAGTCTTGATCTACGCATTACTGGCACCCTTGATTTTACCGATCTCTGTTTTGGCTTTTGGTACTGCTCTTATCTGCTTTCGATACAAACTATTGTACACCTCTGACAGCCTCGTCGACAACGGAGGATTGCATTACTTTAACGCCGTCTTCCAGCTGTTCTGGGGTGTGATCACCTCTGAGTTATGCCTTCTTGGTCTATTCATTTTGAAAATTAGCCCAACACATCTCGGTCACGACGTCGGCCAGATAGTCCTCCTCTCCCTAACCCTCTTTTCAACCATACAGTATCGAAAATTTCTCCAACATATATACGGACCCCATCTTAAAAGTCACGGTGTAGAATTCTTGCAGTCCCGTCACTCTCCTGTGCAACGAAAATTTCAAGCAGCGACAAGCGATCTTCCGCGTTGGTGTAATTTATCTTTTGGTACTGCCAAAGCAAATGCAGTCATTTGGTTGCCAAAGGATCCATTCGGCGTCAGTGACACCTTGATCCAGATGGTTAGCCGGAAATACTTCGATCCTGGAGACAAATGTTGCACTAACTCTGGTGCGGAAATGAAGTTGTCTGGCCAAGTCATTCTTCAGAGAAACCCACCAGCAACGATGGATTGTCCTGAGAACGGTTTCTCTTGACTTCATAAATCGACAAGCCAATTCCAGTTTCCTTTATTCTCTCGTTCTCCGCCGAACTCGACTTGCTTACGCCCTGGACTCTGAGCGCACATCCGCTAGGGAGTTATGGTGAGATGTGTATACTATACCCCGCAGAGCCTTCAAATGACTAGCAGTAAGAGATAGATCAAAATGACACGAAAATAAAGTAAGAACATCATGTAATGGCGAGTCCTGAAAAGATTCTCCTTGCTTCATAAAACCAAACTTATATTGTTGTACTACGGGGCGGGCTGGAGAGCCTTTGCCATAGTTATATCCTAGACACCTCAGGACTCGAATGTACGACCTGCACGGAATCTAGTGGAAAGTTTCTCAGGCCCACTCCTGGTAAAGATGTGGACGCTAATATTTGTCCTCGCAAATAGTCGGGTGGAGAAAAGCGCCAATCGACGATGACTTCACTACATAAAAGACAATCATCGAGGAGGGGAGTGTACATCTCAGTAAATTAAGAAGCATGAATCGCTGTCCACATGTGCAATGGCTTGGCCTGGAAGGTTTGGTGCCAGACTGGTCTCTGCTCGACTCGGACCGTCTGAAAATGGTCATCAACCAGCTACGAGACCCTCCACAACAATTTCCCTCGATACTATTATTTCTTGGGAACAAATCAAAAACCATTGCTTTAAAGGGATTGTATGGCAGCAACAACTCTACGCGGCGCCCCCCGCATGGGATTGCAAACCTCCACGTGAACTCGAACACAACCGACTCTGAACACCCCATTATATTTGCGGACTGTACAGTCAAGGCAGACTGTTCCAGTTTGACCAACGATTATCATGGCTGCCACGACCAGAGTCGCTTTGCGGTTTATCGAGAGCAAGACGAACCCATCCTGAAATTGTCCAGCATGGTTACATACATCCACCTTAACCTTCTATTCCCCTTCACACACGTGGTTTGTATCTTTGCCGATGATTTCGGAGGCAATGTCAGTTGCTCCCAATACATCAACAACTGGGTTCAGCTTGGTACTGAACAAGATACCCGTGGACACCCACAGCTGGTCATCATAACCAGCCAATTGACTGGGATCGACGCCTTCGTGCAGATCGAATGCTGCTCCAAATTCCCCTTGCTCTTTGACTCCTTGACCGTCCTTACCTCCAATGTCTCCGCATGTCCAAGTGATCCCGCGTCTCAGTTCTTACAGACGCGCCTGAGGTGCATCACTGACGACGTGAGAGAGGACCGTCGTGCGCATCACCTCCTGTTCAGCGCCCTGCACGTGACGGAGACATTCTCTGCAGCAGTGCCACAGTTTGCACGATGTCCGAGGAGAGCTGTCGACATACTCAGATGTTTCGCGCAGCCCTCAATATCCTGGCCTGCTTTTCACACCTCTTTGAGTACTCTTTTGGCAGTAGCCGCGAATATGGAGTTGCCGCCGCAGCTGGTTTTTGATTTCATTGCCTCTACAATGCTAGTACACGCTTATCGGGCGCAGACACACCGTGGGTGCATTAAACTGTCCCTTGGAGTCCGCACCTGAGGGCCCTAACATGAATCGTTCTCAGGCTTCTCTCCGGACTTAATGTTCAACGAGTTCTTCCGCGAACAGCTCACCACATCTCAAATGCCTGAGATATACAATGATCCAAGCGCGATTCAAGCGCGATTCGTGGAACATTTTGATCTGCTCAAGTTCGAATCTTCGGCTGTCGAGGTACGGCGAAAAATTCTGCGGCAACACCGACCTCACTGGAGGCAGTTGAAGTCGACAACTCAATGTTTCCTCTGCATGACCCGACCAACAGAGCGAATGATGCCTTGTGGCCATAGCTCGTGTGAAGGATGCATTCACGATTACTATCCGCGCGGTACAGCGCCATATACATATCATGTAGGTGAGTGTGAGTTCTGCGGCGTGAATGCTCTAACCACTTTGTATTGTAAACCTGTCACGGTACAACCTAACGTTGCCGCGATTGACGGGGGGGCGTGCGCGGTGTAGTGGCCCTGGTGCTGCTGAAACGCTTGCAGGCCGCCCTTGGCACAGACCAACCTCTTTCGGAGTACTTTGATTACTTCATTGGCACAAGCGCTGGTAGGGTGATCCAATGAGGCAAATCTTTCTGGCTGACGCGAAGAGTTCCAGGGGGGCTGATCGTCCTGGATCACGTGATTTGCGGCTCGTCCCTTGACACCAGCATAGCTCGGTTGGAAGCCCTTTCCCATCTGGTCTTCCCCAGTCAGACGTACAGGTTTCGATCACTCTCTCGACGTCTACTTCACTGGTTATCCTGGTGGCTGAGTGACAATAAATATGACTCCGGGGCTCTAGAAGACGCCGTCCAAGACGCCTTTGGTGTTCATCAACGCATGTTCGATTCACGGAGTCAGCCCTCGCTAGGAACTAAAGTAGCGGTCACAGCAACCACCGTGTCCACTTCCCAGCTGCGGCTGTTCACAAACTACAATGGGGTGGCACGATCGAAACAAGGAAAGGGTATGTGTGAAGGATGGCCCTGAGTCACTCTTCTGATCAGAAAATATCAGGGTATGCAATCTTGAGACCATCCACGCCTTCCGCCGAGGCATATCTCTGGGAAATGTACGTCATAGTGCGAGAATCGACCAAAATTGCATAATGAGTACTAACAGGGCACTGTAGCGCCCGAAGTACCTCAGCGGCTCCAGGGTGAACGCGCATTCTCGATATGTGTCCTGAGATGGGCTGACATTGAATCAGGTACTTTCGGCCCAAAATGATCGGCCCCTTCGGAGCGTTACAGGACGGCGGTATCAGGGCCAACAACCCGACTGACGCCGCTCTCTGGGAATTGAATTGTATATGGCCTGAATCCAATGGACCTAACTTGGTTCTCTCGATTGGGACTGGTCATCAGAACCCCGTACAACACGACACTGGATCGTATCGAGGAATATGGCTTGATGGTTTCATCCCCCGAATTTTGCGAGCCTTCTTATCCTCACCGTCCCTGGATGCCGATAGCAGTTGGATGGCTCTCTGGAATCGCCTCGATGACAATACAAGGGAACGATTTCATCGTCTGTCTTGCGAATTCGACGGCGAAATTCCCGCCCTAGACGACAGTGCCCAGATTCCTCGACTGATACAAATGGCTCATAGCACCATGTTGGATTTCGAAGTATTGAAGCGCAGTCTATGGGCATCACGGTTCTTTTTCGAACTGGACGCTAAGCCCCAACGAATCCGCGGTTATTATGTTTGTCGAGGCACTATCTTTTGCAGATTTCGCGACTGCCGTGCCGTGATAGGGGCACTCCGCCGTCGCTTCCGTTCGCCTAAAATTATCATGGAGAATCGAATAATGCTTGACTTGAATGATGACACCCTTTTCTGCCAAAGATGTGGGTATTTCAAGGGCACGGTGGTATTCGAAGTTTCCCATCTAGGACAGACAGTTTCATTGGGGTTAAAATTTGACAATGAGAGGCACAGCCACCTAGCCAGCTTTCCGAAACCTATGGAGTGGTTTCTTGCAAGGCAATTCAAGGATGGTCAGTGGCACCAGTGGCAGCCTCCAACAGTCTGTTGTGAAACCCAGTTGAAGCGACCACGACGAGGCTTCGCAAGGAGCACAAATAAGAGGCCGAGACTTCGGTGAGATTCATCGTATTCAAATATACTCAGAATACATCGTAACATTTTAGATCGCCTAGGTAGAAGCAAAGTCAGAGAATTTTAGTGTCTCTCTCAGACCTTCTCGGATTCTCGCTTGTCTTGTCATACAGGACTGTATCGACATTTTTGTAATCATAATGTTAAATGTCGTAGTGGAAGAACTGATTCTATTCAATATCTTATGCAATAAGTGTCGTGCAGATATCCTAAGCTGGAAGGACGCCGGCGGTGAAATAAGGAGAAGCACCTTTATATCGTCAGGAGAATGTCTAACTTGGACAGTGGCCCAAAGAGTAGGTATTGCGTTCATCATGGTGTACTTAGCCACGGTGTGCTGAGCACATCCGCCCGTGGACTCAATCAGGAGTGTCTGTGGCCGAAACGAGGGATAGCAAGTGCTTCTGTCGCCAGCCACTAGATAAGAGTCCGTGCTGTGCGGTATTAGATGACCATTTACTCAACAGTTGGCTAAGCTGATCACAAACCTGGGTTAAATGGCTTGCCGGCTCCGTTAAGGTTTGCTTCAGGAAGTCTACGAGTTGTAGTGTGTAACATACAGGATCCGGCTTTCGGTCAGACTCGTTACTTTTCGTGACTAACGTCATAATAATATTGCCGAGATCTTGGACATCGACATTAGCTGCACGGATATCCCTATGGCTATTCCTCTGGAAGAGCTCGGGTTCACCTAAACAGCTCAGTCACCGATAATTGCCTGGGAGGAAACAGAGGTACAGTACCAATCATGACCTTTCCTACTTTACTGACCCAAACATTTACCAGACTTAAGTTCCCATACCTCAGATTGTGAGCTTCTAGAAAGGCGAGCCCTTGCACCATCTGCCGCTTGTCAGTCT
This sequence comes from Rhinocladiella similis, assembly GCA_024082115.1. NCBI lineage: Eukaryota > Fungi > Ascomycota > Eurotiomycetes > Chaetothyriales > Herpotrichiellaceae > Rhinocladiella > Rhinocladiella similis. Next base: position 4,589,405 of record JAMRYE010000005.1, read on the forward strand.
GCAGGTAGGAGGCAGGGTCTAAGCCTACTTGCCTGTCCAGCAATGGCCACCACTTCTTTTTGGGTAGGCAATCGCGCATAATCAACGAGATGCAAAAGAGACAATTCGACAAACTCACAAACAATATCCACCGTTAAACTCGAGTAGAATATCTCAAAAGTTTTAAGGAAAAAGGGCTGCTGGCGAAATTGGGCCAGAAGTCTCCCTTTCGCGTAGAGCCGCTCTTTGCTCGTCTGTCGGATGAGAACAACATCTTCCGGGAACCCAATCCTCTTTGCGACACCAATCAATGCATTTAGTCTAATTACACGGCATTGAGTGTACTTGGTCCAGACCGATGACGTCGAAGATGGAAGTGTGTTCAGGGACTCTCCGTCTTTGCTAGAATGAACTGCGAGAGGAAGCCGAGGCGGCCTAAACTTTCTCAATCCTTTGGGAAGACAAGTCTGATTCTCCGACTTTAGAAGTCTGAAGCTTGCCATTGGAGAGCGGTTGGAAGGTACTGTAACATGGAACAAACAGATGCGAGTTACAGTAGACGCAAATTCTGTACTGTAACTTATGGTGCTGACACAGAGTATTGTCCTGTATTGCTGCCTCCATAATAAATCGAAGTTAACGCAAATGTAACTATGTATACCCACTGAAACCGGTGTTCATGAACTTAATATAGATGCCTAACACACAACTAACATGTACCCCCACCCACCCTTTACCCTCTACTGTACGTGGTGTGATCTATGGTTCTCAAAATCGCCCTTGCATTATACAGTACCTGCTACTTCAAAAAATGAGGTATTGAAATTTCTATCTGTTAAAAGCATAGTAATTCCACCAGCTACACTAATGTGCGAAACTGGCGTCACCTTTAATAATACAGAACTATATAAATTAAGTTAGGAAGTATCCATCGCTATCGAGGCTTTACTTATTAGAGTTAGGCGTGTTATACTCTAATAGTCCAATTATGTTGAACTGTAATTTATTGACTAGATTTCGATCTGTATCTAAGAAACTGATTTATGTCATTTGAACGCGTTTTATTAGCTTGACTTGGCGTCTTTCCGTGAGCCTGTCGGAAGTTCAGCGCGGTGTCGTTTAACAGTGCGACTAGTACAACCACCCACCTTGGCTATGTCTGAAGCCGTAAGTGATTGGCTGGGAATCATGTGCTCGCTTTGTCCGTGTTGTGACCGGGACAGATTTGGAGCCATGATCGACATGGGCCGTTGCGAGGGAATGAAGCCTAAAAGATTGTCTATCTGTACATACAGTACTGTACTGTACAAAAATGAGAGTCGTCAATTGATGTCGACACTCGCACTGTCGGTCTGCACTTTGGGCTGCATACAGCGTTGACACCTCGTTGACACCTCTACAAAGGACACCTGTCCTTTTGGGGGTGCGCCAGCATTCTCGAATCTTCTATGCTGTCAAACATACAGCAGATTGTGCTTCTTTTACGGTGAACTGTAGAGCCACTACCTGGCAAGTTTTTGGACAACACATCAGGCATTAGCACAAGCCCTCTTAAGGATGGGACTCACAGCATGACCTACACTGCGCAAATGACTTCTGCCATCGAATGTTTCACCTATAACCCAATATTAGACAAGAACCTATCCGCCACAGTTTCTTCACACGCCAAGATCACCCATGTCAACACGAATGTGAAAAGTGCAATGCAGGGGTCAATTCTGGGCACGTCGGCACGTGCTTCGGACCCGGCTAAGTCAAACCGTGATTGGTATTTATGATAGATTGTAGCCTAGCCACTGCAGGAATTCTGTCGAATGATTGTCTGACACGTTATGTACTGTAGCAGATGTCGCCGACCAGTACGCTGTCATGGTGATAGATGGGTTGTCAATCCCGTAGTTCTCAGTTCGCATGCGCACAGAGTCACCGAAGGTATATGTCTGTATCAGAAATCAGTAGCATGACTGAGAATACTGTACTGTACCGCTTTCTGGAGAAACCCTTATTCTCTTGCAGACTCCAACATTGATTTGCCTTTGCAATGCCCACTCTCCACGAGTATCTAGGACTCCCAAATCCTGAACTTGACCGGACGACTTTACGACCCGGTATGAATACACTCCCTGTTGGTACATATGAGATCGAGGGGGTCCAACATTGGGACGATTTCACTCTCGAGACTGTTTTAAATTGCTTCGGAGACATCCTTGGGCGCAATTTCGAGGCCAAGGACCTTCATTATCCACCTCCTCTACCCCAGCACCACCGCCGGCTAACAGACGAAAGCTGTGTGGAAAGCATTTTGAAAAAGCACAACCATACGATCATTGACCGAGCCCTTGAGCTTGCGCAATCTCGACTGGAGGGCCGGGGGCTTCACCTCCCAATCTCCATGTCCTGGGGATCCCTCGCTGATGTACAAGAAGATCGCAGGCTGCGCCCTGATTGGGCTGGCACTGTCCATCGCGGACTACCTCCGTATGAAAATCGTGTTCCCGGAGATACGAAACCGTCATCGAAATGGAGTTCGGCGATGAAAGATTCCGCCTCGGTGAGTATACAAGAGGAATATTGGAAACCATTACGGCAGCTCCTCCTATACTGTGTCCGCGCCAACACAAGGTATGGATACATCATCTCGGACGCAGAAGCCTTATTTTTTCGTCGGACAAAATCACAAGAACCTCCTACATCCCTATCTGCGAGCAGGGCACGACGTCAACCTCCACCAACGCACAATCGTGTGGCATCTCTCGCCTCAGTAGTTTCAGGGACATCGGCAATGTCTCTTGACTCTTCAGGATCCCCATATACTGATGCGGGAAACCCAGATATAAATGAGGCACCTTTGGAGATTGCCATTATTCCCTGGGCTAACGCTGGTACGGCGGAGCTAACCATCAACTTGGGAGCGTGGTTCGTCCATATCCTTGCGACATCTGACATTTCTGTCGAAGAATCGTATCAACCTCTGGGAAGCTGGCGGAGGATCAAAGATGGAAAGGGTCACTGGTGCTTCCAACAGGAAGGCTCACGAAGAGTTTCTCAAACGCTGCCGGAAAGAGGGCTTCTGATTGAAGCTGCGCCATAGTCGTGATTCACTGGGGATTCACTGGTATAGTGGAGCGCAGTATCTTTGTGTCTCTTAAAAGACAGAAAGGCACAATTACATCTCCCCAGATACGGTGATAATCATGGTGCATGCAGTAAACATTACAGTAGAATGTGTGATGAGCCGAGGTTGGCTACTGCTGGTGAAAACTTGATGACGTCTTCGTGCCACGTGATCCATCCAACGCGCCAAGCCCAACTCTCAACGGCCTTCACATCTCCATCCGCGTCCAACCCGGTTGACTTTGACACCGTAGATACAACGATGCCGCAGACCGAACTCCATGAGTTTGACTCCCTCGTCCTGAAACCTGTCAAGTTGCACCATGAAATTCGTTTCCGAAAATACGCTGGGAACGGACGGGCAGGTCATGTTTTCAAGATCCGCATGAATAAGGAAGACTTCGCTTTGAAGATGGTAAGTTCCACCATTTGTTCCCTTCAACGCCAGTTAACTCCCGATAAGTTTAAATTTGATAATCCCGCATTGAATGCTACCAAATTCAAGGGGACAAAACGAAAAGCCTTCTACGACCCTTTCTATATCGAATGCCGCGCAAACGGCTCTCTCATTGAACGAGGTTTGAACGGCCAAATCCTCCCGTTCTGTTACGGTTGGACCGATATACCTGATGCTATAGAGCTAGAGGTGGCTTTAAGATTTGGAATACAACCGTTTCTATGGGATAGGCCAGAGAATGTTGAACACCAGCAGATACGGGGCATACTGTACGAGTGGGTTGATGGCCGGCCGCTCACGCAGATCAAGTTGACCTCGGACATTGCAAAGCAAGCTCGCAAATTATTGAAAGCTTTGCATGACGTTGAAATTTTACACGGCGGTATCGCGGCTTCTAATTTCCTCGTTGAAGAATCACGTCAGAAAGTCCACCTCATAGACTTGAGCGCTTCCATTACACTTCCACATATCTCAATCTCGAAGCAGGAACTTCAAGACAGACAGCAGAAGGAGAGACTGGCTCTGGAAGTTGGGTTTTCATTGCTCTCAGAAAATCCCATCAATCAGGGTGTTTGCGTTGCCGATTTCTCCGGTTTCGACGTGGAGTCCAAGAAGAACAGCGTCGCTGACGCATATTTCATAAAGCACCTCTGGGCTCCACCGAACCCTACTCGCTGGCAGCGTGTGCCACCCTAGTCGCAGCCGTGGCCACTTCTAAGATCCACCAAATATGCGCCTCCACACGCTTCCACACTACATGTCTTGCGACTTTTAACCCAAGAGCCGAAGTTCTCCCCACCAAGATGTTACTCTCAGGAATGGTAATTGTACACGAGGTACTGGTCTATCTGCAGGAGAATCAGAAACGACGGCTTATAAACGTTGAGTTATCCCTGCTGATCTGGAAGAGAGCCAGAAGGTGTTATCCTAGGGCTGGAAGGAAGAATGTTATGCCGGGGGGGTTTGAAACAAGCCGTTTCACAACACTCACGCTTTATCAAAGATCCGTTCATCGATGCTTCAGAACGCAACAGTGTATGGAATTATCGTCATGGAGAAGCATCAATGTTCAAGACGCTCGAGCAAGCCTTGGAAACCCTCCTCGCTCAAGCTTCCTCCAAGTTTTGATCCCCGACAGTACCAAGACCAGTTAAAGAACACGACAGACAAGATTCCGAGAAGGGCTCAGCCAACACCTACTCGGACGGATGGATCGCGAAAGCACCGATGCAGCTCTCAGGATTAATCGACTTGTCTGGGTTTGGGAACAAGTATTGTTGCAGGTCTGTGCCTGGTCTGTGCCTGGTCTGTGCTCGTCTGTGCTCGCACACAAAGACCACCACCACCTCAGGAAGGTACTCTTATTGGAGACGGCACTTACGTACTATTTCCTCATAATGCGGGGTCATGGTGACTGTTTTCCGGCTCTTCTTCTCTTACGTTCAGAAACTAGAACAGGTGTTTCATTCTCTATCTCTTCGGTACGATGGCGAATGCGCTTGCGGCTGCTACCTGGGATCCATTACAGTATTGCAGCTCAAAGGACTTGTCTCGACTCGACTCGAGATTTGATTTCGCACTGCAAGATGCGACTTGGCTTGTTTTTTGGACAGGCGTGCCGCCTGAGCTTGCCCGTCGATGGGCGGAGGAACACGATCTGCCGACATTGACCCTCGCAATGGGTCCCTTATATAGCGATCGCAATCCAGGTAGTGTAAGATATGGTAAGAACTCGAAAGCTTGGTCGAGGTATATGAAGGCGGCTTCTGGTAGATTTGCAGAGTACGCATGCCGTGGTGGCCGTCAGGCCGTCGTTCTCACAAGACCCCCTCCAAGCATCTACAGCACCAGAAAGCGATCGAACTATCGAGACTTAGAAGAACCAATTCTGAAAGGACTTGTCGGCGGACGTGGTACCATCCGAATCGAATATGCACATCCTACAGTGGCGGGCGGAGCCACTTTTCAGTATCAAATCTGGCCCCTTGATATGTCGAACACGTGGCAAAGATTCATTGCGAACCTGCTAGCAAAGGGACGTATGATTCGTGATTATACATCTACCGAGGATCATGTTGCTCTAGAGGTGGTTGAATTATGTGGGACGGTTGTCCAATTGCAGAATATCACAAAAGATGAACAATGCAAAGCGGAGACGGCGCCAAACATGGCTCAGGAAACGAAAGAGAATGTGCGAAACCGAGCTGAATTGGAACAGCGAATAGCACTCGAAAAGAAACAGGCTAAGCGAAGGAAGAGTGAATCGGAGCGACGGCAAGCATTGGAGAAGAGAGATCTTAAACGAAAGCGGGTGGAGCTGGAGCAGCAGAGAGCACTTGAGAAGAAAGAAGCAAAGCAAAAGAAGGTGATATTGGAGCAACAGAAAGCACAGGAGAAAAGGGAGATCAAGCGGCAGCGCGTCGAGCTACAGCAGCAGCTAGCACTCGAAAGGAAAGAGGCTAAGCAGAAGATAAGAGATTTAGTGCAACAGAAGGCATTAGAGAAGAGAGATCTTAAACGAAAGCGGGTGGAGCTGGAGCAGCAGAGGGCGCTTGAGAAGAAGGAGGCAAAGCAAAAGAAAGTGATATTGGAGCAACAGAAAGCACTGGAGAAGAGAGAGATTAAACGAAAGAGGCTGGAGCTAGAGCAGCAGATAGCGCTCGAAAAGAAACAAAGCACGGCGAAGGCAGGTTGAACTGGAACGACAAAAGCGTGAGGTGAATCAGTAAGACAGGTACAGTACTATATTGTCTATTGTAGAATCTCGAGGTTCTTTCTACATGGAAAGTCGCAAGGTGAAAAGCTATAATCACGTGCTAAATGCGAGTCTTGACTTTGGCGCTGAATAATTTGATCTAATGACAGCCAGTATAAGCGTACAGAAAATGACACAGTTTACATGTATTCATAGATTCAAGCTAATTGGATAGCCTACCCATTTCCCTCCAAACCATTTTTGGTAAAGCTCATAGTGCTAAAGACTAGATCCCGCTATTATTCAGTATTTATGTGTAGTTTAGAGTGACACCAGTTCCGCACATTAGTGTAACACAGGTAAAGATAATAATAATAACACAGCTGTTATTACAACAGCTCAACCGAATAATGCTAATTTATGTAATCTTATGTATTGCAGCTAAGAATGCAGGTATAGAATAGTTTGCAATCTCGGGAGTCCATCGATCATCCCATTCCACCGACGCCGACACTTTGGGCACCTGCGATAGGAAGACCGACGAACACATGCAACGCACCTGCGAAGGCATTTCCGGCAGAAGCAGTGTCCTAGCTAAGTTAGAAGCGGTTTGGTTGACGGTCGGATTGTAGGAAGATAATCACCGCATGGCAACCGCACACGTTCGTCTTGTACCTCCAACTCATTCTCGCTGCCAGAGCACTCGTACTTTTCGGACAATGATGTCAGACAAATCGCGCAATCCAGTCCGAAGATCTCCCGCACTTTCTGTCGCCCATACATGAAATGATCATGCCGAGGACAGTGGTATAGCAGACTGATTCGATGACGATTTCGAACATCAGCGGGATAGCTTCCCAAGCTACAATCTCCGCAGATAACCTGGTTGCAATGAGCAAGTGCCATCTGCTGATCTAACAGTCCAAGCAAACGCACACAGCTACAGGAGGTGAAAAGAAAAATGCGCGATAAATGATCGGTGCCAGAACCGAGTATGCGTGAACAGAGTACACACTGTTCAGTTTCCACTGTCAGGTCAAGTATAGGTCGCTTTCTAGTCGCAATGATCCCCTTGTTGTCCTCGGTCGCACTGTCACCTTGTGCGTTGCTTTCTATGGTTGCAAAGGCTGTTAGTGAATTATGTGCTTATCTGATAGGATATCAGCAAGAACTGACGAGAATCATGAATCTTGGGCACTGAGATTGTCTTAATTGTTGTGGAAGGCCCTGTCTGGCACATTGTGCTCGATATGAGATGTTTTGAGGGCGCCATGAGGCCTTTAAAACAGAGGAGAACGCAGGAGGAAAAGGTGGCCCCTTCGGTCTTTTATCATCTGTCTTCAGCATTCCAGCTTACTGGACGTGCAATGTAGAGGAGTAATCTGTGCTTGCTAGAGACTACTAAGCAGTCACGTGTAAATAGCGTCTGAGTCAGAGTCTTTTTTTCCATTAAAACTTGTGGCCCAGTTCTATCGTCGTACAGAACTCAACGATTAAAGAGTTGCCACTCAATGCAGCCAGGCTGTAAGTTGAGCCGTTGACTATTGTGTCTAGCGTACTGTACTTCAAAGAAAGAAACAGATTCTGTATCCCAAGGCACATATGAACATAGTACTTTAACGCTGTCTCCAGCCCACCGAAAGCAACAGATCTATTGCACCCATTACTTCTATAGCACACTGATCACGTAGTTCATTTTTCCGCTGCCTGGTGATACAACGACGAGAATTTAGCTTCATTAGGATACAGTACTGTACAGTACAGTACATCTGCACTTGATCTTAGCCACAAGATATTCGGGCATTGTGTCGAATTATTATGCGCCTACAAATAAACTCAGGACCCACGGCTCAGGAGCAGTCAATAGTCCCGATTGACTGCTATCGCCATCGGCCGACGATACATCGTCGTACGGGAATGCGTATCCCTTGCCATCTTTCTCCACTTGGTGGACTATTTTACTATACCAATTGGTCACTTCGCTGGTATAGTACAAGCTGGAAGGGATGCCACTCGGTTGATAGCTACCGTTGTCGAGGAGTAAAGTAGACCGGTTGATACCGGCGCAGAGTTGTGGTATAACTGCCCGAGACAGGTCGCTGGAATTCTTGGTGATAGTAAATGGGCCACTGTTGCATCCCCAAACATCTCTCGCCGATGGTTTCTCAAAGTTTTCAACAGCTCCGTTCGCGTCTGTGCAGATAAGAAGATCATCCTGAACGCCGCAAGAGATGTTCCCCAAATCCTGAGAGTGAGGGTTGATGGTTAGACTCTCAGAGCTGTACCGTGCCCAGACATCTTCAATGTAGCATGTCCAATAGTCTGAAAAAGCTTCCGGGTTCGCCTGAATATAAGAAGTCGGAGACAGTACCCGCACCGGGCGAGAATCTGAACTTCTCAGGCATAAATCTCCCCAGCTATAGCCGTCGATAATACTTTGGTCTGCCAAGCATCGACACAGTGTGTCTATCGCGCTTGACTGCAGACCCAAGGCCGACTGTGGGGCCGAAGTGGTGTTTTCTGGGCTAGAGCCTACCAGTTCTAGGCCTAAGGCGATGCCGACAAAGTCTACGAAGCTGAGGTTGACCCATAAATTTTCCTCCGGGGTGGACGTGAACTCCACGAAACCCCATGGAATAGTGACATCGATCAGAGAAGGTGGAACAAGCGATGCGCTGCTGTTCTGGGTCCTGACGACGGAAAACTCCAGATCACCGTGTGCGAACCAAATCCTTCCCGCTGATACGGGACTGGGAAGCCGAACTTCTATAGCTAGACTCGTGCCTTGTGCAGGGATGGTAATGATGTCGGAAGGCAATTTCGTGGGGACATTTAGGGAGTCATTGACAGTGGGATGATACCATTGTCCATTTGGTGTTAAGATGACGAGGCTGCTGGTCAAATCAATTCCGGTCACGTACATATTGACTTCACTACTATTCCCTATGTTATTGACGACAATCTTGGATTTTTGTTGACCCCCAGGCTCAAGATTCTGAGTTGCAACTGACAGTCCAACCTTGGATTCGTAAGTATTATTGACAAAATATGCCTCATTGTGGCCACCTATCGTTGAGACAAAACGTCTAACAGGGTCAGAGCGTCGTGACGAGGCAAGATGCAGCTTGACGTGAGAGAGCAAAACTACTGATAGTATACATACACCCCCGAGCTGAAGCATGGTGCATAGTATTGCTGACGTGATATATTGATGAGAACACTGTTCTAAGGGCATCTTCGCTGTTAAATAGTGATATCGTTAGACCTATTTTATTTAAAGAAAACTGTGGGTTCTATCAGGAACCGGATAGGAGTACCAAAAATAATGGTACTGTAGCGGACTAAGTTCTGTGGCCAACAATTCATGGGAGATAGCAGTGCTGTACCACAGTATCTCTCACCTGATTCAATATGCAATTCGATTGTCTTCTTCCAGCCATTTCACAGTGCTTTAAAGTCAACGGTATACTTTTGATCCTTTCAATTACACCATCAATCAACAAAAGCCCTTGGGCAGGTCAGAAATGGCAAATTGGCACGAAAACAAAACGAATCCTTTAGAGACTGAAAGTATATTAGCTCCCCCACATTGAATCTAACGTTCCTGACCTATCTAAACCAAAGGTCCAAAGATCCAGAGTTGCTCGGCCCCCCTATCATTACCGTGTACCTTTGGTGATCATGGAAATAAGGGGTCACGTTGTCATAGCTTTGTGGACCTAGACAGGGCCTTTGGCCTTGAAAGCGTTCCAAAGGAGTATTTCCAGTCACTGGCTGAGGTGTTGGAGATTATCCGAAGAGGAAAAACACGTAACGTCTCCAGTACTCTCGTTATGAAACTGTCTTTACAGACTAATAAACTTTCAGAGCACTTAGATGCGACGAAGGACATCCTTTGTGAAATTGACCAGGAATTCACCGTGGGAATAGCACAAGAGAGGCGAATGGTGAAAGCCGGTCAACCTCGAGTAATACAAATTCCTCAGAGAAAAATCAACAAGTATGTCACAATACTGTAGCCTCTTCATAGAGATGACAAGTTCAACCTCAATACTCTTCCTCACTAAGGCATGAAGAGGCTACAGTAACGAACGAAAAGCTTTCCTATTGAGATCCTCGCCCTTCCGACTCTCTACTGTAACATCTAAAGTACAGCAAGCGACATTATCCATCACCCTGTAGTGCAGATGCATGACTGCTGCAAGAAAAAGCAAATAGAAGGCGGGCAATTCTTGGAGCATACGACATGTTTCAGAGGACGAACATAATTCCGGGCAATCAGTGTCCTTTTGGGACTAGGGAAGAGCATTTTAAAGAAAGCGGATTGGAGAACATGATGTACGCAGCCAATTCAGCTGGACCTTCCATGCCGTGATTTTCCCGCAGGAAACGTCAGGTCAGCCGCGACCACGTATCACCATGGGAAGGTAGCGCAAGGAATCGTATAAATCTAAGAAACGCGAGTATCCTTGTACATTATCAAGACACCGCAACGCAGACATGGAAAAAATGGAGACACAGGGCTTTCAGAAGCGTAACAGTGCGAGTTCAACAAATGAAACAGAAACAAGGAAGGCATATGATAGTGCTTCATCACGTCGGACACCCAGACCCAGTTTAGAATCGTGGCATTCCGAGTGCCTTCTAGCACATCGTATAGTACACGGTCGTCTACAATATCTGGTAAAGGTTCGCCCGGTTTGGCAGTCCGCTTCCTCTGTCCCCTACGAGGCCGAAGCAGAATATTGGAACAAATACCCGATCGAGCAACGCAACATAATTGCCAAAGGGAATTTCACAGAAAGTCCCCGTGACCAGAAGACTGAAGCCTTTCTATCAAGAAACCGCATTCTGTCGCCATCGCTGGCAGAAGTCGATTCTCCCCGCGAACCTTCTTCTCATATGGGATCTGCCCATGGTGATTGCGGCAACTCTTTCGAAGATGTATATCCACCCGAAGACGACATGTTATTTTGTTCAGGAACAGATAGTGATTCTACCCAGGGAGAAATGGTAGAGATGGAGAACCCCGATGGGGGGATCAGCAGCGAGAATTGAGGTCGTGCTGCAACATTACGGAATGGAAACCCCGCTGGACGGGCGGCATATGCGTTTACAGACTCTTCCTCTCATTTTACTCGGGCTTTGTAAGCACCCAAACTTTGGTCGCCAGAAGCTTGCATAAATGTATGTAGTAGCTTTGTCCTACAGTACAATACGAATCGACTTTCCTGTATATTCCAGTGAGGCTTGACTTATGGAATAAAGAGACTCTACGGATCCCGACGCCTTCTGGTAACTGAGATGTTCCGACTATGCAGCAGCAAGACCAAAGGGGTATTGTAAGCTCGTATGCTGGCTCATCACGCTTTACGCTTGCACAGTTCCCGGGACTATTTTCCAAGCATTTCGTGGTAGCGTTCGAAGCTCATCGTCACGTGCCCATAACTACGTGGACGTAGTTATGAGCACGTGACCTACGTAGTGTACATCTCGGGCAGGGACAGTGCTGTTCTCCCCAGTAGGCAGGACCGTAGTTAAAGGTCAGTTCCTGCCCATCACGGATATCCCTCCGGGCCCGGACCACTAGCTCGAACTTTCCAGAAATAATCATGCCCGCCACTTCAACCGTGGGCTCACAATCACAATTCATTAGCCGAAAGATGTTCCCTCTATCCTCACAGTTTATCAGTGCAACCAACACGGGCTTCGTGTCATCGAGATCATGCCTCAAAACCTCGATACATCTGCCATTGCCACATGCCTTCGGAGGCGTCAGAACCCCTGTGATTCTTCCGAGAAGATCCCCTTTCTCATAGGCGACCTGACCAGCTTGTCTGGCAACAGCTTGCAACCCTCGGCCTTTGCCCTCGTACATCCGAATTCGAGGCGGTGTTTCGAGACGAATGTTGGTGCATCCGCATTGACTCTCGTTACACAGTTCACACTGTGTTTTGGCAGACGGAGACACCGAAGTTGGGTCGTCACACGGCCAAAATAAATCGGTGGGCCAACGGTTGGGCTTCGGCCATTTCGGGTACGCATCTTTGTCATATATGTTGACGTCCGTCGACGGAAAAAGTTGCAGGGAAGCGAGCAGATCTTCGTCGGAGAGTTTGACCACGGGTACGCTCGCGGTTTCCCACATATAATCGACATCATCCGCGGAAGGTTCCAGCAGCGATTTCTCAAATAACTTTCCCGCAGTGCACAGCGTGGAGATGCGTTTTGGATTTAGTTGCTCTTTTAGAGCAATGAGATCGACTTTTGATAGGGAAATCCAGTCTTGCGAGGGAAACTGAAATGACTTGGGATGAAAGAGAAGAAAACCAAGGATGCCCGGTAAGACCTCTTGGTACTTTTGCCATCCTTCGCCTTGGCTTCTGTGGTAATAATATTGACGGGCGGTCATTCCTGTGCCACGGAGAATCTTCGAAATCGAACCTTTAGGAACTCGGTGACGGCTTCCCATGTACTTGGTTGCATCCCGAGCAAGGCGAGCTTGACACAAGCGAGTTAGAAATTGATGATACTTTATCTTGTTCGATACTTCATCAAGGGCATTTAGAATTGAAATCCCGTTGTCGCTCTGGTTCGTTCGCAACACCGTAGGATCGATTGAGCGGCGACCGCGAACAATTTCCACGAATTGTAGGATGGCGTCTCTGCAGTGTATGGCCTGCACCATGTGCGAAACAAGGTTGCTGGAAGGACCGCTATGAACGACCGTGGCAGGTGACGCCACGCAGACCCGTTTTGGCCGCCTTTCTAAGGGGGTTGGGGCATTCTCGGACCTTTTTCGCAGGCCTCCATCAACCGCAGGGTTGGCCGCGGGTTCCCTGGTGTGCACGGCATTTTGGCGCCTTGATGATGTTTTCCGCTGGTTCCTCGGCACGAGATCTTCCCGGTGCTCGCATTGTGGAGTGTTCGCGTGGCGGAACTCGAGCGACGCGTTCGGGATAGGAAATCCACCGCAATCCGAGCCACACTCGGCATAGCCTTCGATGCTCCAATTGGGAGGGGCATAGTTGACAGCTTCAGCAACTTTGGGCCCAGTAGTGCCACCTCCGTGGTAGGCATCTCCCCACACCACTACCACCTCTTTCGGACGTTGGACAAATGTGACAAATGAGGCATCCATAGCTTCTAGATCCGAACGGCGTATCCAGAGAGACGCGTGGCGTACCTTCTGTGCGCATGTTCCTGTGACCTTATTTTCGATAAGATAACCGTCCCTCGGAGCCACCACGGTCCATAATGTCGCTGAACCACCGTACATAGCGTTAATGGACACCAACCCCCCGTCCTCAACATGAATAGCGAATAATGAGCCGTAATCGTTGGCAATATACCCGTATGGCCAGTGGATGCCGGGGATTTGGTCTCGGGTTCGCTCCAACTGGTTATTCTTCACAGGCCAAATCGGCGACTCCCGAGGCAAGCCAAGGCGACGACGGTCTTCCGCTGTTCGTGCGGGAAGATCCGTACAGTAACGCATTCTACTCATGGCTTCAGGATCCGTCAGGCGCTGCTCCAGGATCTCGGCTAGTTTGGCTGGCTCTGCAGGTTGTGCCTCAAGATTGTTGGTCGTGACTGTCTCCATTTGCTCGGTTCTTGATATGCGTTGAAGCCCCCTGGAATCCAAAGACCAGAATCTTGACACCCTCATGATATCATTGCTGACGGCCGGGGTGGCTAAATCAAGATCATCCGGCAGTCGGTATTTAAAGACTCCTGTTTCACGCGCCCCCTGTTTCTGAGCCTCCGAGAGTAGCAACGGTATGTCACGATATTGAGAGCTGGTGGGAGCTAGAACAACAACTCCATCCTCAATGCAATAAGGAATGAAGCTGGAGAATTGACAAGATCTGGTACCGTTTGCTGCAACAGGGGTATCGACCAGGCCTAGAGAGTTTTGTAGTGTCTGACCATTGTTAGTAGCCAGTGTGGTGGCAATCTGGCTATTGTCGCTCTGAACTGAATGATGCTCTTCAACCAATTGTGGACGGTCCTCCTCAGGAGGTGGCTGGCTGATGGACTCGTCGCCACCGTGTAGGTCGGGGCGCTTTTGAAGCCTTTCCTCGACATTCTGAATACTAGTAGAGCACTTGTCCAAAAGAAGTTTTATGGTGGACGCCCACGTCGGCTCCTCCTGAGAAGGTTCGGCACCCCGTTTGGCGTGTTTCGGCCTAGTCCGGGGGAGTCTGATGTGTGACTCAACGGTTTCCTTCAGCTCTCCGATCGTCTGCTTTATCGCCGCTATTTCTTTGGCAATGTCTGACATTATAGCGATTTGAGTCAAGGAGCGTTGATGGATTTCGACGCTGGAAAGGGGTTATTTGAAATGATGGCAAATTGGCGTGCCTGTTGCCGGGGAGGTTATACCCAGGAGGGTTAGCGGACGTTCACGTGATAAGTGCCGGCTGTTGCCTGTGATATGCTAATGGTGGTTGCCTGCATGTTCCAGGGGCGAAATCTAGCAAATGAAAACCACTGTACAGTATCACCATCATCAACATGGCCGATTAATTTCGAATCTAGAATGCATTCTAATCGGTCTCTCTGTGCCGGCCCTTTACAATATCCTGGTGTAGCGGTATCGCGCAAGATCACATGCCCAGATCGATCTACTGAGACTGCGCCTCAGATTTCGTGGATGATCCTAGAAGTCTCTGGGGTAGGAGGATTTAAGGCCAAGTACATGAGTGTCCTGTGGACCGCATTATGCTATTACTGTAGTAAAGTCCATTGTGATCCTTTTTATCCCCTCATATGTCCTTAACATTCTCCTCGGACAGTGGAGCGCCAGCCATTCTGTGGACAGGGTGCACTTCTGCCCACTACTCATCCTAATGACTGCCATGGGTTCTCCGTTTGATGGAAATTCTATTTCTATTACTTCCTCCACTTCTTGCTCCCAGTCAGTTTGAAGCCCCTGGCATATACGATCGTAGTGCATAGAAAAAGTCTCCTTGCTGATGATGCTTTCTGCGCTACTGATTCCTTTGCCCGGTACTGCTCGAACTTCGTATGGGCAAGTCTTTCGGGACAATCCGAGGAGGTAGTGGTGAACTAGAAGATTGATAAAACAATTTCCACGAACTATTAATTCGGAGAAGTGCTCCTCATAGATAGCAGACTTACGGAAGTAAGTTTTCTCTTGGCTCCCAAGTGTTTTCAGAGTCTGGATACCCAAGCCATTTAACTTCATACAGCACCATCTGGCGTTCCTCGTCGTATCTAGAGTGCTTGATGTAATCCACCTCGAAATTAGCTGCATGGCAATCTGTCTGGGTAGGCTCTCTCCTATTATATTTGTCAAAGGGCTCGGCTTGGCATGTCGCGATCGGTATCGAGCAGTGTGAAGGATAGTGTGTCGTGTCATTTTCTCTCTGAATCAATGATTCGACCAAGCAGCGAAGAATTCTTGGGCATGTTGATAAGCTGGATGCGGTGTTAATGCTCTTGGCATTCTGTTGTCCGGCCACCTTTGGCATCTCGATCCTCACGACAAGTGAACCGTAGGAAGGACTGCCCCGGGAGACTCTGTTACTGTATAGTATAGTACTGCACCGTAAAGTGAGAAGATTGGAGCCGGTGATCTTACAGTTTGAAATTCTTAGACACCCGAACGCCAGTGTGCCACGGGCCTCGGTGTAGCTCAACGGCCCTGGTCAGCAACAGCCCACGGTAAACCATGACAAGGCAAGTCACATGGTGTTTATTGAGACCAGAACACATGGGAGCTCCCGGCCCTCCAATAAAGGTTAACGACACTAGATGTAAACAGCGTCCGTTTCCCATAGATACGGTGGGTACGAGTTGCGCTTGCAAATGTATGTTCTATTGCAGATCTTCTACAGTACCGTATACTGTAGTAACGGCGTGAGGCTGCTCCCTCCAGTACTGTCCTATACAGTAGCACACTATCCTTGTTCGCAAATCAGGCATGCTGCTCTTGAAATGTTTCACTTACTGCTTCTCAGACCAAGACAAAAGAAGTCGCTCGCAAAGTTCGAGCACTCCATCCTTGCAATCAGCGCAGTTCGTTCGTAGTGCAGGCCCCTCGATCAGCGACAGTCTAGGCGCATATCTAGAGAATTCTTCCCACATGAGAGGAACCCCAGCTTCAAGTGGCAGCACAGTAAGTGACGCCGCAACAAGCACAAACCTCTCGTTAGTTTCTCAACTAAACAATTTCATCATCACTAATGTGCAATAGCTAAGCAATAATGGTGGGCAATAGCTGGTCTACATAATGCACGTACCGTCGACATGTCGGTGATTTCGAGGAAGTCCTCGCAGGCGGCACCAGAACGCGGATTATACCACAACGTTGATACGAACCTTAACGAGAGCTCTTTCCTCGAACCGCCCCATCAGTACAGCCTAGAGGGCCTTTCTGAATATCTGAATGATCCTCCTCTTTCGGATGTCGAACAGGAGCTAGCAAAGAGATTTCAGGCTGTTTACCTTTCTGTTTCCATTGTTCTCGCATCTCTTCAAAGAATGAAGCATCTACACAAAGAAGCCGAGGAAACTGAGGCGAGACTAAATTGTAACTATGGGCAGGCGCCTACACTTGAAATGTCCCTCTACAATGCACAAAGACGGCTGAATGCAGAGCGCCGATATTTTGTTGACGAGGCAATCCCTGATTTGTCCGGGAAACAGTTGGCATTAAAGGCTCATCTAAGTTGGGCGTTCGACGAGCTCCCTACAGCGACCTTCTGGGATTTATACTCATGGTTGACAAAATTGAAAGAATTAATCCGCAAATTCTGGGTGGAGTTTGACGCCTTGCAGGATAACTTCAATGTACTCTTTTAGACAGATTTAGGTGGATATACGAACAACACCATGGATAAGAGAGTAGCAATCTACGTATATCAGCTTAAATGGTCAGAAACCCTTCTTACGTGAACTAGATCGAGGAATTAAGCTTATTGGCAACCCTCATGGTCGTCTTGCGTCAGTGTACAGGTAGTTAAAATTGCGCAAGCTTGACATGTGACTCTCACTATCCGGTGTCTCAGTCTGATGCCATGGACCTAGCTACTGAGCTGTTGACCACGAGAATCGTGGCACTCACCAACCTCATGGTCGAGATTCCGCTATATGCCCTTCATCTCTAGGCCCCTGGACC
Source organism: Rhinocladiella similis (assembly GCA_024082115.1). Taxonomy (NCBI): domain Eukaryota; kingdom Fungi; phylum Ascomycota; class Eurotiomycetes; order Chaetothyriales; family Herpotrichiellaceae; genus Rhinocladiella; species Rhinocladiella similis. The sequence continues at coordinate 4,606,796 of JAMRYE010000005.1, forward strand.
CAAAGACTGGAAATCCAGAGTCATCAAGTTCACCTTCCCACCACGGATCATATACCGAACTTCTTGGGTCGAGGCTGGCCACATATCGATTCCGGCTCCCAGGTTTCCCTAGATGAGTTCTTAAATGTGCACGAAGGTTGTCCTTGCGCGAGAAAGGCCTCTTGCAACCTGCTACCCAGCATCTATGTACTGGACTACCAGGCATTTTATGAACAGTAGCCTCGTGCCGTTTGAGGTGATCGGACCGTTTGAAGCTGCTCTGTTTTCCTGTCCATCTATTGACGCAATTTGAATATCTGCAAACATTTTTCTTGGCCCGGGTAACCGTCATTACTGGCGCGACGTGGACGTCTGATACATTGTTCCGCAGAACTATATACTGTTGGTATGTATTTGTCTGCCAGTCCTGAGTGCAAGCTGTCCAGCCACCCAGAATTGATTCTTGTTGGTAGAATCCGAAGCAGCTTAGTATGTCGAGATTCATGAAGTTTAGATTGTTTCGCAAATGTCCCGCCCTTAAAGTCCAGGGTTGTGTACGTATGTGTATTTCTTGCGTATCTTCTTCAGGCGGGAAGTATGGCACAGGACTGTTCTCTCCCTCGATACCTGATTCCATTGTTGATGAAAATACCTGCTCGGCCTCCATTTCAAGAGTCGTCCTGGCTCGGCTGACGGAGTAAGCTTATGGCAATGTTGACGGACAACACTGTGATGTAATTTGGATAATTTTCTTCATAGATCTAGTGAAATGATGTTCCGTATATATTTGTTGTTAAAATAGCTCTCACATGACATAGGTATTGCATGTAGATGGTGACGGACTGTCGTCTTCAAGTACAGTTCCGAATTGACATCTGCAGAGATATCTTCATACGGAAATTACTCGATTGTAGCCAAAGAGCGACACTACTAAGCCAGGTCATGGTATCCCGAGAATAGAACATTCAGTGATAGGCCAGGGCTTGTGTTGTCCTCGTTATTGTGAGGGACTAACCTCTAGTCTTCAACCGATGTTAACACCACCGCTAACGGTGGGTCTGCAAAACTAGCAGTCCATCTAAAGGAAAATAAAAGGCGAGTAAATCACATATGATCTAGGACGACCTCATACTGTAGAATCCTTTGAGCAACAGAGCAGATGGCGAGAACCTACAAGAAAAATAGAAACGGATTTTGGAGAATTCATAGCCATGGAGGTAGGCACCGTACGCGAGCCAAGAAGTTAATTTCTATTAACAACCTACAGATTGGCTGAAGCGTCAGAAAACGAAGTCTAAAAAAGACACGTCGAGGGAGCCGGCTGGTAGTAAACTACTTGATCTACGGAAATTTCCCAACGAGATACTCATGACCATATTCCAAAAGGTGACTCAATACATCAATGATGGCTCTGTTTAGCTGATAAAAATGCTGTAATAGCTTAAGAAGTCAGACTGGTCCAGCCTGAAATTGGTTCATTCTCATTTTACTACACTTGGACGTGAGAGTCAGTTTCAATATCTAAGATGTCCACTCCCGTGTTCAACAGAGATCTACGACACAAATCAGTTTCCCGGCCCTACCTCCAGCGACCCGTACTTGGCCAAGGAGATAGATCAGCTCGAGAAAGTCAAGAAGATTTTCCATCGCCCTGAACTTGTGAACTGCTTACGATCTGTCCGGATCATGGCTTTCTTCGAGGACCTTGTAAGAGAAATCACTCATCCGTCCTTGATACGGGCTCGCAATCTGGAAGAGGTTGAGGACAGGTACGGCGATGTCCCGAAGGAAGTCTTTGACAACTTCGTCGGCATTCTGGTGAAAGCACGACATCTTAAAAAGATATGGGTCGACCTCCCCTTTAACATTCCAGTCAGAGAACTTCAGGCATTGTCGAAACTCAAAGTCTTAAGGGTGCGAGCAGCAGCAGTGGAATCTCTCCGGCAATTGCCTATTCAAACGCTCGTTGTAGACTGCGATGACGATACAAGTACCTTCGAAATTCCTCACCTTCCAAGGGTCCAAGAATTGTGTATCATCAGCGGATGTTCTGAATCTTTACAGATATCTTTAAAGGGATCGCGACTACCAACGCTCCAAATGCTCTCTTTAAGAGGGTATTTGCACGCTACAATTGCGCTTCATGGTGACTGGAAAAATTTACATGTGTTGAATCTGGTCGGCTTCTTTCGGGATATTGACTGGATTTCTGGAGTAGCACATCAGCTCAGTCACCTTGCCCTGTCGCTTTCACTATTAGAGCAGGGTCACCAAAATGCTCTTGCCATCGCCTTTCCAAAGCTGAAAATTTTGGAGCTTCACTGGTGTGCTAATTTTCTTCATGGAGCTTCTCTTCCACAACTCCAGTTCTACTCCGAGTCCAGATATTTAGGCAAGCGTGAGCGATATACTTCACGCATCCTCTTTAACGTTCAGCCATATCTGCGCCAAATCAAAGTCCTTGCTCTACAGTGTATCGGTGGTACCAACGAAGTCTACGATGACCAGGGCTTCTATAATAGTCTCCACGAGCTTAGAAAGCGAGATCAACTTCAGCACTGTCTTGTTCTCGCCCCAGTCGACCCACCAGAAAAGAAGAGTGGATGGTTAGTCTACCAGCGAAGCCTGAGGAATCCGCCGGATTCGCACAACCGAGCAAGCACTTGGAAGTGGCATCAAGAACGTCTATCGCTACTCCGCAAGGTGGATACAGGGAGGAGCTTCCTGGAATCTCAGGGCGAATGCTACCCCCCCTTGTCGTTCAGGATGGCGGGCCTTACAAATTCTTGGTCTTCGAAGTTCCCTTTTGCCGAAGATATGGAATTAGAGTGAGGGACTTTGACAGAGCCTCAAATTCAGTACTATTCGTTTCGCTCGATATACAGTATTCTAGCTACGCATATCAATTGATTAAATCAGTAAATTTCTCATCAAAATTTACTCTGTTTTCATGACATGTTCTACAATATAGTACATCTTAGACCCGCGTATTATTACACTTTGATACTGTACCGCATCTACTGAATCACGTATCAAAAGCGTTAGGCAATCGGGGCGGTCATATCACGAGTGAGTGGCACTCGTCTATATTATTGACCTTGTGCACTTTTGCGATGCACCACAGAACATCGAGGTCACTGGACATTTAATGCAAATCTGACTCTATTCCACTAAAACCGGTGGTTGGTCATACTGATCTATATACTCAAAAATGTCCATGCGCAGTCATGGTACGAGGATTTGCGAATTTGTCGACCCTATTGATAACCCTGTTTCACAGGGCAAGGTTCAATGGGCACTACGCACTGCACCGGTCGATCGGTGCCGTATCTAGGACGCACGAACTTCAGCCACAAGTACTTTACCTAAAACCTAGATATCTCAGAAGTAGATGGCGTCAGGAACAAAACTTGATTCGCGAAAAGTGTCGCAAGTCACGGGCACCATGAGCACGGCAAACGAGCCCACGAAGACGTCCAAGGCCATCGCGAGAACAGTGACATGGCAGGAGATATCTGAATGGCATCTCGACAACAAGTATATCGTCAGGGGCTACCGACGAGAGAAAGCAGACTATCTAGAGAGTCTCACCAGCCTCACCTTTTTGCACAACGAGACATGCAACATATATACTCACCTAATCGGGGCTGTCCTTTTACCACCCTTCGCTGCTATCTTCCTGCGTTTTCTCGACCATCCTCAAATTCCCAATGTCTCGACTATGGACTATGCTGTCTTCAATATCTACTTCTTGAGTGCCGAGATCTGTTTAGTTTTAAGCACACTTTATCACTTGATGATATCTCATTCACATAACATTGAACACTTCTGGCAAGGAATGGATTTGCTTGGTATTGTTATAGTAACGATCGGCACAATATTTTCCGGAATTTACTATACAATCTGTGAAGCGAGCTTACAAAAGCTACACTGGACTATTGTCAGTTTCTCCGAGCTATCGCTATCATCAATAATACTCTCGTACTAGTGAAGCTTATATTGTCAGTCTAAATACAGTACGCTAATATAAGTTCTAGCTCCTCACTATTGGTACTATTATCGGTATTCTAACTTCGAATCCCTTGCTCAGAACGCCTCGTTGGCGAAAACTGAAAGTGAGCGTCTTCGTTATTTTTGGCTCATCATCCTGCACTCCTTTACTTCATGGAGTGCAGCGATATAGGCTCGAATATATGCTCCGGTATGCCGGATTGAAATGGTATTTACTTGAGCTTGCGTTCTATGGCATTGGAGCTGGACTATACGCGGTATGTCTGCGCACTCGCATCGCTCATTTCGATCTCCTTCTAACGAATATCATTTGCAGTTCCGAATCCCGGAGCGTTTGGCACCGGGAACATTCGACATCTGGGGAAACTCGCACCAGGTCTTTCATGTTGCTATCTTGTGTGCAATGTACACGCACACGATCGCCCTCATGCAAGGCTTCCAAACCAGCCACACGCTCGATGTGTGCCGACTTTAGGGCGTTAAGGGAGCAAATGGAAGCGGTATTGAAGGTGGGCGGCACCGATTCTAGGGACGAACAAGCGAACGTAGACCCACGTTGATCGTGCTGAACCACTAAGAACTGGGGCAATTGATGATGAGCCCAAGGATTACGATGGACCCCCTATGTATTTTGCACGACTATTTAATAGTCGTAGGCTGCTATGGAATCTGGCTAGGATCACAGTACGATTCTTAAAAGAACGGGTGTATTTTTCTTTAGTCACACTGTAGCTCTTTTAACTCCTAAATCTACATAATCATTGTAGCAGAAAGGAGTGGGCTGCTTCTCATGGATTGTGTTTGGAGCAGCGAGAAAAGGATTAAGAACTTTATTTGTCGAGAGGTATAGTCTGGACCGGACTGGACTGGTTTCATCCTGACCTCTCCCTTCGGGATATGCAAGCTACCACTACTCAAGCTATCTCTCTCTCCCGTCGGTCATGACTAGATTACATGCGCGTTTGTGCTTCGTTAAGACCTATGTTGTACACTCGGCTGTGCCGCCGAAGCCCGTGACTTGATTCTTTGGGATTCCTCCGCGAACTCGAGAGGCTGTTGCGAGGGAACAGGGCAGACCTCCAGAAGGTGGACCAGATCACTGTGAAGGCCTTAGAAGGCCGAGCACCACGATACTCGAGAAAGGATGCCCTGCTCCTCCAGGGTCAATTGCTAAGCGGACAGATTTTCGGCGCATTCTCCAGGGAGCAGCGCGAAGAAATTTGGAGTGAGATACGCTCCATTGACACACTCATCCCTTCTTTACACACCTTCTTCGAGGACTCTAAATACCTCAGTGCCTGTTCTGACTGTTTAAAACGATTGGTGAAGCTCTCTCCCGGATATACGGTATTCACTGCATTTCGGCAGAAGTTCCCTTACCACGCTGATGCAGACGATCAGGTCGTCATTGAGACCGCCGATTCTTCTTTTGTGTTTCGAAGAGGGTTGGCGACCGACCGTCTCGACCTAGGTTACCGGCAATTATGGCTTTTTGCAATGCGCCACTACCAAGAGCTGCCGCTGGAAGCAAAGAAACGAAAAAAAGACTTGCTGGCCAAAGCGAGAGTCGACAAGGCTGCGTGGTCGACAAGGAGGGGAATCGCTGGTATATTCTGTGAACACAATATCCATTGACTTCAACCACAGGAAGCCTGAGCCCCGAGAGTATGCTTCCAACCCAGATGTGGCTGCACAACTAGATGCTCTTGGGTTTCGCGATAATACAATAAAATTGTATGGTGAATGGTTGAAGCAGCACTTTGGTACCAAAATTTCAGTTGACGAAATTCAAAAAGCTTGCGACGCCGTTTTCGAAAATCAGTACGACTTAGGACAGCTCTATGAAGATCAAAACCTTGATTTCTTTTCTGAAAGCGAGGTAGAACCCGAAGTTGCTCGCATTTTCGTGGACTTTATCCAATGTTGGGTTGATTACTGTTATTGGCGTGCCGAGAGCGGATCAAATAACTAGATAGTCAGCGTTCATTACTGCAGTAAGTTAGCTGGCTTAATCTTGACCGTGCGATTTCTGAACATGAGAAGACATTGCCTCATCATTGGTCATGAGACGTCAGACCACTGCCGCCTTGACAATAGGCACGCCAGTCTTGATGCTTCAGATCCATCCTACCACAATGAGGGTAACTCACATTGGGCGACTGGTGACAAGACTTGAAGGTTGATGAGTGTGTTTTGGGCATTCATTTGGTCACACATCTTTTAGCCCAATCACAACCGAATTCATATCGAGCGAAAACCAACAGTGTATCCTCATGCCGTCGAACAACAGCGGCGATCGCTTGTTCTATTCTAGGACAAAGATGTTGGGCTGATTTATCTTGGTTTCCTGGGGTTCACACTGGTGCCAGCGTGAGATTAGCAAAGACCTCGCAGCTTGTCCCCTGAATCGACTGCATAATCAATCCAATTTGAATGGCCTGGTACAATGCACTTTAGGTCACGTGATATAACTACATTCCATGTAGTTATATCACGTGACCTAAAGTGCTGTTCCAGTCGCGCTGAAATCATAGCACTCATATTTAGGAGAGCTGTTTCTCCTAAGTATAAAATCTCTCAGGCTTCGGTGCTCGACCTTGAACCGGCGTTGGTATTTCCTAGCTCGAGCTTTACCATAAAGAAACACTATTATCCTGTCTCTCGGAGCGAAGCGAGAGTAGTTGTATTATTCAAGGCCTGAACGCTTGTCTAATTACAGTGGACAATCGATATAAGGAGAAGAGCCAACTCTGCGCACCCTGCACACTGAACAAGGACAACCATCCGGTTCCCAGAATTTTAGTCCGTAATTGTACGTGAGTTCTTCTCCGTGTTTGACGTCCCGTATAGTGTAGAGCATAATTCTATACTCCCCTGATACCCTCCTGCCGAAGGGCTTGACGTTTGGGTTGCAATCATGGTTCATCAGTCCCAAGATGTTCCTGATCTCGCTGCAATTTATCTGAGCAACCTCAGGCTCGTCGGGAAGATCTGCCCGGAACACCGCAAAACACATGCCGTTATGATACGTGTTAGGCGGTGCCAACTTTCCAACTAGTTCGCCGACACAGGTGTTCGCAGGATATACGATGTCGCCCTCTTCCTTCCCGACAGCTAACACACCTCGACCTTTGCTCTCGGATATCCAGATGCGAGGGGGTATATCGGGACGAAGAAGGCTGGCGCAATCACAGCTATTCTTCTTGCAGAGCTCGCACTGCACCTCACCAGGAGGTATAGACATTGGGTTACATGGCCATTTCCAACCTTCGGGCCAGGATTTTGGTCTTCGCCAATTTGGATATTTGTTCTCCGAATACACATTCTTGTTGGTGATCGGAACAGGTTGTAGATAGGAAATTAATTGCTTCAACGTGGCCTTTTCCAGAGACTTACTTTCCCCGATGAACTCAACATCGTCGGCCGTGAGACACAGGGAGGCTTCAAACTTACTACCCGCGACGCGCAGCGCCGACATATGTTCCTTGTCGAGATAATGCTGGAGCGAGTTAAAGTCTTCAAGTTCCAGTTCCAACCAGGCGGATGAAGTGAAGCCGAATGCTCGAGGATTGAACAGAATAAAGGCAAGAATGCCCGGAAACTTCTCGCGGTACTCGCGCCATTTCGCGCCCCGTCTTTTGTGTTCATAATACTGTCTCTCAGTCATGCGCCGAACCTTCACAATATTTTGTACACTTCCTCTCTTGGCCCTTTTCCTTGGCTCTGCATAGCCTTGTAGGTGTTCTTCGTTCTGGTCAGCAACATGAGTTTGATATAATCGAGTGACAAGGTCATGAAAGGCCTTTTTGCCTGATATAGAGTGGAGAATCTCTACAGCGTTTTCCTCGCTTCCTAACCGTAATATCGTAGGTTCAAGGCGACGGCCACGAACAATTTCGAAGAATTGCAAAATTGCGTCACGGCTGGAGAGGGCATCCTTCATCTGGGAGAGTAACGGTGATAGGGGCGGGGGCTGCTCTTTCCTTTGACAGCTTCGAGCGCTATTTAAGCTATCTTTGCTTCCTCGGTCAGAAACTTGTCTGGATGAGGTCCGAATCTTTTTGTTCTGCTGTGATGATATGGTCGAACTCTTCCTCTTCCTTTGACTGCTCCGAGCACCATTTAAGGTATCTATGACATCTGCTTTGCTTCGTCGGCCAGACGGCGTAGACTGAACCTCTTCTGAAGAGCCTTTGTCACATTGCTCACGCTGAGGATCATCAGGGTCACGGAACTCCAAATATGCGTTAGGTATAGGAAATCCAGGACAGTTGGAGCTGCATGCGGAGTAGCCCTTGATACTCCAACCAGGGGGGGCATAATTTATGGCCTCAGCACGAGACTTGCCAATGGTACCACCGTGATGGTATATACCTTCAAACACCACGACTACCTCGTTTGCATGCTGAACAAAGTTGACAAAAGATGCACCTAGAGCTTTGAGGTCCGACCGCGTAAACCAGAGAGAGGCATGTCGTATCTTCTGCGCACATTTCCCTCTCTTGACAATATTCTCAATGAGATGACCATCTTTTCGAGCCACAACATACCAGAGCTTCTCCCCATCATGCAGAGCATTAAGAGATGGTATCTTTCCATCTTCCTCATGGGAAGAAAAGACTGATCCGTGGGGGCCCGATATATACGCAAACGGATAATGAAGCCCCGGGATGATGAACCTGGTGCGATCCAATTGATTATCCTTGAGAGGCCAAATTGGAGATTCTTCTGGTAAACCAAATTTTTGTCGATCTTGGGGATTCCGAGCCTCGGCGTCTGTACAGTATTGCATTTTCCTCATAGCCTGGGGATCTGTAAGACGGCCCTCTAGCGTCTCAGCGAATTTGTCAAGCGGTGTGGGTGTGAAATCAATATCGTCGAAGTTCAACGTCTCATGTTCGATGGTTCGTGAAATATGATAGGAATTTTCCTTGTGACGAGAGGACTTAAATTTGGATATATCCTTAGGAACACTGAGGATAGGCGGCAGGTCTGCCACAAGTTCGTCCGGTAGTACGTACTTGAAAGCTCCAGTGTCGTGAGCACCAAGTTCTCTGGCCTGAGAGATGAGATACGGTATATCGCGACACTGATCCTTATCAGGCATAAGAACGATAACACCGTCCTCTTTCCTGTAAGGAACGGTGATGGTAGGGTTTCGCGGAATGCTCTGTAAAGGTTCTTCGGGTTGAGAAGGGGGAGCAACCATAGTATCTGCATCAGGGCCTAGGGTTTTCAGCGGCGAAATCTCCTGGATGTTTATCTCATTATCCTGGGCTTCTTCCAAGGGTCTTGGGGAGTTCTGGGGTGAGTGGTGACTTTCAGTTGGTGTGTGATCTGGGGCCGGCAGTAGAGGCCCAGAGCTGGCAATCAGAGCATTGGCTTCCTGATTGATAGGAGAGATTCCGACCTCTTTCACGACATGCTGAAAACTTTTCGCTAGCTCTTCTATGGAGGACTTGATCTCTTTCCAGGTCGTTTTGCGCGACCGGCGCTTCTTTGGAGACATGTGTGAATCCACCAATATTACAAGCTCCTTAAATCTCACACTAATGACTTGAATTTCCGCTAAGATGTTCGACATCGTGACAGAGTGATATGTTGATACTTTGGTGATTGGGGACGGTGCAGGTCGGAGGAGGGAGATGGATATTGAAATTGAACGCCTTTTTGATTCTCTACGACTCGGTCAAGGGGTGTCTTGGCACGGGCTAAACTTTATTCAAACATCTGGCGCTGGAGACCCGAAGATGACTAATACATACAAACACCTGAACCAGGCTACACCAGGCGATTTGCGAACACTCCCTGACCGTGATGCTTGAGTCATGTATCCGGCCGTCAAGCAGCCTAAGTGAAGTCGTCGCTATTTCTCTGTGAGCTGGGTGCGACGAATGATGGGCATGACGGGCAACGGTGATCAGACAGGGCAAGACTAAGTGAAAAGGAGAGAACAGAGAACAGAGTAAATCAACAACGAGGCCGGCGCTCCTTGGCCAATTGTATTGTCTACGCCAGCATCATCTCTTGGTATGATTCTCAAGGATTATGACTAAAACTCCTGGTTCCACGGATCAAACCCTATGTTTCGATTCTTTGTCATCTTGTCTGTCCTGTTGATTAGGTCGGCTCATAACGCTTACAGAGAAGTCTTGATTCATGCTTCCCCTGTTCTCAGAGATCCTCCTCTCTACTGCTACTCTAGGCACATACAAACTAGGCAAAGTTTGACTATCCTTTAAGCGAACGCAGCCTCAAAATAGGCTCTCGTACCTAGGCGGAGTATAAGTTCACCCGCGGACGCAGGAGAACGATTCCAGGCTAATATCGACAAATACACCAGACTACGTTAAGTGAACGGCTTGATTGAAAGAAAGCCGCCACATGTCTGCAAGGGTTGGCAAGTTTCGACATTCTCTGTACTGTATCAAAGTTTGGGCACAAGGCCCAAGCAAAAATGTGCCAAACCTAAATGATCTGGTACGAAACTGCCGTATAGTCACTTCGATTTATCTGAGACTTCACATTGCTGGAACTGGCTCAAAGATAGGTGCTGAGAAACAATGCCGTAGATGTTAGGTATTTGAGATTGGAGGTCACTAGAAAAGGCTTGCCTCCGTGGTTTATATTGTAATTTGACGAGTATATTATTATCTTTATCTTTAATCTCTTTCCAATCTTGTGCTGATTCGTCTGAGGAAGCAGTCGGAGGAGAGTCGGTATTAGGCGCGCAGAGAAAAGTCATTCTCAGATAGGGGTAACTCTTTGTCAAGGTTAGGTTCGGGTGCGACGTGTGCAAGGTGAGGACTAGAGTAAGAGACAGCTGAGATGGCGCAACATTAGGAGTCCTTAATGAGATGAGAGTGGTGTCGGGTCGATGATTTCTAGCGCATCCAATATGGCGGTGTCTATGGTGTTAATTAGATGTGTTTCCTTCGATGTCCGACAGGGGCTGTCACTTTTCACCATGAAGTTGCTAAGTCTCTCGTCATACCTTCCTACTAAACATGAAATAAACTTATAGTTCGAAGTGGTTTGATTGATCGTTTCTAGGAAGAGGCTGACTCCCCGGCTCGATCAAGATCTAGTGGTGAGGACTATGATCCATCCAAATTGAAGAAAGCACGCCGCCATACTGGCCGTCGGGCCAACGTGAAGAGGGCACGAGTGCTGTGAGCACAGAGGAGTAGAAATACGTTCACCAATTGACCCAGATATCTATATGCTGACGACTTCTCTCTGCTTCCATATCTTGAAGGATCGGACTTGCCGGAAGGTCGAGTTGTTATATTACCCAAAAAATTTGACTCTTGTGAGCTTCGTGGACAGTACTTAGACAATTTCCATCAAAGATGGTCCAAAGGCTTCCGTTTAATTCTGCCATAGTACAGTGTCTCAAGCCAGCTTCATATTGACAACTATGGAAGCCCCAAACAAATTTACCAAGGTCCTTTCACAGATAGACTTTGGGTACGAATAGCAATATGTGCGAGGCACTCCAAAAATTCCTCTTTCCACAAGACGGGCAACGTCGACGCAAGACCCCTCGGGCTCCTTCAGAATGTCTTTCACGTTGAGAGTCAGCCCTGATTCAAAAACCACCTCGTTTCTCTCATAAATTCTCGTATGTGGCTTTAACGAGTTGAAAAACTGCTCTTGAAACAAACCCGGCTCAGGAAATGGTTTGTCCATGACGACTAGTATTAGGTAGTCGTCAATGCCGAGCTTGACCACATGAGTGTAATGTTTGAGATCCATTCCAATCACCATAAAATTAGGCCCAGATGCTGATGTGAATAAGGATAGCCATCCATTCTTTTCCGGGTCGATGAATAATTGGCTCAGGAGGCGATTGGCTAAGTCTTGCTGCGCTTTTTGTGTAGACGCTTGTATAGTCTTGCGACGAAAGGGCCAGCGGAATAACATTGTGAAACCGGTAACCCCCGATGCACTGGTCAACGTGGAAAATGGCGAATACAGTACATTACTATACTTCTTACCTTAATCGACAAGCCTGAACCACTGATTATCATGGAATCCCTTCTCTCAGATACTGGAAATATCGGGAAGCTCGGCCACATCTTTCCCTACCGAAGAGTAAAGCCTGCAAATAACAGGGGAGACCATATTATTGTCTTGTGAAAGTACTGTAGAATGAACCACTTTATTATTCTCTTCATGCTTCATGTTCTATACTGTCCCGTAGACTTATCGTGCTCGTCACGAAAATTTCTTCGTGATGTTGTTTTCTAAGAAATCTACCGTATGGATATACACACTATTCAACGAAGCCATCTGTAACTTTACATCGCATGAGATCGCATACTGGGATAGACCTCGGGCAGCCTTAATTAGGGATAACATTTACCTAGAGGGTGGGTGGATGCAGACCGGAACCTGGAAAGATGGCGCATGGGATTTGGAGTCGCTAGCCACGGTCAGTCCTTCAGATTGGGATGTTATTTAAGCTCAGCCTGCACAATTCTTTCGGCACATGGGCAGAAGGCCCACCCGCCTGGTTCGAACAGATTCCGGAAGGCGGTGTCAAGAACTACTACCTCGATGGCTATATGTTCGCCGATGATGACGAGTTCTATGCATGGGGGTAATTACTTTCGCATCAAGAGAGGACACAGCTAATGGTTAAATCAGTGGTATGACCATGGTCTCCCAAAACGCTAGCACACGCACGGTGAGCATGGTCCTGTATGATGATACTCAGTCTACCAATACGTCACTTGCGAGCGACGCAGCTTCTATTTTGGCGGATTCTGTAATGACAGTGTGGCGGCATATTCCTACTTCAACCAACCTAAAAACCAATGCAAATGGTTGATAACTGTTGATATGTCAGAACTTGGGCATGCAACTTGGTCGAAGAGGCCACTGAATGGGAATTCCTCCTGGCGAAGCGAGAGTGGACTCGTGTGGGTGCCAACATCGACGGCAGGCATACTGGTTATCATCGGTGGAGTTGTACAGCCAGCGGATACGAACTTCGAAATTCCCCATGACAATCACACCCAATCCGTAAAATACCTACAACAATTTCCCATCTACGACATAGGCTCTGATACATGGAGTACACAGATGCTCAATGCCGACTCTCCATTCCCGGATGCACCTCTCGCCCAATTCTGCACAGTTGTGGCGTCAAGCCCAAATGGCTCTCACCATGAGATTTTTGTTTATGGAGGCTGGGATAGCAATGGAGGATAAGCGCAAGATACTGTCTGGATCTTGACGATTCCTTCATTCACATGGGTCAAAGCCTACAGCCCAGGACGCACTGGTGAAGCAAGACAAAATCATGTCTGTGTGACACCCTATCCTGACCAGATGATTGTTATTGGTGGCACAGGAGCCGGCGAAACTCCTCCAGCTTATAATAACACAGTGGACGTTTTCAGCCTCAATACCTTTACCTGGACAGGCATATACGACCCCGAGATTTACGACGATTACAAACCTCATCCAGATATTCAGAAAATCGTTTCAGCTACGCCGACTGCGGGATATATGTCCACTGAAGTCGCTAGCTGGTTTGATAGCAAGTACGATATGCATAAGGTCAGAAGCTACGGGCCCTATCAAGATGGCTGCAAGGTTTCATCCCCGAGAACATAGTGTTGAAGTAAGTTAGGAGTTGGAGCAAAGCCTCAATCCATAGATGTGAATTAACAAGATGTATTGTATCCTGTAGAAAACTACGGTTTTACAGACGGTGTAATTGTGACTAGGCTGACAGAATTATCAAGAGGATAGTCGGGAGGCTGGAAAGACAGAGCAATCTCTGGCGAAAACCCATCATTGGCCTAAGCTGACTAATGTGGTGGATTCGCCGGACGACAGGTTTTCTAGGCTTCCCGATGTGTTTAAAGCCATCAGACTTGAATCGATCTAGTCACTATTATGCCGTAGTTTTGTACTGTTCTGTACATCATCTTGAGCGGAAATCTAAGCAGCCGCGGGCCATTACCCGGGGGGTCTGTACGACAATCGACCATGAAGCGCCCTAAATGTTTCACCAATTCTCACAGCCGCCGGACCAAGTATACTGTAAATAAATCAGGACCATAGTTAAAACTCCTGAGGCTGCCCAAAATAGAACTTGAGCGAGTACTCATCGGAGGCCACTACAACCTGTGGTTTAGGCCGAGCGGGGATTTCTCGGGTCGACAAATATATATACTACAACTACCGCCACAGCAATCGCCTATTTGGAGCTGTACCGTACACCATCTCTTATACATCTGGAACAAACTTTACAAGTGCTTCGCAGCATCACCGCAAGCTATGCGAGTCTTCGAGACAATGTGGGGTGTTCCCTTGACCTGCGCCGCAATATCGAGTTTTACTAGCGAGCAAAATCTACAGCACAGCATATTACCTAGCTTACATTATCCTTCAGTCATGATCTGTCAAAACCAGTACGCATATGTCCGTGCGATCCTAGTCCAATCTAATGGTGCACAGCTTCTGGCAGCCTCCGTGCCTCACGATCGAGCTAGGGCCTTCTCAGAATAGAGCCCCGCAGTTCTGGAATGCTCCTGCTCCTGGAGGACCAGGCCCCTTTCGAAACCGAGACTATACAGTCCGTTCCTGGCTACCTAGTCCGGGAGTTCTGACGTGGTGGGAAAACCGAGAAGGGAATTTGTCTCAGGTGCTTGGCTGGCCCGGCGTTGCGAGGCTTGAAATAGGATGGGAGAAGGAAATCTGGAGGTGGTGGGCAGTGTGGGAGGATGTCGAAGATCGACTCGATCCGTCCCCATTGTAGGTCCAGCTAAGTCTGTTTCCTCAAACCTATCAATCCATAGGGTGCATATCAAGAACAGGGCAAGGGAGGGTAGTCTGAAGTCAATTAATCATGTATCGGGAGTACAATACAGTAGCGCGCCTCTGAAACCCCAAAGCCCTGCAAGTTCTACTGTGAAAGGAGCAGATGAACGCAGTATGTTGCCATAGGACCATAAATCTAGGACTTTGAACTGGAGGAGAATATATGATACATGTGAGCTACAGTACAAAGGTGCAGTTACTCTGGCGTTTGACGTCATCCTTTGGCAGTACTGTATCGGAAGGCCACCGTGCTTGTGTTGATATAACAAATCCAGAAACTCCACGATATCGTGAGTCTGAGACTTTTCTATTGTATACTTGGAAGTTCTTTTCATGACAAAGATTACAGTAGCCTCCTTCTCTGTTCTAAACTACGCAGAAGGCATCGGAGCTTGTAGTCTAGCTTCAAAATTATTGTGGAAGGAACAACCACAAGTACAATTTAACTTCGTAGTAGATGTCTCGAACCTCTGTGGTCCTTTATCTTACTCTTGAACTTTCTAGTATTTGCTCGTAGGATACGATGTAGCCTTTGAACCAATCCATCCTTTGGGCGTTTCGAGGACCTCTTTATTTTGTACGACCGTGAAACTTTCTGAGGCTCCAGATCACACTTTAAGCCCAACAGTAACGATTCCGAACTCTCACGAGCAAACACCGTAATTTGCCAGACGTGTGGACCAAGTTCGCCATCCCACAGTTCATCACTTGCTGGGTTATTTGCTTGAAAGCCGTAGTGTCTAAAAAGACACTCCGGATGGATTTCTCCGAGCCAAGTGATATCGAAAATGGTATCGTTGTTGGTACCGGATTCACGTGCTGACAACTCAAATGTGAGATTCGAGAATTTTTCCATATCTGAGTGTACCGGATACCTCAACTTCATACAGCCAATTAATTGGCTCATAAATGCGTGCTTAGTGTACATTTCATTCGTGACTGAGATCCGGAAGCCGGTGCCGTAGTGAGTCCAACTGATCTGGTCCTGAAAGTTTTGCGTACCGAAGAATAACTTAACATCCATCAGGACTTGAGTTGACAAGAAGTACGATTCGCAGTCAAGTCCAAAGTTGCAACATCGCTGCTCGATTCCCGCCAAGGGGGGCACTTGATTTTCTTGCTCATAGGGAGGCGGCAAGAGCACTTCGTCATTTGGGTGGCTCTCTGAATGATTTGTAACAGAAGATTGTACCGACATAGCTACAAAGTAAGTTACTGTACCACATAGCTACAGTGGACGAGTAATACATGAGCAGTTGCAGTAGGAAGGAACACCACAATCAGCTCAGATCAAAATTTTGAAACCGCGAAAATTCGTGTTATTTTCCTGACAAACCTACGTTATCTCAGGCCATTATCACGATGACTCATTTAAGCCGCGCGTTTTCGTGGTGATGGCGCCTAGCTAAACAATGGCTCCGAACAGATCAGCGAGCATGCCACGAGAAGCAAGCAACCATTTAAAGGCAGCGTATAGAGGCAGAACCAATCAAATACCATAGCACGTCCAGGCTTACGTCGAAGTTACTCTGTCGCTCATTGGCAAGTTATTGCAGCAGGTGTCATGAGCGAGGGGCTCCATCACATTCAAGACGCAGCAAAAGGCGTCCAGATCTGTTAGGCCTGGTGCAGGAATAGGCACTAGTTAGGGGCCAAATAGGATGAATTGTCGAGTCTGACCTCAATATAGTGGTTCTCGAAACCGCCCTCCCCTTTGCTGACACATTGCGACTTTCTTCCGTGAAAGGCTAAGGAATAAGTGGGAATGTCTCTAGCCAAATATGTAATAGTTTGCTCTAATCTTTTACCTAATGATTAATAGCGCTTATGAGCCTCAGTTTTACGAGGTTGGTAAGGTAGTTGTAAAGACTTCTTACAATAATGCGCACTGTATTTTATCGACAGGACAGTCATTCCCGAAACCGCCCTCCCTTCTAAGGACATATTACAACGTTCTTTAAACTGAGCCAAGGAGAGCAGCGGGCAGGCTTAGCCAAACGTGTAATAGTTTGGTGCTTCATACTGACGAGTATAAACCGGTAGATTTCATCACGGTATTGACAATGGTACGGTCTATCGTAATACGCAACTGACAGATCCTCCCTGTGGCTATGTCATTAGAGTTTGGCAGGACTTCCCTGCACGCGATCTTGAAGGCAGCCTAATCTTCTCTGTCTTAGGGAACTCCATCCCTTCCGGCAGTGGTATCATGCGCCTTTTGCTCAAGTATAAACAGTGCCATCTCTGAGTTAGACTACAGATTTCATAAGTGTCGGCAGTCTACAATCCCGTGAAACTTCAGCTCAGTGACCACTTAAGCCAATAACGGACACTTCTAATTGAGCCATGCCCTCTTCCGGCGGCTTCGAACGCCTTTCTTGAACGGCTCAATCCTACGCTTCAAGATGCCCTGATCGTCGAACTGCTCGTGGTCCAAGAGAACCTATCCGTCGTAGTCCACAGGTCGCTCTCGACGTCTCCGCCCCATTCTTCGTCTCTGCCTTCTACATTCTCACCAAATTCCACCCCTACTGTTGTTTCAGTCCAACCCACAAATTGCAGGTAGATCCCCGATCTCTGCACTCCGTCTTACTTTCGGCAATGCAGTTGAATCCTCTTGTGCTGATGGATCGACTTCATCGCTCCATTCCACTAGAGCAACTTGGGCAGCCCAAGCAGCGATAACAGCTCGAACAACGACCGCGAAGTCCGTGAGAGTGATCCCGCTCTCGGTGGTCAAATTGTCTCGAATGCCCTGAAGAGTCGCATCAAGTGCATCGATATTTAGCGAGGCATAATCAGGCAGCGAGGCCACGAAATGTGGAGGTAGCTTGACTTCCGGAGGAGCGGACCCATGGTCTTCAAGTTCAGAGTGACAGGGCGTCACTGCGCGATCGGCTTGTTCGTTGTGAAAAGTCAGATCGAGCCGATCGATATCTGGCAAGGCGTCGTCAGGAGAAGCATCGCTGAAAATTGGTGCCACGGATTGTGCAAGCACATTGACGGAGGGCAAGTTAGACAAATGAGCTTTTACTGCAGTGTGGTAGCATGCAGTGATGTGCCCCTCAGAAACTCCGAAGGCCATGTTAAGCAACGCTTCATTGTCCATACCTGCAGGCTTTTTGGGTACATCAACACCGATATTGCCTGCCTCTTGACCAGTCAGACGAATTCGCGCAGCCAGTGCTTCGAGAAGAAGCGAATATCTGT
This sequence comes from Rhinocladiella similis, assembly GCA_024082115.1. Classification (NCBI taxonomy): domain Eukaryota; kingdom Fungi; phylum Ascomycota; class Eurotiomycetes; order Chaetothyriales; family Herpotrichiellaceae; genus Rhinocladiella; species Rhinocladiella similis. The sequence goes on from JAMRYE010000005.1 coordinate 4,624,835, forward strand.
GGAAGACAATGGTGCCGTCCGCCACCGTCAACCTTTTCGGCTGTGTGTAACAATCGTACTCAAGAAAATCTGCAGCGATGACACGATCATTTATCTCTCGACCGAAAACAGTTTCCACGATGGATGCGCCACTTTCTGCGTCGGCGCATTCCCTGTGCCATAGATTGCATATTTCGTTGAGCAAGTATTCGAGCTGGGTGATGTATGAGCTGCTGGTCTGAGTGTCAAAGACAATAAATGACACAGCCTCGACAAGAGACTTAGAAGCTTGAGGGACAAGGCCACCGCCAAAGGCGAGAAGGGTAACACAGTGAGGTATTGAGGCCTTAAACCTGCCGGTCTGACGGTCTTCCAAGATGATATGCTTCCCTGTTGCGCTGCTGTATATTCCCCCAACTCTGTTAATATCCCATTCTTCATCGGCGTGGAAGTATGCTGCAACCTGCTTTGCGCCTGGCAGTGACCAGAGGGTCAACATTGCCTTTCCACCAGGACCTGAAATATCATGAATGGCCCTGCCTTCCTTAATTGCACGAAGTACGACACTATTGACAAAAATGCTCTGGTACCAGAATCTCTTCGTTGCGAAGATCAAGTTCCCACAAGCAATTGCTTTGGCGTTTAGCATAGTGTAGCCTGTTGTGCACATTGGCCTGTTTGCTGGATGTGAGGAGCCGATATCCAGGTGAACTTGGTCCCAGCTAGAGAAGCTAGGCCGAAAGATGTTGAGGGACGAGCAGAAGCCGCCCGACAATCCGCGCACTCTTTGCGTAAAGTCGTTAACGCTGAGAGGGAGAGCTATGCTATAGGAAAGTGTGAGCAACTCGTATGATGAGAGCTGAATGCATGGTGATGTCTCCGACAGCATCCAGACAGGCTGTAGATTTGGTATGGCCAAGTCATCAAGAGAGTTGAGTGCAAAAACTTGATATTGTTCCAATTCATTCACAGAGTTCTCCTGCAGATTGAGATTTGGATCTATCCCCGTAACGTCTATGCTGTAAGGTCGCAACATTCTAACGAGTCGGTCAGGCTTTTGTACATTGTGCCGGTACAGCTCAGACCGCAGTATAGCAGCCTTTGTACGATCTGGCTGAGCTCGAACCTTGCCTACATAAGATTCTGCTTCTGGCCACACTTTGTGGATAGCACGTAGAGCTTCTGTTGGAAGACAAGCGAGCTCCACCACTATTTCTTCGTACAGTTGTGTCCAACCAAACCTCATGGGATTGGTCAGTATGCGATGGAGCGTGCCTGAAGTCCAGAGTCCAAGTTCTGCAAGAACAAGCAGTCCCTCGAAAGTTGGTAGTAGCGGCGGCGTAACGCTTTTGCCGAACAGGACGTCTAAATAAGGAAGCTCGGGAACCGCAAACAAGCCCATCCGGGGCCTTTCAAGGAGAATTCGGGCATTATCAGCCTTGCGGAGACGAATGTACCTGTCGTTGATGAGACCCGCTATCGTCAGGAAGAGTGCTGTGAGGCCGATAGCCGAAATAGCAGTCTGCGCAATGGTCAGTCCGAATATCGCACCATCCAAAGGGTGATCGCTGGTCGCTCCGGACGATTGCAAAGTTACTGGGTCGAGAAAGGGCATAGTAATAACGGATGCCGCGCTGCAAACAAAATGCTTTCTTGAAGAGCCTACTCACTGGAGAGGTTGGTTGGGTCTCGTGGCAGATCATGTACATCTATAGTGATTCAGTTTGGCTCATCAGGTGATCGTGGTCTGACGCCAAGGATGAACACGAAAGGATTTGCGAGCTCATGGAACGGGCCTCCCGTATCACCCCACAAGGCACATATAGGACGGTATCAGACCCAATCGAGGACGCTCTCTTGGAGATCGCTTTGCCGTTCAGTGCCACTTTCCACTCGATCGAGTAGCGAAGACAATTTGGGAAGTCACTGTCATATGCCTAGTCTGGGTCCCACTCCGCCCCTTGTAAAAATGTTAATCTTGACTAAGATGGGTTGTGGCACTTGTTTAATGCCCGTGGGGTGTCGTTTGGTGTCACGCCCGGTGCGATGGATCCAGGAAGAGGGGAAGCAGCTCTTCCACCGCGTGTAGCATTTTCTGAGAACTGGGTTGACCGCTGTGAAGCCCATTCTTGGAATTGAAATAAGTTATCCAAATCATATTCCACATCCATAGCGTCGGCTTGTGACTTTGGAGGTGGTGGAATGGGAGGGCATGGTCTCGAAGGGGTTCGTGGTAGCGTGGGGCCCGAATCTGGTTCCAGTCAGCAAAGGTGAGCAAAGGTGAGCAACTGCACACCTCAAGCAATCTCTTCGCCATTGTCTGCCTTGAAGCACAACATTCATTCTCAAGCCCATCTTCAATTTGACTGAAAAGCAAAATATCTGGGCCCCGCTAGCACGACAGTCTCTTCTTACTCAACCGCAGGCCGTGTCGCCTGCGTCAAGCTTGGTTATTTGCCCCTTTCATTCTCTCCGACTCCTCCAGCACGACATGTCGCGCCGTCACGATATGGCGGCAGCTCTTAGAGCCCCCTAAACCGAACAGCTTTTAAAAGACCGCATCGCTTCCTGTCTTATTATCCTACTCTTGATACAGGCTTAAGAACATTGATGCGAAACCTCACAAGAGTACTGTGCACCTGCAGAAGTCACTGCGCCACATTATTCCGATGATTTTAGATGGTCTCGGTCAGATCTGCGCTTAGGGATCGGTTTATTGCGATTCGAACGGGGTTGGAAAGGCTGTCGAACATGGTCGCAGAGCCTGCGGCGTATCTGCTCAATGCAGTCAGCCAGTCGCACTTGCAGGCAAGGTTAGAAAAGCAAGTACAAGGCTTCTCCTAAGCTCTGCCCAGAAGATGAGGTGAAGGATGTTGCATCTAATACCAAGTCAATATATACGGAATTTCGGATTATGAGATCAGCACCTAATTGCTTCCAACGAAAATTGCCCGTGAGCGGGGTGCGGATTCTGGGGCTCATATAGTTGTGGCGGCGACCAGGACCTTATTATGTATGATATTGCGCCTCCAGCCTTGCATCATAGTAGCTGCCCTATGATTTTAACGTTAACCGATGAAACGGTGGTCGCTGGTTGCGCACATCACTCTAAAACACGTCTCAGGTGGCTGATGTGCCCACTACTTTCGTAGACTAAGCGGCGCACTGCCTCGCTAATACGTCGTGTGCGGAGTACGGAACTGCCGGAACGATACGGGTGGTTTTATTATTGGTCTGCCTTTTCGGTATTCGCAAGGTATTGGATATACTGTGACACGGATCTGTCGCTTAGTCATGCTATGACTAGAAGATAGACTGTTACTAATTAGGCATAGTATAATAGGCTAATACTGTATTTTAACTTTCCGTGAGGGGAGGGCGGTTTCGGGAACGACTATAACTAGGAGGTCGACTTCTACCTATTTATATAGGCAAAAAGGAGTGAGAATCTCCGCCTGTTTGAGGCTTTCCTCGCATGAGGTGAGGTTCTCGATAGACCTAGGTGGAGGTCCGTCGATAGTTGCCCTTCAACCTCACACAAGCGTTCCTTTTGACAGGCAGTGATATAGCTAAGTGAGTGACTATGTAAGACGGCGCAATGAGTGACAGATAGGCTAGAAAATAATGAGGGTGGTAACGAGAATTGTAAAGACCTAGGCGACGGAGTATCCCGCAACTCAGCCCGCTCAACAAGATCAGAAAGACATCACGGCTGACAAGAGATCTGTAGAAATAGACACTACTGTATACCACTTAACTCGGCAAACTTCAGTCGAGTCAAGACTGAACGGATAACGTAGGCCCAAGTCGCCGCACAGGCCCAAGTCACCACCAGTGCCAGGACAACCAGGATCACGCCACAAAGGCCACGACTACAGTACTGTAAGCGCATACAGAGATCGACTTGTGACAGTCAAGAACACTTTCTCTCTTCTTTGTGTCTCAGCGTACTGTACAGTACTGTACTTAAATGTGAGTCTCTTATTCTACAATGTTCAAAATTCTTCTCGAGTCAAAACTAGCAACACTATACTGTACAGTATTCAACAGTGCAATACGTTCACAAGCCTTGGGAATCCCTGACCAACGCAGCTGATGTGATGGACCTTTGCCCTGATGCCCGCTGGCCGTTCTTCCTCTACTGTAAGATCATTCTAATGACACAATTTCGGCTTCCATTTTAGTGGGAATTTATACGTTCAAAATTCTGTCTATAGTTCAAGTCGTTCTTCTGATACTGTAGTTTCAAGGAGATACTAAGTACTGTACTAGACTTCTGAGCATTGTCTACACAAGAGAGTAAAGCTTTTGTGGGGATATTTACTCCATCCTAGGACAGGTAATCTGGTATAGTGGTGGTGGTGGTGGTGGTGGTGGTGGTGGTGGTGGTGATGGTGCATCAATTTCCCCTGTCCTCTCCCGTAGGATCTTGTTTACAAGTTTGTCCTACTAAGGCTATCTACAATCTCTCGATCCACCATTTCCAGTTTCATTATCGATTTTGCCCTACTTTGTCCCCTATCTCGTGCTCTGCTCTGCTCTCCCTCTCAGCCAGATTCATTGCATCTCGTGGCTTAATATCCAGCCTCAGCAGTGCCCCGCGTTAACCTGTGACGGTTCTGGAATTGACGACGAAAAGTCCAGGTTGATTCTCATTTGGATTGCCCGGGAAGTAGCAGTCCTGGCAAAATAGTCCGATACGCCGCTGGCCTTCTAAAATTGATACGCCACGATGACTTCCGTAATTACCGCATTTTCCACAATGATAAAAACCGTATTCTAATCGAAATTTGTCGAAGTATACACCTCCAAAGTTCCGGAAGCAGGTAAATTGAGAGCCACCTCTTTCCTGTCCTCGAAGAACGGAGAGCGCAACAAAAGGTTCTTGTGAGAGCTCCTCACGGACTGACGCTAAAGTTTCCACGAGCTTCGTTGCTTGCTGTTCAGTTAGTAAAGTCGAATCTTCTTCGAAGAGCGTAGGCACGTCGCTTAAGCTCGCAATCTTATTTAGAAGGTATCGAGAGAATTCCCCGTATTCATCGGAGAGATCAGCTGCTAATCGGATTCCAGCGGCTAATGTAGAAATAGGCTGTGTTTGTAGATCAGACTTATACTTAGAAACTTCAAAGTTATTTGTCCCGTTCTTCTTATTTATTAGGTCTTGTAACATCCTATAAAAATTAGTAAAATATCTCGAGTTATCGGAGAAAGAATACCATGTAAGAATATCGATAGTAGGAAGTTTAGGCGGTTCGTACGGACCAAGAAATTTCCCTCCGGGTTGGAAGCCACATAACGGACCTGTACAGTTGAAGTCGGGTGGATGGGTTTGTGTAGTACCCATCTCCTGTAAATTTTAAGTGAAGCTGTTGAATACTCCCTGTGTAGATATAGATCAAGAGAACAGGTGGATTGAGAGGCATCGTCAGACTTCAGATTGCTTATTTAAAAGCCTAGCAAAATGACAATGGGCTGGTGCCTAGCACGTGATCCTTAGTTAGCTATTTGATTAGCCCGTCGATTCATGACTCCACATTCTCAGGGACGGGCTAGCTATGGTCCAATGGTCCTCATTGTATCCGTACAGGAATTGATTTGATAGTTCAAATATTGTGAGCAGGGGAAGTGCGGCCTACTTACTCCCTTAACGCCTAACGGATGACAATAGCAATATGTCCACAATGGTGAGGGAGGGCGGTTTTGGGAACGACTATACCTCGCGGTACCTCGCGAATGTCAACCATCACCATAACTCCAGGACGTGCGTCCAACACCTCGGCCCCAGCGCATCAGGCCAAGTCTATATTCGAAACGGTAGTTCACGCCCGAGCTCAAGACGCAGCAAAGAGAGGTCAATAGACTTCGAAGACAATGGCAGAAAGAATGTGCGACGGATGGCCCTCACCATCCAAGGACACAGGCAGTGTTTTGCGAGATGCGAATCAAACGGCGGGCGTGGACTCGCACGATTGAAAAGGAAAGACTTCCTGGACCAAGCCAATTCCCGGACGGTGTGGCGGGCTACACTGATGCAGCGACGGGACGATTATGCGAATATCCCACCTCTCAACTATGGAGATGATGAGGTCGCGGACAACCCTGAAAAAGCGCAGCTACTCATGGAAACCTTCTTTCCCTTGACCACCCGAGATCACCGTGCCACCGAGAGAAATTTCATAAGAGCCCATTACGGCAATGGAAATTACTAAGGCACTCAAACTGGCAAAGAAGCGGACGGCACCCGGTGCAGACGGACTGCTCATGTTGGTATGGTGGCACCGGTGGCCATATGTTGCCAGTGTCGTGACCCGAAACTTCACAGCGTCGGTCCACCTGGGACAATACCCTCAACAATGGAAGACAGCCAAGATTGTGGTTCTGAGAAAACCGGGAAAACCCGACTACACCACCCCCAATACCGAACCATCTCGCTCCTCAACATGCTGGGTAGGCTGGTTGAGGCAGTAATCGCACGCCGGCTGTCCTTTTACAAGGAGGCATATCGCTTGCCCCCGAAGACACAATTTGGGGGCCGGCGAGGTCGAACGACGGAACAGGCTTTACTGGTCCTGGCTGATTTAATCGATCAAGCATAGCTTAGGTCTAAGGTTGTCACGCTGGTCGCGTTTGACCTGAAAGGCGCTTTCAATGGGCTAAATAACTCTACACTGGATGCGCGCTTCTTGGAACGCGGAATTTCGACACCAGCGAGGAAGTGGGTACAAAGTTTACTGCGAGACCGAATGGCGAGCATCCAGTTCGATGGATTTAAGACAGAAGTCGCTCTGCTGCTCTATGCGGTTCTGGCGCAAGGCTTCCCTCTCTCACCGATCCTATTTACATTCTTCAACTCGGATCTTGTGGGCCAGGAAGTCAACACACAAGGAGGTGCCTCCGCATACATAGACTACTACTTCCGGTGGCGGGTAGGGAAGTCGACTAAAGAAAACCTTCAAAAGCTACAAATGAAAGACATTCCAAGGATTGACGAATGGACCCGGCGGACGGGATCGTCCTTCGCCGCGGAGAAGACAGACCTAATCCATTTGACCCGACGCAAGAAGGAGCTAGGTAGAGGCCACATCATCATGAATGGCAAGATCATACAAGCAGGGAACACCGCCAAATTACTGGGAGTGATATTTGATCAGGAACTGCGATGGAGAGACCATGTACAATACGCGGTGAAGAGCGCCACCACTGCAACGCAAGGGATGAGTGGACTCCGGCATTTAAGACCAGCATAGATGAGACAGGTCTACCACGCTTGCGTCTTGCCTAAACTGGACTACGCTTCGACTGTGTGGGACGACCCTCTCAGAGATAAAGGGCATCTCCGAGTGTTGAACACGGTTCAGAGAGCAGCCCTCCTCCGCATCATCGCTGCGTTCAAATCGGTAGCAACCCAAACGCTTGAGGTTGAGTGCCACATTCTCCCAACCCATCTTCGACTCAAGCAACGAGGCCAAGAGGTGATTGGCAGACTATGCACATTACCACCGACACACCCGCTAAATGTAATCATGGACCGAACTAAACGCAGAATCCACAGACTAGGTACACAATGTCGCTTCGCCCTGGCCGAGACCTTAAAAACCATAAACGTGGCTTCACTGAATGAGCTTAAAAGTATTGATCCTATCCCCTTCGAACCATGGCGTCAGGGGAGCTTGGATCACGTCAGGATTGAACAAGACAGAACACAGGCCCTTGACAAGGTTGAGGAGATGCGAGAAGCAGGAGCGGATATCATCTTCACCGACGCCTCGGCCAGAGATTCAAGGGTGGGCGCGGCAGTGGTGACACCGAACGGTCCTGAGAGACAATGGTCAACGTGGAAGGTGGGAATTGGCCCGACAAGTCACTGGACGGTCCACACGGCCGAAATAATCGCCATCCATAAAGCGACTGAAATTCTCAAGATGCGGACCGTGAACGAACTCGACATAGAAAACGCCCCGAGCGCATTGCCCTACTGGCATCCAACAAAGATACTACGAAACTGAAGCTGGGGTTTTTCTTGGTGACCCCTGAAGGGTTGGCAAAAGGGATTACACCTGAGCAGAGACAAAAGGACGAGATCCAGTACTTTCACACCCCTCCATGGAAAGAGCAGTTGCTCGACTATGCGAGAGTGGGTACTATCGCGTTACGAACATATTTACAACAACTCCATGACTGTGCGCGAGCTCCTGCGTAAGACTGAAGCTGACCTTGCGACCATGGGCGAGGAACGTGATAGCGCTATCTGGGCTTCAAGCACGTTGACGATAAACAACTTATGGTCGTTAGAAGACTCTAGCCTTAGATTGATTCAAGGATTATGACTAAAACTCCTAATTCCACGGATCAAACCCTGTGTTCCGATTCTTTGTCATCTTGTCTGTCCTGTTGATTAGGTCGGCTCATAACGCTTACAGAGAAGTCTTGATTCATGCTTCCCCTATTCTCAGAGATCCTCCTCTCTACTGCTACTCTAGACACATATAAACTAGGCAAAGTTTGACTATCCTTTAAGCGAACGTAGCCTTAAAATAGGCTCTCGTACCTAGGCAGAGTATAAGTTCACCCGCGGACGCAGGAGGACGATTCCAGACTAATATCGACAAATACACCAGACTACGTCAAGTGAACGGCTTGATTGAAAGAAAGCCGCCATATATCTACAAGGGTTGGCAAGTTTCGACATTCTCTGTACTATATCAAAGTTTGGGTACAAGGCCCAAGCAAAAATCCTCTTCTGCAAGCCTCCGAATATTGTATACTCTGCACTCACTATGGTCTCAAGACACCTCCTTCCTCCCTGCGCCTTCAGAAGCGGACTTGAAACACCCTTTACTACCGACACATTACACTTGAGTTCCTTCAGCGTCTCTCATGCTCTCTCTTCATGTGTTTGGCGAGCGACACCATTTGGGGGAAACCTAGGTGGTTGGTCTTGCAGTCTCGATGAGGGCAGAAAAAAAGTTGTAGCTTCGGTTGGTGTACGTGTCTCTGATGTATGGCTCTGTGATGTCTCAATAGATATATCCTCCTTATTTTTGAACTTATAAGCTGTCAATGGTAAATCATTAAATACAGCCGCTTGTGATTTCATGCCTTGGTACGACTCCCAGATCTGTTGGCAACCTAGAGGAAAAATGCACGCTTCTTTGTCAAATATAGCTTTAGGAGCTGAGATCCGAGAAGGAAACAATACGGCTTTCTACATCAACATTCGCTGGCCCCGCCAACAACGAATGACAAGATAACAGTTAAAGTCCCCGGAGTTCCTCACCTAATATCCTCTCTCGTCAAGACACTTCCCTCGAGTAAAGGTCTTATCCTTGAGGTTCTGGCCCTCCGCCCAGAGCGCTTTGTGCGACCCCTCGGAATCATCAGCGTAAATAGACTTGAATTTAGCTGAGTTGGTTTGCCGAGCAGCAATGCTAGGCTGTTCACCGCTGACTTGAATTCCCCCAAAGTAAGAGAGTTCGGGAACATAGCAGAGCCGCTGAGCTTCTCGTTGGGCCTGGCAAATCGCTCTTCCCAAAATTTCGACATATCTGGATTTGCAGATGAAACGAGGCCGGCCATCCTTAGCAAATGTATTGTCTACACTACCATTATCTCTCCTCCCAAGGCTGGAATTCGGTCGTCCAAGCCGATCCATATCCGTGTGCTGAATGGCCTGAAGCGGTCGAATTATACGCACTTGAGGGCACTGCGACACTGGAAAAGCTAGTATTGACAAACGAAAATGACATTCCAGTTGGTGCGTTATCGGCATAAGTAATAGGGGCAGATAGCATTGTGTCATACACCTCGTGTTTGGTGTTGCTGCTTCCCAGTGTGGCTTGTTGAGGCGACAGCGGAGTTATCCAGCGATTCTGTTGTTGAAAAGTCGCACTGCCGGGCAACTCTACAGACAGAAATGGGACAGTACTGTTGTTGACTACCGTTGATCTACTCAACATCTCCTCTGATGAATGCGAATTTATTCGGGTTTCTGGGCTCCTCTCCGACTCTGGGGGTGAGTTGCGTGCGGTACCTCTCCGGACCTGGCAAGTTGGACACAGCTTGACGAACCTGGAGATCAGTTCCTTTGGCACCCTAAGGAAAGCATGTCAGCGGTACCGTTCAACGTGTAGCGCGGACGAGAGTGGTACCAAGAATATACACATTGAACCTGCGTCAAGGTCTTATCACGTCCTCCATGCTGACATTGCTTGTGTGCCTTTGTAAGTATTTTGAACAGCTTCTCCTGTACTGCTACTGGCTTTCCCTTGTGGCAGATTTTACGGTGCTGAGATTCGAGAGTCAGTCATGACAGTCAAAAGGTATACGTTAGAGGACCGACTCACCTCGAGAGGTTTGCCATCTGCTGACTGAAGTGTAAACGTTTTCTTTACCCAGAATCTGTAAAAGTTAGGAGTGTCACTCTTGCGGTATAGATCGGCAAAGGACTACACTTACCTGAATTGCACTGATTCGATCGAGGTAGTCTTCTTGTTAATCAGTACGTGCCGAATGTTGGTAGCTCTTCGAGCGTTGATCAACGCTTTGTCCTGTCTCTTTGGAGACAGGTCCTGGACATAGCTACATTCATTCAGGTCCATGTCTCTCTTGTGGTCACACGGAGCACTTACCGCTTAACCAATTCATCGAAATCGTTAACATTCGGGTAGCCCTCTAAGGGAGGTATGACGGGCTCGGAGAGCATTGTGTCCTCGTTTGGAGAATCTTGACATTCGGTGCCATCCACATGGCTGTAGTCCCGAGGAGACATGATGTGCTGATGAAGGGGTGTTCAAGAAACTGGATGGCGAAACGAGGGTAAAGTGGAATCAGGGCCGACATGGATGAGACGGAGTGCAAATAGGGAAAGAGGAATGGCCAAAGGGCGAAAAGGTTTTCTTATACGTACTACATGTCTGTGTTGGTCAACCTAAAGCTCAGCCACTTTGCGTCTCTGTGGAAGGGGGCAGTGTTTCTCATTGTTCGGATAAGCCTTAAGCATCGGACCTCTTCTACTGTTAGCGCCCCTAACTACAGCGAGTTCTCACTCTCGGAGTACGTGGACGACTCATAAACCCTGTACGGTTTTTGTCTCACCCTTCGGCCTTATCCTGAGGCTGTCTGAGAGCCTCAAGCTGTATCAATAACTGATTTGAAGCTGGGCTGTGTCCACCGGGTACGCCTAAGACTCTCCACCCATAGACAAGAAAATACTTTAGGAAAGCTAGACTCTTCTACATCATGCTGTGGGGTATAGATAATTAACACTTCATCTGGTGAGCACATGGATCTCAAGCAACCCAGATCCATTCACGAGGCCGTCTCGCCCGGCCCGCCTGGCTAGAGGTGCTGGTCTCCTGTTGCCCTAGGGATCGAGATGCTTGTGGTATTGGCTGCTCGACAAACAGCCTAATGATGACTGGCTCGCAACAAAATCGTCGTCGCCGCTTCGCCGAAGGCCTCTACATGTAGATATTGCTAATTACGGTGCCGTCAAATCCTGTGTAGACATTGACTGCTGTCTGTCGCGTTTCGTTGACCCTCCTTATCTACTCTTCTTCGCAGAGGGGCACTTTCGGAGGTGTTTTACCAAAGAACTCGAGATGGAAAATGGCTGCACGGAGGTTAGACAGTCTGTTTTTCCTCGCTGGGACCGAAACTGGGCATACCTTGCCACATCGCTCGCATATATAAGGCTTCTCTCCGGTATGTACTCGCATGTGGACAGTCAAATTAGATTTCTGGGTGAATAGCTTCCCGCAGCCTTTGAAATTACAAGCATGTGGTCTGATGTCTCTGTGAATTAGCTCTGTAAGAAAGTTAGCGAAGCGCTTTTGCAGCCAAGGGTTGGCCATACCATGTCGCGCAATTTCGCAGCGATACGCAAAGCTCTTCTGGCAAGTGCTACACACAAATGCCTTTGTCTTCTTTTCTCCATGGTGAACACGCCTTATGTGGTCTCGTTGAGTCCAGCTGCGACGAAAGCCATTTCCTTCTTTGGATCTATCGCAGCCCAAGAATGTACACAAGAAAGGATTAACTCCGTCTCCATGGGTTTCCCGTTCATGTCTGAACAGGCCGTGTGTAGATGAAAATCTCCTAGCCTTGCAATCTTTCTCTGGAAATCGACATTTATAGGGCCTAAGATGAGCATCTAAGTATTTTCTATACATTTCAACATTAGAAGGGCCACTACTGTATTGATCTTGAGAAAACTTACTTGTATTGAGACCTTTGCTTTGTTGACTTGTGTGTGCACCCATCCTTTATCATGGGACAATGGAAGTATCCATCTTTATCTGGCGCCGCATGATATAGTTTGTCTTCTTCTGGCTTCAAGTCACGAAGGGAGTCTTTTTTGGCCTCGGCCTCGTCTTCTGATGGGTTGATAGCGTCATCATGCTTCGGGGCGAGCAGACGTGGCCTGAGTTGAAGTGAAGCTTTTGTGCCATGTCGGAGGCCTGGTTTTGAGAGTTGCGTCTTTTTTTTGGGTTTCCTGGTTTTTGCTGGGGACTCACTACATAGAAGTCGTTTAGCAAGTTGAAGGGCCGTTATCATGGAGCGAGCTGACCTATAGGTAGTGGGCTTGGAGATGTTTTCGCTCCAGACTACCAAATTCATTTCAGACTTGGAGGGTTTCGTGACTTGAATAAGTGAATTCGAGTCGGTCTGAGGGGACTTGTAGTATAAAGACCAAGATACAAGTGGACTCTCAAAGTAGTCCACGGAATTATCGTTATTGATGTGAACAGTATTCATTCCCATAGAATTATGGGATGGTTGCTGTAGCTGCTGCGAGGTACACTGTTGATAGAGATCGCTCAAGTAATCTGATGGTGGCAGGTCCGGAGAATGAGAGTAAGAGATGTTTTGATTGTTTTCTGGGCATGTAACGACAGCGCTTGTTGGCGAGATAGAAGAGGGGCGGCCATCAAGAGAAGGAGGATCATACCGGGAGGACAGCTGACTAATGACTGGATCGGGGTACTCGAAATTGTTGGTGATAACATTAATCATTGCGTTAACATCTGGTGGCTGCGAGGATAGGGTTGCATAGAATGGTGATGGTAGTGTGCCCAAATTGGAGTGTTCCACCATTTTCTCTCGTTCTTCGTCGGCCATCCAGGCCGGAAGATATGGCACATCAGTTACTGACATAAAACCGGTGTTGTTGTCAGCTCTTGCGGGTGAGTTGGCTATTTTGGAGGTCAGTAGGGGCTTTTCGGGCCGCCATATAGAAGACTTACAGTCTCATATACTGTTTTCAATCTGCGTGATATCCTGCATCTGATTTCGCACCCGCGGAGCCTTATCTCAAAATGGCAGGCGCGAACTGTAGTCACAAGTATAACCCAGCCGACTACAGCAGTCACACTTTAGCCGCTGTCCGTCACATTTTGCCTTGCGTTTGTTGCAGTTCGTGATCGGGCCATAATCTAGAGGGCTACCAGTCCAGGGAGACAAGAGGTAGCGAAATATAGTCTTCAGGTCGGCCCTAGGGGTGATGTGCGGAAGGGGTTGAGACCTAGAATGCAATAGGAGAAAGGTGATTGCGCGAGCAGTTAGTCTCTATGGGACGGGAGTGTCGGCTGGATCAAGCCTCAATACTGATCCTTTAAACGGATTGAAGATTGTGATCGTCGATCATTTACCCCTCTCAGCGGCTTTTATTGCCTCGTGTACTGGTAAAACACTTACCAGCCCAGGAGGAGTCCTTCAAGCCTTTTCTACGGCCGCCTTTGGTGTAGGGCCACGTAAGCATCTCTGCTATTATTCCACCATCGTGATCATTACCTTCGACTTGATGATCTTTGATTCCAGTTTTCTTTAGAAGCTTTTTAAGAGGCTCAGTGAGGGAGGAATCTAAGGGATCCTCAAGACGAGGACGCTTCGGTGGCGGCGGACCCATTGATTGACTCATGGTGCAAGCATCTTGCAAGGAGGAAGGATGGCTTAGCCCTTCCTCTCTTATATACCCTCACCTGTAGTGGACAGACTCCCAAGCGTCCTTTTCCGGACCTGAAACTAGCGTAATCAATCAAAGAATTGTCGTCAGATCGGGCAGATGCTGACGGACATGTGCCAGCGCTCGACATGTCGTATCTTTGGACTGATCTCAATTACTCCTTCGTAATGGCGTTGTAGGCCCATGAACATGAATCATACAAGACAACAAAAGACTATCTGAACACTCAAATTCATTCATCAGCTTGTAAACTTGCTCTTCAACTGTAAAGAAATCTGGTTAGGGGTTTGGAAGCATGACTCTTCTCATCGGCCAGAAAGCAAACATCCCATCTTCACCATTACCATTCTTCTCTATCTCAAACATGCAGTCACGTCGACCACAAACAACTGTGTCCCCAATAAGCGGCTGCACTCCTTTCCACTTGTAAATATCTCCGTTCATCTCGACATCCCAAGTCCAGAGGAGGCAGGCTAGATCCTCATCCATTGTAATTTCGATCTCGACCGATGAAAATGGTTCCAAAGAATCTCCCATTGCAAGTTTACCAAAGAACTTTGCAGTCTGTTTATGTTCTGTAAGGAGTCCGCCTTTCAGGCTCAGGCGCCATTTTTCACCGTCATAAGCCGCCTTGCCTTCTATCCATGTCCCCACGCTGCCTATCCACTCGAGACAAACGGAGGTCCACCATTCCTTGGGGTTTGTTGGGTACACGTACGGCTTAAGTTTCCAAGACCCTATGTCGACCATGAAAGCGGTGTGCTGGGCTGCAATAAACGGGAGAGCTTCCCAAACCTCTGGGGTCGGCGAAGAAGGAAAAGATGATAGGATCTTTCTCCAATTCATCGTCGAAGATATAGAATCCCAGTCATAGTCAATCATGGTGTCGTAGATTGTGACCATTCGGCCGATATTTCCTGGTGAGATACACCGAAGATCAGGGTCTAGCCATGTGTGCTCATTGAAGAGCTTATTGAAGAGATCATCCACCCGAGAACTTTCATGAGTACACATATGACGCCACGTTTCCCATATTGAATGGTCGGTTTTAGGATAATCTTCATCTGCACTCATCCGCCTGAGTGCATTTTTAGCCTCCTCGATGGCCTTGTCGCTAGGTCGAGGACGGATAGAGGGGGGAGACGCGGGCTATTTGAGCTTCGTCAGCTTCATCTTTATCCGAACCGATAAAATAGACACCCACAGTGATCGAGAGGTCCTGCATTTCCTGCGGATTTTTGGACCAATCTTCATTGTCATCGACCGACATGATGAAGAGTAGTCCAGATGCGATTGAAAGCACAATGTGTAGTTGATATACTAGGTTATGGTTTGTATGGGAAGAAAACCAAAAGGCAGTGCCTGACCCTGAGAAAGCTTGCCAACCCTTCACCACGGGAGCCTCAGTGTATTTATCGTGCAGACACCCATGTGAAGCAATTTCAAGCATCGGATCTCTTCTACTGTTAGCGCCCCTAACTATAGCGAGTTCTCACTCGGAGTACGTGGACCACTCATAAACCTTGTACGGTTTTTGCCTCACCCTTCGGCCTCATTATGAGGCTGCCTGAGAGCCTCAAGCTGTACGGAGTATCACTAACTGATCTTGAGCTGGGCTGTGTCCACCGGGTACGCATATGGATCATTGAGTAGTGGAACTGTGACTGACGCGCCTCCTAGCTAGGCACATACAAACTAGGCAAAGTTTGACTATCCTTTAAGCGAACGCAGCCTCAAAATAGGCTCTCGCACCTGAGCGGAGTACAAGTCCGCCAGCGGACGCAGGAGGACGACCTATTCCAGGCTAATGCTGCAAGCGATCGACGATAGACTGGAGCCAGCCTCAAGCATGGCGACCCTCCATCTCAGAAGACTCACGCAGAATCACAAAGCTTAAATTGCAGTCACACTTCATTTAACTCCAGTCATTTTCAAAGCAATTCAGATCCACCCACGAAGTCGTCCCGCCTAGCTAGAAGAGACAAAGTCCGTCAGGGCAGATTAATACCTGGAGACGGAGAGGTGCTTTCGCTTGGCATGCCATGGAGCACCGTCCCGTCCGAAGCATTTATGCAAACTTTGTACTACATGTTTATAGGCCAACCTAGCCTTCAGCTCATAAGACTTGATTTTATGCCTAGTGCGTTCTGCAAGCGATAGACGATTCCTCGTATTGTCGTCGGCTGCTTCATGGGGGCTGGGAGCCGTATGGACATCGCTGGGCTGGGACACGGAGTGAAGGAGGGACTGCTGGCGGGAATGTGGGTCAGAACTCGATGTAGGCGCCGATAGGGGTAGTTGGTCGAAGACGGCGGCATCATTTGATATTCTTGAAGGTGGTCTCGTGGAAACAGGTGTAGGAGAAGGTAGAGCCTGTTCATGACGTGCGGAGAAGGGCGATCCGGATCCATGCTCGTCCTTCTTGTTCGGATAGCAAGCGTCCTGGTCAAAGAGGAAAGAATCGAAAGAGTTATATACATCGCCGAAGCTGGATGATTTAGCCCTATGGGGCGTACCATAATCGCTGAACGAAGTGTGATTCTCGTGTCCACTGTGAATATCTTCATCTCTGGAGGCTTTGACATAGAGCCCGGAGCAGGGCTGGGAGTGCTCGCTAGACGCACAAGTTTGTGGGGGTGTCTTTCCTGATATTGTAAACAAACCGTTCAAATTTACCAAGAACAGTTGAGTCAGGGCGGTCTTCGGTTTTGGTTTTAGAAGACATCGTTACTCTCGGAAAATATCTGACCAGAAGAGATTGAACGACTGGTGGTAGAAGATGTCGACTAGACACCGAGGATACTGATTCAACGCCGGAGAGCAGTCCACATATGTGCAGGCGAAAAAGATAAATAAGTCAAGATACCTAGAGAAGTGGAAAGTTCCTTGTATCTTATACTTCAGCAACCTTCTTTACAACATAATAGTTAGGACCCTTATTCATTCGCCTCTCACTGTGTAAGCTTGTGGAGTTTACACTTATTACATCTCCCATGTCCGCAGGTTGGGCAATTTTCTAACTTGATAGAAATGACCTCTTTTCCGTCCTTGCATTTCACTCATGATTAGCTGTGAGTCCAAGAGGGCAAGAGACACTAACACAGTGCCACATAAAGGCTGTGCAATTGAAGAGGGCCCCTAAATGCAAGTTACAGGCATCGACCAGTCCAGATAGCGGCCTGTCAGCGATACGTTCTTCGGTCTCCTATCCAATTCCACGCTCGATCAATGAATGGAGCATATACTCTCCAGCTATAACTAGTCACGGATGGCAATTTACTTTGTTTACCCCGCTACCTGCATGGGAATCTTCTTAGGGTGGGTGCATATAAGGAATGCACAACACCGCGTGAGTGGTGGCCAGTCTCTCTTCCACGAGATATTCTATTGACTATATCCAGATTGATTAATTAAGACTCTCAAAGAAGATAATGGCCAAAAAAACCAATACTGATGTGAGATTAAATGCGATCTTTCTTAGACCTCTTTCGTTCTTTTTGTAAAGTCAAAGAGAATTATGACAAAACTGACTCTTCTTTCATCCTTGATAGCCTGCCAGCACACGTCTCAACTTCCTCTACACCCAGAAGAAATGCCCCTGCCACGAGTACGTTGGCAAACTCAACGAAGGTCATTCCCCGATGGAATGGACCTGCCACAATTGTGCCAGCCGAACCACCAAAGCCTGGGAATGCAAGAACTGCGGCTTCCTAATCTGCAACCTTTGCTGGATCTACAGCACTCAGGTCACTGGCAAACTAGCTAAGAACCAGCCCAAGTATATTGGTCGAAATTATGGTTAAGCGATACATCGGTCAGAAGGTGCAGCTGACTGAAGGCTGGATTGGCTGAGGTTTGAATGTAGTGGTACTCGAAACTGTTGTTGTTGTTGTTGTTGTTGTTGTTGTTGTTGTTGTTGTTGTTGTTGTTGTTGTTGTTGTTGTTGTTGTTGTTGTTGTTGTTGTTAATGACGACACCATTCATTGCGTCAACATTAAATAGGTATAGTTGCTGTGACTGCCACCAGAACAAGTCCGCATGGAGTGATGATGGTAGTGGCAATTCGTCATTGTACTTTGGCAGGTGTTGGAAACAGCCCTGATCGACAACCGTGTAGCATGTACCTAAATTGGAGTATTCCTCCTTCTTTTCTCGTTCTTCGTCGGTCATCAAGGCCGCAAAAGGCGGCGGATTATCTACTGGTACAGACTCAGCGCTGGTGTGGGTTTTGGCGGGTGAGTTGGCTGTTCGTGGGTTTCCGCGCGGAGGAATGGTCGATATAGCCGAAGATGAGTGGCTATCCTTGCGTGTAACGACCGGCAGCCGTGGTGGTGGTCGCTTTGAGGATTCGCCTCGTTTGTCGTTGGAGCCGTTGGAGCCGTCGAAGCAGGTGGTCAACTCATGGGTTTCGAAATCTATCTCGAGATCTCCCGATATGGCACTTTTCGATCTCTCCTGTGATGATGGCTTTGGAGGACTCGGCCCTAGCAAGTTAAATCAGTCCTACCGCCCAATACAATGGCTCGATGAATGTGGCTAACCTCTGATACATTCCGTTCTCAGTTTTTGACATCGGCGACAAGGAGTTCCTTGATCACATCGCTTGCATGATTCGACACAAGATACACATTTGCGACCACACTTAGATTGATGAACGCCCAAAACGTCCCTATTGATGGTTAAGAGAGCTGTGGCGAGTAGAAAATTCAGACTTGGTTACCTTCGGTTGAAGCCTTTGGAGCAGAAACTACACGAAAAAGGCCTTTGATCGAAGTCTGTGCTTAGGAGTTAGTAGAGCTCTTTGACATAAATCACAGGGAAAATAGCTGACGTTGCCGTTTGTGGCGCACCATGCGACTTGTTCACGAATGATTTTGGGCATGATGGACATGGGAATCGATCGTTCCGAGGCGGCGTCTGATCCATTAATAACGAGATGGTGAGGCTGTATGGCGTCCTTTGAGTCAATAAGGCGAGGCGAGGGTTAAAAAAGAGAGGAGAAGAAGTATGATGGAGAAAGAGGAAAGAGAAAGGCTGAGAAACTGCGAAGTCAAGTGCTTCAGACCCCTCGACCTCTCGACCTCCAGAGGTAGCCCAGGATGTAAGAGAGGGGATTATTATGGCCATTGATTGGTTCGAACAACTTCAAATCTCTCCCTAAACCCCACACACCGAATACTGCGGTAGGCCGTGATAGTTTGCCGTATGGCTAATTAAAATGTGGATCGTCAGAATCCCTGCGTCCCATGATTCGCTATAACAAATTTGGAAAGAAGACTCAAGTGGCCAACATATGCGATGTACTTTACATATTGTTTCGATGAGCCTTCACTTATTATGTAGTCAGCTTCAAACCCCGGCCACTGGCTACTTCTACTGCAGACCAATTCTCGCCTCTTGCATTCTCGCTTGTCGCACTATTTCCCAGACTCAACCCCCACGCACACCACTTCTGTGAACAGGACTGGCCCGGAGACTGCGTTTCGCTCCTTCTTTGCCTCCCTGTGTAGGCATTGGCTGCCTGTCGCGTTTCGTTCGCTCTCTCTTTTAATCTGCTCTTCCGTTGTCTCTGTCAATGGCATCCGATCGGGGATCCACTACAACGTCATCGTGTGCTTCTGGGTAGGGATATGCAAGACTGATCCTGCTAAGAGTGCGTGTGGTCATGTAGATTGCTAACCTGCTTTGCCTACCACAGTTGAGAACGACTCACAACACATATTAGGAATACAGGAACTGATAAATGAAGGCTGAATTCTACGCCGGAATGTTCTAACTTCTCTAGGACCGCAAAGACCACGGTACACAAGCCCATCACCTAATATCCTCTCTCGTCCTGCCCTTCCTTCGAGGAAGGCATCATTTTTTGAGGGCTTTCGTATTCCACGAAACCAAGTTGTCCTGTGAAGATCGCTTTAGGCTCTTCCTCTGATCCTTCGGAATCATCAGCTGAGATGGTTTGGGTAGCTCTGGATCCCCCTCCGTCAATTCGACAACTGGTTCACCGATTAGCAATAATGCAAGGCTGTTCACCGCTGACTCGAGTTCCTTCAAAGTAAGAGAGTTCGGGAACAGGACAGAGCCGCTGAGCTTATCGGTAAGCCGGGCAAATCGCTCTTCGTCCCAAAATTTCGACATAACCGGAGCTGCAGATAAAATCCCATAATAAAGACAAACGAGGAGAATACTGCGATCCCAAGGGAACTCTTGTGATGCTATTAGAGGGATGGTCTGATCTGGAGGCATGTTGCATAGATACTGTAGGTTGTCGAGAATATTGTTTGTCCACTCCTTCAATTCCTTCAACCTAAACGACTTGGGTTGTTGAGGGGACATAGAATTGTAAGCATGACAAAAGCTGTCCCAACTTTTATCGTCCAGTGTCTGTGTCCAAGTTTCCGGTCGCCGTTGAAGGATGTCATTCAATGGCCGCTCGTCGCCAGTGCGATAGTGATGTCCGGTAGATACGTATAAGCAAGAGATAATCAGCAATAGCTGTTCGTAGGAAAATTGTTTCTGGTCCGTTGCCTGGAGGTCGGTGGATTCCTCGGACAATTGAACTTTTACTTGGTCGTTCCGAGTGGAAGTCGAGTCTGTATCTCTAGGGTTAGACAATATCCTGGGGATATCCATGAGAGTCAAGTGTGCTTGCTGCTGGTTCTGAAGGAGTTTTTAAATCAAAGGTTGACTTTGTGAGAGAGACAAAAAGAGACAAAGTAGGAGAGACCAGGTGGGAGCACTGGACGGTTATATTGTGTTCGCAAATCTCCCAACATGATGAACGATGGAACATGATCGAATCATCATTCGGCCATGCAGATCCTCACAACAACTTCTCTAGCTGTACCCCGGAGCGCCAACCATTCGTATCTCTTTCGTAAAGCAAGGAATTGACAGTTGATCTACCACCCGCGCTCACTGCTCTCCGACAAATCTGCTTCCACTAAAAGTCACATCTCCACATCGGAACCACTTGTAGGCTTGACGGTTCATGTCAAGACAGAATCTGTGAAGTGGTTTCGAACCCGGGCGACTTGATTGTGATATCCATAGACCCGATGTCGGCTCCAATAAAAAACCGAAGGCTCTGGATAATATAAGGAGGGATGTCGATGTGGCGCCTTTCGTCCGCTTTTGACTGTAAATTTAGGCCTTTGAGACTCTGAGGGATAGGGTGGCGGATGGAGACCGGGACGGAGGGCGAAATAGGTGACTCGTCCAAGATCGTAGCGGCTGACTGGGGAGGGTTGACTTCGTGTCGTAAGGGTAGGGAGGGTTGGGAACAATTTTGTGAAGGGATTTCAATACGAAGGGTAGGATAGGATTGGGTCTTGGTCTGATCGCCCTTTCCCTCCATCTCGAGATGTGGGTTACACTACCGATACTGAGAAATAGAATTCCGTTGAAGATGGTTATGCCATTATACGTTCCCTAAACTTGCTCTTAGATGCTCCAAGAGGCCCTGCAGAGCACCACAGTCCACTGACCGCCCCCAAAAGGTGCATGTATCACGATGCGGGTGGACAAAAGCGCTACACACCCCAGTCTAGGCAGCAGGACCCCTGGTTACCACCAGTTCCACTATTGCATCGTAGGGGGGAAGGGGGGATGACAAGACACACATGGTGCCCTTAGGACTCACTATCTGCACATGCAGCAGCCTCCCTTTGCCCTCGCCCATAATCATTTAACATAAAGCGCTGGCATGATGAGCAAAGTACTCCACATCTTGTCCGCGAGGGTCAAGAAGTGGTGGACTTATGCATGATGCCAATGTTCCGTAGAGTCAACACCATAGACCACTAATGCAACATCGGCGCGAAGAAGTGTTTGGAAGTATG
This sequence comes from Rhinocladiella similis, assembly GCA_024082115.1. Taxonomy (NCBI): domain Eukaryota; kingdom Fungi; phylum Ascomycota; class Eurotiomycetes; order Chaetothyriales; family Herpotrichiellaceae; genus Rhinocladiella; species Rhinocladiella similis. The sequence goes on from JAMRYE010000005.1 coordinate 4,646,618, forward strand.
CAATGAGGACATTGGATCCTTAGAGCCGCAAAATACGACTCCAAGAGGGGTGGAGGTTACAATCCGACCATGATTGCCAGCTCCTGCAATGCCATACGGAACTATTCCTTTCCTTGAGGACCGGTAATCCATAAGTATAGTCTTGCCGAATGTAAAACGTTGCGGTCAAGTCAGTCGGTCCTTTCTGTCTAAGGTCGGCTCAGCCTGAGAGCAGTTCACATTCACCTTCCCCTCCTTGTCATCTCTCTCCGTGGTAAGTGTTTGACCAGAACACGAGGCAACAGAAGCCGCTGACAGGGGTAAAGATCGACGATCACTATCTCCAACTTACGTCCTTTTGTTCCGCGACCCGTTCTGAGCCATGTCACTCCAAGTTCGCCCGAGAAGAGATCTAAAAAGGAAAAGTCAGGGAATGACGAAGAAACTCGTCAGGCTACAGCTCAGATTGGGAAGGAACTATCAAGGTTACGTATTCACAAATCAAAACCGAAACAGGGTTATGTAAAGAAGGATATCCTTCTGTTGTGAATGTCAACGTAAATGTGTGGTCGAAAGTGACGAGAGTGGAGGACAGTGCGACATGTGTGGCCATTATCGATGTATGTTTTGCTGGGCTGGTCGTCCGAAGAGAGCGTGTAAGGCGGACGAGAAAGGACGGAATGAAGCGGAGATCGAGGAAATAAGTGCCACGATAAAGATAGAGTAAAACCTATCAAATTCTACGCTCGTGTGCCTGGAAGCTGTGTCTCAGGAGGATCTTGGATCCAAAGAGGGAGAAAGTCGCCAACCTCTCTGGGAATATGAGCCATGTATATCCCAAACGTAGTCAACCTCCAAAGTTTGTCAAATTCAATTCGGAAGATTCTTTCAGAGGTTTGATTTTCGAAATCAAGTAGAACCGACGATTTCCACAGCCGAACTTTGGTAAGTCGAAAATCCAAAATCACCGTACCTGTCGCAGAAACGTGATTCTGGTCATCGAGCTGTACACGTATCTGTGATCCAATCTGATCCTGCAAGAGCATGAACATAAGCCGATATAGTTCTGGACATTGAAACTCTCGACACTTTTGACATTGACCGTGGTGCGTAGTAAGGTTACTGATGGTATGGTGAAGCTCATTTTTGAAAATGGCGCGAAATATATCCCACAAAGCGGGTGAGCCAGTCTTGTGTGGGTGTTGGGGAGACCAGCTTTGAGCGAGGTATAAAAACTCCTCAGAAGAGCACTGGTCAGGCGGGTAGAGGACAGACCATGGGATTCGTCGACGAAGTTGTTTGAGTAAAGATTGATCTTCTGGGAGCTCAAGCGCATAAAAGTGCTGACCTTTTATTTCGTTGTAATGAAAAGTATATCCGTAAGTATATCCGTCTTTTATGAGTATTGTTGGCCAGAAATCCGATGCGAAAGATTTTCGCTGGTGTGAATACATAGGTGGCTCGCCTAGGCTAGAGATGATAGTCTCACCAGCATTTGTATCTTCGAGGCGTTCCATGTTGAACTGCTGCCTCGTGAAGCACGCCCGGAGCCAGTAATAGGCTTTGCACAGGCGCTGACAGGTCCAGAGTCGAGCCCAGGACTGCCCGAATGGCTTTCCCCTTGCCTGAATGTGGCACTGAGCAAGGTATTCAAACGGGCCCGTGACTTGATCGTGCTTTTGGCTTTGGACGTGAAAATGCTTCACCCCAAGTTTAGCGGCTCGGTCGGCGGCTTCTTTCGGGTTCACCGCTAATTGACCAGACGACTTCTGCATCCCGACCAGGACCATAGGACAGTATATTTTCTTAGTCTTCTTGATCGTATGGACGAGTTTCATAGAGGAATCGAAAGAGAGTTGCGAATTCAAAAGGAAAGTGATCACAAATGCATCGCCTTGTAGATAAGACAGCCGCAATTGCTCGGGGTCATCATAACCTCCTCCCTGGAATATCTGGAGCGTAACCTTCTCTAGGTTATCACCCTTGGCCAAAACTTCAATAGTTTGGAGAGTCGGATTTTGGTGAGTAGTGACAGGTTTCCCCTCATGAAGTATTGATGCCAACTACCGAGTTGTAAGTGGTTGCCACTAACGAAGCCATAAGGTCTTACCTTGTCACCCAATATCAAAGAAACCTCAGATTCTCCAATGATGACAACGTTCAAAATCTCGGGATGACTCATTCTGGGTGATGTAAGGCAACGACTAACCACGATAGAGTAGCGGTGTACGAAGTAGATGTTGATGCAAGGCAACTGAACTGGAAAGCTGCCTCTTTTATGCGCGACACGGTCCTTGCGGTCACACTGAAGCATGCTACTCGATCATGATGCCAGCGGATGCCGATGGTGTGGGAGCCATAGATACGGAAGAGACACGAATAAGGGTGCGCCTCCGGACGCCATACCCTAAAACGGGAGCAAGCCACCCAACCTGATGCAGGTGATATCTTCTCGTTGAATTGAAAAGTCGAGATCCGGGAGACAGTCAGAGCATGATGCTTTCTAAACGCCGCTTTCTGTCTCTCCCCCTCCCGAGACGTGCAGTGCATAACGGATCGGGGCAGCGTAGCCTGTCTGAGCGGAGGCCTACCTTCATGCACGGTGGAATGATTCCCACAGCGGAAGAAGTGAATAGCCAATGATATCTTCTTTTCAAATTGCTCGAGGACAACAAGGAGCTCAAGAAGAACGTGGATTTACGCCTTCAGTCCATGCACCAAAACTGCCTTGATTGGGAGCAAGCTCTCAGGCCAAGATTTGAGGGAAAATAGATTAAGTACATACAAGCCGAGCTCGAGATGGTGGTGTCGCCTCTTCGCGAGACACCAGAATCTTCCCGGCATCCCCGAAACCCTTCGAGCAGAAGACGACTCCCTTCTGATTAAATTCTGATATGTCATGTATAACACGAAATATCTAGTAGCTGGGTTCTAAGCCCTCCTGTTCAGTTTCCATTTTGACGCTGATATCCACGCTCGTTCTTGTTTTCGTGGTCATGACCCGACTAACATCCCCGAGTCTCCAGTCATACAGTTTGTCAGTCAGCCAGAATGGATACCGATGGATTACCGCTCTTCTTCCTTGCGAAGGCACTGCGTGAAAGTGTTCAATTCGCATTGCAAGACGGGATCGCAACGAATGATAAAGTCTGGTTGCTGAAGTCTTTCGATAGCGTTCCGAGTAAGCTCGCAGATACATTTCCTGGGAGCTGCGACTTCCCCTGGGGGAATGGGTAGTTGCCAGTTGCTGTCTTGCAAGAAGCAAAGAACATCCGTCAATGCGAAGTCTTCGCCCTCATTGCATTGGAGCTTGCACTTCCCAGCCATTGCGCGCCAAGTGGCATCGACTTGCTGGTAATAGGTAGAAACGGTGAGCGTATCGTCCGTTGTCAGCTTGAATGTGAAAAATCGAAGAGGTCCACTTCGGCCAGACCCCAAATACTGCCCTTTCCTCCCTCTGCGAGTCAGGATCGCCTTGATACTGGGGGAAAACCTGAGCGCCGGCTTGATCTTGGTCGTCAAGGGCGCCGGGGTATTGCTGACGGTTGGGATAATAGCCATTCTCTGTTATGGCGTAGGGAGGCTTTGAATAGTTGGCGACGTAGGAGAAGTTGCGGGCTTGTGTCGCCGGAAACGGCGGCGTTGCCAGCCCGTAACTTGGTGCTTGCTGAAGCGACGCTGTTGGGTTTTGGACAAAGGGTTGTGACTCTATGCTCTGTTTGATGGCACTGTCGGGGCCTGTGTCGCCAGGTTCTCCTTCAAGACCGCCCGCTGGTTGTACGCATTGCAGCTTGAGTCGGACGCAGGCGGCGCAAGGCCAGGTGTTGCTAGTCGCCGAGTCACATTTGATCTTGCGGTGGCGACAACTTTCACAGGCTCTCACTACCTTGAGACGCTTGTGTCGGCAGTCACATTTGATCTTGCGGCGGTGACAACTTTCACAGGCTCTCATTACCTTGAGACGCTTGTGTCGGTTATGTTCATCGACAATATAGTTCACAAAGATATAGTTCTTCGGGCCCGATGGAGGGCCGGAGGTCATCGAGAAGTTTTGCATGGTACTGGCGACAATGTTGTCTTCTTTCCAATACATATTTGCAATGCTGTAAAGGTCGGAAACTTTGGCCAACGAAACGTGGAAGACGGACTGAGGCCAAGGCAAAAGAACTATGAGAAGGATTGAGAGGTAGGAACGTCGAGTGGCTTTGATCTTCAAGTGGAATTTGAGGACCGAGCACGGACAACGGCTGGCCAGAGCAACAGTACTACAGAGTACTTTCCATCCACCTTCCCCTTCTTGTCTTTTCTCTCCGTGGTGGGTGATCTCTTTCAGGGGTTCCGGATCCAGTCCCACAGTTTCCATTGTATCTGCTTTTCCTGGCCTCTATGGTACGCAAATGCAATTTGTTGGTCACCCTTCTTCGCAACTGGTATGGTGGAAAGTATCTTAGGATGGTCATGGCGCATCTTCTGCTCGCGAGATGTCTATAAAATTCATCTGATACTGGCAAAGGCGGACATTCGGGGTCAAGCCATACCTCGTACGTGATCACTTCGTATTCGACGGTGATGAAGATCTTTCCGTTATCAGGGGCTTCGGCGTGATGGGCTTGGGTAGCGTCCGTTTCGGCGGTAATCCAGAAGCACCGCATAGGCTTGTATTCTGAGAGTGACTCATTGGTAATCTGATGTATCGATTTGACCTGAAAGTATCGCCAGCACGCGAGGCAACAGAAGGCGGGTTCAAGGCGGTGACAGAGCAAAAGATCGATAGGACAGTGAAAACCGGTGACAGAATTGGAGGAACGTGGCGTTTGAAAAGCATGGGTTGCTGCGCTGGTTCATATGCGAAGACTCTTCGTACAGTCCACGTTGCAGAACACGACCCGCATGGTTGTATGCCAAATGCCAAATAAGTCCTGATAACCTTGTCTCGAAGAAGTGAAAAGGATCCCACGAGGCGAGATACCAGGCCCCGCTTTGAAGGCCGAGCCGAAGCCTTCTGGGCCCGACGACCGGGAGGTTGTCGCATTTGCAAGCTGCGACACTCCCCTGGTTCAGTGTGCCGGGGGAGCCTAGGCACCTCGAAGCAGCTCTGTATTGAAAGACGCAATCAGACGTTTCTCGAGACCCGCATGGGGTGAAGAGCTTCAACTGAGATAGAACTTTGGTCCCACTTATTTTGTTACAGTCACGACTGTAACAAAAAAAGTGGGACCAAGGAGCCCATATTTGTACTCAGATAGAAAGCCAGGCTCGCTTATGAAAAGCGAGCCTTGGCGCCTGTGCTCGGAAACCTCCTTGGGGGCCATATCCTATGGGAAATTCACCTTTCATTTTCTTCCACTTACACAGCCTGGAGGACGAAATGAACCATGCAAGTAGAACTAGGTACATTGTCACCATTTCACTTCGAGGCCTCTCAGGCCGACCTTGTACACAATCTGTCGCCGGTCGACGTTAACCACGCCTTGGGGTTGGCGCAGTACGGCTACCAGCAACTGAGGCCGATCTCGAAGTCGGGGAGGACGTTCTTCAATATCCCTCTCCGCTTTGACGACCATACAGCGAAGGTGGTGATTCAAGTCTCGACCGTACTCCATCCCGAATTAGGATACTCGAAGAACGATGTCGTTGGCGCCTATCAGCCTTGTTGTGACAGTCACAACCAAAGGATTAGGTCTGATATTGCTTCAGTGTACGATTCGTATATTCGAGCTAACCGACAGACATTTGATGATTCTTGGTGTGTCTATCATCATCGGTGATTTACCTTCGCTGGAGCTGACAGAGATAGCCTCGAGAGGCTTCATTCCCAAACAAATTGCCTATCGGACAGAGGATTGTGCCTCTCCCCGCCTAAGTTACTTAGTGGTCAGACTCGGAATCAATGCCATCAGCCTACTAGCCAAGAGGAGCCCCTATCGCCGAAGACGCAGGAGATTCCTCGGAGCGACGAGATAGATCATGGCGACGACAACGACCGAGAATCCAGCTCGAGCAACAATTCCAGTGTCGTGGGCCTTCCTTCTGAGAAGGAAACCGAGAAGAAAGCTGAGGACCCTGAGGAAACCACAAAGAATGCGGAGCTTGCCAGGCTGTTGGTTCGCCAAGTTACAGTCGGCATGAAAAAAATGGAAAAGAGGAAGAAAGCATTCGATCCTTGGACTATTGATGTGTCATACATCTTAGAACAGTTTGAGCAGATTCGTGCGCTCAATGAGAAAGTTGTGAAGAAAACCAAGGACATCCAAGCTAAAAATTTACATCGTCATCAAGGGGCGCCTGAAGATGTGGAGGATCTCGCGAACCTCTTCGAGGAGTTGGAGAACAAAGGGGAAACATGTCCGCGGGAAGCACAGATGCGGAAATGGTGGTTTTGGTATTTCAAATCGTGTTTACTTATAATCTCTTACCGTTTGCGACAGGTGGACAAAGATCGCAAGGCAAGCGGAGCATATGTGATGCATTTGATCGTGAATGAACTTCTAGCAACAGAAGGCATCAGCGCACTGACGGTGATAGCAGCCCTGGCAGGTAAGACACGAAAATCCTAAAGCAGTAGTTAGGAAGCTCACGGGATGCAGAACAATCGCATGAACTAACCCACATTACCCTTGTATCTTCCGAGAGGCAGGTGAAGGTTAGCACGGCGGTAGCGAAGAGTCTTCGCGGAAAGCTGAAATCTCCTCCACAAAACTACCTCATACCCGTGGTAATAGATTGGGTCGGTGCGGTTACCAATCTCAGGTACAGTCCCACATCTCGACAATCACGGAAGATCATGTACTAATGGCGAATGAAGTCATAGAGAGGTGTATAACCACCTAGGGTGCCCCAATCTCGCGCCGTTACAACTCGACAAAGATGGGGAACCCGACCACAGTTTACAATTCTCCAGAGAGTATTCCTTCCTGTGCGATAGATGGGCCCCCTTTGCATCGACCCAAGAAGAGTTGAGCCAGACGATTCAAAGTCGTGGACCAGAGCTTTGGGAAAAGGCACCGGAGACAGAGAAATTTGCGATGGTGGTGGAAGAGTGGTGGAAAAGTCAGCCACTGTCATCCAACTGTCCAGACACACCCTTCTCGATGGAAGCTTCTCCCGAAGCATCCGAGCGAACCAGAAATAGCGCAGAAGGGTCGGAGAATGACGAACTTTCTTCACTTACTGATTTGTCTGGTACGACCGAAGCCAGTGTAAATATCAATACAAGTGTGCAGGGAGCGACGATGACCCCCGATTCTGACATGCGAAGAGGAGACGAAACCGACAAGATAGACGAGATACTAGCGGCAGCGACTTTACAACGGATGCAGCATCCGAGTACCATTTCGGTTGTCTCGCAGAACAGCTTCATGGGACATTCTCCTGAGAGTGCTAGTCAACGGTCGGCTCAGGAAAACTTTTCGCAAAGGATTACTCCTGGGTCTGAAAGCCCATCTCAGGTCATGGATTCGGGCGGCCTTGGGGCTTTCGGTGCCTCGTGGATTTCTCAGACAGGCTCCTTCGGTCAAGCCCAGTGTCAATCCGACAGTACTCAGCTGCACCGGTATGTACCAGATTATACTTCGAACCACACGGGGCCGCCGCGCAAGCGTATTTGCCTAGGCCAGCCGATTGATACTGATACCGCCGCCATGCCAACGCAGAACTACGAAGACCAGACAGCTATACCCGACAATTTGACGTCAATGGCCGGCCAGGGACACCTTCACTCGAGTCAGAGACGGGGTTTTGCTCCTTTTGCAAACACTATAAGTGTCCCAGAGAGTATGACGTCTTTCACAGAGATTGAAGCTCTAGGACAAGGCACCACTACGGCAATGGCAGCACATGCGTGGAACTGGGTCGAGGATAATACTGAGGGCAGTTGGAACCCGTGGAACTGGGTCGAACAGAATACTGACGGCAATTTCAACTCTGAATTCATCAACTTCATAGATTCCCCTCTTGCCTTAACCAACAACATGGGGTGTCAACCATAAGTTATATATCATAATGGTGGAGATTCTTCTTTTTCCATATCTTGATCCTCTTCTTTAAACACCATCAGCATTCCGAAAACATAACCAGTTTTCGGGAGAATGGTTTCAATTGTGTCCAGCTCAAGCATGTCGCCAACTCCGAAGTCTATTGACGTATCAACCTGGTCAATCAAAGTGATAGCGATATCTGCCTCTTGTCTCAGCACCGCGATCAAAGTCTCCCATAGTGACGGTTCTCCTGGTGTCAAAGAGGCTGTATCTTCTGGCACAGAGAGCTTTTCGAGTCCTATTGAGAGAATAAACTGGTTCTCTCCAACTGGTGGCGTCTTTTTCGAAAACAAGAGAAGATCGGGACCGAGAACGAGAGTGATACGCTTTCCGGCTCGGCGTTGAACAATTGCGCTGAGCTTTTTGGGGGAATTAATATGGTGCAGCCTGGAGATTTTGTCGGGCATACCTTTTTTGTTTTGAATAGAAGAAATAGTCGTTTTATCTCTGGTGTCATCAATTCAGGGCGTTGTTTAATAGGTAATCGCCAGGTTCCTGGCTGTCCTTCCACCGGTATCAGATCTTCGGCATGAATTTTGACAGCCTTGGCCGCTTTGTGGAATTCTGGATCGTCGACGGAGCTTATAAAGTGCATACTGTGAAGTGAAGGAGAGTTCGGGAGAGTTTCGAGGTCTTGTATTCAGAGTCAAGACAAACGGTAGAGAAAACGCCGGGATCTAAATATCTGAGGTAGAAAGTCTTACGCATCGAACATTGGACAATTCGCAAGATGATAGTTTCGTTCGTTGCAGCATAGTCGTTGGTCACGGAGGGTTGACCTGGCATGGGACAGTAACGAAAAGAAGTCTGATGACCCAGTCTCACGATTGCTAAGGTGATGCCACGTGACCATGTTGCCAAGATTCTCGATCTCAGTTTGTAGAGTCAAGACATGGAGTTCCTTAGGCTGCTAGAGTAGCTATGATAAGCCCCTTAAGTCACGTGTGCTAGTCACGTGTGCCAAGCGCTACTACCCCAGAACACGATGTACAAAACTGCTCGCAACATAATGAAGGAGAGACTTTCTCGAGCAAATATCCCCCAATATCCGGTACTGAGAAGACGACGAGTATTCATCCTCCGACAGTGAAGGCATTCTTGAGCAGACTCCCACCATGGCAAAGGGTCTCTGTATTTCCATCAACCAGACGTGACAAGAATCAAGCCATCAAACAACACATCGGTAAGGAAGGAAGGAAGGAAGCCTCCCCAAGCTGGCGAATTTCGCCCAATATTCTCTCTCCCGTACTCTACGAAATCTTTGCTCTGTCAGCACTGGAAGTACAGTAGCAAAATACGAAGGAGAGAGTAGGATTCGATAAAGACATATCACACCTCTACTTTTTGTCCTGAGAGGACTCAACGTCTTCTGGGGTCTGAACGAAGCCCCAATTATTGCTAGGTTTGACTCCGTTTTGAGCAGGAGGCTTCTTGGGCTTTCCGCTGCCGCCTGCCTGGGGAGTATTCGTCGTCGAGGGAGGTTTCGGTGCTCCCTGCGGAGGGTCTGTGGTATTGTCTGGCATGATGGGCGAACTCTGGGAGGAAGTGGTAAGAGTTTTCTTGGTAACGAGATGCTTGTGAGGCAGCGAGAACAGGTGTGCTGAACTGAGCAGAAGTAAGAATATGGCAGCGGAGAAACTTGCGAGCCCCCAATGGCTTCCAGGGAGGTTGGCAAGAGCAGTTCTTATACCCGATGGTCCCAAGTTCCTACAAGTACAACGCGGGCAACTCGGCTTCAGGGGTTCTGACCAACGGTCATGGCCTTCTACAATGTTGTCCGCATTCGCTAGCGAAGCTCGCTTGGTTTCAGCTACATTTGCGCGTCGATCAAGATTGCAGGGATCTCAGAACGACCAGCGGAGACCCTTGTCGAGGACTATCGACGCAACAACATCGCAGCCCGCTTATCAAGCTGCAGGATTATGTCAAGAAGAGAGGTGGCAGACCAGTTTGCGACCTATATTGTCGGGTCATAGTGTCCTTGTAGGCGCAGACATGAGACGTGGCCGTCTTGATCCTGCATTGAGGGTGCTTGCTAGCGACTCTTGAGGCGCGAAGTACTTCAAGGGTATGCATATCTTGCCCCATATCACAGGACGAATGTACTACCTATAGCATATCCTTGAAACCCCCTCTTATGCGACACGGGATACTACACATTCCTGGCCATCCTCTGGCGAACGATACGAATTGAAGTATCAAAATGGATACAAGCTGCAACCTGGGTCGGCTGAAATGGCTTGCCTTGTACGTATACGTCTTACCGATCTCATCCTTGAAATGTGACCCTTGATGCTGCTAGCCATTGGTCTGTGATATGTCGAGATAAAGTTCGGAATAGACATTGTAAATTTGATGCTCTTTAAGATGCTTTGTCTGATACACCTCATCTAGTAGCACAACCAGCGTTCCTGGCATCTGCCGGGAAAAGTGACCAAGGGTGCAAAAAGTAACCAAGGCTGAAAAGTGACCAAGGGTGCAAAAAGTAACCAAGGCTGAAAAGTGACCAAGGGCGCAAAAAGTAACCGAGGCTGAAAAGTGACCAAGGGCGCAAAAAGTGACCAAGGGGACAAAAAGTGACCATGGGTCAAAAGGTAACTAAGACGAAAGTGATCAAGGGGCGAAAGCGTAAAAGAAAGTCATGTGAAGCTGATACTCCTATCAAACCTGTCATTCTAATTGGCTGGTGGCATTTTGAAGGAGACTGCGAGTTTGCCCCTCAAGTTTGTTTTTTTGGTGCCTAACAGTGCACAGGTCCAAAGAATTTTGTCTTGATGCGCTGTTAACAACATCACCATTTTCAAGTCAACAACACTCAGCATCACCATATAATCGAAACCCCCAAAGCTACAAAAAAGCCTCCTTGGGAATCCTCTCATCAAGATATATTCGTCTCCAAATCCTCGTGGTCCGAGAGAGTACATTGCTTGCAATCCTGCTCGTCACCAACTGCCGTACTGGCTGTGAACTGAATCGCAACCGCAAAGCGGTATCTCGATGGTAAGTCCCTCTATACAGCTGTATGGCTTTTTCTAAGACCCATCAAGGCACCCGTTGATTTCATCGAAGCAAAACTCGACCCCTCAAAAGTCGACTGGAGCAAAAGCTCACAGACTCCGAAACGAATAGTCGGGAAAGGTCAAACTGTGTATTGGATGAATTGCGAGAAAGGCGTCCTTGCGCAGATGGTGGGCGAGGAAGAGAAAAAGCTGAGAGATCTGAAGCTGAAGACTGGGACAGGGACTCTTTCTACTGGACTGACGGTGAGACTTTTCAAAGGCGGTCGGGTCATGGAAGAAGAGCAGGGTCGCACGTGAGACAGTTCCTGATTTCTATCATTCAAACAATATCTTCTTTATAGCGTATCCATCCACTTCTGCTATACTGAAGCTGAGAACACCGTCTTCTCCAACTATGTTGCTTATTTCCAGGGACAAGCATGCTGTGGGGACAATTGCCTGGTTAATTTCTACCCTTCGCACTGGACTTCGATCAATGGCCAGGCTCAGGTCAGGTCCACACACTTGGCGGAGGAGCTCAGGACCTACACCTTGGAGGGCCACAGAGGGTCGAGGATGCAGTTTAAGTCCGTCCTTCAAGACGACATACCGGAATCCGCCATCCGTCTCGATGTGTGCACCGAATAGCCTCATCGCAAAATGTTCGAGTCTGTTTGAGAGGACAGAGAAACTCAGAATGCACGGCAATCCGAGGTCAAATTTGAACACCATCCACAACGAGGCCCTTTCTCCGGCTTTCCTGATCACACCACAGACGTACTGAGGGAAAAGGATAGGCAGTCGAGTGTTAAGAGGTCCTGTGACTATTTCCTGTTCGGAAGATCCGAAAGGTGCAGTCTGACCATTGACCGGCTCTTGCGGAACTGGAACTACAGGCTCTGTCGTAATATCGTCACTTCGTTCTAATGGAATCATGGTGCTCCGCGCGTCCAGGTTTTCGGCCATCGGGAGGGCTTGCTGGAGAGGTTGAGAAACCATTATCCGACTCCGTGACTGGCGTGAGGAGGGCTTCCTCCGGCGATTGTTCCCTGATGATGCCGACAAGATACCTTAGAGATCAAAATAACAAGCATGTCTGTACAACTTACTGCATTGGCTCTCTAGCACGGGTATCTTCATCTCAACAGTTTGGTGAGTTGAGGTGCGGAGGAGGGCAGTTGCAATTTCTTCTCGGCTCTTTACAGAGAGCGTATGAAGGTTCTCAATAGCGCTCACTTGGGCAGCTTTCCCGTCGAAGTGTTTGGCCTTGGAATAAGTGCAAAGGAAATATGCGAGCCAAGCCTTGAATCCAATTCTCAGGAAGATTGATTCTGTGTCATTGGGTGGCAACTTAGCAACCTTTTGGTAGTTGGAGACAAAGCCGGGGGGGAGGTTTTTCCGTGTCCATCCTCCTGTGAGGGGCTTCCTGAGTTCAGCGATTATCATTTCTTCCATGTGGCTGGAAATATTTGGAGATTTGGGATCTTGAAGGTAGGTTACGGTTTGTCGAGGGGACGGTTTGTCGAGGGGACGGTTTGTCGAGGGGACGGTTTGTCGAGGGGACGGTTTGTCGAGGGGACGGTTTGTCGAGGGGACGGTTTGTCGAGGGGACGGTTTGTCGAGGGGACGGTTTGTCGAGGGGACGGTTTGTCGAGGGGACGGTTTGTCGAGGGGACGGTTTGTCGACGTCAGCCAAAATCTGCGGGACTTTGGTTTGAACCTGATGACGTGATCGCGCACTATTGGCTGAAATGGGTTGTCACTGCAAGTCAGGTCTGGTGCGCTGGCTTGGGCGGAGTCTAACGTAGTTTTTGTTCGCAGAAGGACCCTACGCCGTTTGCAAACGCATAATGCGGGCAGGGTGAAGTGGGGCGGAGTAGGGTGCAGCAGTGGACAGAACAAGGGTCCTTTGCTTGGAGCCCGCGCTGACCACACGGGCGGCGGGGGGGTTCTTTTCGATTCTCCGTACATTCATGCTTGAGTACATAGCGTTGTTTCTATAGGATAGATACTATCTCGGGATCACACATTGTGCTTCCAACTTCCGTTCCCACGAGTACCTAAGTAGCATGCCTACCGGCCTAATTCGTTTGCCCTGTCCTCGTGCACAACTGGCCATCCAGGAAATACTTTCATGTGTCCGGATCTTTGCAAAGAATCTCTCAATTGCCAATCGTCTCCCACACAAACATGTGCGGCTACACTGAGTGCCCTATCATATATCGCGGATGTGCCAGGCCAAACCAACATAAAAATGTTATCAGATATTTCAAATACTGCACCAATAACAAGACTCCGTGTGATGAAGCTGCGCCAGACCCGAAACTTCCGACGTTTGGCTCCACAACCAGAGCTGGTCGATGTCCAATGTGCCGAGACTCTGCGATCTCAACGGGCACTGTCAGATACGAGGATGTAAGTTTTTACTGTGATGATGGCAAGTCCTAGATTGACAAATACACAGAGATCTCTGTGAGCCGCTACTCTTCAACGTCACTGATTTCTGTTGTGATATGCGGCTCAACCAACTTATCAAGAATTGACAAAAACCTTACGGAACCATTCCAGGTGCTTGGAAATTGTGTGGATGCTAGAGTGTTACTCGCAGTGTACTTGTACACTCTACATTCCATAGACAATAACAAGAACAATAAGAAGAAGAACAACATGTGCTTTCACTGCAGTAATTCATATGAATATCTACGAAGTATTGGAGGTAGTCGAGATATTTTGACCGATAGTGGCTTGGCAAAGATGTAATTTTAGAGTACGCTCTTTTCTCAGCCCCTGAAAATCATTGTGCTACCGCCCCGTCTTCTCATTCTTCCAAAGAATTCAACCTCTCCAATTTGCATTTTAGATCAGGATCAATGAGACGTTCCGACATAGGAGTTCTTGAACAGCAACGCCAATGCAGAGCTCTCAACACAATGTCATTTGAGGATGCGTCGCTTGAGCAAGACAAAATGGAATTACTGGCGATAGGAACCAGTGCCGTCGTTTACACGCTTAATAACGCAAGCGTGCTGAAACAGTACCATTCGGCCAACGAATCCTTCCAAAGAGAAAAACTCATTTATGAGCGACTTGGCCAACATGACAATATAGCGCGACTATTCGAAACCACCGCGACCGGTATTGTACTTGAGCGAGGAGAATGCCTACGCAGAGTGCTTCAGCGTAGAGAGCCATGCGATCACAACTCCGAGAACTTGACTTGGGCCATTCAAGCTGCTGAAGGACTATTTTATATGCACTCAAGAAATATCGTGAATGCTGATGTCGGACCTCATAATTTGATCTTGATCGATTCTAAGCAGATAAAGTGGGTGGACTTTGAGGGCAGTGGAATTGATGATCAACTGGCGACCGCGTCATACGACATACACTATTGGCGTCCAGCGAAAGGTAGTGCTTCAATCGATACAGATATCTTTGCTTTTGGATGCCTTCTCTTCGAGATTGAGCAGGGAAGTCCCCCATACAGCGACACTTTCAATCACTTGCCTCCACACAAACAAGCATCGCAAATCGAGAGCTTATATTCGAAGGGGCAGTACCCTGACGTATCCGGTCTTTTTTTGGGCCAGATCATTTCAGCATGTTGGAATCGTCGATTTCGAGATATGGCCGAAGTGTTGATGGCGTTGCGCAGGTTGTCTAGCCGTTCTCCGTCGGGTTCAGGAGCAGAATCCGTGTGGAAAAGAATGGTCTCTATGGCTCTTTCCTTCGGAAACGTATTGCGACATGTTCAGCGAAAGCGATAGCGCTCCGGAATTTTGTTGCTTTACAAAGATTGAAGAGTTAGGCTGCGGGTGAATGGAAAAGATACTTAGTTCAAAATAAGTGATCACTAAGAAAAGATTAACTGCGATGTATATATAAGGCTAGATAAGTCGCTAGAGGCTTTTAATAGGAATATAGAGTCGATTTCTTCGAAACCTTCACTAATATAGTTAACTCTATTGCCTGGCGTTTACTCCTAGCTCTAGAAGTCTCACTAAACTAAGAAATTTAACAGTAAGACATTAAAATAGTCTATATTAACGCTAGTCTAAAGGAAAAGATTTATATTAACTAATCTATAGGCTTCGAGAACCTAGAACGTGTCGAGAGGACCAGGCTATTAGTGGATAGTGGAGCGGAGAGTAGCATATGACCTTAGATATAATGAGAGACTATAGATATATAATGAGTGAGAAGCTTAGAGAACTTAACTCTATAGTAGGGAGAAGGTCTCCTTATAAGCTCTGTCATTTGAACCTAATAAACTCGAGCCAGATCTTGCTAGGGTTTAAGTGCGGGGTTGCGAATGGGCCACGCCACCAGATGCTGGTCGATGCCGGCTGGTTGTCCTTCTTGAAACAATCTAATCGAAATAAGAAAAGCTATAGCTTTGTCCATAAGACAGTACTGTAGCCTGGATATCAATTTGAACTTGTTATTCACTCAATCCTTTCCGAACCTGGGACGCTCCCAGAAGATGTCTTCAGATAGGAGTATTGAGCACACTGAGGGATTGCTTCGCAATCTGAATATCGCCGAGAACCTCCCTCAGAGTCATCGACAAGGACAAGAGCAAAAACGCTCAACCCGCGATCGACTAGTTCCTCTTCAGACCAGCATTCGCACGCTTTACCAAGCGACAAATAGCGTCGCCTCACAAGTCCAGTCTGTCAAATCACTAGCTAACTATGCCAACTCAGCCGAGCCCCTGTCTGTTTCAGAAGCATGCTCTCTCCATGGTGAAATCAAGAAGCTCGAAAAGTCCTCTTCCAACATTCAAGCCGCACTTGATGCGCTTCATAAGGCTACGCATCATTCTATTTTTTGCAGACTCAGTTCGTATGGAAGCTGGAGCGGGATCGTTCGTAATAAGATATTACCATATTTCGAGAAGGAGATCAAAGACATTATTCGCGATGTCTTAAATGACAATGCCGATACCACGACGTTGTGGAGGGTGGCTGAGGAGTGCTATGCCCAAGCCACGAAACCTTTTGGAAAACTCGATGCTGAGAACTACTTCGCTTCACTCGAAGAAGCATATCTACAATCGCCATACGATCCGGATTTCGAGAGCGAAGAGTACTATGAGCATGAAAACCGGCTCGACGTGGACGAAGATTACGCTGCAGCTTTCAAAGACCAGACACAACGCAGATCCGATGCCCGTCAGCAAGACCGTGAGGCTTGGCCCAAATTTTGGATCGCAGTATTGAATAAGGTTCCCGATGGACCAACTTTGTTCAGTCCACCAGCCCGTTTACGTAGACAATTATCGTTTCTAGAGGGCGTCCCACGTTACTTGTTCCGAACCTTCGACGGGGCCAGCTCGGGGAAGAATGACAGTAGCGTTGTGGCCTCGGTAGCCAGCGTTCTCATGCCAAGCATAAGCCGGCACGATCTTCTCTCAATGGACGAAGATCGTGCCACTGAACTGCTGCATCAGCACCTGAACAAAAGTTGCTTTGGAGGCAGTGGATCTGATAATTTGATGTCCTGGACGAGCTCGCTTCTCTTCGCTATACAATATGGTATTTGGAGGGCAAACATCGGCAGAATTTCACTCTCTGACGTCCAGATCTATGCAGTCGATACCAGTAACTTTCCGAAAGGCCAGTTCGTCCAAGATGTATGTTTACTTGAGGCGTATCGTGCAGCTGCCCAGGGCGCCGGCAAGGACACAAGAGAGTTTTTCCGCTTCCGACTTGAGAATGACGACTTCTACAATGGCGAATACCTTTCTCAGGGACAAGTTAACCATGCCGGACGATCATGTGCAGTCACCCTTGAACACCTGCTGAACTCTGGACTTCGCCAATTATTCCCCGAGTTCGAGGATCCTAAAGGTGCTGAAAAATGGACAAACCGAGTACTGGAACTGCGAAGGAACTGGTCTTTGGAACAACTCACGACTGACCAAGAGATTGAATTTGCACTTCAAGTGGCATGCAGATGCTTCGAAAAATACAATTCATCCGAGATCGCTTTAATCCTCCTGAGTTTCAAGAATCGCAAGCACTCCAAGCTAGAATCTACAAGTGAGTGGCGACTTTCGAGGATGTCGTTTGGTTTGGATTTCTCTAGCAGGACTGACCTATCGATGACAATCTAGGCCCATTCAATAGGCGGCCACCAAAATGGGCCGAAAAGCCCGTGGAAGTCCATCGACACTGGATCGTCACTGAAAGACTTCGTTGCTATAGTCGATACTCACAAGCGTGGGTTAATGGCATTCTTCTACAACGTCACAAAGCACTGCGAGAGATTTTCAGCTGATATTATAGATTGCAGTCTCATCTGCACGAGGATTCAACAAGACCACCAATGGCTGTGCGAACGATTTACGAACGCAATGTTGAAGGGTTCGCGCAGAAATACATCATTTCAGTGTATAAGAGGAGCAAGAAGGAGGGGACACGCGACGCGGTACGGCGGAGGTAGACTGGGCTGTTGATTGCCTTATCACCCATCCTCAATGCCAGGCTACTGGTGTTTATTCTGAAGAGCTTCCTTTAAAAGAATCATCCTCCAGATCCCGTCGCTTGGAGACGTGTTCTTCAGCCTTGGCGTAGGCATATTCGTCGTCATCGTCAAGTTGATCTTCGGGAGTCTGTGTTCGCCGGCGCTTCTTTAAGCGCAAGCTTGGTTCCTGCATTTTGGATTCCGTACGCTTCACAATAGCTTCAGCTTCTTCCAGGTACTGATACATCTCGTCGCACGACACGGAAATGTCTTTGTCCAAGTCCTTGAAATATCGGCACGTCTCTGCATCTGCAAAATCCTGCAGGTGCAGACGTAAATCCGAGCTTTTGTCTGGGTGTGGTTTGCCATCGTCATTGCGGAACACCTGCTGTACATCAGTCTTTTGCCAATCGGTATATTCAACCAGACCTACTTGATTTGTGACCACGGATTGGACGACCCAATATTTTTCAGTTCCGAAGCTCTGCTCCTCTGCGCGCCACACGGAGAAGACGGCCCGTTTGCTCTTGCAGTACTCAATGTCCACTCCCACCACAACCCGAATAACCAAGTCGCTCCCTAAAATGTATTCCTCCGCAAGGTGCCCCAGGGTTCTCCCATTCTGTGAATGTGCTACCTCGATGATCACGGTAGGTAATGGCGATCTGAGATGCTGGAAAGAACTGTCTGGATCGTGGCTCCCGTAGTCAGGATCTCGAGCCCTTATTGTGGCAGACCCAACGTCTCGAACATCCTTTGCGAAATCTGCGAAGGGGTCCGACCCGCTAGATAAGAGACGCAGCTGTTCGCTGATACGCCCGCTCAGACTCCGCAAGAATAGCTCGTGAACTTTGGTGGGCATGCGCAGGAAAAGGTGCTCGCTCGAGGGAAAATAATCGAAACTATTTTCGAGGTTATTGCGTTTTCAGTGAGGACTAAAGGAATTCCGACATACTGTATCTTGTCTGTTCGTTGCAGCGACTCTTGCACAACATTCCACTCCCTCCTGCCGACCTTGCGAAATGTCTGGGGTGCGCCGCCGGACCTGTGATTTGCGATGTTCTGCCAGATGGAGAGCCTGTCACCCGCCACCTTCTCATCTGTGAGTGGAGGAGAGGGGGGATTATGGAAGCTCGAAGGAGGGGTCACTTCTTCTTCATCGTATGTTGGACGACTCATCACAAATGACTACGGATCTAGGTGGCGTAGCTCTTCTGGAGAGATTGTTGATACCCTTTTCAGGGTTGTACGAAGCAAGGTTAATTCGACGCGGTGATGACCGCGGGATAAGGCAACATTGTCGTGTCATCATCACGTGATATTTTGAGTCTTGTGGCTGTGTTGGATGCAACTAGCGGCCTGCGGGTATTACCGCAAAGGCGAAGCCCTCCTCCTTCCATTCGCCACACGCCGCACATCCCTCGCCGCTCTCGCGACGAGTTGGTGGTAATCCTTCCTAATCCAGATACGATATGAGCACATTATACTCGCAGAAATGCACCTGGTCTAATAATACAGTACAGTAATCTGCCTCTGGCGTTTTGCGCGTTGTTGGTTGTGATCGTTATCGTGTTGGTCGCTGACTGAGCGGATGTGCCCAACTTTCCTGCCGGTAGAACATCGGGAAACCTGTGACATCAGCAGCTATGGTCAGCAGCTATGGGCACGTGCCCATAACTAACACGACGAACTGCACGCATCTGCACGATCCGCACGATCCACACGATCCGAGCCTTAGAGCCGCGCCCGTAATAAGCGGGTTGATCGAACCCTCCTAATCGCCCACATACTGGGTTTATATAAGGATGAAAGCGTACTGCCAGGGTCTTGGTAGGAGGGCCAACAAGCCGTGAGTAGTCCCAAATTGTGAGCGTCTCCAAAAGTCTTACAATACGCTATCAGCTGTGTCAGATTCACGGAATCCTGCCTCCCTCTCGAGCCCGATCCTGATTGCCACTGCTCCTTTACCAGAGGCTCTTCGACCTTCCTGATTTGTCTCCGCCGCGCTTGCATGCGTTCCCTAGCCACGGTACTGGAAAGAGAATGTCCAGAATAGCGAAGGATTGTAGCACATCGGAAAAGAAAAAGAGGGAGCCTTTCCCAATTTTGCAAAACCCGCTCAACTCCATACGTGTGGTCAAAGTTTTAGCAAAGCTTGACCAGAATGGTGCTATACAATGCGTATCGCGTTGTTCAAGCCTTGAGTTCAACTATATGGCGGTCTCCTACGAATGGGGAAACAAAAAGTGTGAAGAAATAAAGCTTAACCACTCACCACATGCGGTGGGTGCTAACCTTCTTCGATTGCTTGAATATGCGCGAATTCCATACGCGGAAAGATGGCTCTGGATTGATGCATTGTGTATCAATCATGCTAACTACAATTAGCGGAAGGCTCAAGTCAGTATCATGGCCGTCATCTTTTCAAGCGCCAACCGGGTCCTGGCTTTTATTCCAGCGAAATGTGGATTCGCACCTCAACAACCTGAACCTCAGCGACCTCTGCACAGAGCTTGGTCGTTCCTGGAAGGAATGGAAGGGAAAGCGCCAATCTCTGACTGTTTCGTTAAATGTAAATGCGGCGGTTGTGGGCGCGAAAGTCATATATGGAAACGGGATATCGTCCAAGGGATAATTGAAATTTGCCGGTGCAGCTACTGGGAACGTTTATGGATCATTCAAGAAGTCGTCTCAGCACGCAAGCTCCTTCTCACCAATGGAATCCAAAGGATAAAATGGGCCACGTTGCAATTAGGTTTGCAGAAGCTGAAACAATGCAATAAATTGAGTCAAGATCAACAGGATGAACTCAGCTTGAGCATCCCATTTCGAGTCCAGGAGTTACGTACCGGTCAGCGACGTGCGTCGCTGGTGGCTTTGCTCTCTGATTATGGTTCTCAGAAATGCCGCGATTTTCACGATCACGTTCATGGGTTGCTCTCGATCGCAATCAATGGTCACCGCTACCCAGTTGATTATAAATCGAGCAAGCTACAATCATTGTTTACCACCATCGAATTTTGCCGCAAACATGGTGCTTACCTCCCCGAAGAAACAGAGCTGTTTTCTGTCGCGAGCACAATTTGCAGTGCTTTGAGCATCGATCTCGAGTTATTAATGGACAGTTCTCCTTCTTTTTGCAACATTGAGGACATCGAATGTCGGGCACTGCTTTCACCCTTCAAAATCACTACAACAGTCAAACAAGGCTATCAAAGAAATGCTCCCATTGAGTGCCATTGCTGCCACTTGAGTGTTGACCCCGGTGCGTTGGAAGAGGCGCACTACTTGTTATGTCTTGCGGACGAAGGAGCTGGCACACACCTTCTTTTTCGCAAGGCCGAAAATTTTCGACAGGAGGCCCGCCTGATAACCGCATTCCCGCCGCACGGCGATGGACCCGATCCTGACAGAGTGTTAGTGAATGTGGAAGAAAAAGTGACAGATCTTTCCTTGTCGCCAAGTCCAGCCGGATTGTATTACATCCTGCGTATGACACCTGCGGCTTTTCTTCGTATTTTGCGCCATGAGCACACAAATTTGGATGATATCCTACCCAGAACTCAGCAGCTCTGCATTATTTCAGAAGGCGACTCGAATACGAAAGGAGGTGTGGACACTGCACAAGAGCAAGCTGAGGGATAATCCTGACACGTTGGGGTGGCAGAGCCTTCTAGCCGGAGGCTTTACATCAGCCAAAGCATAGCGAATCCAAATTCCAACGACGATTTCGCCTCATGAGCAATAGAGACTAGGTATAATGATGATTGAATTATATTACAGACTGCCGCCGGCGATTGTTGATCCACTGGAGGTTCCCTGGGAATAGGAGTCATCCGATTCTGGTTTTTATGATCTATCAACCATGCAAGGAGCCGTCAAGCCCTTTTTACAGCCAGCCGCCAGCAATATGCATACAGCTTGGCATGACCTGTCACATTGGCCAACATGGATGATGAACCTCTCATATGCGCATTCAGTTGTGCAAACGCTCTTTGTTTGTTATTTACTTGACTTCGGCGGTGTTCGGTCTTGGAGACAGGAGAGATTGATCTATCATATTTTATTCCATAAGGTGACACTTCGTCGACGATAATCCCGATTTTGGCGGCCCCAGCAAGGAGCTTCCAAACATGCAGCCACCCGAGACCCGTCACGAATGCAAGGAGATCTGAATCAATTGAGCTTCGTCTGGTCCATTTGACAAGGTATGTTGTTCATAAATGCTGCAGCAATGCAGCAATCTCAGTATCCTTAAGTCTCAAAAGGTCTTCGCGAAATTCCAACGATGCAATCTGACCGGGATCTCCAGGCTTCATATTTTGGGTTCGTCGAGACCCGCGACGACGCCATGATGCTGATCGAGGCTTGCCGTCGAGGGAGTCTGCGCTGCATTCCGAGACGAATTACCTTTTCAGCGCGCCCTGCATTCGAACTAAGCGGACAAGTCTTCATTTACGAAGAGAAAGCATCTGGCATTCGGCGTTGGACCGATGGGCGGCGCTGGACCCCGAGCCGCGTCTTGGGTGACTTCTTCATCTACGGAGAGCGGTCACAATCACCAAATCAAGCACACACCGCGGAGACTGGCGATCAACCAGTTCCAGTAGGAGACGGTAGCCACAATTTGGGACATCGACTTTACGGGCCTTTGGCGAGATCTTTCCACCTCGGACCTGAAAGCCTCGTCAAAAAGACCATCAGTTTCAAAGACTCTGGTAACTCCGACGCAATTTGGCATTTGGTGTCTTACTACCGACCTGTTCATGTTCTCCGAGGCCCGTTGACAACCCCATCGACGATTCAAGGCTTCATACCTCAACCGTGGCACCTACCAAGAAACTGGACACCCCATGGAAACTCAGCTGATGGCCACCCAGAAAGCGAAAGTAGCATGTTCCAAAGCACCGGCCTATTGGACTGTTGGCAGTGCACTCGGCATGATGTTCGAGCATTTTGGGCCTTGCCGACAAATTCGCGTCATCACCACGCCAATGCCTCTCAGGAGCCACTTTCAAACCCCGGGAGTGCTGATAGTGGCACCATGCCCTGGTCAACTGATGTCCCGTTCGATCCAAGTCCATCTGAGTATGGCATGGGCATTTCTGGCAACGTCCTGATGTGGTAGCGCCTTAGTCCAGGTCAATGTCGCAAAGATATGAAATTCAGAAGGGAGAAAAAGCGCATCGGTAGAGATTGGGATGGAGCTGAGGTTACAATAGCAGCGCCTGAAGAGACGTGGGTCTCGATGTTGGGGAGGCCGCAAAGCGATGGACCACAGTTTACCGAGGTCATACAGTTCTGTCCTTGGACATTTCTGAGTGTATGATTCAAATGAGCTCAACCACTGGTTCCAGTGCTCCTATAGTTAAATTTGCATGAGGTGTCAGGGTTTGAGGATTCGTGGATTTCTAGATTCTTGTTGACAACCTTGGTTCTTAAGGCAAGGTTTTCGGGACACTACGTACGTACTCGCACGGTCGATCCGTGCCTTATCTGGAACGCACCAACTTCAGCCACACAATATTGGCAGCGCAGTTACATCTACCGTACGGAGTTCTACAGTATATCTCAAATGTCTCGACATAAGAAATATATCTTTCTTGGAAATGGCGCACGCATCCTTGCTTGGGAGCCCTTGATGTCCGGCTACAGCGCGTACATTGCCGCAAGCTACGCAGAATGATCTTGCCCGGGCATCGATCTCGCCTAGGGACCAATTTTTATCGAGGAACCACTGTTTGCTCATCAGGCCCCTTTTTGATATCATCAAGACAATCGCCGCACCTCCTCGCCATGGGTGGGAGGAAACATGTGTGAACAAACCTCGCGCAGCTGGCGGTGCAGCGTCTGCATCTCCTCGAACCGCATCCTTATGAAAATAACTTCCGATCGATCATTATTTGAAGGGTCTTGGGATCGCAAAAGAGGTGGAAACTTTATAGTGCTTGAGTAATCTGTATGACCCGTGAGCTCCAGGATTAGTCGTTTTGCTTGTTTTAGATCTTCTTTGCCGGTTTGGCCCCCACAACGTTGAGGCTGGCCATGCTTTTTGAGTATCTTAATGCACTGTTCGGTCTCTATTGGTGGAGGAATGATGTAGCCGTTCACTTCCATGTCGTATCCTTTGGCTGGCTCATAATATTTTACGTGAGAAGCTCGAGAGATTGAGATTTTTGTAACGAGACAGTGATACAAGAAGTGGGAAGACAGGGTTGACAACGCATGATGACTCTGAAGTGGACTATGGGGGCAAACACAGACACGAGAATACTCGAGATACGATTGTCCAATGGCAAGATGTTAGACTTCAAGAGTCTGAAGAACCCCCGCTGTCATTCGTCACTTGAAGCGCTTAGAAATGCAAGTATGTGGCAGTGTGCTGGCTAGTTTCGACAGCTCACAAGCAGCCTCCTGTACATTGAGCGCTTTCATTTTCTCTTCGAACTCCCATCTACCGTACAGTACAGTAGCAATACACCAGAGTAATCGTCACGATTGTTATTGACAGCTGAAATAGGCGTCACTGCAAAAGCACTTCAAGTCCACTTCAATGTCGCTAAACTGCAAGACTGTGGTTTTTGATCCATGTGGAGATGTCTGCTTACTTCTCGAGGCACCTTCCGAGATCCGAGCCGATGAACCCAACGTGCTCGAACTAAAAGCCCCCGGTTCCACAGCCGGCGATGTCCCTGAGACACCCACGTTAGATCTTCCTCTCGATGATGTACTCACCCACGAACTCACAGCCGAGGATACACCTGCCGATGACATTCCTCTTGATCACGATCTTGTCGATGGCGTCCCCAATCACATTCTCACTGACGATGTAACTCTCGACCATGGCGATGCCGCTGAAGCATCAGTGCGTAGCTATGACGCAGCGTTCATGGCCGGACAAGAAGAGTTCCAAGGCAATTGAAAATAGAGGAGCTTGTGCAGGTCGTTGTCTTGATAGACAAGTATGAGTTTCACGAAGCTGTCGAACCTTTCACAGACATGTGGTTTGATTCCCTTCGACCAGCACTGTTGCGACAGGATCACAAAGATCTGGGGTCCAGAATATTCATATGCTGGGTTCTACAAAAGTCTTCAGAGTACAACGCTTTGACCAGGAAAGCTATTTGGGAGACCGGCAGCGGATTCGAGGATGAGTTGGCTCCTGATTGGATTGTCCGTAAGTGCTCATGCAAGGTGATCTGATCGCGTTTCTGAATTGATTAGGAGAGATACAATCTCGTCGCCAAGCTATTCTGGCGGAAGTTACCGGTACGCTTTCGGGATTGCTCGATCATTATAAAGGCTTCCGGGAGTGGTGTCAACAAAACAGGGACTGTGACCCTCTCGTATTCGGAAAGCTTGTAAGGGGCTTGTGGAGAGTTGGACTTTACCCAATTCCAGAGCCGTCTGCCATGAACTTGTCGGTCCAACTACTTTTCTCTGACATACGCTCCTTGGAACTCTCGCCTATCTGCAAAGTGCCTTCTAAAAAAGGCGGACGCCAGTTGTTCTACCTTGGGGATGAGTCATTCGTTCATATGGATGAAGAACTGAGAAAATCGCTTTTGAGGATTGAGAATAGTAGTCGTGGACTAGAATTGAAGGTAGACAGTTCCAATGATCAAGCTGGATTGTGAGGGCGTGCGTTGAAGGAAGCCCATCGCACTATACTGCGGTCTCTGTTCAAAATATACCATGTTGTGATTTGCTGTACTGTACCACAATATAATTATTGCTTAGTCACATGCAAAATCGGTTTCTACGTCGGGAAATACAGTACAATACCCTACAACAACCATGATTGATTGATTGATTGATTGATTACGTCATAGTCTGTCCCAGCCGCCCTATAAAGTAAGCAGCTATGCGGCGTTCGACTATAAGTAGAGATGTCTCTGCTCACAATCCTAATATCAGTTCTGTATCCATGTACATGTCAGACCCTTCCCGGCCCTCCTGTTCCTTCCGTCTGCCGATAAACACTCGTCTGCGCCGGTGTATTGTGTTGTCGCGGGCGAGGCCGATTAGATTGATCTTCGGTCCCCATCCAATCCGTGTTCTGTTTGGTTGTAATGCTATCGCTGGGGGCTGCCGAGCGTCTGGCCGGCCCCAGTGCGATAGCCACTGGTTGGGAGTGCGCTGATGAAGTGCAGATGTACTGTATGGGAAGTAGGAGTAGTGTGCGAGGCTTGCTCGTTGATGCTTCTCGGCTCAATGCTCGCTTTCGACCATCGAGACACCATCAGCATCCGGACGCGTCGCCACGGTGTCCTTCGCGTAGATGGCGTGCCACAATATCGACGAGTCTGTGGAAGTGGCAGTGTGTGATGCGTCTGAAAGGTATTTTCTGAGCTATGGGTGGTGTTGGTAGTGACAGCATGATTCGATATGGTGACTTCCTCAAGCGTGGTCTGCGTGTGGGGGACCATCTCTTCCTCGTCAACTCCGCCTCTTCATCGTGTACTCTTCAGCTTCCGATCCCGTAAACTATAGTCGGGTAGGAAGATGGAGTGCCGAAGTCCATCTTCCATCCAGGGGCGTACATGAAAGAGACACCACTCTCTTCCCGCGTCCTGGTACTGTATGTTGGGCGTTTCGGGAGGCTCGGAAGGTGATTTCCGACGTGTCGACGCGTCGTTAATGGGGGAGATGGATGTGTCTGAGGATATATTCTGTGCTGTACGTAATGAGGAGTTTTCTGTGTTGTGTGTGATCGCAGTGCTGTCGTGTTGATTATGTGCCTCTTATTGATTCCGCCTCTCCGTCGCGTTTCTTCGTGCTCTGACACCGTAAACTTCGGTCGGGCAAGAAAACGGGGAACCAGAGTCCGTTTTCCATCGTTGGGCGTACATGGAAGGGGCGCCCCTCCCTTCTCGCGTACTGGTACTGTATGTTGGGTGTCTCGTGAGGTGCAGAGGGTGATTTCGGGACTTTGACGCGTCGTTCATGAGAGGATCACCGCGTTGTTGAGCTCCTGGCACTCAGAGACAGCCAGGCTGTTTCTCTGAGAGTTCCCAGCGGACACCACGTGGAGGTGGGAGCTCGTCGTCCGCCTGGAACGGTCAGATATCAGTAGTCCTCTGATAGGCTAGGAGCCCTCAGCGCGCCAGACAGATGTACGGCGGAACTTTGCATGTTATGCGCTCCGAGGTACCGTAGCACATCTGCGATTCCTATTCGCAATCTAGCCAATCGTAAAGAAGTTCCACCCCAGAATTTCCCAGACACGTGATCATGAAGGGAACCTCCAATCCCAAGAACCTTTCACCTAACGCACGCGCTGGCTGCTAGCTAGGTGTGACAGTTCATCTACGCCCTCAGCCTGATCTTGAGCTCCTCAACATGCGTCTCTTCCCATCTCAAATGCGCTCATACCGTGACACGTCCTCGAGGAAAGTCGTTGTGCTGCCATCCACAGCCTCCCTCTATCATCATCTCGTCTAGAATTGAGAACCTTCGACAACAAGCCGGTGCTGTACCGTGGACATGGCCGGCGTCGGTGAGGCGAGCCTGGTGCTCGGCCTGATTTCGTCCATCATCGCAATCTACGAAGGAGCTCACGAGATCTACGAGGCGGCGAGCGACGTCAAAGGCCTCCCTCGAAAGTTTCAACTGGCCGCTGAGCAGATCCCCTTGGTGCTTCACGCCCTCGGCCTTGCGGAACAGAACATTCAAGCCCAGGCGGTAGGCCCAGATGCGTTGCAGAGTGCGAGGCCAATCCTGGAACGGTGTCAGGAGGGTGCCGCGGAGGTGAAAGAGATTTTCGACAAGACCATACCTGCCAAGGACGCCTCGAGGGCAGAGCGGCTTAAGAAGGCGGTGGGGATCAAGCTGAAAAGCAACAAGGTGAAGGAGCGTATGGAAGATGTAGTCAAAAACATGGAACTCCTCGCCCAACACCAAGTGTTTCAAGATGCTGAGACCCTCAAGGATATCCAGGCGGCCGTCGAACAGCTGGGCAAGATCCCCGACGAGGAGCAGCCACCTCAGTTTGTACACTCGGGCGCAGGCCCGCTGAACGTTCATCAGGGAACGGGCAATTTGGAAAGCTACAGCCACTCCGGATCTGGCCATATCAACAAAGCAAATGTCCAATATATCGGGACATATCCAGGTACGAACTCGAGCTGATTCATGGTTTAATCAGCCCTTGATAGATACGAATGCTTGACAGTAGCAGTTGCTTCACTTGTGTAATAATGGGGCAGGTTGACATATTTCCAATCACACCGAGTCGAATATAGCTATAGTCCGACCAGGCTTGGTGCTATAGTCGCTAATTGAACTTTTTGACAGTGCACCACCACTACCCCTCTCGGGATGCGGTCGACTTCAGTTTTCGCAAACCTGTCGGCCTCTGCCTTAGCCAGGCGCCTCATATCGACGCGGAACTCTTCGTTGGACGAGAGTCGGAAATTACGAAAATGCGAGAGATTCTGCGACCCGGTGAGTCTCCTGAACAGCGACGGCTGGTGCTCGGCGGGACGGGAGGGATGGGCAAGACGCAGCTGGCCATCACATTCGCGAAGCGCTACCAGCAGGAATACGACTCAGTGTTCTGGCTTAATGCGGCGTCGGAGGCCACACTCAAGGACAGTTTCCGGCTTGTGGCCGAGGCCATCTTTGATGCCCCGGACGCCAAAGATCTGCAGGGTCAGCAGAGCCTCATCCAGACACGGCGTTGGTTGTCGGACAAGAAGAATACGCGGTGGCTGCTCATCTTCGATAACCACGACGATCCCAGCCAGTACCGTATTGAACAATATTATCCATATGTGTCTCATGGGACCATCATCGTCACGACACGGCGGCCGGATCTTGTGGCAGGTACGGAACTTCGGCTGCAGCCTCTCCAGCGCATCGAAGAAGGCCTTGAGATCTTGAAGACTCGATCGCAACGAAAAATTGTTGAGTCTGGTAAGTCTATCGATGACATGTGAGAGAAACTCACTTAGTGTTACTCCTTAGATAGCCATGCGCGGCGGCTCGCTGAGCGACTCGCTGGTCTCCCACTGGCGTTGGCCACGGCCGGGGCCTACCTTCGCCACAGCACCTTCACTTTCGAGCGGTATCTCAAGGAGTATGAGGAGCGTTGGGGCATTGATCCGCGGCGGCAACTCTCACTCCAGGAATATCAAGATCGCACGCTCTACACCACATGGGATCTCTCATATGCTCGTCTGCAGGGCGAAGATGCGGACGCGGCGAGGTTGTTGGGCTTGCTGGCATACTTCAGCCACCGACGGTTCTGGTACGAGCTGTTCCAGGCGGGGCTATGGATGACTCCCCCCGGTGGCTGCACGAACTGATTTCCAGCGATGCTGAGTTCGAAGCCACGATGAGACAACTGACGAACTACTGCTTCCTGGAAGTGCAGACGTCGGTGGCATCATGGAGCATGCACACGTGCGTGCACGACTGGACGTTGGCGACACTCAATGAGGTTGTGGACGAGAAGCAATATTGGTACGCTTTCGACTGTGTGGGGGCATCGATCGAACAAGAAGACTCTAATTCTCTGGGACATTTTCGACTGACGGATGTGACTGCCC
The DNA here is from genome assembly GCA_024082115.1 of Rhinocladiella similis. Classification (NCBI taxonomy): domain Eukaryota; kingdom Fungi; phylum Ascomycota; class Eurotiomycetes; order Chaetothyriales; family Herpotrichiellaceae; genus Rhinocladiella; species Rhinocladiella similis. The sequence goes on from JAMRYE010000005.1 coordinate 4,675,652, forward strand.
ATGCGCTACGGTTAGGGCACGTTAGCGACCATCGTGGTGATGTTATGGAGAACCTAATTACTAATCGACTCAGTAGAGCCGTCTTCATTGCTGAGCTGTTGAGCCAACAGGTTCAACTTGCGGCAGCGGAGAGGATGTATCAGCGAGCACTGACTGGGTATGAGAAGGCATTGGGACCGGATCACACGTCAACACTACTCACGGCCAACAATCTCGGGAATCTATATCGTGATCAAGGCAAGCTGGAGGAGGCAGAGAAGATGTATCAGCGAGCACTGACTGGGCAAGAGAAGGCATTGGGACCGGATCACACGTCGACACTGGACACAGTCAACAATCTCGGGAATCTATACATTAATCAAGGCAAGCTGGAGGAGGCAGAGAAGATGTACCAGCGAGCACTGACTGGGTATGAGAAGGCATTAGGACCGGATCACACATCAACACTACGCACAGTCAACAATCTCGGGAATCTATACCTTAATCAAGGCAAGCTGGAGGAGGCAGGGAAGATGTATCAGCGAGCACTTCAAGGCTTTCAAAATGCACTAGGGGCAAACCACCCGTGGACCATGACAGTTATGACTAACTTGCAAATGCTGCAACCTCAGTTGGGCAATTATACAATACCGAAGAGTACTCACAATGCGGCGCCATCAAGCAGGAATGTCCATTAGAAGTGGTGGGACTTCAGAAAGCGAAACTAAATTGTTGTTGTACGGTATCAAATTTAGCGAAGTTATATATCTATATCTTATATACGCTGACCATGCGATACCGTCAATACCGTATATTTTCATGACAACACTGGTCGTAATTGGGTACTGTATCCGTCTGCGATGGTCAAGCAACCTTGCCCCGATGGTGTTCTTGGCCCGGACTTGAGAGAAGTCGCAATGTGCCATCAAAGGGTAGGGCGGTTTCGGGGAGGACTGTAAACTCACTTGGTACTGTAGGGAAATTTCATCACGTTGGGTTGTCGATTACACTCCTCAAATCCTCGGACCGTGATATTCAATACATATCTAACCATGTATGCCACCGAAACCAGTGGCCGGGATCATCCTTCCTGATCCATACCCTGATATCTAGGTACGATATGAGAACGGTATACTGTGGTCCGTCACGGAAATGCACTAGTTCAAATATAGGCGTCTGACGCTCACACGTGATATCATATTAGTCACTAATACGGTATTGCATGGTACAGTATTTCCCGAAAATGCCCTCCCTTTGCTAGTTCTATTGTGATTGATTCTATAAATACGCTAAGGAAGAAGGGTTAGAGTCTAACCTAATGCGGCACAACCTTAAGCTAATATGCTAGCCAATGATTTCAAACCACGGTGATCTGAGGTTGTGAATGTCACTTGTAAAGACTTGAATACGCTGAAATGACAATATCTACTTGCGGCTTCGCACTGAAAACATACTCCAAATTACTAGGGACCACTTTCAACTGCACTATACTGTGCTTTCCCTACTCCCGATCTACAGTATCTGTTAGACTCGCTATTCGACCTCCCTGATGATCTAGAATGTCGATGGTCCCACCAAAAGATGGCCGCGAGGCCGTGCGTCGCTGGTTCCACCGTTCCGATGCGACCGTCCCCCGCGGCTCCAGGCCCAAACCCACCGCCAAGCTCGACTCAGTTGCCCTTCGACGACCGCGTACTCACTGTTATCGCAGCAAGATGAGGACATACTTCGCCCACAACTCGTCTCCTTGACTGGTGGCATCGGTACCCCGATCCGGCGCACAATTACCACGACACAACAGGCACAAGCGATCAACCAAGCGAAGAGATGGATTACGACATTCTGCGACCGTACGATTGTCGTGCTGGAGGAGGTGAATAAGATTTGTGGCATGGCTGGACTGGTTTAAGGATGTCGGGGACTCGGCTTTCAATGCTGATCCTGTGCATGTCGGGTTGCCGTGGGCGGGCGTCCGTCTAGCTATCGTGCATCTCGGGGGTACACCAGTGTTAGCTCGGTCTCAAGCCGTGGTAGGACGATCACGAACTTCTCGTGGGTCATCGGTCCTTTCTCGCGCAAACTGCTTTAAATCTTAACATTGCCCATTGCAGCGCTTATAGTGCCCATATCTCCCTGAAGAAGCATATGAGGGGGCTTGACGAATACATTCGCTTTGCTTCCTTTGATATTGCGTTCCTTGCAAAGCCCACAAAACTGCTGAATGGTGAAGTTCGCAACCAAACAATGTGCTGGAACACACCCGTATACCAATATTTGTCGGGCGAAGGCGTATCGGACACCGTCTGGATTCTTGTCACTGTAAATTTCCCCTCCAGTACGCACGACTAACTCGTCCGATCGACCCCAGGGAATGTTGCATCTCTCAAGTCGATCCATGCTGATGATAGCAACCCGGCAGGTCGAATTCCATAGCAAACCCCGTTTTTGTGCATAGTCTAACATCCATGACGCATCATCACTAAACGAGATCCATGCCGAGGGACGAGGCTTCTTCTCGCAATGATTTTTAAGACTCTCAGTAGTGAGGATTTTTTCATTGAGCAAATCTTCGATGGTCGTATAAGGCTTAGATGATGTCCAGCCGGAACAGCAAAATCCAAGGTCGTGGTTGTAGGGACTATGAGATTCTGAAGTCCATAACCGAATAAGGCTCGAAGGTCTGTAGAATGGTTCTCGAGAGATTGCAGTAGGAAAAGCATCATCAACCCCTTTCAGAGTGTACAGCACAACAACAGACATGAGATGATATATGTCTTGCCATTTTTGCTGAGCCGAGTCGAGCATGCTCGCTAACATCTCTAGTTCATTAGGTATGGATGCGTCTGTGGTATGGTCGATATTCTTGTGTGCTAGTGCGAGAGCCCTTGGATCTTTCAACGCTCGTAAATGACGTGGTAAGAACCATCTTTCCATGAAGGCAACCTGTTCCAGAAGATCAGCTAATTTCGTAGCCAGATTTCTCAGCTTTCGATTGTTATGGTTCCAATTTTCTTTCTCAATGCATATCTCTGGGGAGTCCTCAGCGAAAGCTAGTTTTCTGACTGGACGCGTGATGGGAACACCATTGTGATCTCGTCGAAATGAATGCTGCGACAACATCCTGTGATCGAATTCGAGGAGAGGTTGTTGCGCGAAACCTTACTCGCATTCGTTATGTGCGGAAAATAAGCGTAATCATTGAAATGATGTGCGTTTAGGGTCGCACTTGGAGAGGCAGGGCTTTTCGCGATCGGGATTTTCGGGAGTCGCTAGACCTTCCGTTGTTGTTAGGAGATGACGATGACTTAGTCCGGCGCTTGACACTCTGTCCTCGCCGCGGACACAAACGTATTGCCATCTGCACATATGCCTACTCCTTCGCCTCATCATCGACACCGAACATCGTTGGAGGGTGTCTTTAACCTATATACGCCACATCCAGCACTACGCTTCGACCAAAGAGAACGTGCATCTCGGTCTTTTGCCGCTGTCATCGAAGCGTGCGAAAGTCTTCAGGATCACAAGCCGTACAAGAAGGTCACCCTTGTCCGGCTCACCTTCGAATATGCGCGCTCAGAGGCGTCAAAAGACAATTTCCTACATTTCTTCTTCGAACATACACAGATTCCGATTGATGAAACGCAGACTCAATCGATCCCTACCACCCACTACGAGCCCCGAGTGAATGCGTTTGCCGACACACTCATGGAGAACTTCTTCCTACCTTGTAGGGTTATCCATAAGCTCTAATGCAGCAATCCAGGCATATTAACGTGTTAATAGTGAAAGCGTCCACGAGAAAAACTCCTCAGCCCTCACCTGCGGCCCTCTCCGATCTCCAAAGCGCGCAAGCCTTGACCGGAACCACTCGGAGGCTCGCAAGCTTAAGGAAAGATTGTCTTGAACGAGACCGCCACTGGTGTGTCATATCACGTTCGTTCGACCGGAACGAGGCAACGAGGCGCATTGCTGGAAAGGGAACTGAAGAAGCGCGAGATGATGATGGAATTCCATTGAACGACACAAGCAATACATTCGCGACCTTGGAAGTGGCACATATTATCCCCCATTCATTGATGAATGCTTCAACTGTTGAACTGGATCTGGTATGTTCAGTGAAAATCCTTGACATTGAGTTCATACGTAATCTGGCTTTGTGTTGTCCACCAGTTAACCTCTGCATAGGACGAATCTAAGAAGACTGCTCTTGCAATTCTCAATATGTTCGACGATGGAGTGATTCATCTGATAGAAGGCAACGACATCGATCGAACACGCAACGCGATCACTCTGACTATGGAATTCCATCAGCTATTCGGTCATTTCGAAGTCTATTTCGAGCCACATGGTAGTCAGCCACATACATATCGAATCGACTCTGTACGAGAGGATTTTATGCGTCCGTCGATTCTTCCTATCACGAATCGAACTTTGTTCTTGACTGACACGCGAACGATTGACCCCCCTTCTCCACGATTGCTTGCTATTCACGCTGCCATTGCACATATACTATACTTGAGTGCTGCTGGCCACTACATTGACAGGATACTTGAGGACCTCGACCAGGGAGAAGTCTTAGCGGATGGATCAACTCCATTAGGCCATTTCGCTAATTTGAGGATGTATGGCTGGTGGGATGGGCGAATTCGTGCCCACTGATTATTTTGCCTATGTCTGTTTGGAATGAATGTAGAACAGGTGAGAAATTTTTCTGGTTCGTTAGACTCCCGCGGCGCTTTTCGTCCCACAATACATCAAGTCCAGACTTCCAACATATCAGACACTAAAAATCCTCTTCTAGGGTAGCCCGGCAATTGGGACATTGGGTGTGACCATGTAAATTAGTACCTTTAGCCATGAGCTGAACAATATCAGCAGCAAAGCCGCTTGTCTCTTGAAGGACTCGGAAGAAGTTATTCTTCACGATTAACTTGTCGATATGCTCGTGAGAAATCTGAGCGATCGTGTCACGGAGTTCCTCACATTCGGAAGAACTGTAGACGTGAGTTATCACATGAGGAAAATCATCCATCTCCCAGCAAATGCTGGCCGCACGATCGAACTTTCCCTTAGACACTTTCTTGAGTGCCGCAACACCATATTTATCTGCGACTTGGTACACCATGACGTCGAAAAGCATTGGAGACACCTGTGCGTCATTGTTTCCACTGCTGTCGTATTCGTTTTCATACATGAAGCGGATCATTGCCTCGACGGCTCCTGGATCGTCTTCCACGAGGTCGATAGCGTCTTCAAGAGCTTCCTGTACGTCAACCTTGAGATGTTTCCACGGTCATCTTTTGGTGGTTGAACTATACCTTCCAGTTTCCATTGAACAAGCGATCGAAATAGTCTGACTGACCACACATGACTATCTTGTGGACCTTGAACTCGCGATCATTCACTTTGATGGTAAAGTCAGAGAACTTCGAAGTATTGAAGAAGCTAAAAGCTGTTGAGTTTCTGTCTTAAATTTCTCGGGCTGATTTGTATATTAACCTCTTGAGTCGAAGACCTACATCGCCGCTTGACATCTCGCGGTCTCTGAGCGCCAAGGCCCTATCACTTTCTTCATTTTTGATCGACATAATCAGGTCATTCAGTAGCCTTATTATCGACTCAAACACACATGGAACATCGAGTGAGTGATGGATGCCAGTCGATAGAAGGAGGGGAAAGAAAGGTTTTGACGGAGGGAGTGCTGAGCGAGACTCAGCCACATCTCGACCCCGCAAACGAAGAGTATGGTGGCTGTGCTAGTTAGGAATGGACAAAGATTCGAGGACACTCTGGCAAGATGGCTGGCCGAGGGCAGTTCGATACTGCACCTTCTCCTACAGTACTACACGTGTTACAGTACTCTGCGAATGCTCTTGACGCTGCATAAAAATGGCACCAAACCTCTCAGCTTCACAGCATGCGCAGATCCAAGATATGATTGAAGATGGAAGATTTACGTACCAAGAGATCGGGAAAGCCGCTAACTGCAGTTTCGACGCCGTCAAGGCGATCAGCCGAAATCTTCGTGATTTTGGCAGTACCAGGGCCCCTCGAAACCGATTTGGACGTCCTCTATCGATCAGCCCCACCATGCGAGAAACCCTACTGGAACAGCTCATTTGGAAGCCTGGCATGACCCTTGAAGAGATGGTTGTATACCTGTGGGACGAGTTTGAGTCTCTGACCACCACGTCCTCCATCAGCAGGACCTTACGCTCCGCCGGATGGTCCAAGAAAAAAGCTCGTGCAATAGCTAAAGGCCGGAGTGAGGATCTGCGCGATTTCTATCTACACAGTATTTCTCATTTTCATTCCTATCAAGTCGTGTATGTCGACGAATCAGGCTGCGACAAGCGGATTGGATTCAGAAGAACTGCGTGGTCCCCTCTGGGAGTAACGCCTCTCCAGGTCACTCAGTTCCATCGAGGTCAGCGATATCAGATCTTGCCTGCGTATTCACAGGATGGAATCGTTCTCTCACGTATTTTCAAAGGGACCACCGATAGTGCCATGTTTGAGGATTTTATCGAGCAGCTCCTGCATCACTGTGACGATAATTCCGTGCTGGTTATGGACAACGCGTCTTTCCATCGTAGCGACCGCATCGAGCAGATGTGTTCTGCTGCTCGGGTCAAACTCTGCTATCTTCCTCCATACTCTCCAGATTTGAATCCTATTGAGGAATTTTTTGCCGAATTGAAAGCCTTCATTAAAAAGAATTGGAAAGTCTACGAGGAGGGCCCAGAACAAGATTTCGCGGTCTTTTTAGAATGGTGCGTAGATATGGTGGGAGACAATAAGAAGAGTGCGAAAGGTCATTTTAGAAATGCAGGATGGAACGTTGAGGAGCCCAACAAGGATACACAATTGTGACTAGGTTTCCAGATACAATTTACGCTGTCGAAGGAGAATACAATGTACACCAATCCCTTTTGCTTCAGAGTACAAAATAGGCCGCTCCTTTTGTCCCAATCTTCAGTGCGCTCTCATCTTTCTTGTGCCTGGTTCCACAGAAGTATATCACGGGGGAACCGTTCCGCAACGCCGAGTATCACGCCTGCTTGAACGAAAAAATCATAATTCTGCTTCTCATAAATCTGCTCCAGATCGAAGCCAACCTTCAGGGCGGCGTCACGAGCTTTCGCGAACTCTGCCTTAAGCAGCGGATCTCGAACCTTTGACTGTTGCCATTCAGTATATTCTCTCAATGCATCATCACGAAATCCGGAAATTCCTAGCTGCTGGGCGTTGGCTGGAGTTGGGGGTTTCACGGAGGCCACTCCTCCCTGTTGTTCAGCCTGTAGCGGTAGTGCGTGTGAATGACCAGGCAAGACATTAGTGATATTGATTGGGGGGATATTAAGGGGAGAGGTTTCATTCTCTTTTGCCTTACGATTCAGTCTCTGCTCTTCCTCCAGATACAATTGTTGCCGAACGTTGGGAGGAACATCATCATGGGTCTCCAAGGTGTCGCCCTTAGCGACATACTCGATGAGACTTCTCATGTGAGGCGCTCTCAGCCTGTAATGTTTCTTCCCGTCTGGATCGATCCAGCAGTGAGGTCCACGATCGCATGGACCCGGACAGCGAAAGAGGGTGTATACCTTCTGCCAAACTGCTGGTCGACCCGATGCTTCCTCTTCAGCACTGATATGCAGATCTCTTTGCGCGAGCATAAGTGTAGTGGCCGAGGTTGATCCTCTTTTGTCACCCTTTCTCGCAGCAGACCTGGGGGTTGGTCGAGCCGATTCCATGTAGTTAAATGAGAGATTCAAACGAAGTCTTTTACCATTTAGGAAGTACTGGCCCCAATTGCGCAATTGATTTTCCACAATGGCCCAATCGATGTTGGTTTGGTCGAATCGTTTGACGAGATCTCGCTGGGAACGTTCTGTCGTGGATACCACCACTGTTGTATCCTCAGAGCGTACCCCTCGACTCCTAGTGAACTTTTTCTGTAGTAGTTCCTCGAGCTGGGCTTGTAAGACTAGCCGCCAGTAAGTACTAGGCGCCAGCAATGCGTCTGGCTCTGTATCCCTTGAGATTGCTTTGCCCTTAAGTGTCACTTTCCATTCGATCGAGTAGCGCAGGCAGTCTGCAAAATCAGTCCCGGGTGTCTGATTTGGATTCCACTCCCCCTCTTGTAAAAATCTGGCGTGGCACTGGCTTTGTGTCGGTGGAATGTTCTTCGGTGTCGCACAGGGTGTGGTGCCCTCGGGAAGAGGCGTTGCAGTGGTTCCGACACTTGTTACGTTCTCTGAAAACTGGGTTGATTTCTGCGAAGCCCATTCCTGAAACTTGAAGAGGTCATCTAAATTGTATGTCTCATCCATGGCGTCGGGTCATGACTGTAAAGGAGAGGATTTGAGACAATGGAGATTCGACGAAGTTGTGGTACTGTACAGTATCGGAGGACCCAAATCTAGTCTCGCGTCAGCAAAGGTGAGCGCAGGGTGAGCAACTGCACACCTCAAATAGGGCCTCGGCCAGTATCTTTTCCATTGAAAAATAATTCTCTTCACGTTCATAACCTGTTCAAAGAATATTCACGACATTCGAATCTCTCCACCCGAAGTATCGCTCTCACGGCTCAATTCATCGCCCGAAGGCCACCGATGACACTGATGCACCATTACAGCAGTATGATTCTTGCCTCTTTATCAGCCTAGCAAATCGAGCATGCTCATGTTCGACCGACAGGCCTTGATTTTGAAGAGCGCGATTGCATTTGCATTGTTCACCAATAGCCAACCTTCACTCTTTTCAGTCTTGAAGGCGGGACCAATCCAAACGGTGTTAAGAGGGGTATAGGAGCGCATGATTTTGCAGCCGTGACAGCGATCGCTAAGTTAGGTGCAGGCGGGCGTCAAGGGCACAAGTATTCTGATTGACGAAGCAGCCGAAAATAGGAGCACTGCGGTACGTCAGTTCTGCAGGGCAGCCTTGTCGCAGTTCGCGGGCATGTTTGACAGACGATAGCCCGGTTTGTCGTGAGGGCGGCGGGCGGTGTGCGGCGAGGCAAGGAGGGAGGCTTCATTTTCTGCTATAATATAGTCAAAGGGAAGGCAATGTGTGAATTATAAGTTGCTTCGTCGGGGCGCCATCAGAACCTAATCGATCCAACAAGAATGAGAAAATTTCACTGGGCATGGCTGCAGATCAGCAGCTGATATAAGCGGTGGCGGGAGGGAGCGGGCGAGGCGAGTACGAGCTTTTGTGTATTCAAATTGACGCTACAGTACAGTAGTAGCAACATCCAATCAAACCTTGATACTGGTGAGAGCGGAGTGATTACTGGATATAGCACTACAATGAATTACCAGTGATTCTCGTGGCTAAATATTCTCATAGCTACTGAAAGCTAGCGCTTCTCAGTGTAAGAATCTCATAGCCTCATTACTCCGTGTGGTGAGCATTGGGACTATATACATCACGTATTACTCAGTATAATTTTCGTATTTATCCGGGATGACAGAAACCACAGGAGGAGGTGGCCAAGTAGCTACCTCGAAATTAGTGAATTTACTATCACTGAATAGGCATAGTCAGCGCAGTCTATAATTTAAAGTTTCTTCGAAAGAAGTTCACAATGTATGTACAGAGGGGAGGGCACATTCGAGAAATACTGTAGTAATCCTCCTGGATGTGACATGCAATCTGTCATGAAAACAAAGTAGATCAAGAAATAAATTACTTGGTGTAATATGTGGTATACTGTATGGTGCGAAACTGGCGTCACCTTAAGTGACGTAGAGTTTTATAACAGAAGTTAATAAGCATCCACCGTAACAGGGGTCTTACTTATTATAGTTAAGCGTGTAATGTTAGAGCGATCCAATCAGCCCTAACTGTAACTTAACAGGTAGAAAATCCGATCTGTATCGGAGAAATGGGTTGTGTCATTTGAACGGTCACAACCGCCAAAAAGGGCCCTTCGCAAACCCCGGTAAACTTCGCACGTGACCTTGTCTTGCAACACTCGACGTGGCTGGCCATAACGTGTCACCTCTCCCTGCGCCTGGCGGTCGACAGCAGCCACCGCAGGCTACCACTGGCCAGAATAGCTCTCTTATCAACACCATCATATCGACCAGTCGGCCAGTCACCGACTCTTTACCATCCCATGTCTCCCAACGGTCCCGGCCATCATGGCACAAGCACTCATGCACGACCAGATGAATGATCGAGAGCCAAACCCTATCGATGACACGGGCCTGTGTCTGCTGTCGCTGGACGGCGGTGGCGTCCGCGGTTTATCGACCCTTTACATCCTCCAGAGCCTGATGAGGCGATTGAACCATGAACGTCAGAAGGTCGGAGCTTCAGCGCTCAAGCCGTGTGAGCTGTTCGATCTGATCGGAGGAACCAGTACAGGAGGGTGAGTAAACTATGCGACATGCAAGACTCGATTCGGTCTTACTGAGACACACATGACAGCCTGATTGCCATCATGTTGGGTCGACTGGAGATGGACGTGGATGCGTGCATTACTGCCTACGCCGGACTGATAAAGGAGGTGTTTGAGGAGAAGGCGCACTGGGGGCCACTCAACTGGAGAGGACGAGTTCAGGCACGGTTCGACAGCGACAAGCTGAAGGGTGCCATTGAAAAGGTGATTATCAACCAAGGTTACTCCCCGACGGAACCATTCAACGATGGGAAAGCTCGGGGTTGTAAAGTGTATGTAAAATTTTATCCGGGGTCGACCTGACCAATAAACTACTATCTGCTGACCACTCATCTAGCTTTGTGTGTGCTTCAGCGAAGGAGCTGTCCGGCATCACGCACCTACGAAGTTATGACATCCCCGAGAAGCCTAATGTATCTGCCACGATCTGCGAAGCTGCCTTGGCTACTTCGGCTGCAACTGGGTTCTTCGACCCTGTGTTGATCGGGGCACGACACTTTGTAGACGGTGCGCTGGGAGCGAACAACCCTGTGGACGAGGTGGAAGGGGAGGCGACGGATATCTGGTGTCCTGATATCGGTGACCTGAAGCCACTCGTCAAGTGCTTCATTTCGATCGGGACGGGAAACCCGGGAAGAAGGGCGATCGAAGATAACTTGCTGAAGTTCTTGTCGAAGACTCTGGTCGAGATCACCACCGAAACCGAAGAGACGGCCAAGAAGTTCCTGGGCCGGTGGCGGGAATACTACGATCAGAAGCGATATTTCCGTCTGAATGTCGAGCAGGGACTTCAAAATGTCGGGTTGGCGGAGTACTATGAACAGGGAACAATCGAAACGGCAACACACCAGTACCTCGACGACCAGCAGCAGGTATTTCGGGTTCGAGACTGCGTGATGAACCTGAAGCAGAAGCAAAGTGTGTATATGGAAGATTTTGCTTAGTGATGATTGACGGCAGCTGATGGATTCGTGACAGGGAAGAGCGACACAACGCTGGCCAGTCGAATTCAAGTAAGGCATGTTCTTCTATTTAGATGTTAAGCTAAGTCCATATAGGCATATAAGCACAACAGCATTCGAAATGACTTGAGTATGTCTAGCCTTGTATGCTGTTGTGTGTTCGTTCACTCGTTCTAATCACCCACTTCGCTATAGATCGCTCCGCCCTCCCTTGCCACTATATCCCTCCTCCCAAGAACAATCGCTTTGTGGGACGGCAAAAAGTAGTGGACGGTCTCTGTGAGCAGCTCTTCACATCGGATGGGGTTCAAACCGTCACTCTGGTGGGATTGGGTGGCGTGGGAAAGACGCAGGTTGCTCTGCAGGTCGCGTATTGGACCGAGAAGGAGAAGCCTGACCACTCGGTCTTCTGGGTACCGGCCATCAACGGGATGTCGTTTGATCAAGCCTACGCGGAGATCTTTAAAATGCTGGCTATTCGCAAGACTTCAGAAGATGAGGAGGTTCGAGAGTCCGTGAGACGGTATCTCCAACGGAAAGATAGTGGCAAGTGGCTCCTGGTGTTGGACAATGCGGACGATAGGGAGGTCCTGTTCGGGTCATCGGAGAATCCTGATGGTCTCTACCAGTACCTCCCCAAGAGTGACGAGGGCGTGATCCTGGTGACGACGCGGACAATGGAGGTGGCCGTGGCGATGGGAGGCGAGGTGGTCGAGTTGTTGGAGATGACTCCAGAAGAGAGTAAGGCTTTGTTGACGAAGACGGTGGTGAGGAAGAACTTGATGGACGATGAGAAAGGAGTGACTACGTTATTGGAGCAGCTGACCTATCTCCCGTTGGCAATCACGCAGGCCGGGGCCTACCTGAGCCGAAACGGAATATCCATCGCGAAATACGTCGAACTACTTCATGGCGCGGAACAAGACGTTGTCCAATTGTTGAGCCGAGAGTTCCACGATCCCACTCGATATCTTCTCACTCGGTATCCAGGGGTGAGGAATGCCGTGGCGACGACGTGGCTAGTATCGTTCCAGCAGATCCAGAAGACGGACGCCGCTGCCATCGAGCTGTTATCATTTCTGTCCTGCATCGAAGCGAAAGCCGTCCCCCGTTCGATCCTGCCTCCTCTTCCATCCGAGGAGGAGATGGTGTACGCGATCGGGACGCTCGAGGGTTATGCCTTTCTGGTGCAGCGTGGTGACATGGGGATGTTTGACATGCACCGCCTGGTTCACTTGGCAACGAGAATCTGGGTTCGGCGGGAGGGGCAGGCGAGCCAGGTGGAGCGGGCTGCTGGGCGCCACCTGGCGACGATTTTTCCGTCGAACAATTATCAGAATCGGGGTCAATGGCGATTGTACCTGCCGCATGCTCTTCGGCTTCTTCAAGGAAACGAGACAGCCGAGATGTCCGAGAGATATATTCTTTGCCGTAAGGTAGGGTTGTGTTTGCGCGCTGATGGTCGGATCAAGAACGCTGTGAAGTACTTGGAAGAGTGCTATCACTGGCGGAGAGACAACCTTCCTCTCAATGATGTATCTCGACTTAGCTCGCAGCATGCACTGGCCATGGCATATCGAGCGAATGGACAGATCAAGGATGCGGTGTCACTACTGGAGGAGGTGGTCAAGATTCGGGAGCAGACATTGGAGCCAGATCATCCTGATCGACTGGCGTCACAACATGCACTGGCTAAGGCATATCGAGCGAATGGACAGATCAAGGATGCGGTGTCACTACTGGAGGAGGTGGTCAAGATTCGGGAGCAGACATTGGAGCCAGATCATCCCTCTCGACTGGCGTCACAACATGAACTGGCTAGCGCATACCGAGCGAATGGACAGATCAAGGATGCGGTGTCACTACTGGAGAAGGTGGTCAAGATTCGGGAGCTGACACTGGAGCCAGATCATCCTGATCGACTTAGCTCACAGCATGCACTGGCTAGCGCATATCGAGACAATGGACAGATCAAGGATGCGGTGTCACTACTAGGGAAGGTGGTCAAGATTCAGGAGCTGACACTGGAAGTAGATCATCCCTCTCGACTGGCGTCACAACATGCACTGGCCATGGCATATCGAGACAATGGACAGATCAAGGATGCGGTGTCACTACTGGAGAAGGTGGTCAAGATTCGGGAGCTGACACTAGAGCTAGATCATCCTGATCGACTTAGCTCACAGCATGCACTGGCTAGCGCATATCGAGACAATGGACAGATCAAGGATGCGGTGTCACTACTAGGGAAGGTGGTCAAGATTCAGGAGCTGACACTGGAAGTAGATCATCCCTCTCGACTGGCGTCACAACATGAACTGGCCATGGCATATCAAGATAATGAACAGATCAAGGATGCAGTGTCACTACTGGAGAAGGTGGTCAAGATTGAGGAGCAGACACTGAAGCCAGATCATCCCTCTCGACTGGCGTCACAACATGCACTGGCCATGGCATATCAAGACAATAGACAGATCAAGGATGCGGTGTCACTACTGGAGAAGGTGGTCAAGATTGAGGAGCAGACATTGGAGCTAGATCATCCTGATCGACTGGCGTCACAACATGCACTGGCTAAGGCATATCGAGCGAATGGACAGATCAAGGATGCGGTGTCACTACTGGAGGAGGTGGTCAAGATTCGGGAGCAGACATTGGAGCCAGATCATCCTGATCGACTGGCGTCACAACATGCACTAGCCGTAATGCTTTGGGAGGTTGGACAGCGTGTAGACGCGCTCCAGCTGATGGAGCATGTCGTCGAGGAACGGAAGAAGATGCTTGGTGAGGAGCATCCCGATCGAAAGAGTTCTGAGGCACATCTTGAGTATTTTCAAGATGAATTAAATAATAGTTGATCTAAGCACTCTGGCAATGAATGGAAATCCTAATTAAGGACTATCCCTCATATCAAATGATGGCGGGTGTTTGCGACCACAAACGTCAACCATAAAATTCAGATACTTTATGAGTGTGGCAGCATTCAAGATACAGTACTGTACCGTAAGTCCAAGATCGGAATGGTACTCTCTCAGACCTAACACCCCGATTTCTTGCTTACATTTCTCAATTTCGCTAAGCTGAAATCTCTTCTCAATGGATGCTGTTGATGGGGGGCGTTTGGGTGGCATCTGCCTTCTCTCCTTACGTTTTATGCCTCCGGTATGTCGACATAACCCATGGCTGCTTACGACGGTCAATTTGATGGACGTTCGGGGGCTCTTCTCTTCTCATGTTTTGGTCGAACAGCATCTTACTCTCTTCGTACATGAGACCGCGTTGGGCCGCGTTTGGCGCGTTTGGCAGGCGATGTCGATGTTCCCTGCTCACGGTGTACGCCCCTGAGGTTCTTCATCGTAAGCGCAGGTGAGAAGCCTTAATCACGTGCCGCATGCTAGTTTCGACTTGGCGCTGAATAATTTGATCTAATGACAGCCAATATAAGCGTAATGAAAACGACGCAGTTTACATGTATTGATAAAATCAAGCTAATTGGATAGCTTACGCTGTTTCAACCAAACTATTTCTGGTAAAGCTCATAGTGCTAAAGCCTAGATCCCGCGATTATCTCAGTATTTATGTGTAGCTGGAGTGACGCCAGTTTCGCACGTGTGTGTACACGTCACAAAATGCATTGGTTGATATAGATGCGGAGTCTGAATATACACAGCAAATAATGACTTTCCTAACGCTCCACTTGCAGGTGATAATTATAATTAGATATCTCACAGGTAGAAACCGGTTTTGCATGCCACTGTACACAGTACACCTCATATGAGTTTTCCCCTGCTTGACGAATGCTTGTATAGCGCTGTATCGACCATACCACAGCTCAAGGTATTTGTCGCTGATTCGTGGGTAAGGCAGAGCTGGACATCAGCTGATCAGCAGAAACGTGAACCACAGGTAAAGCGTGGTTCGAGTTGGAGAAGGCCTATGTTTGCCGGTGGTAGGCCGGTTTCGGGAAGATCTGTACAACATGGACCATGCTTACTTGGTCTACCTGACATGAGTTATAAACCGCAGAACGGGTCTTTTATCACCGTCACAAACGGAGCTGGCGCCAACGCTCCCAGCGAGCGACGCAGCTTCTATTTTGGCGGATTCTGTAATGACAGTGTGGCGACATAATCCTACTTCAACCAACCTAAAAACCAATGCAAATGGCTGATAAGTCTATGAGGTGTCAACCACGATCCAATGCAGATAGGACCTTCACACTTCAACAGTCTTCTCGGATACAGTACATCTTTGAAAAAGTACCGTACAGTACATACAGTACAGAACAGTCAGAGAGAGAAGAGTTACGATTCTTGAGCATAATGATGGCACTAACTCTGGCTCAGCCCTTGGTTGCTGTACTACTGTAATTCTTTTTGGCAAGCAACCAAAGCGTGTCTGCCCTTGTGTCAGGGAGGGTCGAGTTCTATGATGAGCTCTGCGGCATGTCACGGATGTAAATCCTTCAACGCCATCTAATGGCGACCCTGAGGTGCTACCCGAAACGATCTACGTGATACTTCAGACCTTCCTCGCTTACTGTAAATGGAGACCTATACTTTATGTCCGCACTAACTCCCCTTGATCGGTATGCAAAACGGCGATTCGACAGCATTTTTTGCACATTCAAGCCGAAGCCGATGGAGCTTTGGTGTAGGAACTGCGCAATGTCCAGCCAGATTCGAATGTACTCCATGCAAGACAAAATTGCCAAGCCATACAGCAGCGCAATCAAAGCCTCCCCAGAAGCGGCCTTGGCCTGTCCCGAAGCGCCTGGTTTCGAATATTCCAAAAGAGTCAACTCCGAAACCATCGCATACGCGCGCGGCATTTCCTGAGGACCAAAGATGATACCTTTAACCCCCAAAGCACGTTGGGGCCGGGCCATCAACAGGTCGTCGGGTCTGTTATAAGAAACATCACGGATGCTGGCGACTTCGACTGCAATTGTTCTTGCCCTGACTCCGCGGATCCCCAAGCCAAGTTCACGAATTTCGACACTGCAGACCATGAATGAAAGAGCATATCGAACCTTACCGAGAACCATTGCCGAGAATAATTGGGAGGATACCGCTGGTTTAAAACAAGAACACCATGCTCTGCGGAGAATCCAGCACGATCTTGAAAATGTGGATCCACGCGAGATCACGGATATTCACCACAAACCTCGCGTTGGGACACATCACCGGCGAGACCGCACGTCCCTGGCCGTGCTCTCGTCCAACGTCAAATACCCTCGCCAGGCCTGCGAGCTACATTCGAGGTGCAAATCAACTTTTCAGGACAATCGATCTACTTGCAAAGGGATTCGTAAACACCACCACTCGCTCCTCCTCGCTCTTTTCAAAATGTCCCATTCGACCAACAGCATTCGAAGATCTCTCCAAAACTAGCATAAATAGTCTTTCAGGGACTGCGACTGCAAAGGTTACAACATCGATACGACAACGAATAAAGTCTGGGTACTTGTCCCCGCTACGACTACAGAAGCGCCCCAGAGTCCAACTAAAGGCATGAAGCCAGTATCTGCAGGTCGTATGATACCGCATCCAATGGCTGTGGTCGGCCACCATCCAGCAATCTCATGACCATGTTTGCATGCGAGTTAACCGTGAATTTGACGTCTCTATGGCGCTAAATGCTCGCTTCCAATTTGCTCTGTGGACATGGTGCTGGCGGGCGATGGCTTCAGACAGGAGGGTGAAGGTTCACCTTCAAAAGTGGTGTCAGGATATAAAACGTCAAGTCGTTCGTTTCAACGAAGGCGGTGGGGTTATCAGTCCCTCTCACGATTATTTTCGTGTTTGCTCGACCTTCGCCTCATGGATTCCCTAGCACTCTTCACCCCAGCCACCAGGGTTTCTGATCCCCTCGAGACAGAATTTTATCCCAACATCTTCACTATGGAAGCCAGCGACAGCGATGCCGTATTGATAATCATAGCGGCCCATTCCGTGTCGAAGTACCCAGAGAGAATCTCCGTAGAATATTTCTCTGGACAATGGGCGTGGAGTGCCACTCCCGTCTATGGTGAATATAGCGATCAACCTCGCCACAACACACCTTTCTACAAGAAAGGCTTTTTGTGTTTCAAAATGATTGCGCCCACGGGAGATGTCACGGTCAAGCTTTGGACACAAAACGAGCCGATCTTATTTGAACATCCCGTCATTGCTCGGTGAGGCTACCTGGCTATTTCAAGTTGACCCGGTGCCGTCGCTTACGACAAGTAGATTTGATCGGCGCCGCCTGAACATCAGCTGCTTTGCCTCGGTTTGGGATATGTCGCATTGGGATTGGGTAACACAACCGGGTTTGTGGCTAGATATTATGAATGTTAGTAAAGACACGAGTGGTTTCTGTGATACTATAATAGCACTATAAACAGTATGTAAATATTTGTGTGAACATTCAGAAGAGGGCAAATCGTCAAGGGACAGGAGGCATTGTAACATTCCGAACTAAATCAACATATTTATGACCATCTTCACGCTGGGTAATCTTTGTTTATTTGGCAACCGAGAAGCTTTCTTCCTCAAGGTATATATAATCGATACAGGTTGATAACTTCGATTGCCTCTTGTTCCTCCTCGGGCCTGTTTCCACCTCGAGGGACTGGCTTCGGACATCGATGATCTATAATTTCTTGCGACTCTCCCACGATATTTTCCCAGCATTTGACGGCTTGATGGCAAGAGTCAAAGGCTCGAGAATGTGCAGGTCTTTGTTTGTTGTTGATAGTGAGGTCGTCTTCCGTGATTGACGATTTTTCCTTTTCCAAGATACATCGATACAGCCATTTCTCAGGCTCAGAAGCTACGTTCCTGCCAATGGTAGCGAGACAAGGTAGGTGTCGAAAATGTTCGATGAATGCGTCGTCATTCGCTTCGCACACGTAAAATGCTACCACATATATTGGCTCGCGCGAGTTAACCCTACCAGGAAGACCCATTGTCAGTAAGGATTTCGGATCACACTTAGCCCCAGACTCACTGATCATCTCCTTGACCGCAGAATAAAGACTTCAACTTCTGGATACAGTCTTGAAGCGATGTCGTAGTGAGGCTTTTGGCGGTGAGAGGTTTGCTAAATAGACACGAGGTGCCCAGAAACTCCGCCAGCTGTGTCAAGTCCCGGTTATGAGTGTTCCATAGTTTTGAGCCAGATTGATCGCTAGACGGGATCACAGCAGAGCTGTAAAGAACCAGCCAGGCATTCATCTCCCCGGTGAGATCTGCACACACGAATTGCTGCAGTGGTTTTAGGAATGACTTCTGAGGCCAATCCGGGAGCTGGCTCATTTGTTCAAGATTGTGCCCAAGCTGACTGCGCAGTTGACATGCTAGTGTCTTTTGAGCTTCCGCAATTTGTGGGAAGACCCCAGAGAAGGCGGACACAAAATCTGAGGTGAGGCTTTCCCAGCTGATACTGTGGTTTGTTTGTGCATCTTGGAAATCTTCATAGTCTTCTGTGCCCACCCTCGGATGCCACGCCTCCATATCTCGTTGGACCAAGTCTTCCAGTAGACGTGTATCACCATGTTCATAGTGGAATCCCTGAAGCGTCGATAGAGAGCTCAGTATAAGTAAAGACTGTTTCAGTTTTAAGTCCACCATCGTCGTCATGCTGACTTGGCCATGTGTTTCACCGAGAAGCATGCAACTAAAACGGCTAACCTTGAATCGAGATTCAATTTTTCCTGGAGTGAAAAGTCGAGATGGGCTTCTCGATCCTATGGATCTCTTTAAGGCGGTGGTAATGTATGGAGAGGGACCACGGCTGTGGACTGGGGAATTGGGACGGAGAGGCTACTGTTTAAGAGAGAAATCGGTTAATGTAAGTAGTCCTGGCTGCAGGCGTGAGGAAAAATGATCTATGTCAAGATCACATCTGATGGACGTACATGTTAACTTAGTTGATGGGAGAGCTGATTGTATCAGAGGTCTAGCTGACCAAATCGAACCTGCAGAAGATCTGTCGTTGAGTGTGTAGTGCGATTGGTACAGTGCTGTAACGGCGTCCAGACAAACACTATGATCTCTCGTAGCTAAAGATATAGGTCTCTGAAGAGGATCTGAAGCTTGGGGACCCGAGGGATATTTGGTTGAGTGGAAATTCCAGAGGACAACCCCTTGGTAGGGGCTATTGCTGCTACTGTTAGGCTCTTACCTCAGGCGCCGAGGCATTGACGGATTACTTCATAGAGACCCGGAGAATCTAGCGGATCTTCATTTTGTGTTCCCTCCTTCATCTTACAGAGTTCATTGTATGGTTCTATGTGTGACCATAGAACCTTGATTAGGTGTACTGTGCGTACCGTGCAGAAACAAGGCCCAAGTTCCGGATGTTTAGTGGTTATGTTCGTGTTTTCCAGCTCGGCAAACATTGCAACTGGCCAACCTTCTGATTCACGTCCTTGAACTTTAGCCTTAATGGTGTGCAAGACTACAGAAAGATCGGTTGACGTTACAAGGAATGAAACAGAGTGAAGACGACAAGATTTGGTCCCAGCATGTGTTTATCAAAATGAAGTTCTCATATCCGCATACACCTCTGACAGGCCACCTGTTCATTTCGTTGGACGCCATACGCCCTGGTATCTCTGAAATCCGACTATTATTTCCGACATTTTATTGTGTGAAAGACATGGTTGGCAGCTCCCAGTCCGAGTTCGTGGTCCAAGAGGCCGGCTGCGCATCAGAGTTGACCATTTGTCGATGATCAAGTGCCGTTTTAATAGGGTCACACGCAACGACCTTAAAATGCAATCGATGGTGGGCAGCTTGGTCGATGGTCAAATCACTTTTGAGAGATCTGCCAACGTGCCCTTCATCTTCCGAATGGGTTTGGGGATGCTGAAAATGGGAGATACAAGCAAGAAAGAATCCGTAACGGTTGTACGTATGAGAAACTCCTCCAGGCCCATTGCATGAAGGTCAGTAGATTCCACGGATACTTTGACTTGGGAATCTTAGATCGCGTCCACCATGAGAGTATCTTGTCTATTCTCAAGGCTGGCAGCAACCTGGAAAGTATGGGTGAGAGGAATAGGTGGCTAGGCTTGCGTGAATTCCGTGCAGGAGAATTGCTTCGAGATGCTATCATAGGTAAGGTAGCGTTTCAGCTAGGCAAAGAATTAGCAAGTCCTCGAGCCAGCTTATGGAGAGGTTTTCTTACGGAAGCAAGTCTGACGCCGAGCCAGAGACACCTCTCTGCGCGTGGCGCTGCGTGACTTGGAAGCTCCAATGTGCGGTCATCCTCGTCTGTCACTTGTCCTTCGAAAAATTCGGGAGCATAATAGTGGCGATGAGACCATTTGAAACCACGCATCAAGAAATCTTCAGGCAGCTGACGGCCTGTGCCTGATTGTTGTTGAGGAAAGGCCGGGGATTTAACTTCGTTGTCAATCACACCAGATCTGCTCATTGAATTCAATGACAAAACCAATTTGTTCCATGGAACGTAATTCTCAAGGTAAATGAGAGCCTCTGGAACATATGATAAACTCCATAGAAATGCAAGGGTGAAATGCAGGAACGGCAGAGTGTTCCTATCTCCAACCTTGGCCGCAACGATAGAGATAGACTGATACCAGACGGGCAGAACGTATGATGTTACTTCGTCCGAGGAGGAGAATTTGACCCCTAGTCGCTCACCAAGTGGTGCAGCAGCCTGGACAAAGTCTTGAACATTGATAAGGCCATCTTGTTCCCAGAATTTTTGGTGCATTTGAGCTCTGGCCATAGGGTCATCAGAGTGGTTTGTGCCAGACGACTGGTCTGATTGTCCTTCAGAGTGATGTTTATTTTTCTCGGAACTCGCACAAAGGGCCTTCCATAGAAAATTCTCATCGGATCCGAAGTCGAGGATCATGGCAATGAAGGATGATGCCATCTCTGCTCCTTGCATCTTAAAGTTTGATCCTGTTCTGTTGATAGTGTCGTCTAACTCAGATACAAAGTGAGTGATATGCAAACAATAGTCTTGGATGTATCCACGGGTGAAGACAACACCAGCTGCGGTGACCAGACTAGTTTCTACCTTGAGGTACTTTTGACTCGTTGTCTCGTACTTATCGAGGAATGGAGAGAACAAAAGCATAATCGAGTCTCGAGCGTTCACAAACGGAATACCGCTAATGAGTGCCTTGGAGTAGTAAAATAGCTGACGAACCACATTCGGCCTCGCTAAAACGGCTAGGTGATGTTGTATGCGGCCAGTCGTGGCCGACCGATCAGCAGCACGATTATACCACATCCGGGCAACATTGGACCAGTTCTCCCGATCCCGCATATCAGATTCTTCAATGGCCATTCGGTATCGAGCTAGGTCTCCTAGACACTCAATCCATGTTTCATGAAAGGCAGGTACTGATTCCATCAATAATCCCATCATTTGATAGGCAAGATAGACAAAGTTGAGCATGTGTTCCAGTGAGTACGGCAGTCGATGACGAAGCAACTCAAGGAAAGAGTGGATACCATGCCTCCACATCCGCGCGGGCATGGCATATTTTGTCGGTAGCCTTCGAAGAGCAGGTGACGCCGTAGGATGTTGACTGGCCAAGAAGAAGTCGTGGTGCTCATGTAACAGGGTCCGGTGCAAGTTGATCAATGCCTGCCACTGCTCATGGGAGAGTTTTTTCGTAGTCTGGGACTGTTGCTGGCATATCTCGATACACTTCTTCTCGACCATGACGAGGCCCGCGTAGATTCCTTTGACTTCTTCTATGAGCTGTTCCAGAGAGATAGGTCTTGTTTCAGGTTGCAATAGCATTTGCATGCTATGAGAATTGCTGTCACAGCAAACAAAGTTAGACCGAACTCAGAACGGAATGACGACTATGAGAGAATTACCGTGTGGGGGTTTTGCCCCTGGAAAACTTGCTTGATTTCTTTTCCGTCATGATGGGTCCAGTGTACAGCATACAATGCGATAGTCTGATGTCGTATGAGCGAGAAGATCAACACTTCGCGGGCGATCGCCTGGATTCGTGAGTAGTGAAACCGTGACTTATACGTCTTCTGACATAAATCGCGAACCAGAAGGCAAACATTGGGCCAACTTTTGATATGCTTCAGGCAACCTCAGCCGCGGAGTGTGCCTAGCACCTACATGGAGTTTGTGGGCTCCAGTGGAGACGGGAGTTCGACGTGGATCGAGCTGGCCCAGTGGACTGATGTTCATCGGTCTGGCAAAGTGGCTTGAAAACTAGGCAAAGGGTCACCCTAGAGAAGCTACATCGTTGATGACAGCACTGGCCTTAAGGCCTCAATCTTAACATGCTTTTTGTTGCTAAGCAAATTTTGCCTGACAATGTGATCCATACATGCCCCTGCACCATTTCAGCCTAATCACAACGGATATCCTGCTTCTCATATTCCGCCCATCGAGACATCTTCAACTTGAACACATCCACTGTGACCATGATTTGCAGGTGGGCGTGACCATGGCGTTCTCCCCTGACTTCACAGCACTCGTCGCTCGATGATACCCAATTTCCCCTTTGGATCTCCTAAAACTCATTTATTATCTTCTGTCAGTAACAATTACTGCCCCGTCTCCGTCATTTCAGTATGAATAGTCAAAACTAACCGTGCTGCGGTCGTATCGCCATCAAAGGTGGCGAAGCTAAGGCTTGAAGAGTCGTGTGTCTAGGTCGAGAGCATAGGTTCGAGCCCATCTACCAAATCTTTAACGAGTTGCATGGCCCTGAAATTGTTAGCTTAGAAGTGCGTGTAAGTTCAGAGCGTTTTCATGACACATACACCTTTCGCCAATATTTACTATCCAACAAAAGGTGTATGGCACAATACAACCTGAGGCGATCCTTAAGTCGGTCTTTTGGTTCATCGCATTGTTGCTCCACGAGCTCAAAAGCTGTTTTGTCCTGATCTTCGGGCCGCCGACACAGGGTAGCCCATTCCCATTCAGAAGGAGCATAGATGATTGCGGGCTTGTAATTAACAGAGCGCTGCGTAAGGTCGCCCAACCACCCTGTGGTTAAGCTTGGCCTGGTGTTCAAAGGTCTCAGGAGCTGCTCAGCAAGCAGTATGGAGCTCGAGACAAATTCATCTTCATGTTCCCACGGCCCATGCCTAGCTATGTTCTCACGAACGGCAAGGTTCATCAAGGCAAGAAAAAGTTCATGCCATGAGCTGTGCCATTTCAAATTCTGGGTTTGGCGGTAGAACAGCGTTGGGGCCGAGAAACCAAATTTGTCTTCTTGACTCTGCTCCTCGCTGTGGAAGTCGAGTAATCTTTGAACTTGCTCCAGAAGCTGAATATGTTGACTGGGTAGGTGCTGGATAATGCTAAAGTACACGATGTCTTTCCCATCCTGATAGCGGCCAAAACCAACAGGTTTTGGCACCAAATAACCCGCGTGACTGGGGGCGCGGACCGAGACCTCTTTGAGAGCAGCATACTCCGCATCCCTAAATTCTTGAGCGCGGTGACCAGTCCATTTTCTTAGAACAAGTTTTCCCAACTTTTTCTCTGTGTTTTGCACCAAGAGAAGAGACAATTGCTCCTTAACCACAGAATGCGGCCAGTTTATCGGCCATTGTCGCATAGGGAACTCACCCCAGACATGAATCTCTTTCTCAAGGGGCGAATAGAATTCAGTAGTAATCGGATTCTTCGTAGCCACCTGAGCCTCTGTGGGAGAACTAGTCTCGCCAGCCTGATGAGCCTTGAACGTGATCTCTGGATCATTCAGACGCCGTGGGTGCGTAATGCTCGTGTCACAAAGTGGGCAAGTCTCATAGGTACCGGTCAAATTCTTTGAGGGCTCGCTCGACCCCGTGTTCAGAGAACGTATCCAACAAGTCAAGTGTAGCCATTTATTACATGCTCCATGTATCATATCGGCTCCAGATTGATGACAGCAATCACAGATTTCGTGCAAACCGGGACGGAAAACTGCTAGTAACTTGATCGGAAGAGCTTGTGGAAACATTATCAAGGTGTCTGAGGTGCTAAGGAGAATGTCGTAATTTAATGTGAACGTAGGTGGGAAAATACCACGGTCAATGATACCACAATTAATAGATTCCGAACATTTTTTGCCGGTCCTCACATCCTTATACCTGACGTCAATGGTTCCGATCCGCTCGATTTTAATTTCGGTTTCGATTCGGTCCTCAGTGAGCGACAATGTCCCACAGTATTCTGGTCGCACGTTTCGCACAAAGCGCGGGTTGTCCAAGTCATCTTCGACTAGTGATAGTTTAAGATCGTGTCCGCTCACGAAACCGGCCATAAATAGCCTCATTTGGAAAGGGAAGCTCGTTTCTCGAGCTTCAAGCGTACCTGCCAAATCCATAATTAATGAGGACGATTATAGGGAGGCACCTGAAAGAGAAGGGCAGAAAGAAAGTAGGGTCTTTAGAAGTCACGGGGGGATTCACCGTTTCGAGGATATCGCTGCTGAGAGGCCTCTATTAGTAGGAGGGCGACGACATTATAAGTATGCACTAAGCGTTGACTATGGTGCAGTTACCCATCCATCAAGCGCACCGAGGAGATTCAAACGGCTTTGTTTCAACTAATGCATGTCTCTGTAACGGTGTCCAATGAATGTCAAGCGACACCTAAGGAGTGCATAAGATGGCTCCTTTTCAGAAGGACAGGCCTGGCTTCAACACCACGAAAGCTACGTAGCGTAGACGCTGTGTGTAATTTAGTACTAACCAGTATGGACCGGGCTTAGAATACGTGGACGCCAGCGGATAGAGGCCGACATATTCGACGTGGGTCGCGCAGGATTGATGTCCATTAATCAGCTAGAGTGGCATGAGAATTAGGCAGAAGACTCTATGAGTCTGAGCACTAGCTATGAGGCCCTATGCCAGACCGTGCATTTACGAAGGAGATCTCGGTGAAGTTTGCCCATTTCTCCGCTTAATATCAATGATTCATCTTCCAGCTGCTTCCAGTCCAAGCTCTGTCGCACCATTTCACCACGATTGCTAATCACGCACTTCCATTCATCGCCACCGCACGTATCCCATTCACAGAGGTGACCAGATACCTTATCGCTGCTAGGAGTTGTTTTGAGAGCAATCTCCTCCCCGATACACGCCGCTGGGAAAAGCTCGAAGTATCGTCTCTTGTCGCCCTCGATTCGAGCTGCAATGGAGCAATACAGCAACCTCTCTCGCAAGTCTTCGAACATTAAAATTCTGTGCCCCATGGAAAGCTCCGATTTTCTACTGGTCAATCGGTATAGCGCAAGAACTGCCGTCTCGAGGGGAATCGCTGGCCCAAAAAAGATCTGATCCGGGTGAACAATCGCCTTAAACTCATTGAGCCAGTCGTTATGGTGAATCTGAATCATCGGATGTTTCCAATTGGGCTCGTAAGAGATGCAACTTTGAAGCTGCGTGAGTATGCTATCAAGCTCTCCGATCTTCACTTCAACGAGGACATAGGTGCATAAATTGGGTGTATTCTTTCTCTCACAAGCGCTACAAGGATGTTTGTTGTCACACTATCAAAACGTGGTGAGTATTTCATTCGAATTGAGAAGCGAAAGGGTGCCGTACTCTGATTTTGCTCTTTTGGCAGGGTTGGCAGGCCTTCTGACGTCTCGTGCCCTTTGATTTAGTCATTGTTTTGTGAGAACTTTTAAGAAGAGAACAAGTGACTATAATCAGTACAAGATCTGGGAAAGAGCATAATACATACTTAAAGTATTCGCGCTGTCTTCTGCGAAACAAATACAACTGGGCCTAAGTTTGATCGAGCTTAGGCTTCTAGGAGGCAGAGAGCATTATCAATAATTCTTAAGATCTATAGCTACTGTACATTGTAAGGGACAGAGAGTTTTCATTTGCCAGACGTCGCCAAGCTAGAGTTTCTGATTTTATCATTACATCTATAATCAGAGTTTATAATAGCTAGAAAGTGCTTAACGAGAGGGCGCGAGGAAAAATACATAGTGAGGTCTTGGTAATCTCTGTGAGAAGCTCAATGAATCAGAGAAGCTCAGAAATCTCGTTGGTGAACTTCACAAGGTAGACAACCCAGGCAGTCCATCTGGAGAAAGGCCCCAACATAGGAATAGACAGTATCAGGGAATAATACACGGCCTTCAGAATGTGGATACAACCAAGGCATACGCCAAACCATCACTCTGCCGTTGAATTGTCCAACTAAATAAAGACTCTCCCCCGCCGGTGTCGTGGCGGATAGACACATCTCTTCTGCGAATTTACCACGTCTGTACAGCGTCTGTCCCACGAAAAGTTGGACGAGCGCCTCAAATAGTCTCTTACGGTGGTAAATACTGCAGTCACGCCATAGGCGTCCCATCTCCGTTAGCACCCTATTGGTTTTGGGGCAGGCCCGGCATTCATGTTGGTTCAGAGTAACGAAAAGTTTGACGATCGAAGGATTGACAGCCGTTTCCGTGTCCGTGTCCGTGCCGGCGTATTGTCTCCCTAATGCATGCATTCGTTGGAGACGGTCAGGGCATGGTGGCTCTTCAAGGGCAAGTGAAGACCAGTATTCCATG
This sequence comes from Rhinocladiella similis, assembly GCA_024082115.1. Taxonomy (NCBI): domain Eukaryota; kingdom Fungi; phylum Ascomycota; class Eurotiomycetes; order Chaetothyriales; family Herpotrichiellaceae; genus Rhinocladiella; species Rhinocladiella similis. The sequence goes on from JAMRYE010000005.1 coordinate 4,702,521, forward strand.
CCTGTCGCTTGCTTTTTACGGCTTTTCTGCTATGCGGTGCCAACGAGATGTCAGCCACCTTCTGAAGTAGGGGGCCTTTTTTCGGAAGAATTGCTTACCGAGAGCCACTCTAGAGGAAGATGCATGGTTTGGATGCAGTACGCTCGTGAGGAAGAAAGGCCAAAGATCCAGAAAGACCATAAGAGACTTTCAGTCGAGGGAAAGCACTTGATGATCACACGAGCTGGGGATGGCTTATACTGGTTCCCGCACTTCGAACTCTTTCCCGCCACCCTCTGTTCTTGGCGATATCCCGGACAAAAGTCACAACTGTCGAATAATTTCACGGAGGGAGGGCAGGGGGTGACTTAAGTATTTATCGCATTCTGAAAGAAAATAAGAGATTGCTGGTGATCTATGTAAACGTTGGTTGATGGTGGCAATGGCTTTGGCACCAACGATCATGGATTCATCTCCCCGCCGTCACCTTGTTACCCTCTAATGTAGGTACCGTTTGAGGGTCTGGGTAAATGTCTCATCTCACGGGTCTCGCGTCTCAATTTCGGTGCTCTTCTGGGGAGTCAGAAGGCTCTCATGTCTGACTTATCATACACCCAATTTCCAGAGGAAGGAGGTCCGTTTTCTGCCTTTCTATATTCATCTGTCGTGCCCCAAGAAGTGATTTCGTAAGTTCCCGCTATATTTCTTGTTGTATGCATATTAAGGGCGATCTTCAGATATCCCATTTCTACCAACATCATCTCTGGTGTTATCTGACCTTCGAGTCCGTTCCATACGCTCACAAGGAGGTCCAATGCAGAAGAGCAGCAACAAATAACGTACGCGTAGTTGGGCGAGTATGTATAGCCCTTCTCCGTTGATGTTATTGCGTCAGCGAGGGTGTCGCTCACCGCCATTGGCAAGACGTGTGTTTTTCGGTGTTCGTCCCTGGATTCGGCAAAGGTCTGTAATACCTTCCTCCAAAAGGCCTTAATCAGCTCCCTGAGACGAGCCCGTTACTCATCGTCCATTGTATCATCGTTCTTCTGTAATGCTTCCACAATTTTGTTCCGCTCATCGGCGAACTGAGGATCAAGACGTTGGCCTGCGGACATGATGTAGACAGTAGATCTTCGGTGCTTTCGTGAAGTCGCACGTTTCCGTAGAAGGAAGAACAGTAGTCTTTCGATATCACCAGAGTTCGGACAAATGTAAGTTGGAGGAGGGCTGAGACGAAGACAGGAGAACGGCGAGAAATTTGGGTAGGCAGGGACGTTTGGTGTTTAAGTATCTTGCTTGGTGGGCCGACACCTATTCTCCCGGTTTTATTCACCACTTGTAGAGCAATTGAGGGGCCATACAACGCCATTAGCGTTGCTAGGTCTATTATCGGGATCGTCCTTTCTCCTTTACGAATCACCTGGACATGAATCCCTCGAAGAGCAAAATGGAGGACTCTAATATGAGTCGGCGCCGATCAAGCAACCACGTAAGCAGCGCCTGTTTGAATTGTAAAAGACGGAAAAGAAAGGTATGTCGCTGTGCCTTCGAAACGAATTACATTTGATTGTCAAGTAGTGTGATAACGCCACACCATGTAAGGAATGCGAAAAGGAAGGACTTGAATGTCAACCGTCCGTGCAAGACGCACGACGAAAACCCAGCCGGCAGGAAAAAGAATCCAAAGCAAATACAATGGACCAACTTCTAGAAGTGTGCGCGGATCCTGAAAAAAACAGAGACAAAATTCAAGCACTAGTCGAAATTCTGTTCAAGAAACCATCACAAGAGGACATTCAACGTGTACTCGATGATTCAAGCGAAATGAAAATCCCTCCGCAGATGCACCCAAGTGCCGAGAGATATATGGAGTCTGGGTCGGACCATCCCGTGGAGGGAAAGAGTGACAACGGCAGCAGAAATACTGGTCGGCAAAGAATCAGTATCCAGGAATTGACCCAGCCACGTTGATCCGTCTGGGCCCTTCCGTACGTCTTGCCCATGATGAAGTATTGGAATGATCGAAACAGGGAATGAAGCCGGCCTGTTCATATGTTATTGTGCAATAAGATGGGGAGGATCTCAAGGATCGAGGCTACTTCCGAAAGCGTAGGCATCCAGTGATCCACGTCAGCATGGCCGATGGCCAAGTAGTATAGCCGTCATCGTCATCGTCATCAAAATAGGACTTCTCCTCTGCAAATGTGCCTTGGTTGGAAGTGTTCGAGCTGAAAGTGACACCAGGAGCGTTATAAGAGCTCCAATTCGACGGAAAGTGCTGCATGAAGTAGTCCTTCCACTCAATTTCCTGGAGGGCTTTGGGTTTCGCGGATAGGGATGGCGAGAATATGCTCAGCGCGAACTGCAGAGAATATATCTGTGCGTACCAATAGGCGGCACGCCCGTATTGACAAGGTCCCTCCCAGCTAAGGGACGACGGTAGATATGTTCCATCGACGGTTTGTGCCCCGGCTTGGAAATGGCGCTGAATCTCGTATCCAGCCACAAGTAACAGCAACTTACGGGTATGAATGTCCTTCTTGCTGCCGTGGGAAAGGTCTTTATGAAACTCAGTGTGCACTTGGGACATCAAACCCTCGGCTTCCGATAGCTGGGACCAGACATTTAGAAAGTAGGCAAGTCCTCCACAACGGCTAAGGACGACGATAGGTACTATCTCTTCCATGAGAGGGCTATCCACCAAGCTTCCCAGTTCAGCTTCCACATCTCTCCGGAGACGAGAATATTTCTCGAGCTCCGGTATGCTTATGAAGAGGCAAATCCGCCCGGATTGAATCGGATGGCGACGCAAGGTAGTCAGAAGTTGACGTCGGCGGGCAAGGAGCATCTTCTGGTCCAGAGGACAGCCAAGCTTCTCAAGTTCCGAGGCGATCATAACAATTGGTGCCGACTCAAGCCTTTTTTGGTCTTCAAGCGAGGCGTCCTGCCGTGGGCTGTAACCTGATGTCAGGATCGGGTACATGAAGCCTTGCAGTTCCTCGCGGGTAAATTCCAAATTTGCGATGGGGTCCAACGGGTCTAATTTGGCAATTCTCTGGAGTTTAGACAGCGCTGCGAGTCTTTCATTCTGCCGAGGAGAACGTGGTGAAGCAATGTCCGAAAGAACGGCGGTGTTCCAGTAAATTGGGTAGGGGACGGTACAGTGAGCGAGCAGGACCACCAGTTGCCGAAGTCCATCATTATCGACTATCTCATTTTGCAACCACTGCCATTGATCTTCCTGGACAGCGTAGTTGGCTGGCAAGACGCCTGATTCGCGATTTGAAGGTTCTTGTGGTAGTGGGGCAGGACCAAACTCGCGCATTTTGGCAAAGCAGCTGACAATGGAATTGTTTGGGAGGAGGGCTGAGCGGTGAGGAGTGAGAGGCCGTCCTGGCGAGCGACATTACTTATGTGCTTGCGCCCGACTTGAGAGAGACGGTCTTGTAGACCCCTGCCTGATCCTTGACAAGGACGAACGTTGCGCGCGAGATGTTGAGGGCAACGAGCGCCACCTCGACATCTTGTTTGGCCCGAGACAAACTTCAAACTCTGAGCAATGGGATAGTTGTAACCTGGGATTCAAACCGGGGATCAGGGAGGGTGTGATGGACCACCCCCTAGTGCCGAATGCGTAGCAACTCCTGGTACGTTACTGCTTGCTATTAGCGCTTCATAAACTAGCAGTTGTATCAGGGTGCAAAGTGGGAGAGATCTTTGAGGGTGGATGGATGGAGCTTTGAAGTGATTTACCTAGGAAATCGTCGTCCTTTGGCGCGTCACTACAATCAAGACTTAGTCGAGTAGTCACAGGGTGCAGGGCACTACAATTAAGTGGACGGTCTCGGGTCACTCGAACCAGCGGAGAATCCACCCTGCTTTGATTGACCTCATGGCATAGTTGCTGTGAAGGTGACCTTTGCGGTCGCATTAGCTCAAACCCTGGCTGAGAAGAGTTCAACCACCACGATCCCGGGATCCCCACTTTTTTGGTAATCATCCAAACATTACCAAAAAAGCGGGGACCCTTCTTGCCAACTGCCCTGAACCACCAGGAGCCAATGCCACAGCCCTCTGAGCCCGGTCGATGTTGGCCAGTGATAAATTGTCTACACAGAATCTCCGCTACGCAACTTTCGTGGTGTTGAAGCCTGCTCTGTCCGTCTGAAGGAAAGTCTACCAAGGTCCAAAAGCACTATGAACGAATCGTCCTCAGAAGACATGAAGTACATTTCCGACCCCGAGATCAAACAGGTGCCTTGTTTGCTAAAGAAAAATCAGCAACGGATATATCGTGTCTCTGTGAGGAAGAAGTCGCGCTTTGCTTTCTGTGTACCTTACCGTGGACACTATGCGTTTGCCGAAGTCTTGGTGTGCCCGTTCAATCGAAAGAAATATCCGTGCTTCGACATCGCGGTGCAGTATCAGCCTTGCTGCACCCGTATTGATCAAGATGCCGACGTTCATGTCAAGTCGACGATCCAAGGCGTCTACGACACCTATATTCGACCTATCTGGCGCAGGCTCGACGATAATTGGTAGGCTGGACGCTTCGTCAAGTTGTTCTTGACTGGGACTGACTGAAAGTAGCACAACCAAACTCCTTCCTCAAACAGATCCGTTGCGGACTTGCCGGCAGAAGAAGATCGAACATACCTCCAAATGGACGAAGGACACAGAGTCCGGCCGTTCTCCTCAAGAGGCTCATGAACTGACCTCCAGCAACCTCACCACTAGAAATCGGCACCAGAACTCTTCTAGCTCGGCATTGCCTGGTGGTGCTCTTCCATCGACCTGCAAAAATGATGATCAATCACGCATGTTGGTCAATGAGATTGTCAAGAGGCTCCGAAAGGGTAAAGATGATATATCAGGGAGAAAGAACAAAGCGAAGGAGACAACTGGCTTTCACAAGGAAATAACTGGCTCTCACAAGGGGACAACCGGCTCTCATGAGGAGGCGCGGCCAGAAGATCCCATTCGAGACGCTGTCTTAGGGCTAACGGTTAACCAAAAGGGTGACCCGAGGACAATCTTGATGGAGTTGGAAAAGGGATTTGACCAGGTTTATTATGACCTCATGCACCAAAAAACGTGGCTACCTTGGTATTTTGCTGGATGCTTCAGTCTTTGCCAGCACAGACTCGGCCTACGAAAGTCGAAACAACCCTTGGACCGACGCGCCAATGGAGTTCAAGTATTACATCGGATTGTCAACAATTGTATTGATACTCACGGTATCCGTGGTCTGATGGTGCTCTGCTCTGCTGCCGGTAATGTCTTTGAACCGACCCTCAATAGTCGTTCTGAGCTGAAAAAAGACAGAGGAAGGATTCAAGTTCTCCAGAGCTGGACACCTCTCCGAAGTCAACATTGGCAAGGTTTGTCAAAATGTGGCCGAGGAACTGGAACTGAATCAACTGAAATTGAGTGCCTCTCCACAAGTCCAAAGAATACCTTGCCCGACAGTCTGGATCAGCCATTACCTACCCCAAATTAGGTGTATATCCCCGCTCCCTTGTGACACCTTATGCTGATGATTGTTCTTTCTCTAGTCACCAAAGGGCCTGCTTTCTCCTTGGAATTCCAGAACTCGGTCGGATACCACTGGAGCCCGTCCTAATTGACCTGGGGAATGGAAATTTCATGCCCGAACAGACCTATCAATACTCCTTCCTCGAAGAACGATGGAGAACGCACGCGATGGGGGAGGAATTGTTGCCTTCTCAAGTCAATGAGTCTGGAAATGAAGTGGGGAAGCCTGACATCGTTGCTCAAGACGGGGGGGATGTGGACCGACCTCATCAACAGCCTCATCTTGAAGCACCTCAGAATGAAAGTCCCCTTCCAACAGAGGGGGTTGAGTCTCCTAGTGTCCCCAGTGAAGAAGCCGAGTCGGAGAATCATACAGATGGTCTGTCGGTTCATATTTTTGACTATCAATCACTAATGTGGAACAGGCACATCATCGACTACCTCGAATGGAACAACTAGCTATGGACACGAAGACTGCGACTCTGAGCCTGGAGAGGGGTCACGTAAACGGCGTCGCCTGGATGGTGCCTGCACAGACAACGTCGCTGTGCGTGAAGATGTCGACCTTGGAATGAGTCTTCCTGACGCCCTAATTCTCGGTGACGGCACGGCAGATCAGTGCCCAAATTTCGACGATTATTGGGCGGAATTTGGGGAAGACATGCCAATAATGCGCTTTGATGAGAACCCTTCTTGGGACTACCCGGTAGACTTGGATCTCTTGCCGACTGCCCAAGATCTGTTCTAGATAGGGCACTATGACCGAATCCTTCCCCCATACCGTGCCACATCAAAATATGGTAGCTTCCTCGGCCATTCATGCCTCGTGCTGCTGTCCTCCTTCCACTGGCCGCTTGATCTCGTAGGGTATGAAGCTTCCCATGACCCCTCCAGTGCGGATTATGAGACCTTGCTTCTCCTCGAGCGCGAGAATGTCACCGACTTCCAGGTCGAAAGGGTCAAGGTGGCGCGGCTCATGCGACTTCAGAATCCTAGCCTCCCTTTTCTCGTGCAGCTTTTTGATGAGAGCTTGGTCAGGGATATCTATGGATGACGTGGGTGTGAGGGTCTTTCCACCCTCACCGGTTGTCGGGTCGGGGTCGTATGTTATCTGAGGATTGCGAACAACTATCATGACGACGACTTGGTCTACTTCGAACGCTTTAGAGGCAAAGGCCCATTTCTCTGGACTTTTCCAGGAGAGTGACAGTCCCTTTTCTTTATAATGATCCAGGATGATGGGTTGCTAAGTGCTGTCAGCGGTTGTCAAGGTTTTGGGGAAGGAAATCAACCTACGTAGTCTTCGACGTACTTCTTGATCAGATTTTGGGTTTGCTCATCGCGTTCTTGTGGACTTGAGAGAGGAGGTAGTCGCCAGTGCCCTTGTAGGTCGGTCTCGGGAATAAAATCTTCAGCACGGAGTGCGACCCGCGCGGCGACCTCGCGAAACTCTTTGCTGGTTCGGATTAAAGGCATGTTTGCTCCGCGTGGACTTCGATAGAGAGCCCAACGTAAATGCACAAGGCCTGCTATATATACTTTTTAGCAACGAGTGTTTTGAAGGTGGGCTTTTGATGGGATATCAACAATCCTACAGGCTACGTGGAACAACGATGTGGCAATTGACACATCATCATGCATCATGAAAGGACCCGAGAATTTGTGTCACCCCCAATGGCGAGATTGTGTGAATGCGGCGACCAAAAGTGTATATCATTAACCTATCTGGGACGTAAGATCTTGCTGCTGTATCACCGCGACAAACTGGAGAATCTTTACTCCTCACCATGTACTGAGTCCGTGGAGACAATGTGCAGATGTTCCTTGATCCAGAAGCCTTCTACCACCCAACCATAAATCACCTGCTGGCCACCAGATACAGCACACCATGCCACACAAGCCACCACTCGGAGCCTAGGAGAGACTGACAGCAACCTCTCACCGCAAGCAGGATCCGGGCTCTGGCGCGGGATCCCTAATTGTTTCTGCCGTTGTTCGTAGCTTGATGGTTGGATTGAGGTGAACTAACCGGAGGATCAAAGGTCATCGTTGGAATATCCTGCGGGATGTCTTCCTCGTTTGAGATAGGCGGATTTTGAGGTGAAGTTTGGGAAACACCATTGGTCCTGGGCGGGTCGTTTTGCGTCGCCTCTGAATTGGAAGGTCCGTTGCGAGTTTCGGACGACTTGTCTGGCATGATGACTTGGTAAACAAGATGAGAAGCGGGAGGGCTGTTGATTGCAGAAGTAGAATCAGGACTTTGGAATGGCTGCTTGAATGTAAAGCACTTCGAGCACTTGGTGAAGTCTCAACCTCGTCTTAGCGGAGGGAGCCGTTCTTATACCTGTAGAGGGGCATTGGAGTGCTCAAATCTCCCCTGGTGGTGCTCATCATCGATCAGGACATGCGGACAACCGGCTTCAGGGGTTCTGACCAACGACTCCCATGATCCTCTGCAACGTTGTCCGCATTTGCTAGAAAGCTCGGCTTCGCGCTCGAAGTTTCAGCTACATTTGCACTTCGATCAAGATCGCAGGTATCTCAGAACGACCAGCGCAGACCCTTGTCGAAGACCATCGATGCAACACCATCGCAACCCAGCTCTTCATGCTGCAGGATTATGTCAAGAAGACAGATGGCTGACCATTATGCAAGCTATATTGACAGGTCACAGTGCCCTTGGAAGTGCAGACTGAGACATGCCCGTCTAGCTAGACGGTCTTGTGGCGCAAAATATCTCCAAGGTATGCATATTCTGTTCAGCGTCCGGGTGGGAGGTAAGGGTGTGACCTGGACGAGTAGTCGAATCAAGTCTGCCTACGAAGAGGTTGTTCGCCTTGCATATTCGTGCCCCGGCGTTCACATTAGGTCCATCAAGTGGATACCATTGATTGAGAGTGCTGCTGGCCTTCCTTGTGGCGCAATGCACTTTAGGGTATGCAGATTTTACCCCATATCACAGGAAGTACGTATCTTCTAACAATCCGGAGCCTCTATAGACCATTTTTTTACCCAGCTGCCTGACACGGCTGTGGGTTACATTTGAGTCATTCGGGGAGCTAATGCACCTGAAAAGATATCCCACCGTGTTATATCCCACCTTATCATATCCCACCTTATCATATCCCACCTTATCATATCCCACAGATGTCCAGAAAGTCACATGTCCACCAGTCACATCCCAATGCACGGGTTCGGCAGGGTCGGGCATCATTCATTCTACAGGGGAGAGCCATGAATTGTGGCATCGGAGAATGTCAGAACATGTGACTTAGGCGGGGCCTACAGGTTTGGTGCCCAACTTCAACCTTGCACCCCCACTGTACCCCTCAACCCTCAAGGTTATCAAGAAAATTCTATCCAAATGCCTGCCGCATCCCTCTCCAGGAACTATCTACTCGTAAGAGCTCTACACTTCCATTCTAGAGTCGCGACAATTGTATTGATTGTGATGGCAAATTTATCGGAGACTCTCTACTTCTACTGAATCAATACCTCTTATCACAAGCCGACTTGCCCCGCCTGCGGCAATCCTCCTGCGCAACACTGGTCACTAAAAATCGGCCGGCCGCCCCAGAGGCGAAGGCTGAATCTTCAAACGTCAAGGGGAAGTGTAAATCATTCATGGTAAGTCATCTTGTAGCTTGAGATACTCACTCTGACTCTGTTATAGGCCTCTACGGAGTTCAAGGACGAACATCTAAAAACACAGATAGACTTCGACAAAAATGGCGACAATACTCCCCATCGCTACCACGGGAGAGGTCAAAGTGTCTACTGGAAGGATTGTGAAAAGGTCATACTTGCACGGAAGGTGGGAGGACAATTTCAGAAGGTGAAGGAGGTTCCAAGAAAAACCGGTGAAGGATTATTACCTGCAGGATTGGTGCTCATTTGTTTTGGTGATGGTGGGAAAATGGCACAAGAACCGGGGAAGGATTAGCATTGTGTACAGAGTATGTTGATGCATATCTGGAGTTGTCATCATCTGAACAATATCTCCTTTACTCGAAATGCTTCTTCTTCTCCTATACTAATGGTGACGACGCTGTCTTCACCAGGATTGCTCGTTATCTGCATAGTAACAAACCTTGTTCTGCAGATACCTAGGTCAATCTCCTTCTGTCGTGCCGGACTGGCATTGAAGTCGTTACTCATTTGCAAGCCGAACAGTTTGGTGATGGCCTCATCTTTTGCTCCTTGTAAGATGACTTCCCCTTGAATGAGTACTCTCGCTCCGTCTCCTTGATCAATGTATCGAAATCCAGCTTCTGTTTCCACGTGTATACCGAATAACTCCATGGCGATATACTCGACTTTAGCAGACAGAATGGCTAGACTGATGCAGACCATCCCTAGAGAATACGGAAATACCATTTCGAGGTGAGCTCGATCGTCGCTTTTCCTGATAGCATGAGCCATGTACGGTGGGAAGATTGTAGGTAGCTGCCTCGCAGGAGGATGCGAGGCTGTCTGGACATTCGGCCCAGATCGTGCAAGCGAAGTCATTTCAGAATCCGTCCTGGCCGCTGAATTGATCATGTTGAGTTGACCGGAGGATTGGGATTGCTGGAGGCTAGGATTTTGGTCATTTTGCATCTGGTCATGCAACGAACCAGGATCAATCTCATTTTGTGATTGTAGTCCCGTCATTCCTTGCGATAAATCAAAGTTGATGGTGGTCAGCTGGGAGAAGCCACGATCATTTTGTGGCCGTTTTAATTTGTCTTCTATCGCAGTTAAAACAGTGGGATGGACACTAATCTCGTTGAGCTTCACCCCAACCTCTTTCTGACGTTCCAGGGAAAAACTTTCGAAGCTCTTAATCGTCCGGAGGATGCCGGCACGCCCCGGGTAATGAGTACCGTTGCTCTGCTTCGCCAGAAAATATGATAGCCAGGCGTAGAATCCGGTATCCAGGAGGATTTTTTCTGGGGTTTCTTCTGTCAAGGTTTTGGCTCGTTGTAAGGCGTCATTAAACCCTCGTGGTGCCTTTGTTCTTTTCCATTCTCTGGTAAGGTATTTCGCGAAGACTGAAACAACGTAATCCACGTCTCTGAGATCTTGATAGTCTTCGCATTCCATCTGGAGCCGAAGGGTAACTTGGGTCGCCGATTCTGTTGGGGAGTATTGAAAGCTAGCTTGTGTGGGATAAGAAGGGCTTTTGTGGGATAGGAATACGACAAAGTGAGCGAATTAAATCATGCTGGTCTGGGGGGATAAGGATCTGGGTACTGAGGGGAAGATAAAGTCGTGTTAGAAGGCAATTGGCTCAAATTTGTGGCATGCGGGGTAATCTGCATGCAGTTCATCCTCGCTGATCATTTTCTGGTAGGTAAAGCGTGATATAACGAACGATATACAGTAAGAAGTATATCAGTAAACGTTTCCTGGAATTCATTTATAGTGGCGTGTCAAAGCAATAGGATTGACTCAAAGCGTTATTATACTGCACACATACCAAAGGGAATATCAACGGGCACCAAAACTCACAATTGTCTGCTCTATTCCAAAAATGTGTATCTGGGAACACCCTACCCCTGTGTACTATTCAAAGTGCAAGCACACTGTGAATAGGCCAGCGACTTCGACTCGACACATGTGCCCAACCGCCAAAAGTCGATCCCCTCCATCATGGTGCGAACGACTCGAAAATACATCGAAAGCCTCGAGCACTAATCGACGTGATCTATGTCCGGAGTGTCGGAAGAAAGGTTCCAAGCCGAAGAGAGACGACGACGGTACTGGATCTGGCGGTTCAGCTCACACATTTCCATCTGCTGTACAAGTTGGTGCATAATTGTCTAGGTGTGGCAGTCTGAGTCTCCATGAAGCAATGCTGATCTGATGTTGAGGCTTATTCATCGTCAACCTATGCCCTCAACTGGCAGCCTCACCGGGAGAAAGGGTGTTCTTCACGCTCAAAGCGACAGATTAATTCAGTCCGCCAAAGACTCCCACCACGATCATTCTGCCAGCCTAGTTAGTACCTCCTTTATAGCAAATAACTTCATAGCAGACACATACTGTAGGAATGGCCTAAAGTAAATTACGTCTTTCCCAATCGTTCTTTGATTTCATGTATGTCGAGCAACATTCGTCTTGAAGCCGTACATTCAATATACTAAATGCTTTCTGTTGCTGAAGAGGGTTTTATGAGCGTCCTTTTTAAGCGTTTCCATCTCAATATACTGTCCATGCCAGCATCTCTCAACGATAGTTCGGCAGAAAAGGTTCCCTGATAGAGGCAGTTCGTGCGGATTCGGCCACTGCATATCATTTTCCTTATCGAAAAAGTAATACGGATGTACGTGCCAGACAGCGATCGAGTAGATAACCCAGCCAAGATGCAGAATCTCGATTCTCGTCGTCAAATCATTATCGCAAACTGTGTCCATATCTGTTGATATTGGTAATATTATGGACTGGCCAAAATCTGCAAGTTTAAGTTGTCCATCGGCAACCAGGAAATTTCGTAGGGCAATGTCGTCCACTAAAACTCTTCGGGAATGGACGTAAGATAATGTATCAATAATAGACAAGATCCATTCGATCTTAAGAGAGTCTGGTGGCTCGGGGTTAGAATTGATGTAATCTTCCAAGTTGCCTTGTTTAGCGAAGGCCAACTCAATCCCGTAGTTTGATGTTTGAAAGCAGGATAGGATTCCCTCATAGTGACCAAGCCGCTGGTAGATCTTTATTTCGTTCTCAAGTGTTTTGCGGTTGATCTCGTTTATATAATCCATGTGATCGAAGTCTGGTGTTCCGATATAAGCATCCAGGGAGTATGTTTTTGCAACCTTAACAACACGTTCCTCGTCCAGCTGGAGAATGTAGCCCGTCATTCCGTGGCCAGTCATTGGCAGGCCTGCGTAAGGATTCGAATCGTAGACTGCGTGCGGCCATGGTTCTGGCGCCGTCGTGGTAGTATTCATTCCGGCAGGGAGGATGGCAGTGTGCTGGGCTGTAAAAAGAGTCTCAGAGGAGGAGGGCATGTATCAACGATTTGAGGTCTTTAGTGACGGCAGATTCATACTGCAAATATGGGAATTGGAGTAAAGAGACGCGGTCGTTTCGTAACAGCACGCAGCGCGGACTCAGAGATTGAGGGTCGGTGCAGCTTAGTGTTCTGCGTAGGGGAGGAGAGACTTCGAAGAAGAGTGAGTAAAGGTGACGAGAATATGACAATTACGAAAGGAATGCAAGAGGACGGTAGGATCCAGGTCGACGGCTGTCCTTCCGAGAAGGAGATGTTGCGCCTCATGCCTGGAAAAGGGGGAAAGGAACCTGCTTCCGAAAGATCAGCGTAGGAATATTTAGGCAGGTTAACCGTACTTTTGACGTCAATCACGCCTCTACGGCGGACGACGAGCTCCCACCCTCCACGTGGTGTCCGCTGAGAACTCTCAGAGCAATAGTCTGGCTGTCTCTGAGTGCCAGGAGGAGCTCAACAACGCGGTGATCCTCTCATGAACGACGCGTCAAAGTCCCGAAAATCACCCTCTACACCTCACGAAATACCCAACATGCAGTACTAGTACACGGGAAGAGAATGGCCTCCCTTTCATGTACGCCCACGATGGAAAACGGACTCTGGTCCCCCGTTGTCTTGCCCGACCAAAGTTTACAGTGTTAGAGTGTGAAGAAACGCGACGAAGAGGCAGAATTAATAAGAGGCATATAATCAATATATTATTGCGATTATCTACACTATAAAATACTCCTTATCACGCACAACATAGAATATATCTTTAAATATATTTATCTTCTCTGTCTCCTTTATTAACAACGCGTCAACACATCGAATATCATCTTCCGAGCCTCCTAAAACACTCAATATATAGTACTAGTACACGAGAAGAGAATGGTGCCTCTCTTATATACACCCCTGAATAAAAGATAGACTTTAGCACTCCATCTTCCTACCTAACTATAGTTTACGGTATCGAAAGCTGAAGAGTATACAGTGAAGAGGTGAAGTTGACGGGGAAGAGATGGTTTATTATACGGAGAACACACTTTTAGAAGGTTCTATATCGAATTATGCTATTACTACCAACTCTACCCATAGCTTAGAAAATATCTTTCAGACGCATCACACACTGCCACTTCTGTAGCTTGCTGACACCGCGGCACGCCATCTACGCAAAGGACGCGCTCGCGACTCGTTCGGTCGCTGATGGCGCCTAGGTTATTGAGAGCGAGCACTAACTCAAAAATATCAACGAGCAAAATCTCGCACACTGCACGTACCTCCCATACAGTACATCTGTACTTCATACAGCGCACTCCCAACAAGCGACCATCGCACAGGGGAGCGGCCAGGGGCTCGGCAGCCCTAGCGATAGCACTACAACCAAACTGAACACGGATTGGACGGGGACCGAAGATCAATTCCAGCCGGCCTCGCCCGCGAAAACACCATACACCGGCGCAGACGAGTGTTCATCAGTAGACAGAAGAACAGGAGGGCCGGGAAGAGTAGAAACCCTGAAGTGAGAACAAGTGTGATGATATTTGGAACTACCTATGAGGGTACGGAAGTTACTTATAGCCATAGGCAGTGCCCTCTAGTGCACGTATCTACACTTCTCTCCAATTTTCACACCCAGACCCGTGGATGGCGTCAAAATATTGCTCTGCCTGCGCCCGTTTACTCCCTCCCGCTTCCTTTCTTCCCGCTCTTCCAAAGAGGAAACCTTTCTCGACCTGTATGACATGCCGTGCGGTCGACCGCGGCCGCGGCCGCTCGAATAGGAAGAAGAGGAAGGCTCTCCAACCACTCGATCCCAATGTTCCTTCTAAGAGACCTGCACTTGCCAGTACTAAACATGCGGAGGCTCCTCCGACCCCTCCTCCTCATGTACGACGATCAAAACTGCGTCTGGAACCTTCGACGTCTTCTCACCCTCCACCCGAATCACTTCCTCAACCTCCTCAACCTCCTCCACCACCTCCTCCTGTCCCGCCTGTGGGCTTCCTGCCGGCAGATCAATGGAAGCTGATACAAGACTTTCATACCGCTTTGGATGGGGTTAAGATGGAGTCCTGTCTTCGTTGTAGAGAGCGGTGGTTTTCCATGGGCTTGAGGCATGAGACCTGTGAGGCGTGTTTCCTTCGAGATAAGGGTTCCCAGTCTCCTTTTCTCATGTCCGCGGACAACGAGATGGACCCAGGGGAGCTGCCGGCCTCTTTACCGGAGCTTACACAGGTGGAAGAGATGATCATTGCGCGTTCCCATGTCCAAATGATGGTACATCGGTACCGGGGCCACCAATATCACTATTCTGGTCATTGCGTGAGCTTCATGCAAAACACAGTCAAAACGGTCCACATGCTCCCTAATCTCCCTTCGGATCTAGACATTGTGGTACTACGGCCCTCCGATCGCGTCGTCCAGAGTGATCCACGCTATTGACACCAGTTTCGAACCGATTTTCGGGTCCGGAAAGGCCACATCATGGCTTGGCTGCAGTTTCTGAAAGCTCATCACCCTGACTATCGGTATGTCGCTATTTCGGACGACCGAATCAGAGCCTTGCCTCTTGACGGTGACCTTTCTTCTTCGTTTCCCATTATTGTCGACGATACATCTGTTGAAGAAGAGCTCCCGGTGCCAGGACCCCTTTCGGACAAGAACTCGCCGGGCAGGCCCATATACCTTGAGTAGCACATTTTGTAAACAACCCCTGTCAGCCAAAGTCGCATGGTGCTGTACACACTGTTATGAACTGTATATAGGTCAGGACTTTGGCAGATACGGGTTAATAAAAGGACACGCGCATACTCTGCTGTTTCGCCTTTGTTTTTACAACCCACTCTTGCCCAGGACCCATCATTCTACCCACCATTCCATTTTTTGCTTGATTGCTAAACATGGCAGACAATCGCAATTCCTTCGCCTCATCGGCTTACTCCGGTAATAGCAAGTCAGAGCAGACCGCCACGATCGCCACCAGAATTGAGAACAAGCGCCAGCCAGACGGTACAGAGCAACTTCTGAATAGAACATCTGAAGAGGTCAAGAAGAAACGGCTAGAGAACAAAGCCGCACGCAATAGGGAGGCCGAATCTAAGAAATAGGTAAAAGCATTCATACCGGTGTGCTCGTCGAGAGTCCTCGTATGGATCGTAGCTGACTGAGATAGTTGCTCCAGTCACGGCGCTTTTGCTCGAAAAAAGCCATGGTGTCAATTCTCCAGTATCTGGCCACAACATCCTGGAACTTGCCAGCCTCCTCTTCTGAATGGGAAAACGCAAAATGGGGTTGTATTTTGTTGATGAAAATATTGTACGCAATCCGCGGGATTTTCACAGCGGTCAAGTACCAATGCTGTTTTCTCCGAAGAGAGTCTCTCATTGCTTGAGCATAGTCATGAGGGCAAATTGAAAATGTTTCCCCACCATCATGTTCTTCTTCAAGGATCTGAAGGAATTCTTCACAGGCACTCTTAAACTTTTCCTCATTCTCTCTTGTGCCTTCTCCATCAAGATCATCGAGCTCGTGTCCAGAAAGCCAGAAGGGTGGATGTTGCATTTCCCTGGGCAAAACACAGCTCCACTCGATGTCTACAATACCTGTAATATGATATTGTTCGTCCACAAAGAAGTTGCTTTCGTGTAAATCCGTGAACTGGAAAATGGGCGGCTCTCTCCGTAATGGCGTATTCATAAACGACGAGTATAGTGCGCGTAGAGCGACAATAGTAGCCATCTGGCCCTCCAAGTCGAGTTTACTGCGGGCCACATTAGGTTGATGTATTAATCGCTGATCGTGGCAGTTGAGGAGGTCAAGGAGGTATGAGTCGGTAGATGAGTAAGACTGATCTCGGGGAATTTCCGTCGGAACACCTGCATTCTCCAGTACAGCCAGTCCTCTCGTCAATGGTCGATTAGAGAGACTCACTTCTCCAGAGTCGAGAACAGTGAAGGAGCCAATTTTGGACAGAGGGCGCGCCAAGTCGAGAAGTATCCTCCGCAAACTCCGGAAAAGTGTGGGACGATATTCGGGGGGAGGGTGTCCTACCGCGGAGAGTGTGCGACCTCGCCCCTTCTCGAAATATTCCATCAACAAATAGCCACTCTTCAGCGAGACAAGGCCTTGATGGGGAGCGAATGGACGGAAGTAAGGTCGTCGAAAAGCCCATGCCCAGAACTGTCGGATAATTGTCAAAACTCGCTGATGCCAGCGCGCGTGCTCAAGCATGGAGAACTATCAAATTGTGAGTCAAGAATGAATGAAAGCAGGTAGTCACTCACTTGCAAGCCGCCTGGAAGTCCGAATCCAAATAGATGTGGAATTGGAACCCGAGGGCAGTTCTGAGAGAGCCAAGCAAAAGAAGCTGCCTCACAGCGCGTCTTTTCTTCCATAAGCGTAGTCTTGTGTAGGCCACCTAGCCGGTGAGGGAAAGGGCATCTAAGGAGTACCCGTCGCGCATGCCAGTTACTGATGAAGACAGGTATACAGACGTTATAGGTCCCCCCCAGCCATTCAGATCTTTTCGTAACGCTGCACACCTGATACGCTTTCAAGTTCAGATGTTGAGCAACAATTGTTTTGATGGTGGTTGTTTCGGTTTCGAGATACCGCAGAAATTCCTCTTCCAACCGATCCCATTCCATGTGTATCAGCATATTATCGTCTTCTTCCTCAAGATCTTGCATTGGTTTCTCCCATTCGCATCCAACATCTGTCTCCTTTGTTTGCTCCCCTGACAGCGGCATGTCGATATGTTAACAGAATCCAAACGACTAGAGGACGGGGGACATGGTGGAGATGACCATAAGTTATTCGGATACAGCTGCCTTGAGGCACATTCAACGAGTTCACCAACACTGAAAGGTTACATGCAGAAACCGTCGTTCGCGGACATTGCATTTTAAGATGTTGGAAGGTATAACGAGACACTAAGTAACTTCGGACAGGGGCGGTCCAGGCCGAGGGATCCGGAGTCGGCAGATGGGTCTAAAAATAGAGGCCAGGCTCTCTGGTAAAAGTGTTAGACTTTTATGTAGAACCGTATATTTTGCCCAGATACGGGGCAAATACTGTAGATGGGATGGTCGCGGCGCTATATGATTGCACACGACTCCCTTTTACATTTGTGACATGATAGCCAGTGGTGAGGGCGCGATTTGGTCAAGGGTCTAATGCTTTCACCACCGTGACGTTCGCAGCCCACGGCCCTAGCAGAGCATAGCTATTAATTACTCCCGGCAAGGATTCGACAGACTAGTTACTGTAACACTAAATGGTATTTCCGGCTATACAGCATATGACCAAGGTAAATGCTTTAGTCTTGTTTACAAGGATCAGTGCCGGACGAGAATAAGTCCAGATTCCTTGTGTCCCCGATAGCCACACTCTTCCTGTCAGTCTTCCCTCTTCAAGCCAAGCAAAGAGGGACTAGCATATCCTCAATTCTTCCTCGTCTGCCGAATGATCACAGCAGGCCACATGCAAGGTTGCATTTCACAGTCGAGTACTTTGATAAAAGAAACAAGGCACGTGACCAAGAGAGGCACATTCCCCAACCAAGGGACGCACCGTATGGAAGGGATACGGAGTAACGGAGTGATAGCTTTGACACTCCTTGACTTTGTTGAACTGATAAGGTCGCAATGATTCATTCCGTTAACCTGTATCGATACCAGTTTTGTGAAGAGCGTTCTTATCTTTGTAGATACTGCCTAACTTGTTCTCGGCAATCGGAGAACGTCCCCGGGCTCTTCCCGAATTAGTTCGTTGAATAGTTGGTACAAAGGCTTACATGCATGGAATGATTTTGGCAGACCGAGACATGTGTGCTCTTCGAACCTCGCCTGGTAAGATGCTGGATCGGTGATCTCTTCACGGTCTTTACCTCTGTCGGTGCAATGAGACTCTGCATTCAATCACAGAAGTGGGACCATGATGACAAGACCGGACTCGACCTTCTCCTTACGGCGTAAACTGTGGTTACCTCTGGCCTGACCATGTGCAGATTCGAAAATCACGTTGTTTCGAGTCTACCATATCGCTTTCTTTCCCCAATACTCAATCAGCATATTGTGTTCACGGAGAGCCGTCTCTTCTCAAAGATGTTCCGCCTCAGGTTTCTAGCACCTCCGATCTCCAATCGACGTTCGCTCTTCTCCTATTTGTTGCTGGTGTATCCCTCTCTCTTCTATAGTTTGTACGTCGTTCACCCCGAGTTTCTGAAAGCTTGCTTCGCCACATGGCTTCAGATAGGAGGTCTTTGAGCTTCCGCGGTTCGCGCTCAACAGAAAGGCTCTGGGTTTGTATCTCGAAGGTTGTCGATTTCTTCTGGCTTGGATCTTTTCCGCTCTATTTCGCAGATATACTCGTAGGATTGGATATCATGTGGTTCTGTAAAACAGGGTCAGGAGTCGAATCTTGCCGCATCTTGGCTTGCAACCCTCTTCTTCCAAGACTTTGGCCATCTCTTCAGCAGGAAGCGGAGGTACGAAGAATTCTGGCGTAGCCATCGCTCTTTGGGAAGTGTGATAAAATTGTAAAGCAAAATATTCTAGGAGTGTGAGAGTTGCAGGAAGGAGTTGAAAAGTGGGATCGGTGGTCAACACTTGCCGTTCCCAAGTTCTCGGAGAGGTTGCAAAGCTGAAAGCAAAATGCAAGAGACAAACAGAGAAATCTTGTGTCCACTAAGAAAATTTTAGCAGTAAAGTAGTCTCTTAAACATGACATTTCTCAATTAAACTGCTTGGTTGTCGGCGCACTTTCCTCTTTTGAATGGGACGAGGTTGGAGATTAGTCTCATTGCGCAGGCGACGAGATATTCGAGAATACCGTGGGTCTTTGCCGCGCGCTCAAACTCGCGTTTTCAACTACCGAATTTGGTTTTGCTCTTGAGCATGCGGTCAATCTTGACCTCGTCCATCTTGGAGTCGGTCATCTCTGGGTCTGGGGTTTGTGACCACTGATCACTTGTCGCAACTGAAAGTCTAAAAGACAGGCTCATAACCAGTAGAACCCTAATGTGAGAACAAGTGTGTTGATTGTGCTATGAAGGTGCTATGCAGCTACACTCCCACCCTCTGTCTAGCGGTACTCTAGGCAGGTGTCCAGGTGGTGCTCCTGCGTGCCAGGCAGGAAGCTGAATATCACGTGACCTTGGATCCAAGTGGAACCGCCTGACCAGAACAGAGATACGGAACTATCATTAGGATTGGTAGTAGGGACGTGGGTGCTTTGAGCGTCGAGGGCGATATCAGTCTGGATCCGAGAAACGCCGGAGGGCGGCTGGGACAGTCTATGTCTAGTAGTAGTAGTAGTAGAAGAGGACTTTTCATTCCGCGTACTACAGTAAATTACAGGGACTGTGTAATCTACTGTAACTTGAGCGCCGCTGGCAACTTTTATAGCGGAACCAATTTGCTCTACTGTACCTCACGGAAGGGCGATAGCTAGGAAAATGATAACTTTGCCAAAGACATCACCTGCTCTTATTTGCGCTCTGTTCGTGCCTATTTCACACTTCGGTGTCGAAGCTCAGATTTGAGCGAGTTCTGGATATTTAGCTGATTCGAACTCGGTAGCGAAGATCCTGACTCCTGAAGCGCGCGCCAGCTCAAAACCAATATTGTTACTGGAAGAATATCTGACAGCGTATAGTTTTCCGAGGTTTTATGATGATGAAACAAAGGCCAGGTAAGACCCTCTCCTTCAAACCAATCTTAGCGAGCTACTGCCTAGTCGTTTGAGACGACTGTCACATCTTGGGCGCTTCGTATAGGTATGATTGTTGAAGTGTTAAGACTAGCCTCGCCTCTACTACACTATATGTATCAAGAACTACATTCATCTCACTTACGCGGCGTTTATGATGTCGCGACTTCTGAGAATCTCAGATATAAAAGAATGGACAAAAGCAACTTTTCAACAACAAACATAGGTCCATCGAATTCGTCTTGAGCTAAAGCATTACTTCTGCAGCTTATACCTACCCAGTGATATTCTATATTGACTGACTATTCTGCTATCGGAAGCTTGAGGATATGTCTCCAAAGGGTAAAAATGGAAAATATTGCAAGGTCTACGTGGTTCGGTACAGACTAGCGATAGCTGACCCGGATATGCCTCAGCCAAGGTATCACACAGTGGTAAGTTTCCTTCTTCCTTGCTCTGAATGATTATACTGTCATAGGTCTAATCTACTACCAATTTCGTTTGAATCTGCGATTTGCCGGTTTCATAACTGACTCTTGATTAGATCTTTGTCGAAACGAACGATGACAAAAGCGGCTATATCCATCATGTCACTGGGGACCTGGTATCGGGTATGAGATATCAGAAAAAGCCAGGGCTTGAGCCTAGTCGGTCAGGTACCTTCCACTCCAAAGAGCTCTTGGGCAAAGTCAAAGAGAACAATGTGCCTCAGATTGAACAAATATGTTCCCAGCAGCCACCACCACATCGGCAGAAAAGGTATAATCCGAAGACCAACAAGACGGAGCCAATCAAGCCGAACGGCGAATTCTACAAGCCAGGAGAACCACGCGCTAGGCTCATCAAATGTACCGAATGGACGCTAGAGCGAGCAGTGCCAGCGTTGCAAGCAGCCGGAATTCTGGAGGGGTAGACATGTGCGCGGCATCTCTTCAAACTACTGAAAGGTATACCGCCGGATGGATACCACCAGTCGCGTTAAGCAGAATGGTGGGCAGCTTAGCGGGTTGATGGACATATCTGTGAATGTGATGAGGATATAACAATTCGCTTTGGATACGGAAATAGAGTGCAGGTTGTCGTTGAGTTTTGCAGAGATGGTCATATCGGCGCTAGGTGTTGAGAGAATATTTTGTATCTTATTGTGTACTCATTTAGAGAAAGATTTCATGATATACAGGCATTAACATCATTGTCTCGAGAGGGAAGGGTTCGAGGAAGGTCTCGATAAGCTGTGGCCAGTCGTCATCCCAGCAAAAACGTGTGTAGCATGAGAAATACTCGAAGTAGTTAGGGTACCAGCCCGAGTCTTCCCAATCAATGAGGGTTACTTTGAAGTCATTTTCTTTGCTGTCTGCATCCTTTGAGACAACCCTTTCGACCAAAATATTTTTTTTTCAGTATATCCCCATGTGTAAAAGTCGGTGGGTGGCCCTCTAGGGATCCAGGGAGGTGTTTTCGGAGCCAGTCGATTCGAGACAAATTGTGATTGTTTTCAACTAATATTTCATGGAGCTTCTCTACCAAGCCTAAGCAAAAGTCCTTCTCGGTAGTGAAAGGTCCGTTTATCTCCTTTCGGGCAGTCGGGGTCCAAAAGAGAAAGTATGGAACTGGTCCATAGTCGACGCTGCCGTAGAACGGAGGTGGGGGAAGAGATCTCATATCGTCCAAAATCCTTTTGAGTTTGTTGAAAATCATTTGAATCTCGCCGGGCTGGAGGGTGAGCCACAGGTCTTCGAGTGACTGTCCAGCGAGACACTGCATGACTAGGTATGCATTCTCATTTTCTTCGTACAGGCCGTATACCAAAGGCGTCGAAAGACTAGGGAGATTCTGATTGACAAAAATCAGATTCAGTCCTTCTATGATGCGACGTCTCTTCTGGGGACCGAATTTCGCTATGAAATGCTCTCCAATCCGAACAACCTTGCATGAACGTTCAGCCAGGAGACATGATGCATTCTCGATTTCGGCGGTGGTAG
Source organism: Rhinocladiella similis (assembly GCA_024082115.1). Lineage (NCBI taxonomy): Eukaryota > Fungi > Ascomycota > Eurotiomycetes > Chaetothyriales > Herpotrichiellaceae > Rhinocladiella > Rhinocladiella similis. The sequence continues at coordinate 4,724,703 of JAMRYE010000005.1, forward strand.
GGAATGGAGCTGGTAGGAGTGAGAGGTCGCAATAATATGGTATCGAGGGAGCTTTCCACTTCATAGAGTGATTGATAAGAGGACGAAAAAGAGCTGCAGGCGAGCTCGAGATAAGGTAAGCTCGAAGGTGCGCTTCCAGAATTGTAATTCTCCGGGCGTCGGGTCATCTAAACCTGTGTTTGAAACGCGAAGAATCGTAAGCTTCAGTGTAAAATTGGTAACACGGTCAAGTTACGTGAACTTGAAATGAATATCGATAGCGTAAAATTACAATCGCTCAACCTTCCCTCTTCGGCCCCTCGCTCACTTGCGAGGTAGAACGGAAGCCTGCAGGCCACGGCCCAATAGCATGGCCGAAAACGATTTTGCCAAAAGGAAGGCGTATGGAAATGTCATTCTCTAATTGAGGAGCCCACGTGTTTCCTGTGGCGTAGCATTTATTTTGTTGCCCGAACAAAGTTGGGCCACGTCACATGAAAATTTGTCCCCTTCGGAGTAACTGACCACAACAAAGTCGTCTCTGATAACGATGTGAGGTGTGTTTCTCAGGAAGAGTAAAGCCTGCAAGCATTGTCACTGATCCACGTTTCCATTTTCGGACCGAATTGATAGCTGCACGTCCCAGCAACATTCTTCCAGCAGTCGACTCAATCATGTCGGTTCGTGTCACTTCGAGGCCTTCGCATTCTCTAGTCTTCGCGACTGACCATCCACGCAGAAAGGAGACGACGCCCTCAGAGGCATTCCAGAGACAATTACATCAACCCATCGATTCCCTCCCGATCCCTCGAGAGACAGAACGATAAATTTTGAAAGACGTTTTCTTCAGATCTACAACGAGAAGACGAAGCATGAAAAAACGCTTGAAGAGAATGTCACACAAAATGACTATTCGGTCCCTAAGGCATATACCACATACGTGAGGGGCCTTTGTACGTGTTTCTTCAAGGGCTAGCTAGATGACATTGTATGTTTTAATTGATAAATGTCGTTCAGCCAATATCCCTCATTGTGACCAACCCAGAGAGTGATAGAGACGTCTTGTGTCGGATCCTTTGGGAACAAAATAACTAAACAAGCTGTCGTTGTATCGCCTTGACTCCTCTCCCATTTCCACAGCGCACTATTCATTATTGCTCGCCGAAAAGGTTGTGGCAACATATAAATGATGTAGGCAGGCCCATTCGTGTGCATCTCTTTCATCTCTATTTCGGATGTTAGTGCGTTTCAATGGTTAACAAGACTACTTCCAAACCTCTGTTTTCGGTGGCTGGAGGCTGTAAAATGATTGTTGACCCCGGCATAGAGTCGCCTTCTTCATCAGGATCATTGCGATGCGAATCCATTAGATCTTGTGTACGTTAGTGCGCCCAGGAACCGGTTTTCGATATGCTCACTGTCAACAAAACCGTGATAAGCAGAAGAGGTTCGAAGGCCTTCATAGTCTTTCAGATTCTCTAGAATTTCAAGCACACTCGTCGGCCAGACCAGGTTGCTTTGCGGCTCAACATCTTCGATCAAGCAGTCAAACACATTGTTTGCCATAATTCCACCACCCCACCAGTTGCTTCGTTGCCTTCGCTGACAAAAAGGGCAGTGTGTCTGGTTGTTTGAAGGTCAACGGGGTCGCCTTTGTAGACGATAATGCTTAGCTGTGGTGCCATATCCTCAATGAAGCGAGTCAACGGACAATGGTCTTTGCTCGGATGATGTGCTTGCCGAGAAGCGCCTCTGTTTGATTTCTCAAAGTAGATTTGAGAGAAACATGCTGACTTTTATACCTTTTGAGCCAAGTGCGAGATCGAAAATAGGTGCAATCACGGACACAACATGAGCGCCCATCCTAGACAAGGGTCTCATATTAGGCGCGTAAATTCAGGTTGAGTCGCTCACAGATCGGTATCATCATGGCGCTTAATGATGCAGGCAACAGGGAGGAGAATAAGCCCAATGATCTCTTGTTGACGCCCGACGGGCGTTTCAGAGTTCTGTCGTCCAGCTTGCCTTCTTCGTCTTCTCGCTCTAGCTTGTGAACCTTGGATGTGGCGTTGTACAGTAAATATAGTCGGGGCAGCGCAGCTTCCCCTGTGCATGATCTGTTCCTGAGACATCCGACTCCTGAAACTCCTGACACCATCAAGAGCAATTCTTGGTGCAAAAATCCCTTCGTTACTGTACCGTAGGGTCAAGGGCACCACTAATGTCAATTGATTGATTGATTACATCATAGACTGTCCCAGGCGCCGATTAAGTGGCAGCTATGCAGCGTTCGACTCTGAGTAGGATACCCCTACTAACAATCATAGTATCTGTTCTGTATCTGTTGTACTTGTCAGGCCCTTCCCTGCCCTCTAGTGCTTCTGTCTGCTAATGAACACTCGTCTGCGACGGTGTATAGTTGGACCGTGGACGCGACCGACCGGACTTGGTCCGCGGCATTCGTCCAATCCGCGTTCTGCTTGGCTGGATTACTGTCGCTGGGGGCCCTGCCGAGCGCCTGGCCGGCCCCAGTGCGATAGCCACTGGTTGGGAGTGCGCTGCATGAAGTGCAGATGTACTGTATGGGGAGTACGTGTAGTGTGCGAGGCTTGCTCGTTGATATTTTTGAGACAGTGCTCGCTCTCGATAACTTAGGCGCCATCAGCGACCGGATGCGTCGCAAGCGCGTCCTTTGCGTAGATGGCGTGCCACGGTGTCGGCAAGCTGTGGAAGTGGCAGTGTTTGACGCGTCAGGAAGGTATTTTCTGAGCTATGGGTGGTGTTAGTAGTGATAGCATGATTCGATATGGTTACATGCTGAAGTGTGTTCTCCGTGTGATGGACCATCTCTTTCCCGTCAACTCCGCCTCTTCACCGTGTACTCTTCAGCTTCCGATACCGTAAACTATAGTCGGGCAGGAAGATGGAGTGCCAAAGTCCATCTTCCATCCAGGGGCGTACATGAAAGAGACACCACTCTCTTCCCGCGTACTGGTACTGTATGTTGGGCGTTTTGGGAGGCTCGGAAGGTGATTTTCGACGTGTCGACGCGTCGTTGATGGAGGAGATAGAGCAGATGGAGCAGATGGATATGTCTGAAGATATGTTCTGTGTTGTGCGTGATCGCAGTGATGTCGTGTTGATTATATGCCTCTTATTGATTCCGCCTCTTCGTCGCGTTTCTTCACGCTCTGACACCGTAAACTTCGGTCGGGCAAGAAATCGGAGGACCAGAGTCCGTTCACCATCGTGGGCGTACATGAAGGGAGCCATTCCCTGCCCGTGTACTGGTACTGCAACACTGTGCTTCCACATGGCGGCGTGCTAAGAAGTCATTCTCCGTGTTTAATAACCTCAGCTTGGTGTTGTTGTCGTGCAGAACTCACAAATTCGACTTCGCAGACGAGAGTAGACTCAAAAGACATGATGTATCTCGATCAGTAGCTAGCCTACAGATCGACAATTATTTAGGGTCGCGAGGAGACGAACTAAGATTCCACAAGTCGCTCATGGCCCCCATAGGATGGACAAATCAAAGGCCGTCGCCGACCCTCGCCACCCTTCCTTATCCCTTAGTCCAATTTCGGCTCACCTTTTTGCGTGCAGCCTGCGCACACCTGTGACTCACCCCTAACTCACCCTAGGCTGGGTGTCGAGGTGAGGTGAAACTGAGCCAAGGGTGAGCTAGGCTGAGCTCGGGGTGAGTTAGAGCGGCGCAGCTCACCCGCTAGATCGGGAAGGGGAATTGGAGTTCTAAGAGTCTGGGACGTAGTATAAAAGCTTTACTTCTAATATTAAAAACTCTTAAAATTCTTATTCTCTATATAATAATTTTTTAATATTATTTTTAATATCTATAAATTAGATTTAATAAATATTAATTTCTATCTTTTCTTAATAAATTTATTCTATAAATATTTTATTAATTTATAAAGTTAATAATATTAAAATTATAACTTTATTATATTAATATAAATCTTTCTTAATTATTAAGCTTATTATAACTAAAAATATAATCTATTTATTTATATATTATTTATTTTAGTAAATATCACTATTTTTTAATATTATTACTATTTATTATTACTATTATTTATTATTATTATTATTTATTATTATTATTATTTATTATTATTATTATTATTATTATTATTATTATTATTATTTATTATTATTATTATTATTATTATTTATTATTATTTATTTATTATTATTATTATTATTATTATTATTATTATTATTATTATTATTATTATTATTTATTATCGCTATCGCTTATTATCGCTATCACTTTTAAATAATAGTGATATTTAACTTAATATATTCTTTTTCTTATTATTTTCTTTCTCTCTTTTTTCTTTTTTCTTATCTTTTTTATTAAATATCTCTTTTCTTCTTTATCTTTTTAAATCGCTTTGATTAAGATAAACTATTCTAAATTCTTTATAATTATCGCTAATATAAATAACTTTTTTATCACTATTTTCTTTAAATTTTTTATTATTATACTTACTATTAATTCTATTATTTAATGATACTATCGCTTAAATAAGTATAGCTTAACTATTTAATCTCGATATCTTAGCGATTTATCTTTAATCACTATTATATATCTATTAAATTAGCGTATAATTATACTTATAATAATAATATAAATATTAAATTAATATATTCTTATTTAGACTTTAGTTATTATTATTTATACTTTTAAATAAATAGCTATCACTATTTAGATTTCTTTTAAAATAATTATAAATAAGTAAGTTATAGCTAAAAATAGATTCTTTAAAGATAATTTAATTAATAGAATATACTTATTTAATTATATAGTTTTTAACTCTTTTATTAATATCTCTTATAAGGCAATTTTATTTAAGTTAAATAAACTTATAATAATAATAATATTATAAAGATTTTTAATTTATATTATAACTATTATATATAGATTTAGATTTATTATATTAAATTTAATAATTAGTTAAATAAGTTTCTAAATTTTATTATTAAGCATTAATTAAATAGAGAGTTTATAAAAAATATAATATTGCGATTAATCTTTAGCTATATATAAAGATTTAAAGATTAAGCTAGCTTTTAAATATATTTAATTATTCTATAAAGTTTAGATATACTTAATAAATAGAACTTTATAATTAGATAATTAAGTATATTAATATCTTAATCTATAGTTAATAGTTTATAAAGCATTAAATATAATATTATTATTATATAAAAAGCTTTAATTACTTTATATATAGCTTTACTCTCTCTTTTTAATTATAATTAGTTTAAATATACTTATTTAGTTATAATTCTAAATATTATTATTATCTATAAATTAGATTTAATAAATCTATCTCTCTCTATCTATTTTTAATAAATCTATTCTATAAACATTATATCTTTCTTTATCCTTTTAATTATATTTATTAAAGAGATAAGATATTTCGCTTTAATGCCATAAATTATATCTATTCTAAAAATACTTTATTAAGATTATATTCTTTTAATGGCGAAAGATTAAATATCTAATATATCGCTTCTTTAATATTAATATATATTATTAATATTTAGAATTAATCTTTTATTAAATCTTTAAAATATATTTTTAAACTATCTTAATAAGATATTATATCTATATTATTATCTATTAAATTTATATTGTTCTATTCTTAGTGTTTAGTAATACTATCTTTATCTCTTTAACTTTATTATTATTATCATTATACTATATATTCTCTTTTATATTATATTTATTCTTTAACTTTTCTATTAATTTTACCTTATTTATCGCTCTTAATATAATTATCTATAAATCATTATCTCTTAGGCATAAATCCTTAAATATTTATATCTTTATCGAATAATTATAGCCTTTAAGCGATAATAAATATTTACTATATATTTAAAGATATTTAAATCTATCTCTTTACTAAAATATTAAAAAGTGTCTTTTTTTCTTTAAATTCTCTTTAATATTATTTATTAATTTATTTATCTAGCGAAAATAGCCTAATTATATATATAGCTTATATCTATCTATTATTGCTATTTAGTATCTTAGGCATTAAATTTATCTACTATTTAGTATAGCGAGCAAACTCTTAATATTCTTTAGAATATTTATTTTCTTAAATATTAAGATTAAAATAATCAATATAGTGTTTATATATTACTTAGCTAAAGACTCTTTTACGCGAGTTAAGAATAACTTTCTAAGAATTATTATCTTAACTATATTATTTATACTATTAATCAAGATTAAATAACTATCGCTCTTTAAAGATATTTCACTTATAGTTATAGTTCGTTAATTAAAGCTTAAGTTTATTTATAAGATTATTCTTATCTATTCTCTTAAGATACTTTAATATAATATTTATAACTTTAATATTAAATGATTTAAATCTAATAATTTAAATAGTATTAATAGCATTCTATATTATAGCGTTAATCTTTTTATACTTAATTTAATTATAATTAAATCTCGCTAATTATTAGATAACTATATTAATATTTAAGTCAATAATAAAGTGGATATAATTTAATATCTTTTATAATTATTATATAACTTATTATTATTTTTATATATTGGCCAAAAGCTATTATTAAGATATATTATTAATATTTATTGACAATAAAATATCGTTATAAAATAGCGATAATACATCTATACTCTATTATTATTTATCTTTTTTAGCTATTAAATCTCTTCTTTATGATTTTAAATAATAAGGAAATAATATATTTCTCTATCTCTTTTATCTCGCATAATATAATTTATCTATTATATAAGAAGACTTAAGGTCTAAGCCACCTTAATATTATTTTAGCATATATTTACGATAAATATATATATAAATAAGTGCCAAGACTAAGGTCTATTATCTTTAATATATTTATCTTTAATATATAGCCAAATTTTCTTAATTATCCTCTATCTCTTCTTATATCACTCTTTAGTGCTATATTTAGCTATATCATTATTAGTCTATCGAATTTTATTGCTTTTTTATTTATAGTTTATTTAGTATATCTAAAAGTATTATCGATCTAGATTTAATATTATCGCAAGGTTAGCGTAGCTCTATAGTAGCCAAAGAGTTATAGTTCACCCCCTAACTCTAGCTATAGATATCTAAATTTATCACCATTAAGCTCGCTCTATAGCTTTAAATATATACTTAGTTTAATATATTACTATATACTCTATACCCGATTTTCCCCCTTAGAGTTAAACATCAAACTTAAGAAATATACTTCATATCATAGCATCGTCGATAGAGCTTTCAATAACCAATCAAATACTATAACTCTTTTTTCAATATCTCTTATATTGCTTCCGTAGTATAATATAAAAAATAAGGTCTTAAGAGATACTTCGATAAGATATATTAAGAGTGTTACTATCTATTAATATAATAAATTAGACTACTAAGAGCGTTATAATCCCTAGCTAAATATAGAAATATTAATAGTATATTATTATTTTATATATACTATATTTATTTTATATTACTATTCTTTAAATAACGATATCTTTAAAGCGTAAATAACCCTTATCTAAGAATATAAAAGATTCTATCTTAGCTTATCAATATATACTTAATACTACTCGCGTTTAATAACTTCGAGACCACCAAAGAGCTATATATAACACCTAGATATAATCTACTTAGGCGTAGCTTTAATAGGGCGAGCAAATTATATCACTCACGATAACAAATAAAGAAGAAGCGGCCATAACATTATTATAAATAGGTCTTAGAGTCTTCGAACTAATACTTACTCAAGATATATAAGATATATAGCTTTAGTAGAGAGCCACCGAGATAAATAAGCACTAAATACTATATAGCTCTTATATATATACTATAGTTAAAAACTATTATCTCTCTCTAAGTTACTCTATAATCATTATATTTATAAGCTAATCCTCTTCGCTATTAACGTTATATTTGTTAAGTCAATTATAACTCTCATAGTTCTTTTCGCTATATTTTTTCGATAATCTATTCTTAATCCGCGCCCAATATATTATTACTTCTCTCCTAGTTTAACTATCTTCGGTATAACTCTTCTTTAGCTCGCTCTCATTAGCTTAAGCATCTCTCTTTTATCTCTTTTATAGCTCTCTTTTATCTTTAATTCTTAAAAATATAGATACTTAATATCGAGAAAGTAAAGATTTACTTTTTAAAGATAATAATATCAATAATATAGATTATAATAATAATAATTTTAATAATTAGAATTTTAATCGATCTAATAATATTAATAAAAATAATGTTAATAAGTAAAGCATTACTTAGCAAAAGAATAATAATAAAAGAAGAGATAATAGCGCAAATAAGAGCGACGAGAAAGACCTTATCTCTAATTTTATATTTAAGCATTCTATATTTTTTAGTGATAATGAAGATAATAAATCGCCTCTTTTAGATCTCTAGCATATAATCAATAAGCTTTTTACTTTCTTTTAGGGCAATATTAATAGTTGCACTAAAGATTAATATTATAAGCGCTATTAATAGTATATAGTTAATATAGCCAATAATACTCACCATACCTTAAATAATATTTTTTATGATATTAACTCTATTTTCGTGCTTATATTTATTAATATACTAACTCCCAACTAACTTCATCGCTATATACTTTCTAGTTCTAAGTAATTATAGTCTATATTTTATAGTATTTCTCTTTAGTATCCTTATCTTTAGTATATTTATCTATATTATAAAGAGACTTAAGAATAATCTATCTAATAAGCGTTTAATATAAATAGCTATCTTAGATTTCTATACTCTTTAGCGACCTATTAAGAAGGCCTTTAGTACTAATTAGTTCTTTAAGCGCAATAGAATATAATTAATAATATTTACCTCGAAACTTATATATTTATTATAAGTGATAATATTAAGTAAGCTTTTTAAGCCACTTTAGCTATACTATAAAATATTCCTTATTTTCTTCTTAGCTATATAATAAATATATATAACATTACTATCTATATTCTATTTCTCTATCTTTTATAACTATAAGATAAGTTTATCTTATTGATTTAAGACCAACTCTCGCGATGGCTTAACTAAGTCTTTTACCCGGCGATATATCGTTATTATATCGCTTATATCATCTAGCACCTCTCCGCTAGCTTTCTCTAGGCCTTTTCCAATTCGAAAGCTTGATAGGTGAAAGGGCGTAAGATTGAGACGGCTAGCTACCAGGCCCAGCAATCTCTTGGCTATTATCTTCAAGCGAAATACTTAGAACCGATTTGGGCCGACATCCTTCGCACGATCGACATCACGCTTAGCTTGGCGGACTTTCGAGAGCCCCAGCTTCTCTTCTCGGCTAAAGGAAGCAAGCTCCAGTTCAAGACCAGCTCTTCACGGTCGACACTTCTAGATGCGATGGTGCACTTCGACTCATATCTAAACGATATCTTCGATAGAGACTTGGTTGATTGGCGGCGGACTGTCATCGATTTGGCCACCGAAGTTTGTCCCGCCGCCAGTCGTCTCGCGTCCGACGGACTTCACATCGACGATGAGATCTACGTGGTTCTCTATTTACATACTTTCTGTGCGTAGAAAACATGACTATCGCCACGTTAGTGGAAAAAGCAAAGACGGAGCAGGCTAGACGTACAGTGTGGTCACCATTTGCGATCTTGCGCATTGTGTTAACTCTTTCCGAACGTCCGCGAGAAACAATTGAAAACGGTGATAATCCCACTTTAGGCCCTCGCTCAAGGGTAGGAGCATCAATGCTTCCAATTCCCAGTAAAGAACCGCCAACCAGAGGCGACCTAGATCTTCCTGTGTCATAATATCAGCCGTCTTTTCGATTTTCTTCAACGGATACAATTACCAATTCCTCGTCCTTTGGCCACCGCCCAAGTGAAAACCATCGTTCCTAACGATGAACTCGCATCGAGTCCTCGTTCGTTGAATACTGTATACAGAATATGGAGGAGAAATGTAACTCGACAACTTAGTTGCTTGTTTTTGGCTGGTTACACATCACATGAGACTTAATGGTCGTCTCCGCGAAAGAGTGTCACGACAAACATCGTACTTGACCGCCGAAGTTCGCCGTCGAGCCAAACGAAAGGCGTACAGTATATTTGGATGGTTACAGTTTTATAACTTAGAGATGAAATCAACGTGCTTGTTAATCTTCCCTCATTACTGTACAATCGACAAGGTAGTGATACAGAAGGGTCGCTTTCTAGTGCAAGTGGTAATCGCTTTATAGATTCATGGCGTCTTTACTCCATATAGCATTACTACTTGTGCATATTGTAACGCCGCTACGATATATACGTCGAATAAATAGACGAAAGAATGAGTGGTCGAGATATGTATATCTACCGTCGACATTGACTAATACGCGATTCTCTGCTGATTGTCGTTATACTCCGCAACCGTGATCGTTTTCTCGTCTGGTTGATCCCCATGCCTAAACTCCTGTAACGCTCCGATAGATTGTTCCGGATCTGCCTTGCAAAAGTAGGCGATTGAGTACCGTGCTTGACACCAATCTCCCGCCTCGGAGGGGGCTTGGACACGGTGTCGACCGGCAGGGACAAGGCCATTGGTCCATCGCTCGAAAGTGTCGCCAAAGGTGACGATGGCATCTGTCGGCCCGGACATCACTTCGATCCAGTCACCACCGGCAGACGGGGCGGACTGAAAATGGAGTCCACCGGCAGGACGTTGGAAGAGGACGGTGATGGTTCCAAAGTCGGTGTGCTCACCAAACCGCACGGCTTTCTGGGGATCCTGGAGCACGGATGTTTTCAATCCGGGATAGTGCAACAGCCGAAGTTCATTCTGGGCCTGGCTGTGCATGGAGGTGAGTCGGCCGGGAGTGAGGTGGTAGTGTTCCTCGATCAGGCCGAGAATGTCCATCTGAAACATATAAAGTGCGTCAAAGAACCATTTCATGAACGTGTAGAAATCCGGGAGGCTCTCCTCGGGGGGCCAATATCGTTGACGGTTCTCGTCGCCGTCATTCCCGAAATCGAAGCTTTCCTAGATGTGCGGTACGGGCATAAGCCATGTTCGGTTTATGTCTTTTTTTCTTTTCTGTTCTCTTCGATACCAACCTCCCTTGTGGTTGAATGCCGTTCCACCGCTTTTTTCTTGCCCGACGGCACTATACCCCCGGTGGGGAGAGCCTCTTGGACCGTGCTGAAAGGTCTTTTTCGTATCGTCGTCGAGTTGAAAAAGTGCTTCGGCCTGGAATCGTGAGAAAAGATGGTGATGATTCGATTGTCAAGCATAATCACCCATGAAAAAGCCTCGTCAATGTAGTCCTGGACCGGAGTGTTTCGCAAGACCACCGCGCGTTGAGCCTCCATTATCTCAAAGAACCGTTGCAATGTTGCCTCTCTCCCCTCGTCCATCGGTAAAGGACTACTCAGCTTCTGCCAGTCGAACTCATACATCTTGTGTTCTTGCCCGGGTCGTGTCCAAGACTGTACGGATTCAGACGCGACAAGGCAAGGGATGCATGCATTCCTTATGGCTTCGGCGATCGGTCGTCCAAAGGATATTGAGCTGTCTTTTTTATTGCGGTTTTAGTTGATACATTCTTTCTGGCCGTTCCGGGCTCAAGAATAAAAGGGTCATACGAGCGAAAACACTTACTGTCCCCAAGAACCTGTTTTCCTGGTCAGAATACAATACACCTAGCACCGATAAATACAGCGCTTCGTTAACACAGAGAGCTCTATTTACAACTCGAACCGATGCCTTGGCTGACGGAATATATTTTTGGAAGTGAATAACAGAATGACATCACTAGAAGTCTGGATTTGATCAACCCTAGGGTTAGCCGATAGATAGAAGTTCGTATCTCTAGGGGAAGTCGGAGCAGAGCACCAATCTCGTGTGTCGTGGACATTTTTAGTCGGAGTCATGATCATTCTGTACAGGGTCAGAAGAACTAGAAATGTACTTTGAAATTCGATCAGAGGCAGTGCCGTTTTCGTTTGATAATGGACGTGAGCGGCATACCGTAACGGAAGGGGGAAACCTAGGAAAAGGAGATCGAGTCTCAATTTTGTTCGTTCACTGAGACCTAAAACTGGTGTGCAGTAACTAACCGTAAGACCAGAAATATAATGCATTGGTAGCTCTCTAAATAGACGGCAGATAAACAGGTCGTATCACGATAGTACCGTATTCCATGTTTGTTCTGTTTCTGCTTCTGTTCGTGGGACTGTTTCAACGATACCGCCCAGATGTAAACAACTTAGCCAACCTGTACCGGCGCTGACCATAAGTGTTTCAACAGAATTCCAAAGATTTTTATGATCGCCAGTAAGGCGTGTGAGCACAGAACCCTCCTTTCTCACCAAACTATGTTCCCGTCCGTCAGCAGATTGGCGAAGACTCTATCCCGATCCCGAAGGTCAAAAATCATGACTATCTTGCGCTGATAAAATTCATAAGACAATGACCCACCTTCTGTATGGTGATTTAGTCAAGTCTAGGAACCAAAAAGGAGGAGTTTTGTCCGTGAGCACTAATCTGCCAGATGATCTAGACTTTAACGAGCAAGGGTAAACCCGATCGCATGATCTATTCCAAGATTACTCTCCCTGTACTCATAATGCTTGGGCCACATGTTTCCTGGACACGATGTAGGATACGAGGATCTTGTCCTCCAAAGACTATCCGTTTTGCCGAAGCATGAGACACTCGACATCCTGTCTTCGAGAGCAGTGCTGCGGACGGGGCAGACTTTTCACCGGATAGACGCAATGGTCGTGTAATTGACGAAGGTGACTGAGGATGGTGTCGATTTGATAGACATACGACTTCGGGGGGGCGGGGGAGCAGAAGTCGTGTCATTCCTCCAGGGCAAACTGTCTAGGTGACTTTGATTAGTTAGATCATAATCGATTCAGCTTTTTCCTTGTCCTTTTAGCGAAACTTCTCCGCCGCACGATCTGAGATTTGAGGCATTGGGCATTCGTTAGTGAACAATGGTTAATAACAATCGTTCTCGTGTCTCACATTAGCGCTCCCTAGGACAGGCTCTGATGTACAGTACCGTCGCAAGATAAGTGACAAAAAGCAATGCAATATGACTAAAGGAGTGGCCGAGGTGGTGGAAATTCCCCTGTCGCTCGTGTATCCGGCACGAGCTCGTCAATACACCCTTCCCAGGAATTAGGCAACATCCTTCTCGAGGTCAATTCTTCTCATGTTCCTTCTTACTTGAGTATTTGACCATTAGAAAAGCCAGTGAGGCATGATCGGGGCGGGGAGCATTCACAGTAGTGTACCTAAAGAAGATTCACCTTCGTGAGATCGTCCGAAAGAGGATTGGAAAGTGTACGCGGCTCCAACAATTCCCTTGGGTCGGTCTATCAGCCGGCTCCTCGACCGCTATGCTTGACGCGCCATATTTGTCCTTGATGAAGACCTCACTTCGAACATACCGGCGACAAGATACTCTCGAATCACTTTCTCAAGTGTTTGGAAGATGATCTCCTGAACACATAAGGCCGCGGACGGTCGACCGCAGCCAGAAAGGGCTGGATCTCGTCGACCACAGAGGCCATCCAGCACCTCGGGAGCTTTGATCGGTCGGATTGTTCGCGTGCATTCTCCTGCTCCCTTCGCCAAAGTCGATTTGAGCATGCGGGTCTGCGCCGGTTGTGGATGTAAAGAGGCGAAGGATAAGGGCCCAAGGCATCTTTCCATCTTGCCCCCATGTGCAGGCTTCATTACACGGCTGAGGCGGTCCAGGCATGTCAGCTGCAGGCACACTGTTGACGGGTGACACGATACTGTTGGGTAGTGGTGCAGGCGTGCCGAGTATCCGGTCGGCATCTACTTGCTCTTATGTTTGCATGACCTCAGCCCTCAGCTCTGAATTGGGGGCAAGCCTCTCCCCACGTCACCGTAGCCCTTCCTCCCTACATCATGTTGCTGATGGGAGACTCTGGATGAGGTCCCAACCATGACACTGCGGCTGTACTGGGTTGAGTGGCTGCAGAAGTTGCTGGCGCAGTGGCTGGTGCTTGAGCAACTTCTTTAGTGCCAGACACCATTATGCGTCCTGTATCTTGGCCGGATGAGGTAGATGTGGGTGATGCAAGCGGATCAATTCGGGGTATTCTTCTAGCATACAACTTGCGCATCTGCCATAGCTGCTCAAGTTGTTCTTCCGGAATACCTTCTATGGTAGGGTCGCTAATGACTTGAAAAGCGCGTCTTAGCGCCGTCATAGGCGCGCCGCACCATACTCCTGGCTCTTCGAAAGGCCCTAGACCTGGTATAAAGCTCTTATCTGCATGGACAGGGAAGAAATCTCTCAACGTGTAACGCCAGTAGCTTCCTCCTTTTGCATCAGGTGAGATAATCTCACCATCCTTCAAATAATCGGCAAACATCTGTGGTGTAGGAACGATTCGCGGAGGAACATAGCCCAGCCGTCTCGCAACGTCAAGTCGATTGTCATAGTCCTTCAGCTGTGAAATATTTGAGACTAATAGGAATAAATATAAGGCCGCTTATTGAGGTCGTCGAATGCTCGATGGCACGACGGACAGAGAGGAATGCCATTTTGCTTATCTCCGAGATGGTCGAAAGTCAGAAGGCCCAATGTCACATATTTTCTGAACTGTAAGTGATCAGTCATCTACTCAAGTGTCAGTGATACATTGAAATGCGCTGCAAGGTTTAAAAAACGTACCGAGCCGTCTTTTCTACTGACCATATGGGCAATCTCTAGCGCACCACCACCGCAGTGCCAGCATCTCTCGCCATTGTTGCGCTTTACAATCTTTTGCGCTCCACAATCTTTTGCTTCGTCCTTCTCGAAAAGAGCGAAGTCGACGAGATGGTTGATTCGTTTGCACTTTCGGCGTCACTTCGCCTACGTTTGCGACTTAAGCTCGACGAGCTTGTTCCGTTTGACGCTGGGATAAGTGGTGGTAATATTGCTATTATCAGTGAAGGGAATACGGCTATAGTAGGAGTAAGAGGTTCTTTGGATGAAGAGGGCATTGCTATTGTGGCTGCGATTCTAAAGGAAAGATATAGAAGGAACTTATGAATTCCTGAATCATAGAGTACTTGGTGATTAATATATGGCTAGTTAGGCTCGCTAGATATAATGCTTAGCGTAGTTATTCTCCCGCAATCATAGTTACCACGTTATTGGGGTGCCTCGGTCTTCTAGTCATTATATCTTACAATCTTTTTTAGATAGATACTATATAACCATAGCGGATATTTCTGATGACGCTCGTAGATCCATTCTTACCTATCGCTTTATCATCGCCCATCTGTCGCTTTAGGTTCACGGCGCTGCTTGGCATTTTAGCCCCTTGAACAGTATTAGATGACGGTGATAGCTATGCCAAGGAATCTACTCGGAGAATAATGATAGTCTTAAGCTTTCTCTGAAGTCTTCTACTCTATAAACCTAGAGCCGAAGACCTTATAATTATAAGATATATAAGTGTAAATAAGATAGTAAAGTGGTCTTATATGATTTCTCCTTTTAGAAAGTCGACCTGATAAAGAAGTTAAGCAATTTTCATTAGACAATAGATCTCTTGAGCGACCTATCAGTGCATTAGCTACTAGTGACAGACCAATGAGGCCTTAACGCCGAAGGTATACCGTTCTACTGGTAACGTAGACGTCATTTTTAGCAGACGGTCAGAATCATCTTTATTCAAGATTATGCATTTGGTTTGGTGGATTTGAAGGTTTTATTTTATCGGGTAGCCGAAAGGCTACAGTGATATAGTAGATAGACTTAGATGTCTTGTCGTTTGACGCGCTATCGAGGGGTTTTAGTTGACTGGTACGGAGTACGGAGTAATACTTTGTGCAATACGACGATATCCTCGCGATATTGTATTGTATCGTGAGGAGAATAAAACCATTATTACCTGGTTAGAGACTAAAAGGGCTATCTATCCTCTCGTGTCATCTCTTTTAGCGATAATCTATAGATTAATTTACGCGTGTTTCGATACGGGAAAGTTATTAATTCTGGTGATTTGGGAAATCCTAAAAAGTCTCGTATTTTCTTCGTTTTATTGCGACTTCTAATATTTTTGTTTATTTATTGCGTTATAGTAACTTAAGGTTGACACGCAAATTAGACTCTTCTATGTATCCAGGGTTAATAGACGAGGCCAAGAAATGGGGAGACGCTTATCTATCGACGATAGAGATGTCTATAGATTTTGGGCATGACTAGGTCATTGAAATTGCCGTGAGCGTCTCTGCCGTCCCATTGCACTTTCTTACTTGCTGATGTTTTATTTATAGGAATGCCCTATCTAGACAACCGAATATAACTGCGATATTTACGTCATTTATGGCCTTTGGTATCTCTCTCAGCGAAAGAGATTATCTAAGTTTATAGATGTATTTCTTTGTCGCACTCTATATCGTTTGGTAAACAATTCCACGAAGCTAAGCCAGTCGAATAATGTTCTTATCGGTGCTAGGCAATCTTAGATTATAGAGAGTTAAGTTCTACTGAAGATATTTAAGTAGTGTGACTATAAAGTTTAGGCCATTGAGAGCGAGCTTCGAAAGCATTAAGACTCGCTATCTGCGCTAGAAAAAGCGTTACTATTTAAGGAATCCTTTACCAAGATCTTTCTCAACAACTTAACCACGGAAATCGAGACCATAAAAGAGAAGATCAAGTAGCTTAAACGATCACTCCCCTTAGCACTCTGCACTACCCTCGGTCTAGCGATTACGTTCCTTAAAGCTAAGATCGATAGAGTAATACAAAAGCAGATTTTCGAGCGTAAGAAAAGTCTCGATCAGAAAAGGCCAAAGTTGCAAGATGACGAAACTGCTATCCAGAAGGAAGAGCAACACCTAAAAGGTCTACAAGCTTAAAGGAACGCCCTCAAGAGTCTCCGGACCCTATCCCTCGGTGTGTGCTCGTATCACCACCAGGAATTCCCATATTCTCGGTGTCTCTGCAACTGTTCCGTGCTACCGACGCTATAACCGTTCCCGTGTCTAAGGAAGGTGCAGATCGCGGTGAAACTCTTGCTGGGGCGACGCACCTATCATCTCCACGGGCATGTCGAATAGTGCCCGCCCTAGGCTCTGGCAAGTAAACTACCCTCGGGATTGCGTCATCTCACGCTATGTGTACACGTCCTATATACCATGTACGAGAAAAACTTTCGGCAATAATTGGTCGAGGGGGTCCTTAAAGAAAGGAGTCGCCTTTCCTCGTTATATAAGCTTATGATTGAAGATTAGCTAGGGAATGTATTCGACGAAGATTTCTATGGATATTGTGCTATATATAACCTATTTACGGAGCCTATAGACTTACGAGAGCTCCGCGACCGCTGCACTAAAGTAGGGCTATCTTTCACGTATTAGCCTTCATCGGCGTCAACATTCTGCCGCGAATCTCCCTAGAGCGAGCCGCCCTCTCGTCAACCCTCGCTATGATTAGAGGGGTGGAACTGTTGATTTCGATGATTTGGTTGAGTTTTTATCCTGGTCCGGATGGGATTAGTCTTCTTACCAATGTCTGTAGTGTTCTTCGAGCGTTGTTACACTTAGCCATATAGCCCAGAGAACAACAAGCGAGGTTCGAGTAGAATCTCGTCCCCACTCTCCGCTAAGCTTTATTTAGCGTTAAGTCACATAATCTTATTGGCGAAGCAAACACACACAAAAATACCAGCTTCAACTTTACATAATCCTGCGTGATGCCTAGGCCTTGTTCGTGGTGCATAGTCGCAGATATAGCGACTTCAATCTAGTATACGCATCACGACGTGCTGATTCGATTGACACCAATTTTAAAACGCTTAACCTAACTATGGATCGTCGCTTATCCACGGCCGAAGGGCGCAGTTTGTCCCTAGTAGAATATGTTTGCTTTAGTGGCTTGCTTGCCTTTCAGTAGACTACCCCTCCTTTATTCGAGTTTAAAATGTATAAATATTCTCTCGCTCTATCCCAGGCGCTAAAAAGTCCCTTCACTTCTTTCGCTGTCGCTCGATAACGATAGCGATCCTGAAAACTATGCCTTCGCCGAAACGGAGGGCCTTTTACCTTAATCCTGTCAAGTACCAAACCCCTAATGCCTCCGGAAACGCTTCCAAGAGACCGCGAAGGGAAAACCCTGAAGTATATAGGATGGCGGTGGGTTCGGAAAGGAAAAGAAGCCCGGAAATAATCGAACTATTAGACACTAAGGACCATGAATCCGATGATTATAAGATCGAGGATATACGCAATAGTTTCCTGCCTGGCGAATGCCTAAGATCCGAGTCTCTTACTTATATAATATAAAGCATATCTTTAGGGACTATATTGGCAATAGAAACTATAAGTTTATTGAATAAGCCTATATCGACACGTTTTAAGGATTGGCCGGAATTGAAGGGGATCGCTTTAGTGCACCAGAAGGAACACCACTAGCAGATACTATATATTGATCTAAGATGCCCAGAGAAAATCATAAAGCTCATCAATTTAATACCTGAGATGGAGATGCGTCGGGACTTGATAGAGATGGCAAAGAAAATGGCAAGTGAGTATGATCGTACAATAGATATATCTATAGAGAATAACTAGAAGGTAAAATCAGCCGTAAGCTTTTCTACTCTAACTATACTTTCTCACTTGCTGATATTCTATTTATAGTATTGCCCTCGATAGACAAACCACTATAATTGCGATCTTCTCGCCCTTGTCACTCTTCTGCTCCTTATTTACAAAAAGGATATGCTTTACTATATAGATCTAGATCTGTATCGCTATCTATTTCGCTTGGCATTGGGTTGTGAAGAGCAAAACCCGAAAGACGACCATTCCTTTTGAGAGGAAGATTTTCGGTTCGACGAAACAACGAAATCGCGATTTAAGGGAATAAAAGCACTACTTTATATCTTTAATAAGGCTGCCGATGAGGCTACGCTCGTGGAGGAAAAAGTTGCAACATAAAGATAATATAAGTCTGCGTTAAGTAGGGTGCAGCAAACAAACCCTGACTTCATTAACCCGAATACGACGCGGCCTAAAATCAAGCGGTACGAACAGACAATTTGCTCGAGGGTACAATAGAAGTTTGACTTCTAGAAGCCGATTTAGTTCCTCCGCAGAGAGATGCTTAAGTTTCATCACAGAGCGAAGAAGTTCTATATGAACTCTGGCCAGAAGATAGCAGATTTAATGGCACGAAGGAGAAGTGTTAAAGAGTTTCTAATACTTTAGTTATTAGCGCTAGAAGATAGTCATAGATTCCTATAAGGTACTATAGACAATTTAAATTGTATACCAGAATCATGTCACCGTACTATAAGATTAGCTATGATGGAAGGCGGCGTTAACGAGGTGAAAGGTGTTTTGAGATAGAGAACCGGAGAATTCTATCGCAGGTACCTAGATATGGTGATAGAGGATAGTGAATGGGCACAGGAGTGGCCCGAATGGTCTAGGAGAGGCACAACAGGAATTGAGAAGATGCTGAGATGTGGTTGTTGTGGTACGGAGTACGGTGAGCCAATCTGGGTAGTGGACGTGGCTCTAATTGATGGGCCTGCCACCTTCTTCGTCCATCTCTAACCACAGTGAAGATATTTTCCCAATAAAGCTCTCTTCCTCGCTCCCTCTTAAACTATAAGAAGAATGGATATGGTTATAGGTATCGAGGTGCTAACAATATAGGTAGCCGCGGACGAAAGTACTTATGCTTATATACTAATCTTTTATAGACGAATATTTTATTATTCCTCGTTTCCTTATAACTTGCTTATAGGTTAAACTTATATGGTTTATAGATAGAGCGATGTGATAACCACATTATAGAATTCTAGATCAACATAAGCGATTAATGATTGCTAAAATTATTTATGGTAGATTTAGGTGAGTAAATAGGATATAGTACTGTGATGTATTTAACTTTAGCACTTTCTTTATTAGTATGGATTAAGGCTCTTTGAGTACTTAACGCTAGCTAATGCAAGGCACCTATAGTTTATAATCTATAGGGCCGCTATGGTTAGTCTTGAATATATTTCCTATACCAATTAGAGTTGACTTGATTTAGCCTTACGCCTTACTAAATAGATAGGCAAGACACGCAAGGCACTTCCATCGTTTTCGCGACTATAAGATGATTATACCGTTTAGGCTAAGATGCCCTTCTAGACTGTGGTTGCGTTACTAGTGAGTGAGTTCTAGTGAGAACGTTATATTTACAAATTAATCAGTCTACTTAAGGGCATTATGACCGATAAGATTTAGACTGAAAAGCAGTTTCCTAAAGCTAATCAGCCCCTTATGATCAGACTCTTCTATAAGTACCTCTCAAGCCTAAAATAGGCTCAAAGAGAGACCACCTATTAAAATTCATTAGAAAGAGAGAAAACCGAAGAATGGTTTAGAAAAGAGTGAAGTGCCTATGGTGGTTTAAGGATTAAGTAGAGAAAGTATCTCTTAAAAGAAGTATAAGAAATACTAAGAGAGACCTATTGAACTTTATAAGAAATAGTCAAAAGAGAAGAAAGGTCAGAGCTATAAAGAGCTTAAAGCGATTAAGATATCTCTAGTGTTTAAGGGGCCTAAAAGAGTAAGAAGAAGAAAGGACATTATCTTTTTAGAATAAGATTAAGATAATAAGTCATAAGTCAAATAAAACTTTTCAATATTTAAGGGTGATTAAAAATGCTATTTATTAGTATATATCAATATAATATAAGATAGCTATAATAGTTATACTTTAAGTAAAAGTGATAAGTAAAAGTGATAAGAAGGAAAAATGAGTGGAAATCATAAAGAGAGATTAATAGTGAAAATTCTCCTGGCCGAGAAAGTAGTTATATGAACAATAGCATTATAAGAGGATAGTTACGATATAGTTAAGATAGTTAGGTTTATTTAAGGTTATAACGAATGAGACGGCTAGAAATGAGAGAGGAACTGGCGCCCTTTATATGAATAGTTAGCACCCTAGCAAATAAACCGTTCTTTTTCTTTCCAAAACTGTCGGGTTGACGCACTCGTCTGCAAGCAAACCAATTTCGCTGTCGGTGTTTTCGGTGATCCCTTGTAGGTGGATAGGAAAGATCGTTATATTAATAGAATAGAGCAGATCATGCCACCAAAATTATGATAATCAATAAGGGCTTTAGACATCCATAACGATGGCATTAATCACGGTGCCGATAGTCTTAGCTTAA
Organism: Rhinocladiella similis; assembly: GCA_024082115.1. NCBI lineage: Eukaryota > Fungi > Ascomycota > Eurotiomycetes > Chaetothyriales > Herpotrichiellaceae > Rhinocladiella > Rhinocladiella similis. The sequence goes on from JAMRYE010000005.1 coordinate 4,745,902, forward strand.
AGCTTAGGAGATATTCGTCATTTCGTTAAATGATTAATTTCTCGAGATAGGCGAAGATCTAGGATGTGATAAGGCGGGTGAGAAGTTAAGGTACGGCACAGATAATTCTCTAGCTAATGTAATATATCAGTAGAGTGGCGATCACAATTAAGAGAAAGGAGGATCGGTTTTCGATAAACATGGCAGTTAGATTGGATGCTAGGGCCTCTATAGCGATAATACACTGAAACGGAATATAAAAACTGAAAAATCTCCGAGGGGAATAGAACAAAGTGGTTGTCGATGGTCGAATCGGACGTGGCGATGACTTCTTAGCGACCCTCGCGCTCATATAAGAGCCGTCATAACGGAAAGAGGAGCCCGGGGAGGTCACGAAAAGCGCAATGTGCTCTCCCATATCATGTATTCTCATAACCAATAAGGTCATAAATAATTATACGAGTCTCGCAGATCTTAGACGGCCCGTAATACCAAGGCCGAGAGGTGATAGTGCTCAGAATGGTGTCGGATACGATAGACTCCTCCGTGAAGCAAATAGAAAAAGCTCTAAATTAGATATGGGCGCGTATCACGTATCGGCCCATAAATCTCTGAGACCTTCTGAGTAAGGCTGAGAATAGAACCTCGTAGCGCACTACTATTTAACCATGGCAATATTAGAGTCTATGAGAAGGGAGAGGATGTGCATCTAGAATAGAAGGCACCATTCTAATTGAAATAGCCGCGACAAATTGTTTAGGAAGTCAAATCCCTTCTCTAAAATCCTTTGGCCACTGAGTACCTAAAGTTCGCTAGATAGTGTTAATGGAAGGATCATCAATAGCCACGGTGAAAGGACCTATGATGGCTTCATGCCGATACTGTGGAGATATACGAGCAGTATTTGAGGCCCTTCTTGACGGAATAAAAGAAATGAATAAGTTATTGCTAAAAATGAAAGATAATAGAGGAATAAACGAGGATGATAACTACAAGTAGGGAACAAGTAAAGAAGATGATAAGGAAGATAGGGATAAGGAAGATAAGGACAAGAAAGATAAAGATAGTGAACTAACTCTGACCCTTAAAGAATTTATTTCGGAGGATGAAGAGAGCGACGGCGATAACACTTATAGGGACTCGGATCTTGACTCTTCTGAAAGTGACGAAGAGCTAGATGAACGTGATAGTGATTGTGAGAGTGCATATACGATTCTATATAACTTTTAGCTCATAAGGTTCAAATATACAAATTTTCAAGAGGATTAGGAAACGAGTGCACTATAAAGTTTATCTGTACGGTCTCGTCACCCTATCCGTAATTTATCATATTTATCGCCGAGAACGCGTATTTAGGACTCTTTTCGAACCAATAAAAAATACCTATAATGACCGGTAAACGCGCGTGGATGGTTTTGTGACGTAGCTTCAAATCAGATCTCTTAGCTACACTTTGCATTAAATAATGGTTGGCGAAACGGTATTAGGAATATAGCAATATCACCAAGTAAAGGCTATCCTCTCTATGCGTGGTTAGGCGGTCACTTATTTCATTATGTCTACGATCACGTCGATTAATAAGATTTCTTCTCTAGATTAAGTGCGTTCTAATTCCTTCCCTCAGAAGCTAGTCTAACTTGGAGAGACCATAGTCACGGATTAACGTCGTCTCTAACGTACAACTAAGGGACGATAGTGTCCTTTTCGTACTCTCTTCGAGAGAAACGATGTATCTGGATAACACGGCGTATGGACGTAGGGCTCTCGAGGTGGCGGAGGTGGTCTCTAAGGTCAATCTTTGGTTCTGTCTATCCTTGTTCACGCCGGTCTCTTCGCCGGATACAACGCGACTAGTAGTGGCACCTTCGATATCCGCGAGAGATTTCGAGGTGGAAGATTGGGTGATGATAATCATTCTTTCCTTAAACACCCCGATCGAGATCACTAGCTATTAGGGAGGCAGGGCGTCCATCGTATTCGTCGCCTATACGTCTATTTGGGCGGTTTAGAAAATCGCCTCTATTCTCGGCGTTACGTATGAAGCCTCGGGCCTAGGCGTATATAGCTCAACGTTCTAACTATTCGAAGATCAGTGCGATGATCCTCTGGTGAACGTTGCCCATAAAAAGTACTGATGGAATTGTAGATGTCTTTAGTTCTATCCAAAGTCGACTCTGATGTTGGGCCGATTAACTTCGGACTATAATCTACGGTCGATCGGGATCTTCTCGGTTAAGAGAACGAGATGATTTAGATTAAAGACGAGGTCGAGTGATCAACCACCCTTCACGGAACATCACGCTGCGTGAAGGCCAGAGCATTTTCCAGACCTTGTATCTAAGATGGCGTCTAGAAGGCTTGCGAAAGCGCGAAATTAGCTATGCCATTTGTGCATAGTCAATCACGATCATTCGCTTCTCCTGTGGACATTAAATTCACTCTTTCTGTGTCGAGCGACGGTCTAAGGACCTGTCGACCTCCATTTATGCGGCGTGCGGGTTTGGGACTTTAAATAATATCTAGCGAAATGACGATTCCTATACCGCCCGAGGATACGGCCTATCTATGCCACCCCGATAGGTATGCGTAGCAGAGTCCAGATAGGCGGCTCGGTTATAGTTAAGAGTTTCGTTCTTATGGTCTTGTTCTATAGGCAGGATTTTAGTTGCATTAGTAGGCACGCACATAAGCCGTTAATATAATTAATGAGTTTAATTCTTTGCGAGCTATAATTCTAGCCGTAAGTATTACCACTAGGGTTTTCGAGTCACGACATATGATAGACAACCCCGGAGGCACGACGTGCTATTCTCTACTATAACTTAAAGCTCGACGAAGACGACAACAAAGGCTCGGACTCGGGCTGAAGCGATACAGGGGGGACCATAATCCTTCGGGTATATCTAGGACGGATTATCCTCTATGTTACTCGACGTTGACAGCGAGCAGGTTATATGGCACTTCTTTTTCGTGGAGGGCGGCCTCGGCGATTGCTAACGCTTGCTTGTGCTTGGGTGGGCGCTAATAGATGCTTTATTTGCCTGACTCTTTAGCCGGCGGCATTGTGGTGATACAGTACGAAAACTTCACGCCGCGCTCTTAGCTTTGAGCTCAATATAACTTCAGTCCGGCAGATAAGAAGGCGTCGTTCCGCTGACGAACTTTTTAGTCCTCCGCCCGGTGCTATTCTAGGTTCGACGGTCTCACGTATACGCCGTCCGCGATCAGAAGGCAAGCCATTTCTCTTCTTAACCAGGATAGAATCGATTTATTCAACCCGACCAAGCACGACTCGCACTTCATCCTTGCGAATCCCCCGACCGATCGCTCGACTAACGACCTAGAGCCCAGCCTCGAGAACTAGAACTTATAGAGATAGCTATAGACACCTCGCAATCAACAAGCCTCGTCTATCTCTCGACCCCCCCCCCCCCCCCCCCCCCCCCCCTTCGGCATTGAGATTCCCCGCGGACTCCGATGCGAGGATGCCGTCTTGGTCCCGGCGCGTCCGCTTCTCCGACACACCGAATATCTCGCGGCCCCCAAAGCCACTCGAAGAGGAGGACGCCCGATGCTTCTCCGCCTATTAGAGTCACTGCCGTCAATGCCAATCAATTCGATCATCGTCGTCGCCCTCGGCCACGCTCCCTAACGACCTCATTCTGTGTGATCTGGGCGAGGAATATACCCGCCGAATTGATTCCTAGGCGTATGCGAACGATGCTGGCGTTGTTCGATCTCGCCCGGAATTACATCCTATGTCAGGCCGCGTCTGCGTCGAACTGTCGCCGCGGTTCGTGGCGGTGGTCTGGCTGCTGCTTACTATGCGCGATGGGTATTGGCCCCGACGTTGTCGATTTACGACCCACCTTCCCCTCGCCTCGACGGCCACCTCGATGGTGGCCCGTCGGAGCCCTGGCACCATCGGCCCTGCATCGCGTCGGGTCGAGACTTACACCGTCGTGGTAGGAGCGAGAAGTCGGATCGAGGGAAGATGGACCTGTGTCTGGATCTGTGTCGCGGAGGTTCGCGTGGCGCGGTGTTGGGAGCTTGGTGCGTGAGCAGGGGCCTTTGGACGAAAATCATTTAGCCCGGAGATGAACTCTACGCACGCTCTAGGATGACAAGGGTGGGAGATTTAGGCGGTCTACGAGGTTTCCTAACGAGTTATCGATAAGAGACTCAGGCCGTCGCACGGAGGAAGGTTGATTCGATCGCGCTTTGGCACATAATTCGATGGCGATAATCTATCTATCCCAATCGGAAGGTTTTGACGGTAAAACATTGATTGTTTTAGCTATTTGAGACTCTTGATTGAATTCTGATATGTTGATCGCTCCTGGCGTTGTTATGCGGCAATTTCCTTAGGTATACGGCCGTGAATAGTGTTGTGTGTAGGGACGTGCAATATACGTTTAATCCTTGAGTAGCTAATTGGCTAGCCTTATATTAACGAGGCTATCCTTGGTAGGGAGTTGCACGGAATAGGGCTAGACGAATGCGGTAACTTAACACTACGAGGTCGTTCTCTGACAGTGTCACGCCCTCGCGTCGTGCCTACCACGTTGGCCCGATTAGGACTAGCGCGAACCTCGACACTGCCTGCGCTCGCGCCCTCTACTCGCGCAGCCCTCTATCACTAATTCCTAGTCCTTAACTTAGTTATTTAGCATCAATATGATCCATTGATATAAGATCCTAATAAATAGGCATAAAGGAACGAAAATTTTTACCCCGTTTAAGGTTTCCCTTGCCACTGTGTGGTGCAACGTGTAGGAATGGGCCAAATCTAGGGGCTCGATAGGATGGATTGACGAATCTGACCCCCATCACTAGAAGGTAGATATCTAATTTATCTATCATATAGACTAAAGGGGTGGATTCTCTCCCTGATACATCTCCCGGCAAGGCAAATACTTTACTAGGGAAAGTTTAGACATTGTTCTGGCAAGCTCAGCCTCTAAATGGTTCTCGCCCCTAACTAACGTGGAATACGGGCACAGGAGAATAACCTATTTTAAGGAGGGCCGAGTCTCCGCGTATCTTTGGCATTGCCCTCGTTCGCCGGTTCAATTCTCTACCTACGCTTATTATACGTATAATTGAGAACGCATAATGTATAAATCTTAGACTAGTAGGCCCACAAAATGTTTATAGAATACCAGTCTATAGTATACTGTAGCGCGTTTTAAGGCATAGATATTAACTTTAGTCTTATGTTAAGGATCCTCTTTACAGAGTGATTGACTCGCAGAATATTTTTGAAGCACATTTTAAGAACTATTACAGTACTATTAAAGATGTCACTAGAACATAGTAAGAGGGTATGTTAGCCAAATTATGCCAAGCGAGAACACCCGTCCCTTAGGTACTATACTTGCAAGCTGCCCGATTCTCCGAGAGTCGATATCGACACCTTAGCGGGTTGTTGATCGTTCGACCTTCAATTGTTTTAGCCTCCGAGAAGGGATCAGGCGAAGTCGAACGGCGAGTCAGCAAAATATCTCTCATGATCTCGCGCACCATTAGCTCGCACAGTTCTCCTTGCTCGTCTGGAGGTCGGGTATCGATGTAGCTTCGAGTGACGGTCATGGAGGTTTGGCCCAATACGGTCTCCAACATACTACTCAGCTCTAAAAACTAAGCATCCGCCTCTACTCTATCCACTAAATATGTGGAGCTACTTAAGTCTTTCAGTGTGCCTGTTGCCCCGAGAAATATATCTTCTAGCACACCACTCCGAGGCTGATGTCCAGAAGATTCGACCAGTTCTGGCAACTTTTCCGAAGTCAACCCGCGAGACTTGGTAGCGGCGTGCTCTAGACGGGCCTCCACGAGCTTGTCGAATTGCAAATTAGACAGCCTCTTCCGGCCTAGATCACTCTAAATACCAAGCCTCGCTAGTGGCTAGAGGAGAGATTTAATACTTGTTAAGGGCGATAGATCAGGGCCATCAATAGGCCCTCGAGCGTAAGTATTTAATTTGTCCGCTATAGTACTTATTGATACTGGGAATATTGGGGGTAGCCGTTCAATAAATAACGCGACGGGCATTCAAGCAAATACCACTAGAAACCATAACGACCTCTTTATCTTTATAAGGCGTTGATCAAAGGGCTTTAGACGATAACTAATAAATATTGGTTAGGCCATATGCGTATATAAAAGAAGTTAGCCACTAATTCCCGCCGAAGGTGAGGCCGAGGATGTAGAGATGCTCAACAAGTTCAGTTCATTTTTGCCAGTTATTTAGAAGAGAGGTTCTATCATGCGCTAGGAAAAATTGATATCGATATAAACTTTCCTGGAGAATCGAGCTCTTCAACCACTCCATATCAACGAAGCTATCTCCTTAAAGAAATTTTCTTCGGTCGCCTTTCCTAGCTAACCTTCGTAGAAAACTTCTCTACGGCCGCTCACTTTTATTAACTTTGGCTGAACACTATCTACTATAAAAAGCCGCGCCAGAGTAGTAGGGAAGGACTGTAGAGAAAGGATTAAACTTTCTGCGAGGCGGTCAACGAGAGAAGCTCCTTACTCGATAAGCTTATAATCTCTTCGAGGCGTATTACTAACTTTTCATCATATTCGTAGTTTGTCGAAGCTCCCGAATCGGAGTCGGCCCTTTCTCTGACTCACTCCTCTTCCCCCAAGCCTTCCTTGATCTCAAGCTCAGAAATACTTCGCTTATAACTACTAAAGCATTTTTTCCTCTCTAATTCTCACTAGTGTCGATGATGATCCCTTTTTTGTTCATATCCTCTTTAATTGATACCCATTCGTCATGAAGCTTAATTATTACCTTGCGGATCTGGTTAACACTCTTCCTTTGCTTAGTTCTCTCTATTAGAAGCTTAAATTCCAAGGTCACCATATATTGCCGTTCTTAAGACAAAAAAAACGTCCGGAGTATCGCGCGTACCGATGGCTATATGCCAGAATATCGTCCGTCGATGAGAGGCACCCCAAATATCTCCCCCAACAGTCGAGCTAATCTTCCCAACTCAACGTGCTTCTGGCAGCCATATAGACGCTAGCCGAGAAGTAAATAGCCACCGCTAGAGCGCGCAATGACTTTAAGCCACTCTGATATCCGGGTAGCAATAATTTCCGCTCTTTCTGCCGCCATGTCGATTTCTTCGTCGTCTTCACTCTCCATTGCGATAATTCTGAGTATCCTCAGTGCCGACCAGGCATATCCTCGAAAGCAGTGTCTCTCGACTTTGTCGCCGTCGTGTTTTCTAATCAGGTATGAAAATTTCTAGATCAGCTTCATAAATGCTCCATTCAGTTCGATAATGAGAGCTCGACGGTCTAGTGTTGCGTGAGCCCGTCCTAACCTTTCCATATCCTCTTTAGGCCTTCGTAGATGGGACAAGGGGATCAAAGATTCGATAAGCTTACTGGGGCATTTCGTCTAGAGCGACCTTTTAATATACTTATGGCATAGCCTTTATTGAAGCTAACTCGCCTACTAATTCACTCTAAACTCTGGCCTTAAATCAAGTTCAGTTCCATTTCCGACACTCCTTTATTCAAAAGCTTAAGCGCCTCCCAGCATTTTTTGAGCCTATTTTTCTATTGAGTGGTTAGGCTTTTGTCAATCTCGAGAGCTTCTAGTTTTAGCCCTATCCCCCCAGACATCTCGTTGACCTTGTGGAATCTTCGAGATAATGTTACCCTTTCCTTGACTCTTTTATCTTCTGTGTCACTTAGATCTTCCGAATACTCGCAATAATCGTATCGATTATGTAAGCAAAGTCTACATTAGGGCTAGCTCATAATTAACCCATTGTTTTCGCATTAATAGCAACGGGCCCATGTCGACTTCTCTAATTCTTCCGCTCGATGAGCCTTTCTAAATACTCTTCGATTCTTACCCAAGGTGACAATCTGCTCAAGTGAACCGTTAAGGCCTGGGTTTTGATCTGCGCTCGGGTCTAGACCTAGAGAGATACGTAGGCCTAGCTCTTGCGCGTTGGTGCGTGCCGATAAAGCCACAACATGCGAAGTTCTGGCTTCTCCTAGGTCTCTTTTCTTCAGGTCGATCCCTTCCATAGCTTCATCGCTGGGCCTTTTCCTGAGGCCTTTTGGTAGGGAAAGGTATTCGTTGGCTCTATCCCGCGACTCCATCGCATGGGCTAATCTGTAATGGAACTTGGTCACTTAGAGTTAACGAAGGGACTGTGTTGTTTTGTATTGGTGCACAAAAACGGGTTCTCAAATGGCTAAATATATCTCCATGCATCTGACTTAGAAAAAGCTTCAACAGGCTACTCCGTACTTTTGATTCATAGCGATTCGGTTATAACTCTCTACCAAATCACTCTTACGGATCAAGCACCGAGGCCCACGCATATGTCCACCGGAAACAATCTAGTTAACCGACCGATAAAATCAGCGTGCGGTCCCACATCCCATTAGATCCGGAATTTGATGTCGGTGAGGAACTTCATGCCCTCCTGGCCCTTATCCACGGTGCGAATTCTTGTATCCGTCGTCTTGCAAATCCCTAGGAACGCTAGTGGATATTTCTATTGCGGATGCCTCGCACTTAATTGATGGTATCCAGCATTGGCGCAGGGCCCATAGTCGAGAAGTATGTGATCCATTCGCGTTTCTTAACCTTCTTTGCAGTGTGGTAACTGTGGTAAACAGTAGCGCAACAGAAACTTTGTCTTCGTGTCAGCAGAATATAGATTTAGAGCTGTGAGATATATAGTGCCGGCGAGAGGACCGCAACAATGAGATGAATCTGAATAAAGGGACAGGTTGGCTGAAATGGTCTGAGAAAAGAGACGTATCGGTTCATCGGATCCCCGGATCCCTCCGTAGTGCGAGTGTTTGTTCTGATTTGAAACCTGAGTACGCGGGACGGGTTTGACGGTTTGACTGCTTAGCACTGGGGGATCAGCCGGGCTTTTCAAGTGTTTGGGCAGAGCGATATGTGGTTACCATCTAGGCTTCTCGCAAGTGGATACATAGAACGCAGCTTTCATTGCAGAAATGGCAAGTGTTGGTTCACATGGTAAGGTCTTCCATTCTTAGTTCTTTGCCTCCATTTCTCGAGAGCGAGCCCATCACGGAGGCGCCTTACCTGTTTGATGAATAAAGTTATCCTTTTTCCTCTCCGGTCTCTGATCACGGCCAAGTGGAATGTCGTTGCGCCTCCTTCCTTCGGGAGGAAATGGCGGTGTGGTCCTCCGTACCCAAGATAGAATTAGACAAACAAGGCAAGTAAATTGGCGAGTCCGACGAAAACGCAAACAGGGGTGCGTGAAATGATACATGATTACTCTAGAGAGCTGAATTCTGGGGAAGATCATCCAAAGAGCCGAGGGCTGTCGGGGTCTTCGTTGACATTGTTCCCAAGCGAGCACCCGCCATAGATTGCATAAGAGTGGGACGACCTCCAGAACAGTTTACAAGTTCTTATGCGAGCCGGGTCTGTTGGCTTTGTCCTCCAGCCTAATGATGACTGACTCGCAACAAAATCACCCCGTCGCTTGGTCGAAGGCCTCTACGTCTGCGATTAACGCAACAACGGTAGGTGGTGAAGTTCTTGCGCCATGTTGCAGGCCTGGTTGAGAGAGTTACGTCGATTTTAGGACAGCCTGGTTCTTGGCTGTGGACTCAAGTTAACAGGCAGGCCACCCCTCAACGAAACACAGAGGTGTCATTACCAACGTCCTCGGCAGTGTAGATGTTGCGAATGACGGGGCCGTCGAATCCCGTGATGTTCTCTCCGTTGAAGACGCAGTTGACGTAGATAGCCAGCTGATCCAGGCACGATTTAGGGCTCAGCTTGGTGCATCGGCATTTGTCGTTGCACCACGAATCGTAGCGGCCAGAGACGACGATCTTACCGGTAGAGTCGTAAGAGTATCCCTTTCCAGTGCAGGCATTGGTGTAACTCCTATCGTCCTCGCAATTAAGAGCCCAGTCATGGCGGCCGCCGAGTTGTTGAGACGTGTTGCGGTGGTGAAGGTGTCCTGTTGACTCGGGGACAAGGTGCGTAAAGACACGATAAGAGGAGGACCAGGAGGAGGTCTGAAGGCGATGGTGATCCATAGCTTCGAGCTTCCAGACTTGTAGAGGAAGGCTTTCGATATCGACACCTACGACTGCGACGACAGGTGACACAGGTGAGATAGAGTTGAGTGCTTCTTTACCAAACTCGAACGTCTGCATGGAAGTGCTGTCGTCAACATCGCCGCCTGGGACCGGAGCCGGAGTAGTAGTGACCATCAAAGTAGAGAGAAGATTGAAGACGACAATGGCCGAGAGCGTGAGAGTGAAAGCTGTTTCTTGGAATTAGCGAGCTTTGTCATTGTTCGTTGAATACTATGATAAGGTTGAATGGAATGGAAAAACCCTAGCTGATCAAAGTTTGGCTGCAAGGGGAAAGCAATGAACTTCTCAAAACACACCATGCGTGCGAGATGGCCCCTTTCTGACCCATTTCGAGATCCGACTTGCATAGCTGTCTTCATCATCATCATCATGATCAAAAAAGGAACCCAGCTGAGATGAAGAGTGTGGTGACGCCTCTAGAGCGCGATTTAAAGAGTTCGACAAAACCAACGTCGCCTTCCTACCAGCCTGAACTTGATGAGCAGGGTCTCGTGCTTCCTCGCCGATAAATTGCTGAAGTGATGTTTCGGGCTGGAGTATGTTGTCAAGTAAGAGTCCTGAGTCGGGCCTTTGAAGATCTTGTGTTGATGGAGAGCCAAATTCGGGAGTTGTGCAACATGGTTGATCAAAAAATTGATGGTCTTGATCTTGGTTCGTAATGCTCATTACAGGGGATGTGATCGAGTTAGGTCCCGAACGCTCCTTGGAGACCATCTTTTTGTATACAATGCCACTGTGGCCCTTATTGAGACGTCGAATTGCGGCCAATATTGAAGGAAGAATCGCGGCCAATATCGAAAGCACATTTTTTACCAAGACTTGAATCTTTCATATGTGAGTAAACAAGCGACATCATGGAATGTTCAACTTACTAGGAGCCACAATGACTCCTGATGACTGTATCTCTGTTTCTTCAGAAGCCCAAGGGCAGTCAAATTGAGGACAAGAGACACCATTGACTGACTGAAGTTGAAGGACAATGCAGCCCACGGGTCAGAACGCCGCGCTGTATTTAATAACATTTTCCCTGCCCAACCAATCCGATAAACACAACAGAGTGAGATAGCGAGGGTGAGTAGAAGTGAACTGCTAAATGTGTAGTGTCTGTGTATACAGTTTTGTCAGCACCATCTAAGTAACATCGAAGAGGAATACTCACAACAAGGCCAATGACGATACAAAGAGTCCAATAGTGATGAGGCCAAACACTATTGTCACACTTTGGACCCTCACTCTTTGGACCACTGTCCTGTCATACAGAGAAAGAACAACAATGTATATCTCTCCAGCCTATCCCAGCTGTGAGATAGTTGTCCGCAGGAACCAGAAAATATACTCACTTCCAGAAAATTTTGGGAGAAAAGAGCCACGTAGCCAACAATGTAGACAGCTTGCAGTGGTGCCTGAGTAATGACGATAGTGTCTGTAATCGCAGAGAGTGCTTGGATCGAGGCATTCAGAAAACATAAAAGTGGACCAATAAGCCTTGATACTGAACAAGGAAGTCTTGATGACAACGTTCTCCAAGCCACCAGGAAAAGTAATATGGCGATGAATACATTGACAAAGCTGCATGCCCATGCGGGATCTTTCATCGAAGCTGTCATGATGTTGAACTGCGGTTGAGTAAACGAACCTATGAGAAGAATGAATGGATAGAGCAGAAGAAACAAGTGGACATGCAGGAGAAGAGCCTTTTATCTACTGGTCATCGAGAGAGGAACTGAGGTGTTCACGATAGGTGACCTGAAATTGTCGATCTTTCCTGGTCAAGGCTCATTTATAGCCTCCCTGATGCAGGCATCTTAGAACGATCAGCGGAGTTCCTTGTCGAAGCCTCTCGGCATATCACCGTCGCAACCCGCTCGTCAAGCTGCAGGATTATGTCAAGGAGAGAGGTCGCAGACCGGTGTGCGGACTATATTGACGGTCACCGTGTAAGTGCAGACTAAGACATGACCTTCTCGATGATACGTTGAAGGTGCTTGCTGGCCTCTTAGGAGGCTCAAATCAAGGCACCCGGAACTCATGTGGTGAAAGAGTAACTTGTGTCTTTTCTCGGGCCTACACGCTTGTCGAAGCATATGCAGTCTCACTTTCCAGGACTTAAAGGCGTTGACCCTGAGCAGAATCATGCTCTTGAAGACGCATCGTCAGATCGTGGGGCGGGCATTGACTATTCGGTTGAATCTATTATTCTGATCGGGAAAAGAAACACGAAACCGCATCTACGCAAAAATCCAGCAAGGCAGAGAATAACAAGGGTAATTTTCTCTCCTGAAGTGATGCGGCTTGCTTGATACATCCCCGAGATGCTCAGCCCCCCGCAGATTCCCCTGTTCTTAATAGGTCCGTGTGTCAAAAAAACCTCCTGATTGGCGCCACTAGCAACCAACTTGGGTGCAAGACTTCGTCGCCATTGACCTTTTGCAGCAGGTTTAGGCTCTACAGGCGACCACGGGGAGGTAGGGCTTGTAAATATTTAAGCCAACCATGCGTACCTGCGATCCAATGCTGGATGCTCCCGGGCCGCTCCATTTGATCTAGGGACTTCACTTGGGCCATAGTCGCTGGAACCAACCAATCCTCGCCTTGCCGACCGAATATGCCGCAAATCGAGAGGAGGATGGTTCGAGTTGTGCGACCATTGGTCAAATGAAACTCACCGATTGCAGCGAGTGCTCTGGTCCAGTAGAGCATTGCTCCTGCGTTGTCGAATTTAACATGGCGGATTTTCGCCATGATGGTGAATAGGCGTAGCTTTTCAAATTTCAAAAGACTTGGGCGAGCTTGGACCTCTAGACATATTGCATCCGCCTCTTCTAAACGCTCTTGTGCAAACAGAATCTCCGCCAAGGACAATTCCAACAATGATTGTCCTAACGGGGAGCTCGAATCAGAGTCACGTCGCGCAATTTGCGCTCGAAGAAGGTGGTCAGCTGAGGTAAAATCGGCAAGCTCTCGCATCGTGTCGGCAAGGTCGCAAACCAGGTCTCGCCGATCTTCACTGAAGATAATACTTTCGTCGGCTTCAGCAGTCTTGAGAGCACTGTCGAGATGTGCTAACGATTCGGTAAATTGGCCCCGGAATCTCATTGCCCTCCCAAGTATCATGTCTTTGCGGAATACCACGACTTGCTCCGCTGGAGTCGGCTGACCCATCGGGCGCCATGCGTGAAGAGATTTTTCAGCACCAGTGATGTTCTCCTGCTGGATGCAGTTCAGGGCATGTTGAATGGCTCCATGGCCGTTAGCCGAATGCATTAGTATGTTTCCGTCCCTCGCCAAATTGACATCGCTCAAGTCGTTGGGATTCTGGACAGCTTGGCCTGTAGGTCTGGAAATTCGGCTGAGGAGACATCTGGCTTGCGCAAGACGAGATTGGACATAGAGGTCCCCATAATCCTGGGTCGCAATTTGCGCAGACTGAATGGCAAGCTCCTTCCACGCCAGATTTGGAAAACGGGAGGCCTCGATGAGGGTCACGCCTAGGTCGAGTCTAGCGTGGTGAGAAAGGTGCTCCAAGATCTCATTCAATGGCTGTAGTGTATGTTTGAGATGTGACACGTACAAAGCGCTGTTTGGGACACTACGAGGAATTAGTATGTATGCAGGAGGTTGTAAAGGAAATGAGCTTACGGTCTCTCGAGGTACTTCCAGGGAATTGCCCTGTAAGTCAGTAGCAAGACTTGGCATCTCCAAAGCGCGGCATTAGCAGCTGTTGCTTCGCGAATGGAGTTGGCGAAAGCTTCGTCCACAATGTAACCGCCACTCGAATCGACCACAAATGCCACAGATTCTAACTCATGAGAGGCAGCTCTTAGCCTCGACCTGTCGGAGAGCAGCTTGACAATATCCGAAGCCAGCCCCACATAGCTTGCGTCCTCAGCTTTGACATCGCCATGCTCGGTCCACCGTATCCGGGGTGATGCTCCGCGCGACAGGAGATCTGTAATAATTTTGTGGGAGGTTGAGAGGTAAGAGATGATTACCGATAGTAACTTCGCCTCTTCCGAAAGGATGTTCAATGCAGTGATGGCGTTTAATGCAGAGGCCAGCTGGTCGCCTCTCCACGGATGTTGAACTCCTTCAATGGATTGTGAAACCGTACGTTCTGGGGTAACTGTTGTGGGGGAAGCTGTCGCAAGCTCAGAAACAGGCTGAAAAGTAAGTCTTAAAGACTTGTTGACAAACATGCCTTGTACTAAAGGACTGTTAGCGTAGCGGCGGAATATGGGTCTGGGATGTACGTGTTATTTGTCCAACAGTTTTGTTAATAAAGGGTTCATACGAGAGGGTTTTGGCACATATGTCGGTTTCTTCGAGGAGGAATTTGAATGCCAATTTGCGATCCTCGTCCGAAGCGTCTTCCCATCTGAAAACTCGTCAGTAGCCAACTCTCCTAGAATGGATCACTTACTTGGATGGGAAAGGCAACAGGTAGAGAAGTGATTTGGAAGCTGCACGCTGGTTGCCCAGCAGGCTTTCAAAGGCTTCAAGAATGGCTGCCCACCGTCTCCCAGTCTTGAGGATTTCGTATACTTTGTCACTAGTCGCTGCCGCAGGTTGTATCGCATTATTGATTGCCTCCAGTATAGGCTTGATTGTGCTCCCTTTTCTATGTAAATTTGCGAATGCATAACAGCATGCCCTCTTGGAAATGTCAATCTTTTCGATTGCAATGAAGAGTCTAACAAAAGGGTTCGGGGAAACACCAAATGATGGCACAACTTCAGAGTTTGCGTCGCTATCAAGGGTACTTTGCGAAGAATAAAGGTAATCATTCACAAGTCCCTGAGCCGTCTTAGACAAGGGAGATAGCTGGAACTGAAGAGGTGGACTAGGAGGGGTTCTTCGAGCACGTTTCCTTGGCCGGACTAGCTGCAAACTCTTGAACGAGGCTTGCAGTATATTAATCTACTGTACCAACTCCTTTCTACAAACTCAAGGAGATATACCCGAGTTCCACCTATTTTACGGCTTTCGTAATATCTGATCTGCCTCGGCAGTTCTCAAGGCCACAATGCTGGACCCTAAAGTGATTTTAGCTTACCAAATCTCAAGAGCTGTCGCAATCCGGTTGATAGAAAAAGAAGAGCCTTGACTACACCGTGTTGCTTGTCCTCCTTCGTTCCACCCATCTGATCTCTTAACACTCACGAGAGACGACAAGCTTCATCATAACCGAAAAATGACGGAAGCCAGAAAGGTAGCCCTTGTGACTGGTGCAGGTGAGCGGTGTTAAAATCTCGCATTGAAGTACACAAGTTGAACAGAATCAAAGCTAGCGGAATTGGTCTTGCGCTCAGCAAACATCTCCTCAGTCGTTGTTACAATGTAGCCTTATGCGATATCAATGCTGAGGCTAGCAGGAAACACATAACTGAGCTGGGTCAAAATACAATCTTTATTCAGAGTGACGCGACGTCCTACGAGGACCAAGCGAAAGCATTCGAGCAAGTATGGGCGGCTTGGGGACGACTGGACTTTGGTACGTAGTGTTGCATCCAAACATTCGTTCGCACGCTTATGCTATTGTTAGTTGCTACAAATGCAGGGATATTTGATTCGGTTGACTTCTACAGCTCTCTACTTGTATCAGGAACTCCTTCCAAACCGAACCTCAAGACCATCGATATAAATTTGACGGCGGTGTTCTTCACCGTCTATCTGGCTCAGCATTTTCTAGCCTACAATCCGGCTGGAGAAAAAATCACAGTCACCGCGAGCTCGACTGCACTATATCCTATACCTTTTGCTCCGCTCTACGGCGCAAGCAAATCTGCTATACGTCTCCTCACAAGACTTTCTAGGATTTTTAAAAGCTAATAAAGCATGCGTAGATACCGGGACTTGTGCGCTCAATGGCATCGAAGCTACAAGAATCGAATATCGCCATTAATTATGTCTATCTAGGGATGGTGCTAATAGCACTAACTAATGCTATTATAAACCATATACTAAGGGATAAGATAACTCCAATTTCCACTGTGCTAAAGGCCCATGATCGCTTTCTGAACGGCAATGAAACAAGCTATGCTACAGAAATCAGCGTAGATAAGATCTATCTGCGCGATTATGTGCCTTTTGCGGATGAGGCACAAAAATGGGTTTGTATCATTGTTCCTAAATTGGGTCACTCACTGGGTCAAAACACTAGTGTAGATGTCGCAACTATAAGGCAGGAATAGACACTTTATCAAATGAATCAGACTAAGATTGACGTCTAATTTATATTAGAAGTGAAGTCACCTATAGCTCCTTATTGTGTTAATCACGTCGGTCCATGCTTTCCCTTTTACTGTCCTTCTATTTATAGCTCTTACACCTTATCTTAGTCAAATAAATTCTCAAGAAGTGTCGGGTCTAGGCTAACTATACTGCTTTACCGCCTACACTTTATTAGATAAGGATATATTTTGTGCAGTCGTGAACCCGCTAGCATTTAATCAGACAACTCCTGGATATTTCCCAAGCGTATGAGACCAGAGTAGCCCCCCGCCAGATTGTTTCCGGATTTACTTTCGGATTTGCTTCTATAGTGTCGAGTTCGTAGATCCATTGACTGTGGCCTCGATAAGATGTTTCATAACCATAGTCTACCATATCTATCAGCTCCAAAATTTTTGTTTCGTGGAAAGTGCCTCAATGGAGTAAAGGGTGTATGGGATCTATACTAAGACGTGAGTAATAATAAATGAGCTAGAGCTGCTTTTGGCATCGATAAGTCTCGTTAGAGATCAACATTAGGCAAAATGATCTCAAATGGGTTCGACTCAGTCGATTCGAAATTTGATGTCATCGTCATCGGGGCTGGACTTTCTGGAATCAACGTCGCCTATCGACTGCAGAATCAGCTACCAGGGTGCAAATATACGATTCTAGAAGCACGAGAAAGTCTGGGGGATACGTGGAACCTTTTTAAGTATTTAGGTTTAAGATCAGATTTAGACCTCTTCACCTACGGCTTCCCCTGGCGTATTTAGACGGAGAAGAAATCGATTGCGAATGCCAATTCAATCCTTTAATACCTTAATGCTTCGATCGAAGCCAAGAAGATTGACTAAAAGATTAATTATAACACTAAAGTCTATTTAATCAGTTGGTCTATAATAGAATAAGCATAGTTTATTGATATAGAGGTATCTCTTAAAGGCGAAGAACTCTAAGCATAATAACTACGAACCAATGCACTAGTAATAGCGTATGGTTATTTCGACTATGACGCCCCGTTGCCAACTCTAATCCCCGGTCTTGCAAATTTTTAAGGAATAACGATCTATTCTCAATCATAGCCCAAGGATCTTAACTATATAGGTAAGAAGATAATTATCGTCGAAAGTGAAGCGATAGCTATCACTCTTCTTCTAAGTCTAGCACATAAAGCCGGCTATATCACTATGCTATAGAGAAGCCCCTCCTATATAATATCGTACGCAAACTCTAATGACTTACCTTAATATACGAGACTGTTACCAAATCCATTATGGCTTAGGCTAAAGCGGCTTCAAATGATTTTAGTGCCAATATGGCTATAAATATTCTATCGTGGATTTCCTAATTCTGCACGCCGAATATTCCGGTCCGAAGCAGTGCGATATCTAGGCCTGGATTACCCTATAGATAAGTATTTTAAGCCCGCCTATGAACCGTGGGACTAGAGGGTCTATCTCACGTCTAATAGGGATTTCTTTAAGTCAATTCAGTCTAGAAAGGCTAACATTATCACCAACTATATTAACTATGTGGATTATAAGTCGATATACCTAGAATCGAGGACAAAAATCGAACCAGACATTATTGTAATAGCCATAGGTCTTAAGTTATAAGTTAGCGACGGTATCCAAGTGTCGATTAACGGCCAAGTGGTTAATGCGAATAGCAAAATGCTCTGGCGTCACTCTTAGCTACAAGATATTCCCAATTATGCGGTTATACTAGGCTATAACAATGCGTCTTGGACCTTAAGTGTGGAGACTTCGACGATACTGTTTTGTCGCATTCTTAAAACTATGCAGCGCTACCAATACACGAGCGTTACGCCCAGAGCTGATTCTAACGTCAGGCCAACATTATACTTCCATGTCAAATCCAACTACGTGCGACTAGCGGAAAGAACATTCCCTCAAGCTGGCGATATTGGACCCTGGCTAAAGAGATCTAATTACATCTGGGATTTACTAAAGGCGAAATATAGCAGCCTTCTCGATGGAAGTCTGGAATTTCATCGCGATGTTAGTGTGGCAAAAGCAACGATTTCAGACCAAAAAGAATCCAAGAGACATTAGAAATAGGACTGATGGATGGTATGATAGCTCATTCGGACCTAACAATATACTTCGGTACTTGAGCACAATCGTCATGGTAAATGTTCAGAATTCTTTGATCTTGACACACTTTTAAGTCAGATAGTGTTTAGCTAAGCGGCGCTACACAAAGCTAGCGCTGTTTAACCTAATTTTACTTTTATAGTAGAGCTGTTTAGCTGTTTAGCTTAATAATACTTTTTTGTTTAACTATGTAAAACACTATTGAGCTTAACCCTAACTTTCGCACTTAGAGTGTGATTTAGTTTAATCATATATCATCCTCGCCATCAGGCTTCTTCCTTCGGTTGGCCGCGACTGGGTGGATACCTACCCAGGTCTGGAGGCGCATCATTCAACAGAAGCGTGACGTATCTGGGGGCATCTTCAATGACGTATCCCGGTGGCTCTACGGACCGGGACACTCTGTCTGCCTGTCGCCTGATGCCTGTAGCAACGTCCATAGCAACGTCTAAGTACCAGTTGTGAAAGACGTTCTTGGTCACTTCCGACAGGACCCGCCATTCTTCAGTCTCGGACACGTCTCTAGCTCGGGCAAGCTCGACGTGTGTGAGACATGAGAGGGATACATTGAGAATCTCGACCAACATGGGCAGCTTGCGTCGAATGTCCGAAATAGTGATGGCGTCGTACGTGAACTCAGAGTGCGTGAGCCAGCTCTTCACAATTGCGCATTCTTTGATTGAACTGGAGAGATACAGCCTTACGAGACTCGGTAGAGGTCGTAGTGCTGAGCTGAGAGATGTTAGGATCTTGGTCAATGTTAATGCCCAACGTACCCTGTCAGATTGACGGTCAATGAGCGTCGATGTGGTACCGATACTGCACAATGAGCTTATACCGATGGCAATGGCCCAATATCGAATCGGAAGGTTCTCAAAGTCATCAGAAGCCTTTTGCATTCTGGAGAATGTGTCAGGCTAACTTGCAACCCTCACCCAATGAGGCATGCTGATTACTCGTAACTCTCAGAAGTTGCGGCATGTTCGGAGCGTCGTCATGATGTTGCTATCGAGAGGTATGTGTGTAGATGATATGTCGTCGTCTGGAATCTATTTGACCGGGTCGGCCGAATGACAAAGAGCCCCTGAACTGCCCAGGTGCTTCTGTGCCTCCGGTTCCTCTCCTTTCAATACTGCGGGCCATTCAAGTAGTAAACCATTCCGCCAACCTGCGTCTTGGAGACTTTGAACTGTCGATAACTCGTGCGGATCTCGGGACACACAGTTTCGAGCGTTGTGGTCGTGGATTGTTTCTCGGCCGGGGAGACCTCTCTTCGGCCACTGCACCAAATATGAGTTCATCTTCCGTTCGCAACAGGAACGATTTTCACTCGTATAATGGAGGTTCGGCCCGCGTGGCTCATTTCGCACGAGGAACATTCTCCGTGCGCGTGGTGGATAGTACCTGATTTCATAATCCAATTCGCTGGCGTCTGAATGTCTCCGATTCGGGTCCTGTCAGTAACGACAATGGCAGTTTTGTTCACAACCAGGAGGCTGTTCAAGTCGATGCCTCTCCTCGCGTCTCTGTCGCTGGCGCTCCTCGGTACGACGAATCGCGCACTCGCACCATGATGCACAGCGCCCGCGCCTGCCCCCGCCACGGCGATTCTCGCATCGACATGGTCTTCTGTCGATTTTTCTCGCCGCTTTGGCAATTAGATCTATTGTGGGGCCCACTTGAATTGCAAATAATCAGCTTGTGAGCTTGACATGATGGGAGTGTTAGGAGGCACTAACTGCTTGCCAGAACAGCTCTTGTAGCCTGGGTGCTTGATCTTTGAAAGGTTGGCTGAGAGATCCAAGCTCTCGACGGCGTGACTCGGATCGGCTCAGAGCTCGCTGACCCCTTTGACCGTCTCCTCGAACTGGGGATGAAGGAGAGGAGTCCAAACCTAATTTGCCCTCTAATTCACCGTGTAGCTTGTTTCTCTCTTCAGCTAAATAGTCGACAATATCTTTCAAGGAGATTGCTTTTTTGGCTAGGAAGCAGTGAGGGAGTCTAGCGCCTTGCATGTGTCTTTTGGATTTTATCTTAAACTTGTTGGCCTCAAGCCACTGAATGACAGCTCCATGTAGGCTGAACAATCTCTGGCCTATGAGGATACAAGATGTAGGGTTTTCGAAGTTCTTGGCCTTTTCCATTAAGTTCCTTTCCAAATTTGTGTTGTATGTCTGGTACCTCGCAAGCTGAAATTTGATATCGGCCCTGCCAACGTTGTGATTTGCCATTCCATCGTGGATCGACGCAACAATGCTGAAGACGGTACCCAGGGCACCTATGAAATCCATCGGTGGATGGAAAGACCATAGAATTGAAGGCTTTGTGGATAGTAATTCTTCAGATTTAGTAGGGTAGAGTAAATGCCCGCTGCAAGTGTTTGACGAGGAGGTCGACGATAAATCGATTCGTTCTTCCGTTGAAAATTGTAGGTAGCGGGCGATTTCAAAACTTTGTTGCTTTCATAATGGGATTCCCGTGGGGTGAGATGAGCGGTTTTCATCAAATAGGCCATCGCTGTGGAACGATTTTGAAGCCAGGTGAGCCTGGGGAACCCGCTTGTTGGTGACAGCTTTGTATTGATTTTCTGGAGAGTCAGGCTTGCACAGCGGAGAATCTCGGCGCACATATGAGGTGATTGTCTGCTGATGACCGGACCGTGGTCTATGGAACCATGGGCCATTTTCGACTTGACGTAAAAGAAGAATTTCGGAAGAGGTGTTTCGCGGTTTTAGGTCATGCTCGAGCCTCAAGGGTAATGTTTTGTGCTCGTCCCTGGCTTCTCTATTCGCGTAAGAGGGGTGTGCCACCTGCAGTTTTCCCAGAATTTGATTGTTCCGGCTTAGGTTCTCCAACCAATCAATCAGGCGCGTCCGTGATGGAAATTATGCATGGTCTTTTTGCTTTTACAGTGGTTGAATTGGTCCTCCTGATAGAATTAAAGAATGGACGAAAGCGAAATCCTCTTTATAACGCACACAGAGGAGAAAGGAAAGGGGTCGCCGCAATGGCTATTTACAACTGAATGCTGTGATCTCATTTGTTGGTGTTGGCCGTCTCTAGAGAGAGTAAAAGAGACGGAGTGTCTATCGAAGTAAAAGCAAGTAAAGACAACGAGCCACGGGGACAAGGTCACCTTCCATCTTTGGTAACTCAACCGAGGTAACCACGTGACACTCTTCGACGGAGCACTCGCTTGGACCGCTTGAACGAGGTTACTGAGAGTCAAGTAGAAGCCAGCCAGCAGCCTCTACCGTCTCCAGTCAGTGACATTAAAAATCCTAACGTACTCCGCAGGTTACCAACGGCATGTTGTGCTGGGAGACTGACTGAATACAGTGAGCGCATCCGCCTTCTACCCTTCTACCCTTCTACCCTTCTACCGTCGAAGCCTCCGAAGCGGAAACGAGAAATTGAATAGCAACTGCACCGGCCCTTCCAAAGCGACTGCGAACAACTTGTCCTAGCCCCTCCGTTCGAGACGTTAATTCTATCACACGTTGAACACAGACATATTATTAGCCGCGAGAATGTTTCCAATGAAAGTGATAAAATGAGTCAGTTATGAGCGAGAAACGATTTACCACCTCACTTCGCCGAAAGCGGTCGGATTGCGGGTCTGGAGCACCCAGCTCAGCTGCACCGAGCGACCAGAGGCTTAGAGGAAAGGAGAGCGCTCCTTACAAAGTCAAAGGATGTCATGAGCTTCAGTCTTCTGGAGCAGCTCCCGCACATCTAGTCGAACTTTAAGCAGTTCTTTCTCGATGTGTCGGTTAAGAAGTTGTCGTTAATATGTTCGTGCTGCGTCGTTTCCGTTCTAGTCCCATGATGGGTAGAAAACTGAGCTGGCACGCGACGATGAGGAATACATTAAACATGTGCAACTGCTACTGAGTCTCCACGTTATACAATACTGTATAGTATCAAGGGATTTTCATTTTCCTACTTTCCTTCCGATATAGTCGGCGACAGGAGCGTCTTTGCTTATCGTCCAGCTACTGTAGGCCATAAGACGCCACTAGTGACATCGTCAGATGACGTCAGGTGTTATTTGTCTCCCTTCGTCTCTCTGCGCAATCAGCTCCCAAACGCTTAGGTTCATTTCACGGGAAATGTGAATAGTACTATTGCAGGCAACTGATTTCTGGATAATGTCTCCTCTAGATCTAGCAGCCTAGTGAGATCTCCAGTATTAGGGGAGTTAGGCCACCGGTGCGCAACTAAGGTTTATCCATCCTGATATCTTGTGCACAACTCTACACGCCGCATTCCTCAAAGTATCTTAACACGATGACACCCAATGCGTTCAACCAGCGCGCGCAAGAGAATTTCCTTTGAACATGCTCGGATTTTCCTTCGGACGTATTCTACCGCATCTGTTCACGCCCCATCACTTTGGAGAAACATGTGTTTGTGCGCTCGCCTTGAAAGGGAATGCATTGGTGAGAAGTGCATGCTCGTGATCTCCGAGAGCTATCTGTATGCGCATTTTTCAGCTTTTAGTGCTGCCAGACGCTCCCCAGTCGATCTCCGGTGCCTCGTTTGTGCATGCTTACGCATCTCGTAGAGTGTAGCCGAAATCGAGAATGGATGGATTCGGGACGTTGGAAGAGAACTTGCGGGCCGTGAAAAGAGGATTCCTCGAGTGGAAGGCACTGTACGGCCTTAAATATACGGACTCGTCCGGCCTCATTGGACTCGAAAATTGTGAATGACGCCACATTCGAATTGCTCGTGGCGAGCCGGACTCCTTCGATATCTTGAGACTCGAGGCTCCTCCTTCCAGCTATCTCTGAATACACACTGAATGCATTCAATGTCCCCAGAGACCACTCCGAGCTTTATGGTTAAGAGATCTGCTCATCGCTCCTGGGCGTAGGTCGACGAGGAATCCGAGCGAACCACGCCAGACTATGGCAGGGAAAGCTATTACGAAGGAGGGCGAAATCAGTCCAGAAGGCGCTAGCCGGTAGAAAAACATTCTAATCTTCATTAGTGTTCTCCACTAGAAGGAGAGTCCATCTTGGTCGTGGCATCGCGCGAACGGGCGAGGGTAGAAAGGAGTAGAAAATCACTGGCATGGCGGAGTGAGTTATCCATTCTTTGAACGTTGCCACTATTATGCCGCCCATTACGTCATACCTGTTCTGGCTAGATCTGTGTTAATACCCCCCGGCATAAGCGAATTTCTTTCACGCCTACAAGCTTTACTAGGTGTAGGCACGATAGTAGTAGCCACACAACTGCCAAAGCGGTCAGGTAAGAGGGCAGGCCGGTTTCTAAGAACCACTGAGCTATCGGTTTATGACCCGACAGGATCGACTTGGTGCCTTCCGGATTCTGAAGCCGCAAAACACAGGAAAATGCGCGGTCTGCACACACAGAGAGAAGGGGAGGGAGGGATTGCCGACTAACGATGTCACTCACATAGATTGTAGGGTTTAACCACAAGTTTTCAGGCATTACGAAAAGAATTCTACCATCTGAGAAACCGATGAAAGCTAACGTCATCTGCGAGACAATAGAACAAGCAGGGAATTGTTAAGTAATAACTTAACCACCTTCAATTGCAGCCTTAAAAGTGTTCCTTGTCTGTGCATTTGCTGTGAAGGCTTGGCAGGTATGCCGAGTAGAGTCCCTTAACCTTTTGGCGCAGGACCTCGCCAGATCATCTTTCCAGGCTCGAAAATTCAGCTAGTATATATGACTGGCCAACTCTAAGTCGAATGATACAGTAGAATAAAGTGGCCTTATCATCATCATTCTACTATACCTATCATAGACAAACAGATCACATCCGCCGAAGCCGAGCTCAAAATGCTGAATTCCTGCTCTAGGGGCTAGGCCTTTTTTTTCCCACCACATGAATATCTTTCTGAAGAGTGGGTGAGAATTTCTTGTCGTAGTGGGAAGCGGTGCCAAGTTTGCACCAATTCTGGTATCTTAAAATAAAGCCAATCTAATATCAACTGCCTGCATCCTCTGAACCATTAGCGCTATGAATGCTAGTGCTCTGTTATGCAACGCTTAGTTCTAGGCGATGTCTGGGGGCTAAATGGGATGTATTGACGAGTCCCCCTTCCCTCTCTCGGAGGGAGATCCCTATCTATCATATAGGCAAAAGGAGCGTTCCAAGGGAGGGCTTTCTCGCCGTCGCACAGCGCGCCGCGGGGAGTCATCGGCCGTCTTCGAGCGGCGTTCTATCGGGCGACGTTCTAGACGGAGAGAAAGCCTCCTTGTGAAGCCCGAGAATATAGTCATATATGACCAAAAACAGTGAATTGATGGTGTTGCAAAAGTTGTAAGGAACGTGAGGGCGTCGGCGTTCCGCCGGAGGCGCTAAGACGCTAGGCGTGAGTATTTGACTTGTAAAGACGGTGTTGACAGCGCCCGCAACTCAGCCTAGTCCAACATGCTCCTCCTTTAGAACGATGACGAATCGATTCCGCGCACAATCCCATAACTCGCACTTGCGGCGACCGCACCAATACAGAGCGTCGACATCATTGACCACACAGATTGAATGGTCGTCGCCCCAAAGAGACGGGCTTTGAGGAAGCCGAACGCGATCAATACAGATATTGCCATGGCGATTGAGATGATGAGTGCCGTGTGGACATCACGCAACGCAAAGTAAGGTAGCATCGGGAGTATGCCGCCTTCTTCTCATGAGCTTCTGGAAATCAATTCATCAAGCCGCGGGCTGGACTCACCCAGTGTATATGCCACACCCATGATAAGGGACGACCACAATGCATGGCGATGGAGCGGCTTCTCAAGCTTCAGCTCTAGGTCCATCATGAACTTCTGAGGTCAGCTTGGTTGTTTTGACACCGCAATCCAAGAAACCTCTCACTTGAGTCCATTTTATTTTATCTTGACACAGTGCCTCGACAAACGGCTGAGCATCTTCTCGTGTTGGTCCATATGCACACAAGATCTGATAAATTTCTTCTTGTTCTTGATGTGGTATCCTTTCTACCTCGCGTTGTTCTCTCAGTCGTTCGTTCTCATAAAGCTGCCGATCAGTGAGTGCTGCTAGATATTGTCCTAGGCCCATAGACAGAGCACCACTGAGCAACTCGGCTAAACCCCCCATGATCACCAACTTCTGTGATCCGAGGCTTGCAAAGCCCACGGTCAGGGCGAAAGGAACAGTAAGGCCATCTGCAAAACCCAGAACAAAGTCGTGTAGATATCGACTATGTCGATTATGACGTTCAGCCATGCAAACGGTTGAACTACTCGAGAGCCTGACACATTATGCCCCCCGAGTCTTGGGGGTATTGTGTAGTATTTCTCGGTATTCATTATACCTACCTAAACCAGCCAGCCAATGGTGACCGCACCATTAATAACATGGCCCGACTGCTGTCGTGATCTATTTTCGAGTTGATCCTGGCCGCGTCAGCACATGGCGACCTCATCAATGGCATGAATTCGATCATCGAAGTGGCACCGTACGGTTATTCAAGCTGGCAAATTGGAGGAGACCTCATTTCAACACGTGAGCTCTGATTGGTGCTCGAATTCAAGCCGCCTTGAAGGGCCACCACTTGTATCTGGGCAATGCCGCAACAAACGTCGCAATCAATGTCTAGTTGCCCATCTAGCTCATGTTCCGAAACTTGGAAAAGGAAGCGTCAGCGAAGAAAAGTGCACTGAGAGACTTGCCTTTTGAGCCTGCGTCTGTGGCAGGTTAGGCATAGGAGGCTGTTCTCGGCAGGACAGATCCTCGTCGACTGACACTAGTGGCGACAATGTTGGGGGCAGCACAAGCAACAAGCCGTTGGAGTCTGGCTTGTGATCCTCGTGGTGTGCGTTGGTTAGGCATTGCTAGGACCCCCATCTGATGCCGCAGCACTGGAATATGGGGACGGTCATGCAGGGCATGAATACTAATACGAGGATGACCTTCCTAGGCAGCAGCAATGAAGATGTTGAGCCACAGTCGGTCTGGTAGTACGAGCCTTTCAACGGACCTCAGTTCTCTGGCTATGGTGAATCAGTAGCGATTGATACAGCCGACACATCCCTCCCCTTGGCATTCGTATTTAGAGTATCTGAACTAGATCCTCCCGGCAGAAATATGACCACCAACAATTCCATTAGCTCAGTCGAATCATGCACGACATATTATTGTACGGATGAGTTCAAACGATACAAAAAAGGGCCCACTAATAATTCGCTGTTGATTCTTCAACCGAGAGACGCTGGCGCGGTCCCTGGGATGCCCGTCGCTGCGTCACACCTTGCATTCAGCGTCATTTCGAAAGCCCGGGCATACAGGTTGTCAATATCGGTTCTTCTTAATCTTTCTCTCAAGAATGCTAGGTCTCCTGGTCAACCCCCCATCACAGCTCTTTCGAGGCTGGAAGCTTGCTTCTATATCGTTGTAGTATAGCCGTAAATATGTCCTGCCAGCCTTACCAATATCTGTAATGTGGGCCTCTTCTGGGATTCATTGGTATCCACAAGCAGTCGAAACTGGTAGTGTCGCGCTTACCTAGTGAACTCGATGTGAAATGATGGCGAGGTAGGATCATGATCGTCACCTGTGGACGCGAAATCTTCGTACGAATCATCTACCACGATTTCAGTCTTCAACCAGTCAGCTGGATACCAGACGCAGGCCACCCCACCGATCAAACTATCCAGGACAGACAAAGCCTTGCAAATAAAGCCAACGGAGCTTCTCGAAATGGGAAAGGATATCTCGAGTATCGAAGATAGCGAGGGTTTATTCATTGAGACAAGCGCTGATTCTACTGATGAACCTCATGGCATTGTTACGGGGACTTGATCAATGTAACCCCAATTCCGTCTTTATCGAAATCAAAAAGGAAGAATAAACTTTGGAGGCACTAGACTCATGGCGGATGCTCACTCATCCGGTGCCGCATGTTTGGCAGAGCCAGATCTTACTGGCGGTTTAATCGTCCAAATGAACGTGGACAGAGTGCGTGACTATCCCGCTCCTTCTAAATCTCGACTGGGAATTCCTGTTCTTGATTATCGTATCGGTAGTGGTGTTGAAAATGAACGAATCGGTGAAGGGTGTGGGTAGTCAACGACTCAGTCTTTTCTCCTCTTTGCCCAATAACCAGCCTGGCGAGTAAGGAGATCGGTGGAAGAGAGAGTCTCCGCAAATCTAGGAAGAAGAAACATCCCACGGATCGCCGCATGAACGGACACGAACTGGATCAAGCTTCACCACTGAAAAGACAGAAACCAAAACGAGAGTCATTTCTCAATACACCGCTGGCGTTGGTTGCGATGCGGTCCCCCAGAGCAAATCTGGTGACTCCGAAACCGACCATGTCTCCAGGGACTTCATACCCGGCATGGCTGTGAGATATCTATGGACATATCTGTTGAATACATCCTTTATCGGCTTGAGGATGGATGTGTCAAACGTTGTCAAGTCATATGTTAGAACCGACTGGAACCTTTTCTGGATCCAATGCATGTCCACCCAATCGAAATCTTGCTATAGCTGCTACGGAGGCGACATGGAATACCAGCTCGACCGGTGAGATCCCCACGACCGTTTGTCGACCTCAGACAGATTAGGTCGTGAGGGTCAAGAAAGATAGGCCCGTTATTGTTCCGACCCATCCAGAAATTTTTTTAGTATCCAGACAACAGCTTACGCACTTGCATCTGACCTGAAGAGTGGAAGGTTTGCCAAAGCCCCCGATACAGCCACTTTTGACATACTGTAGAAGCATGGAGATCGCGTGGGAGAGTCGCGTCCCAAAGGCTGAGATGACGTAGAGGCTGCCGCAAGTTCTATTCGATAGGTCGCGTCCGCAATGCAGTCGCCATCCGCTCCAATGGTATACTGTAATAACTGCCGCGTCCGTGGATTCCGTGAGGACAACTGTCAAACTGGAGAGAGCAGTCGTTGCCGATGGGGGAAGCCCGTGATGGAGAAGAAATCACTACCAGTTACGGCCGAAGGATATCGGGAGAAAAAAATATGCCCTTGTCCGAGCAAAGGCAGTGATATTCCCACCTGGCTTGTGGCAGTGCATGACCCTTGGTCCTCCTATAACTTCTCTCTTCTTAACTCACCGTTCTGTGACCCTACAGCAACGATCCTCCACTGTTCACCAGGACCATCGACGATCCGCAACGGACCCTCCACCCATTTGTTGACCCACTTCTCGCTTAACGCCTTAGCATCTGGGCTGAGCTCAGGGGAGCCACCGAATTCCCAATCCAGATCCCCGCCAAAGCGCTTCGGCACGTTTTCAGGACCGAGGTCGTGGCGTAAAACCGTTGCAGATTCATGATGACCAAGAACTGTTATTTTTCTCGTTGTGTCAGGTTCAAACCAAAGGGTGATGAATTTCCAGATCGTAGGAAAGAAGCTTGGAGCGCCCACGACCTATTTCGGTAGGATTAGCATTTCAGAACGAGGAAAGAGTCACATTGTGAGCGTGGAACATCGAGAAATGTTCGGACTTACATATATTCTTTTTACTGTCTCTGGATAGTGAGCTGTCGCCATGTTGCTAGCAGCACTTAGAAGCTTCCGTAGTCTCCAGAAGGTTGGCACACCAACGTGCGATAGATCGATAATATTTATCGTGGTATCGATATGTTTATGCTGTAATTTTCCGCATAATGGCTGCACAAATTGAGTCACGTATTCGGCAGCAAGGAAGATACTCGACAATGTGGGATCCGTCTTATGCAATGCAAGAATGTCGTCTGCTTTGACTTGAGACACGACATATACCATGATAGGTACTCCGGAAGCATCTCGGCGACCAGTCCATTGAGGTTGCTAGATTTATTTGTCTGAGTTGTTGCGTTACTAAACGGGAGCTCAGCGGTGATCCGTACCAGTCGTCTAACAGTTTCAAATCTTCTGATGTCGACATTATCATAAGCCCTGTCTAGCTGATTATCATGGCGCCACTTTATTGATGCAGCATATTGCTTGAATGCGGCACGGACGTCGTGTTTCCGAGCTCGTAAGTAACGCCTGGGATAGAAGTTAGAAGTGAAACCTGGCAATTTGAGCGCTTCCACTTACAAAAGAATTGGCTCCTCAAAATTGTCACCAGATGCATCTTCTGGCACCAGTTCGCTCTTTGGCCAGGTTGCCGAATTTTTGTGACATAGATCTTTAAGCTCTGCAAGTGCTCTTTCCTCGCGCTCGACAACGGATGCAACCTGGGAAAGATGAGAGGCATTGGTCCTCCTCCTGTTCAAAGAGGTAGCACTTGTTATTCTGAACATTTCAAGCAAATGGGAAGGGATAGCTTGGGTTTGGGTTTTGTAAAGTTCGTAATTACGAACAGCGAGATTCGAAATGTAATCTAAACAATCTTGGCGCAAGCATCTGCAAGTCATGTTGTTACCACACTCTGTGATTTTAGTGTGAGAGGTCGGAGACACTTATTTCCGACCGCTACATTTGCTTACCTACTCTTACGTATAATATATAGCGGCCAGCCCCTCGTTTACTTCTAGTTAGTCAATTCAATTCTCTTCGCGCCGCTACAATCACAACTCAACCCGAATACGATTCGCAGTTTCACCATCATGCCAAACGTGAACGCGATGTCATTGAGGAGCTTGAGGCTTGGGCGGAGTGGGTCATGGCTGCAATGCGATACAGTCAGTTACACTACTGATGTAGCACTCTCTACATTCGATCTTCATCTACTGCAGTACAGCGTTCGTGCAAAGAAGTCGAGCAGGAAAATACAAAATCTTACGCACCGATGGTGGGCGGACGAGCTTTCGCGAGTGGGCGAAGTCCAGGACCGTGGCGGATGACACCCATGGTTTCAGAAGGTTACTGTCCGGGTAGACCACCGATATTGCACTTACAAACACAATCCACTAAGCTGTGTTTTCTTACACATATTATCAAAGCTCCTCTGACCGTCTTGCCTAAAATGAGCAGGCGCAAATCCTCCGTCGCCGCAGAGGCCTCGAAAGTTACAATGACATTATGAAGATAACTATTAATCTCGCGGCTCATCTTGAGAGCATCGACGAGAAGCGAAAGATCATAATCAGAGCAAATTATGATGGGGTCTTTGTCATATCCCGCGGAACGGCAACTCATAACGGAGGAGCAATTTGTCCGAGCGTAATCATGCGATGGCACTTGGGCCGGATCGTCTAATCCAGATGTCGTTCCCGAAAGAACTACCAACATAGGCCTGCATGAATGCAAGAAAATCCTAGTATGACGGCGAGAAAGCTGGAAAAGAATTTACATGATCGTATGGATCATATGATGATAACATCGCAGACGGCCTTGACGTCGGAGGAGGACATAGCCGACGTTTCAATACTGAGGAAGGCGTGGGCGACCACCCGCCAGCGTGTGGAGACCTGCTCTCACGAAGGTCATCACTTGAAGGACAATATCAGCACCCTTGAGATCTATAGTACAAGCTACGTTGTCCAACTCGTGGCTTCCACTGACGAAAACATTATCCACGGCAAGAATCGAGGACTTTAGTAGAGAACATGGCAGGTTGGAGGCTCCATCTGCGTGCACCACCTTCGTAAATCATTCACTTGGGGTCCGTTGTTGATGCAGGGTCGCCTATGGTCAGCCGACGTTGAAGACTCGTCAACCGACGGTACAGCGAGTCTTGGAAGCAAGCAGGTGGTAGCATTTTCACCATCTCTCCACCGCAGAAACCGTGAAAGCTGCAATTAAAAGGGTCTCGAGCTCCCTCGCTTCTCAGTATCTGGACATGGCGTCAGTAGCACCCTGAGGACAGCCGTCACCGAAGCCATAATAATGAGCTGATCTCGTATCTACCACCACGTCGATTGAGCGAAGAGAAGACGGAGACTTCTGGACCACTTTTCACTCGCTGCAAAGGTGTTCGCGACCTGTAGCAACCAGACAGCAAAGTATAATATCCTAGGTACCCGTTTCCATAGTACCGTTTCACTGCTTCAGCCGCATTCTTGAGCAAAGATGACAAAAGCAACGGATGCTGTTGGGATACTAGGGCTTCTTGGGGTTCTTATGGCCTTATGTAAAGGCTTAATAGATCTAGCAGATCATGACGCATGAAGTGACGCAGGCAAGGTCTGCAGAGTAACCAGCGATTGGTCGTCCGATTAGGCATTTTGCTGATTGCACTTGGGGCTTGCAATCCCACACTTGAAGTTGGTGTATGATAGAGAAGGCATCTTGAATCGACATGGTATTGTTGGGCGCGACATCGCTGCCTGCCCAGTCTACAGTCTGGCCGTCTTTTCACACACCATCATGTCGTAGTTCGTCTCTCTTTGCCAGCGGCTGCAGATCAAAGGGGCGATCGACTTTGACGGTTCGGTAGAGGAGGGTGGCGGGTGATTTAGAACTCAGGAAAGGAGGGCAACATCAATTTCTGTTACCTATATAGTTATGTATTCTTCGTTTTCGAAGAGTAGAATCAAGGAAGAATTAGACGCAAGTAAAGGTATATTGAGAGGGCTTTTCAAGTTTTCGTTTGGGGTTTACAAAACAAGATGCCTAGAATTAGGCTAGGAAGGGCAGAGAGAGGGCGAGAGCGATAAAAAGGGATTTTGTGGCAGACCGTGATAAGGAACTAGTGTATCCTGTCGCAGAAGAATATTAAGGTTCTAGGAATATCAGGTGTGCGAAGAGACGCCGAAGGTATGCGTGAATGAGTGGAGAGCGGTAGTCATGAAGACCTTAACGATAGCGTCTAAAACGATCCCGAACAGCCCGGGCCGTAGGAAGAGAGGAAGGGGAGGAGGAGAAGGAGAAGGAGAAGGGGTGAGTAGGCGAAGTGGGGAGAAGGGGATCGTCTATCGGTGCGCTCAAGCTAGATGGAAAGATAAGAGAAAAGGAATAGGCTTCGCGAAAGTGATCTCTGTCAATGTGTATGATCTTCGAATCGGATCACATGCTTAGACGCGATGCACACGAAGGAACATGTCGACTCCAGTGCAATACCGCCAAGTTTTGTCTGGTCGTCTGCATACTCTCAGTAGATGGAATTGTATTCCCCAGTGCCTGTCTAGATGGCAACAGCTCTGCAGCAAAGAAGCCCGACACATCACCGCCAGAGCCAATCGGGAAAAGGGTATTTTAGGAGCAGAGTCGGAGATACTGCCAGCAGACGGAGTAGCTACTTCTACGGCGCCATAGCAGAGCAACCAGAGCAGCGAGGATGAATCGGGGAAGTGGTGGACGAGTTCAAGAGACGGTGGAAAGTGTTCTTACAGACGTAAAAACTTAAAACTTAAAACTTGAACCATGTTTCCGCCTTTTTTGTCCTGCCCTGTGTATTTATACACGTGACGGCCCGGTTTGCGTAGCATTGCCAACAGACTAACATATGAGGAAGGGAGAACTGTCTCGGCCAAAGTCTTGTACTGCATCGAATATCTATCTAAGTAGAAATTTCTCATGTCGACGTTACTCGACAGTCGAAAGAAAAACTGACTTGAAATGGTTTGACAACCAACCTACACGGCTGGTGCGCTACCAAAAGACGAAACGGCAGCAAATTGAGGCCTAGAACTATTGTGATGCAGGAGTGAACGCCGAAAGAACCCGGGGACCGGCATAATGCTTTCTAGCGTAAAGTACCCAATTAGCGGCGGCGGCAAGGGCAACAAATGCGAGGACCGCAGCAGCGTAATCTATCCAAATTTGATTAGCACAGTCGTGGCGACATTGTTTTGTTCCCTTCTCTGTTATCACATGTAAGAGAGACTTACTCGTAGACGACGCAGACACGGGCAGCGAAGTCGGGAATGTGAAGAAGATGACCTGGATAATCGCCCACGCCACCGTAGCGACGTTGCAACACCAGCCCAGCCACTCTGGCAGGCGGAATGAGCGTGATGCAGGCAGGAGAGACTGGGATCTTTTTTGCACGAGGAGCAAAGAGGCCGGAAAGGCAAAAGACACCATCTGGAGGATGATGGCCGTGTTAACGAACGAGCTGAACGCCGTGGTCGAGGCCATGAATAGGCAGCCAGCGATAAAGACCAGCCCGGCATTGAGAATCAATGCTGCGGCGGGGACGTCAGAGTGTACCTTGGCGAGCTGGGCAGAGAAAGCCAGTGCATTGTCCCGAGCCAGAGACCAGATCAAGTGGGAGGCCGTCTGCTGGATTGCATTTGACACGAGGATCGCGATTATGAACAAGGCGATCATAAAGACTGTTCCGGCGGCGACGCTGCCGGTGGCCGTTCTCCAGAGCGCGAAGATGGGCATCCTGGTGCTCGCTGTCAGTCTTCGTCCGTTGCGTGTGTATGGAATGAAGAGGGCTCGCGCTTACGGCTCAGCTAAGAGGGAGTCCAGGTCCGATATGCTGTAGCACATGGCCACACTGAAGACCAAACCCGTGATGAATCCAATGCCCATCGTGCTCATCAAGGCTCGTGGCACGGTTTTCTGCGGTTCCGCGACTTCCTCGGCCAAATGCAGGGTTGCGTCCAGACCGCAGAACATGAACGCCGGGGTGATCAGGCCCGTGAGAAACGTCACACCGTCGTTCCAACCTGTGTTGTTTTCGAAGCTAGTCCAGACCCATTCGGAGGCCCGCTTGTCGGAGCGTGCGAGGCAAGTGATCGTGACCACGAAAAAGGTCACTAATGTCAATGCAACTGCGAGGGGTCGTTAGTCTGTGGGAGTAGAACGGTTGTATGGATGTCTGTGATTCTTACAAGCCACGTCATGGATCCACGGCGTCCGGCGCATCACGAACAAGTTGTACACGAGGAACAACAGGTTGATGACTTGGTAGACCATAAAATAGTGCCAATCCTGGGGTAGGTAGTCTGCATGGAAGAAGATGCACACCGCTAGCAGGATCTGGGCGGAAAGGATGTTGACGGACGCGTTGATTGCGACCCAAGAAATGGCGGCGATGATCCCACAGGCGTAGGAGAGCCCTTTGCTCCAGCGCTGAGGCGACAAGACAGACGTAAAATGGTATTGGCCTCCTGCGGTCGGATACACCGATGCCAGTTCCCCCAGGGTACATGCGACGGCCATATATGCGATGGAAGCGAGGATGACTCCGTAAATGAGTGTGACTGTCCCGCCCGCAGCGATGGCGATGGCAAGACTCGTGGCTACGGCAACCCAGCTATTGGCAATGTTGAAGCCAAGGGCAATGATCTCGAGGGCACCCAAGTTTCTTTTGACTGTACTCTCGCTCAGGCCAATCGCCGTCAGTGATCCAATCTGAAAATTGCCGGGTTCATCTCCAGATACGACCGTGGCCAACTTCTGATCTTTCGACATGGCTGGGGGAGGAGGAAGGTGGCGGGTGCTGTGGTCGTGATGGTGCCGAGAGCAAGAAATAGAGCGTGACAGAGTTTCATCGATGGAATCTCGTGGCGTGCGGGAACATGTGCGATATAAGTACGGAGTACGTTGGTCCTCTCGTGGTGGTGGTTGTCGTCGAATGCACTTCCGGCGTCGCTTGAGTATATGGTCTTGCGATAGACTTTGGGTAATATCACAACCCGAATGGGCCAATACCAAAATTGAATTGTTCCAGAGCATTTGAGGATTGGGGCTCGTCTCTTGCTGCGAATTAGGAGACTGCCATAAAGCCACTCTGATCTAATCTAGGCACGCTCGAGATCTTGCCGCACAATACGGTTCTGTGATAGGCCGGTCAGGAGAAGCTTTGTGAAGAGGCTAACCTACGGAATGTTGAACATACCCACTTTAAAGTAGAGAATTGTGAAGCCCGCCGAAGTCCTTGGCCGTCTTTATCTTGCCGCAATGGCCCACCGATGGGCCCTAACATCTAACTGGTTGGATTGGCCGTCTTTATCTTGCCGCAACACCCTATTATCTGACATGAATCTGTAACAACTTTCTCTTCCATTTGAGTGGTGGCGTCACAGGAAGAGATTTCACCTCTTAAATCGGCAGCGTTCTTTAAGATCATCACAGTCAGTGCGCGGCTAGATAGAGGCAGAGTGGGCCAATGATGCTTAGAGTCATCGAGGTAGAGAGTCTGCAGATTCGGCAGGTCGCGAAAATGAGCCCTTGTCAGAACCAAATATTTAAAAGCCTTCGGTAGCATTTCAGGACGAAATCGATCATTAACAGATTCGCTGTCGATCTTAATAATCTTTCACTCAAGGAAATAGAGAGGCAGGTTGTGTTGTTCGATTGCTTATCATGTCGTCGACAGGCACTCGGGTTGAGAACGTTGTCACGGAAGCATCCCATCTCAGCCTGCCGCCTTCTCCTGTTTCTGTTTTCGATGCGGCTTCCGTCACCAGTGACCAAGTGGTCAAAGCCCTGGTCAATGACGGGGGTTGTGTGATCAAGAACATCTTATCGCCATCTGATCTTGCAGCAATAGAGAAAAACACCCGTCCATATATTGACGCGGACAAAGCGTGGGATGGGGAGTTCTTCCCTCGGGAAACAAGGCGTGTGATGGGCCTGGCAGGAAAATCGAGTGTATACATGCAACATATCGTCTTCAACCAGATCTACCAAGACGTGTGCGAGAAGATCCTGAGTAGTTCGTATGGTTGCTGGGTAGGGAAAGAATGGAAGCAATCCATTTCCAAGCCTCAGCTGAACAACGCTGCGGTCTTGTCTATCGGACCTGGAGCTCGCGACCAAGAGTTACATCGGGACAGCATGATCCACCACTTGAGAACAAAGGCTTGTGATCCCTCGACCTTTGATCTCAACCAAGAGACCGGGATTGGGTTCTTTGTTGCCGGCAAGAGGGCGACCAAAGCAAACGGGGCCACAAGATTCATTCCGGGCTCGCATCTCTGGGACCATAATGTCCCGCCGAACGAAGATCTTGTATACTATGCCGAACTCGAAGCTGGAGACGGCTTCATGATGTTGGCAAGTGCATATCACGGAGGCTCGGCAAATACCACCACGAAGGAGGAAAGGTTGATTTACAGCGCGTTTATGACAAAGGGCTATCTTCGCCAGGAAGAAAATCAGTATCTGGCCAATGGATGGGATGTTGTCAGGGACAAGTACGATGACAAGGCGCTGGAGCTAATTGGATATGGACTGAGCCCACCGTTCCTCGGATGGATTGATGCAATGCATCCTCTTCAATACCTGCGTGGGACGGCTGAGTTTAAGGATCTCTTTTGAATATGTCTTTCGGAGGAAACCCGGATGAAGTCCGCGAGTGATGGCCGCATTCTTCAAGCGCAAATGCAAGATAAGATCGAGCTTGGCTGCTTGGTATTACTCGGTGGCGATTTCATTGATAAATAGCGAGGCGATGTTCCGGTCTCGTTCCAGGTTCGGGGCATTTGGTCCTTCATGGTCTTGTGAGAACAAGCCTCAACCCATACAAATGTTGAATCCTTTGCGTCCGATAAGAGTTTCAATACCATTTGGGCCATAGATTGTGTCGTCAACATCGTGAGCGTCCCAAATCCATCTAAGAAGCTGGTGGGTTCTCTCGACAGCCAGCATGTTGAAATTCGACCCTGATATCACGCTTTCCATGAGTGATCGTTGCCCGAGATCATTGATGCACGATCCCACGACGATGATTGGCCACATTGTTGTGGTCCAGGCCGGACAATCATGAGGGATCTTTGAGAACAGTTCCAGAAACGTGCCGATACACTCCTCGATTTTCCCCCTTAGGGCCTCATCCGGCCGACGATTTCCATGGACGCAGCAGTATAAGTAGACCAGGCAAGCTTGTTGATACACCAGTCCCGCAAGGATCAGATTTTGATCTCGTTTGTCATTATGGAGATGCAAGGGAAGCGTCGGTGTTGTTTTCGACTGGTCCCAAACTTTCGTAGACAGGAGACGACTCTCTTCTGGCTTCCAATCTAGAATTCGGCGCTCCAAGAGTTTGAACTCGCATATAGCTTCTCTGTCGACTGGGTATTGGGCAAAAACTGACGCCAGACAGGCGATGCGTGGTATCGTCTCGAACAGCTGGTGAGAATATCCGAACATGAAACCATATATTCTTGAGCCATAGTTGATCAATGCCAGAGGGACCTTGGCAGTGTCAAATTCGACGGCTCGGCCGAACACGCCAGGATTCAACGTAATGTTAGAGACAATCGCCAGGTAAGCATATTGCTCCACATAGAATCCGAGTAAATCTTGATCAATAGGCCCGGAATGGTCTTCAAGCTTCTTGAAGATATGGCTAGTCGCTCGCAGATGATGGTAAAGCGAGCCTCGTGGGTTGCAATCCACGATCTTTGGGCCCCTGTCAGTTCCTAAATAGCGAGGGCCCGGGAAATTGTGGATGAACCTTACCTCATACCAGCATAATGACAAAACAGAAGCCAGCAGAGCCATGCGGTCGACGCCAGAGAGAATTTCCCATTTGCTAACGTCTTTCTGAATTCGAGTAACTGCCTGGCCGTAATGATACTTTGACAAGGTCTCGTATTTCGGGAAAAGGTATAGCAGGTGAGAAGCACTGGTGGCTAAAATGGTATGGAGCAAGGTATCGTCGGACCAGGCCAGTGTCAGAGCGTGAGTCACGAAGGGGCTGCATTCATCGAAATTCCCAGCTAGCCTCCTTGACGTGTGATAGATGTAGTACTCTATCAAGGATTGAGACACATTATCTGCGAGAAGTTTAGGTCTTGCCCGAGGGTTTCGGACTAACCCGAATGGTATTGTCCATGTTTCCTCCAAGACAACATCTTTGGACTGACGCTGGGAAGACATCGGAAGGGCAAGGTCAGTTTTGTCCAAGCAGGACATTTCTGACGGAGGGGGTAGTCGCCTTTCACCTGCACTAGGCAGAGGCTGGGACCACACGCAAGTGATTCGACTCCGTGAGCATCGAGAGCAGGAGGGTTTGACTTCATCACATTTTCGATGACGCTTCCGGCAAACCAAGCAGCCCTTCGTCGACCTGGGATACGGGAGCCTGAGCTTGGGTTGCTGAGAAGGCATTTAGGCTAGCAGAGCAGGCACATGGATATCCAGGTGCAGATGGCGGGCTCCCAAGGTTGATAAGAAATCGCCAGACTTAACGCCAAGATCAATCGCGTGATGGCACCCGTTTGTGGTTGTAACGGCGCGAAGAGAATTGAATTGACTAACTAGAAGTAAACTAGGGACTGGCCGCTATATATACGTAAGAGTATGTAAGCAAATGTAGCGGTCGGAAATAAGTGTCTCCGACCTGTCACGCTAAAATCACAAGGTGAAACTACAAGAAGCTCCTCTCACCCGTATCGGGTGAGAAAGGCTTCTTCTTTCTTCTCAAGCGTTGAGTCGTTGTCACAGAGGGCGTTCATAGGAATCAACTGCATTCAGTCACCTATTGCCAGTGCATATTCACACAGTGAAGGTCCTGACACGCAGGTCACGGATTACCGCATCTCTTCCCCCACCGCTGTCGAATTGTCATAGAGCAGCTTGATCGGATCTTCAAGATCGACCCACCCGAGAAACGGCTTACTAACAGAGTACCCGATGAGGCGTTGCAGCTCCTGCGGATATTGCTTAACCTGATCAATCGAGTTCGCGAGATATTGATTCTCTTCCTGCAGCATCATTAGCGTAACTATCGGTAACTCGACTCACAGCGCCGCCTACCTGTCGCAGAAATCCCTTGGTCATGAAACAACTATATACCAATCTTTCTTCGTTCAACGTCGAATTCGCACTTCCGCCGTGGTAGCACGAAGCAAGCATAAGGAACGCATCGCCCGGCTCGAGCTCGGCGTAATGCACCAACTCCTCATCCGGACATCTATCCTCGCCCCAGAGATGCGAACCAGGGATAAACCGCGTGGCACCGTTGGCTCTGGTCGTCTTCTTGCCTGCAACGAATAGGCCTACACTGCTATCCCGCCCGATACGATATTGATGATAGCTTTCCAATTCCGGCAGCGAATTATGATGAATTGAGTCATCGCGGTGCAGTTCCTGCCGCTTTGCGCCTGGGCCTATGGAGAAGACAATCGTATTGCTGAGCTGCGGCTCAGAGACGGTCGTGTGTAACTGATAGCCTAACCAGGCCCTATAGGTTGATGCCAAGAGCCGTGAACAAACATCACGGTATAGACGGTTTACCGGAATGTTCTTGGTGAAGGCCTGTGATTTCCCGACCAGGCCCATAACGCGACGGGTCTCCGCAGGAAAGAAGTCGACTCCAATCCACGGTTTGTCCAGGTTGATGTAAGGGCGGACATCCTTCTCAATTTCGTCCAGGATGGCCTGTTCGGTGATCATGTTGCGGATGATGCAGCCTCCATTGCGGACTAGAGAGGCGACAACTTCATCTGCACTCGGGGCTGTCACGAAGTCAAATTCGTCAACCAGCATGGTTTGGCACTTGTATTGAATACCAACTGTGGATTACCCCTCCCGGACTTGGTCTCAGCGCCGTTGGCAGACAAGCGATATGCATACACACCTGGTGAACTAATTCCAACTTAGTGTGGGTATATCTCGAGTAATAAGATCAATAATGAAGCTGTGGGCAATATCCCGGATTTATCTCAGTAGAAACTCTGAGAGTGACTCACCGGGAATGGAAGCAAAATAATTATGACTCATTTTGCTGGGTTTATATTTAAGCGTAACTCCTAGGAAAGTTATGAAGACGCGTGACACATGTCCATTTGGCGTTGAGGGTTCGAACGATGAAGTGTATTACGTGGCATAAAATAGTAAGTCAGTTTATCCGGCTAATAGCGAAAGAGAAGACGTTAAAACCTTAACATCCTCCTCCGTCCTAGATTATAAGTTTGGAAGCCTGATCCACGGGATGTCTCGTTTCATGCAGTTTCCGAGCAGAAGGAGTGTAGTCTATAGCACTAGTGGTATGGTTACTTATACACAACCGTTAACTGTCGAAGCCAGCCAGAGAATCTTGCCTCTTTGAGGAAATGCTGCTATAATTAGACCCAGTCAATATTGAAAGTGCTATGCTAATTTCTAGAATATGATGCTACTGTTGCTGTCGGTGAGTCGGTATGTAATTCATAGACTTTAGGTCTGATAAATAAAAGCTGCGGCTTTAGGCGTCACCGAGCCCGCATCTACTGGAATAGGAGGAAATGTTTTTGCGCTATTCTACGACGCGGGCACAAGGAAAATTCACGCTGTCAACACGGATCTGGTCGCTCGCCCCGGAATTCAACACTCAGACAGCTAAGACGAGAGTTGAATGTTTCGGCAGGGGTACCAGGTGCTATTCCAAGGAGGTTTACTTTTATAGTCACAGTTCCCGGCGCTCTTGCTGGTTAGGTCGATACCGCGGAAGCATACGGAAGTGGTAATGTTAGTCTGAAGCAGATACTAGACTCAGCTGTGCGGCTATGGGAAGCAAGCTTTCTGGTTAGTGAGATCAGCGCATCGCTGGTGGGTCGATCCTATCCTATCATGGACGTTAACGTTTCTCATTCTTTTCCAGTGGAAGGATGCCGAAGACGATCTCAGAAATGCGCCAACACACAATCGGGAAGTCCTGAAGATCGATGTTCACTTAGGTAGCTGAGAGCACTAAGAGCAGGAGAGTTATTTATTGCGCCTGGATTGGCAAAGACGTTCACGATCCTCACCGAGGAAGGCAAGAAGGGATTCTATACAGGACCTATCGCAGAGGCGACTATGAAGGTAGTGCAATCCGAAGGGGCCACCTAGAGTTGTCTGATCTTACAGAGCATATAGAAAGAGACTCTGAATTTACAGAGCCTATTTCTATTCTATTTTTCAAGCAAAGAACTTAGGAGATATTAATTAGTATTTACACATGACTTAATTAGGCCTGAGTCTGTAGCAGTGCTAGCCCCCAATAGCGATATCGCGTCTCTAGCTGCCGAAGGAAGACCGATATTATAAGCTAACTTATCAGGACCTATAGAGTGTTAAGACCTATCAGGACTAATACTCGGGGTGTGCCGCTAAGGGCACACCTAAAGCATGGGGAACGCAGGCTGCCCCTGCGTCTCGCTCATTCTTGCTAGGACCTGCCAAGACAGATACTCAGGGCGTGCCGCTAAGGGCACGCCTAAAGCATAAGAAACGTAGGCTACCTGCCTATATCTCTCTTCTTCTTTTTCCTAATGAGTTAAGTAATTATGGTATTACCCTTAAGCTATTATTTATCACTATGTTAACTATTTTATAGTTATTTATTACCTATTAATAACTCATACCCTCACATTTTTACTTAACTTATTCCCTTACCTTAATAGTAATAAATAACTATATAATTAGGTAAATAGGGTTAGGGTTAGGGTTAGGGTTAGGGTTAGGGTTAGGGTTAGGGTTAGGGTTAGGGTTAGGGTTAGGGTTAGGGTTAGGGTTAGGGTTAGGGAGCAATACGTAACTTCC